>JADMNL010000024.1:279445000-280645000 GCA_016271365.2 Neoceratodus forsteri | reverse complement strand
GAGGAGGAAGTATCGAGATAGGGCGATAGTTCTCCATATCAGTTCTGTCCCCACTCTTAAACACAGGGGTGACCATGACAGTCTTCCACCTGTCTAGGAAGATTCCAGTTCGCAAGGAGGTGTTGAACAGTTTGGTTAGTGGGGCGGCAAGTACTTCCAGGGTGAGCTCGAGCAGTTTTATATCTAGTGAGTCACTACCAATCCTGGTTTTGTTTAGAATCCTTTTGACATATTTCACAGTCTGTTGCCTCGTGATTTGCCTGAAGTTGAAAGGTGGTTGTCCATTTCTACGTGATAGTGTAGGGTTTGTGTCTATGGGATCCATGGCTGGCAAGGACTGGAGAAATTCCGGGGGAAGTACAGAGCTAAGGTCCGTGAAGGCTTTGTTAAATGCATTAGCCAGGTCTAGAGGTTACTGTAAGGTGCCAGCAGCTGTGACTATTAGATCTGGTGGGGCTCTGGATTCTTTACCAGATAGGGACCTAATGTTTTTCCAAAATTCACTGCCATTTCCTGATGTTTTTTCCAGCTGTTCTTTGTAATAGAACGCTTTGGCCTGCCTCACTATCCTGGTGCAATTACTCCTAGCCATTTTGTAGGCCGTGATGTCTGTTTGCCTGCCTGTCTCTCTGGCAATATGCCAGAGATTGTCACGTTGTTTCATCTGGGCAATGAGTGGTCCTGTGACCCAGGGGTTGATGGCCCCTTCGATTTTAACAGTTCTGACTCGGGCAAATAGGTCGCAAGCATTGCTAAATACAGTTAAGAAGTACTTTAGAGCTTTATTGGCATCGTTGCAGCCATCTAAGTGGGACCAGTCTGCATTCTTCAGGTGTTTTTTGAAGTTACTCAATTGCCCCTTCTTGAGATATTGGTTTTAGTGAGCTGTGGGGGGTCAATAGGGCCCCTGTTTGTCCAGGTGCAGACTACTGGCGAGTGATCACTTAAGGTGTCGGGCAGGACAGAGACGCTTTTGATATGCTCGGGGTTGGTTGCAAGAAGCCAGTCAATGTGTGCTTGTGCAGGTGCGGTAGTTCCACCTTGTCACCTGCGTAGCCATCTGCGTGAGATAGAGGCCATGGTTATGCTCCATCACAAGCATATCACAAGCATAACTACCTTGCCCTTATCAAAAGCAACCCCCTCTGAAAGTTAATATCACATTTTCTTTAACGGTCCATCATCATTACACCAGACTTCCTGACATCAACACATTGTTAAATATAACTTACATCACCTCATGGATAAAAACCCTGTTTCTCTTAAAAAATTAAAATAAATAAATAGATAAAACAAGTATTGGTCAATGCCGAATGTTTGCTTGCTGGCATTGGCATTGGTAGTGTAGGAGTTAGAGAGCTGCATAATAGGAATGGCAGTGAAGTATTGAACTGAAGCCAACCCCACCACCACCCTGCAGAGACTGACAGGCATTGGGGTGTGCCTTTGGGTCGTCAGGTATAACGGCCACGCCATTTCACCACACCCTACCCTGCAGACACTGGCAAGTATCATGGTGCGCCTTGGGGTCTTTGGCCCTTATGCTCACCCCATTCCATCAGGAAATATGGTGAGATGGGTCCTGTATAGGAGAGTGGGGTGAACTTTGGGGCCGAAGAGTCCAAGGCACACCTCGATGCCTCTCACTGGCTGCAGGGTGTGGAATGGTATGAGCATTACAGGCGAGAATCCCAAGTCACACCCCTGATACCTCTCAGTCTCCACAGGCTGGGGCGTTATGGTCAGAAACCCTAATGCCTCAGGCGTTTATTGGCATTTTCACTCCAAATTTTCAACTTGATTTTTCTGTGACCCCCAACTTATGAACAGTGGCAATATCAGTTTGTTAGCTGAAAGCTGATTTCGCACAGCGACTACGCAATTTGGCACCACTGGTGCGAATACACATTTTGAACAGGATGTGAAAAATGACAGCTGTACTGTCATTGGGGAGGTGCAAAAAATGCCAGTGGTGAAAATCTGTACTGAAAATATTAGAAATCCATGAAGTTACAAGGGAGCGTGGAAAGTGCGCAATGGTCGCTCGTAACACAGTCATTTTATGGATGTATTTCACCAAATTTTTAACATAGCCATTTTAACACCTCTGCTCATGAGCAGTGTCACTGTGATTTTCTTAACTGTCCCGAACATTGATTTTGCACAATGACTGCGCCATTGTGCGCTACATGGGCAGAAATACATTTTGGCCGAGATGTGAAAAATGACATCTGTACTACTCATAAGGAGGTGTGGTAAAATGGCAATGTTGAAAATCTGTAGTGAAAATATTGAAAATTTGCAAACTTACGAGCGTGTGTAGGAACAGCGCAACGCATGCTCATAAAACAGTAATTTGGGGGAATTTTTTCACCAAATTTTTAACATAGCCATTTTAACACCTCTGCTCATGAACAGTGTCACTATGATTTTCTTAATATGTCCTGAACATTGATTTCGCACACCGACTGCGCCATTGTGCGCAACATGCGCGTAAACACATTTTGTGTCAGATGTGAGAAATGACAGCTGTACTGCTCATAAGTAGGTATGGTAAAATGGCAATGTTGAAAATCTGGAGTGAACATATTGAAAATTCGCGAACTTATGAGCATGCATAGGAATAGCGCAACACATGCTCGTAAAACAGTCATTTTAGGAATTTTTTCACCAAATTTTCAACATAGGGTTTTTGGGGGCCTACCTCATGAACTGTGATGTTGTCATTTCATAAATCGGTCCTGAAAGGTGGTTCCGCACAGTGACCGTGAAATCACCTTTTGGGGCCGATTAACGCCATGACAGTGACAGAATTCATGAGGTGGGGTCCTAAAAACTCCACGTTGAAAATTTGGTGAAAAAATTCCCCAAAATGCCCGAGATATGCACTAAAGTTGAAAAAACCCTATTTATTACATTATACAGCTTACCGGCATTTCCTCAGTTCGCGGTCGGCTTTGAAGAGTGCAGACTTGTTCCCGGTCCACCGAAGATCGTTGCACCGAGCTCCAGAGGCAAGTATGGGGTGAGGAGGGGGTGTGAGGAGGCAGGGTGCACAGAGGGTGGGTGTGGGTGGTTGGAGATTGGGTCAGGACAGCCAGCGAGGGAAGGTTTTTTTCTTTTAGGTTTCTTTTGTTTTTTTAACTTAGACGACGCAGGACTTGTGCCATGCTGGGGTGGGCTCCCAGCGTGGCAGCTGGAAGCCTGTTTGGGGGGCTGTGGAGCCAATGGGGGGATTGGGCACCCCTGTCAGCCATACGATCTGTTGCCACGCTGCGGGGGCTCCCAGCGTGGCACCCTGTAGTCTCTTGGGGGGGCAGTGGAGCCGCCGGGGATTGGGCACCCGTCGGCAATGGATCTGTTGCCACGCTGGGGTGGGTTCCCAGTGTGGCATCTGGAACTCTGTTGGGAAGCGCAGCACAGCCGATGGGGGATTGGGCACCCCCGTCGGCTATACAGTGTGTGCATGGGGGGGAAGCATGAGCATGCAGTGTGCGTGCGTGTGTGTGTGTGGGGGGAGCACTCATGAGCATGCAATATCTTATTGCTGCTTACTGAAGCGTAGCTCTCCCTTTCAACTATACGGCCACAGCATTTTCAACTGCTGTCATAGACAGCTGCAGCGTTCATTTGAGAACTGCGGCCACACCTGCAAACACACTGACTGAATTGAAAGACGGGTGCCACACCTCCAAAATCTTGGATGATGGCACTATGTTTCTTGCACATGCATGCAAGCAAACATGAAAATGTGTAAATAATCCCAAGGCTGAACATATGCCAGCCATTACTTTTTCATGTACTGCCACCTTCTGTACCATCATGGGGAATTGCATGTTTCCCTTGATGCTTTGCATTATTGGGATATGTGCAATTATGTTTTCTTTCAAATTTGGCTGTCTGGCCCATATCATCTGGGATAACACATACATCAGTGGCATTTGCTCTGGGTTATTTTTGTAAGTTTCCTATTTCATCCATTAAAATGTACACCTTCATATATTTTCCTAATAATGTGTATGCCTTCCTTAGAACAGAAATTAAAACAAATCTTACTACTTACAAATCATTGTGTTGTTTCTCCATACCTCCTTAACAATTCCACACAACTTCACTAACTTCATTATGCAGCCATGGTAGATCTGACCAGATTTTGTTTATTAATGCTGCTGTGTAGGTATTATTTTGATGGATGTACACAGCCTGCTACACTGATACCAAGAGATGTACTCTCTCTCTTTCTCTTTCTTCTCTTTCTCCTCTGGATGGAACAAATAAAGTAATATAGAATAGGGGATGGGCGCAAATCCACAACAAGGCTGTGTTTCCATTGAGGGTGTTGATGACATCTGAGAGACCTCAAGACCGAAGCTCGAGAGGTCTCCGTGATGTCATCAACTCCCAAGATGGGAAACACTGCTGAAGTTGTGGATGGGCGACCATCTACTATTTTATATAGTATATGATTTCCCCGCAATGTGTTTGTACCTTAGCTCTTGCACACTGGCTAGATTCCCGTTCTCTCCACTTCAGTCCCCAATATTTCTGATATTCATCGCTGCAGTCTTGTTCCGAGTCCTGTCCCCAAAGATAATGGTCCTTCGTGCAGCAGTCACGCTCTGATCCGACAACTGTGCCAGTAATTGAAAAAAAAACTGCAAATTAACAGTTTGGATACACGGAACTGACTTTAGTAGTCCATGTCCAGACTGTGTCTATGAAGTATTCGGCTCGCCCGACCGCACCGCTCGCTAACTACAGGTGCCATTTTACAGTGAATTTTTTTGAAAACAGCACCGTTGCAGCCAATCAGATGGCAGGTTAAGGGCTAAAAGTTGTTGTACTATCGATGTGATGTCAGAACGATAGTACAACAACTTTTGTTGACCTTTGAACTACCCTATAACAAGATTTGGAAAACCTTTGTTTTCCATACACAATAAGCCCTAACCATATACTATAAATATTTATCAACAGCATGTACACTGTCTGCTACACAGCCACACTGAGGCCAAGATGAACTTTATTTTTTTGCGGTTTCTGTGGCTGTAAAATATCTCATTGGCCCACAGTAGCTGTTTCTTTCTTCTCTGGATGGAACAAGTCAAAGATTTATTTTGTCAGCCTGCCCTGTACACATACTGCCACAATGACACCAAGAGATGTAATGTATTTCATTTTTTTGTGATGTCTGGGACTGTATTATTTGCCCCCTCCCCCAACAAGTAGTCTCTCTCTGTCTCTTCTCTTTCTTCTCTCAATAGAACAATAAAGTCAAAGATTTATTGCCAGCCTGCCATCTGCCCACTGCTACACAGCCACACTGAGGCCAAGATGAATGTTATTGCTGACTTCTGTGGCTGTAAAATTTCTCTTTGACCCCCAGTTACTGTCTCTTTCTCCTCTGGATGGAACAAGTCAAAGATTTATTGTGCCTGCCTGCCCTGTGTACGCACACAGCCAGCCAGCCAGCCAGCCAGGGCTTTGCCCCTCCTTCCTAATATCCTCTCTCTCCGGGCCGGGCAAAACAAGAAATCATCAGATTCATCTCCTTTCCCATCTGATTCCTCTCCCAACCCCAATGAGTTCTATTATTTTTCTCCTCCCCTCTGCTCCAGCTCAACACGCACCATGGCCCACTGTAAATTAAGGCTCTTGACTCTCTTTCTTTCTCTGAGCATCTGGGCCACATTGTGCACTCACCATGGTTATATACTGTGAGTGAGTTCATCACATGACTCTCCCCTGCCGTCATCACATGACTGTTGCCTGACCGAATGCCACCAGCCGTCTCTATGTGACACGAGCATTCCAACGGCATCCCCATGGCAACAGTGAACACTGTAGGGGAAAACATGCTCTGTGGCTTTCCACTGACCCACAACCAGACTTCTGCAGCCCATATTTATCAGAATCCATCAGGGTTTGATCCAGGGGTCTGGATTTCAGGTGGAACAGTCTGCCCAGCCCTAGTGTGTATATGTGTAAAGGGGATAACAGCCTCTTGGGATCTGTGTACAAAATTTTATACCACTGTATCTCTTTCCAAGGGGTGAGCAGACAGGCAACTTCACTATGCATAACACTGCTAACATCACTAGTAGCACATCTGTGTTACTACTATAGTAGATGTCATCATTTAATTTACTGAGAAAGCTGATGCCGATGAGAATGACTGGTCGCCAGCTCCATGACTAGGGATCTTTTTTTTCTTTTACAAGTCAAAGACCCCAACACACAGGAGCATTGTTTTTTGTATTATTTGGTGGTGTCTTGGGAGAGGATGATGGTGTGCGTGAGTGTGGAAGGATTGTTTTATGTTTACAGGGCTGGGTGGGGAGGTAGGTGGCATGGACTGATGGACTTGAGTGGGGTGAAAGGTGTCCGTTATTCATGAACTTCACAACAACTGGGGGAAAAATGGTATAGGTGCTACCAGGGTGGGGGTTGGTGGCATTACACAAATACTGGGGTCTTATGGGAAAGGGGTGGGTCACTAGTGCTAGGTGGGCAGGGGGAAGTTTTGTTTCTGAATACATTTTTACGTTCACTTGCGCACATGTGCAAGGAACGTTTTTGGAGAATAGCACACCTTGGAGGTGTGCCTCTCCCTTTCAATCCACTGCTTCATTGAGCAGGCGTGGCGGTCCTGCACCAATGGGTGCGGGAGCTGTGTATGACAGCGGTGGTCTTTGCTTCAAAGAAAACCACTGCTGTCATACACAGCGCTGGTAGGCCTCACACCCCTCCCCAAAGTGTTGGTGCCATGCTGGGAGCCCACCCCAGCGTGGCAAACGTCCCGCGACATCTGCCGACGGGGTGCCCAACCCCGTCAGCTCCACGCCCCCCACGCCATCCTTCTGCCACGCCTGGAGCCCACCCCAGCATGGCAAATGTCCCATTGTCTGCCGGCTGGGGTGCCCAACCCCCGCCGGGCCCTCGCCCCCAGCCATCCTTCTGCCACACTGGGAGCCCACGTAGTCTTTTTTTTTTACCTGTAAAGCAAAAACGGTCCCACGGCGCCCTCCCAGTCCCCCTCCCACAACCCGCACTCCACCCACCGTGCACCCAGCCTCCCACACACCCCCTCACCCCATACTTACCTCCAGAGCTCGGAGCACGATCTTCGTGGACAGGAACACATCTGCACTCTTCAAGCCGACTGAGAACTGAGGAAATGCGGTAAGCTGTATAATGGGCTAGAGAGGGATTTTCAACTTTATTGCATATCTCAGACATTTTGGAATTTTGCACCAAATTTTCAACATGATGTTTTGGGACCCCTTCTCATGAATGATATCACTGTCATGGAGTTATTCAGGCCGAAGGAGTGATTTCGCAGTCACTGCATGTCACTGCGCAAAATCACCCTGGCTAAAATCGCGAGTGACGTCATTGAAGAATCTCAAGCATGTTGAAAATTTGGTCAAAAATTCCAAAAATGACTGTTTTACGAGCGTGCGTTGCGCAGTTCCTATGCAGGCTTGTAAGTTCACGAATTTTCAATATTTTCACTCCAGATTTTCAGCATTGCCATTTTACCACACCTCCTCATGAGCAGTATAGCTGTCATTTTTCACATCCTGCCCAAAATGTGTTTCCGCCCATGTAGCGCACAATGGCGCAGTTGGTGTGCGAACTCTATGTGTGGTACACATTAAGAAAATCATAGTGACACTGATCATGAGCAGAGGTCTTAAAATGGCTGTGTTGAAAATTTGCTGAAAAAATTCCTAAAATGACTGTTTTACAACGCGCTAGTGCAGTTCCTATACGCCTGTGAAGTTTCAATTTTCAATATTTTCACTCCAGATTTTCAACCTTGCCATTTTACCACACCTCCTCGTGAGCAGTACAGCTGTCATTTTTTCACATCCTGCCCAAAACATGTTTCCGTCCATTAAGCGCACAATGGTACAGTCGGTGTGCGAACTCAATGTATGGGACACATTAAGAAAATCACAGTGACACTGTTCATGAGCAGAGGTCTTAAAATGGCTGTGTTGAAAATTTGGTGAAAAAATTCCTAAAAATGACTGTTTTACGAGTGTTCATTGCGCAGCTCCTATGCACGCTCGTAAGTTTGCGAATTTTCAATATTTTCACTCCACATTTTCAACATGCCTGTCTTAGGCAGATAGACTGGTCCTTGATTTACAAAACTCAAGATGTTGACCTAGCCCTTGATTACTTTATTACTACTTTCAACACTGCCTGTGACACCTATGCACCAGTAAAAAAAGCGCAAAATCAGAGCACTCACAAATCCCTGGCTCACAGCGAAGCTATTGGCACAACTCAAAAGTAGGGATCACCTCTGGACCACTGCAAGAGCTACTGGCACTCTGTTGGACATCCAAAAATATAAACAGGCTCGCAACCACTGTACTAAACAGATCCGCTTGATGAAGAGCTCCTACTTCAAGAATGCCCTCTCCAACTCCTGGGGCGAAGGGAAATCCTTCTGGGACAACATAAGAAATATCATGGGTCAGCAGTCCAAATCCTCTCCTATAATAATGAATGTGGATGGAACCACTACATTAGACCCAGTGGTCATTGCAAACACCCTAAATGATACCTTTACAGTCCTTAGTGGTGTCCTCTCATCTGATTTCTTCACTGATGCTGACACTCCAATTTCTACTTCTACTACTGCCTCTCCAACCAAACCACCCTTCCATTTCAAACTAGTAAAGGCACATGAAGTCTATAAATATGTAAAGAAGGCCATTTCTAAGTCCCGAGCAAGCAGCGACACTATTGACCTTAAACTTCTGTCCCTCACTCTGGAGGAAGTACTGCTCCCCCTCACAAAAATTTTCAATCTCTCCCTCTGCTACAGCCAATTCCCTAGGAAATGGAAGGCTGCAGTTGTCACTCAGTGCAAAAGTGGTGATAAGTCACTGCCTGGTAACTATCGCCCGATATCAATACTACCACCTCTCTAAGGCCTTTGAACGCTTGGTGGCGGACCAACTTTCAGACTACCTGAAAAGCACAACATCCTATGCACCCAGCAGCATGGATTTAGGAAAGGGCACAGCACATCAACTGCCCTACTTGAATTCTCAGGAACAATCCACAGTGCCATGGACAAAGGAAACCTAACTGGAGCAGTCTACATTGACTTAACCAAGGCATTTGATACAGTACACCATGGCCTACTTATCAAACAACTACTATCCCTAGGGCTCTCGGAGGGTCCTGGTGACTGGGTAAAATTACCTTGCTCAGCGCTCAATCTGTAAAAGTAGCTGGAGTTCTGTCAGACTCAAAACCAGTTCGCTCAGGAGTTCCCCAGGGATCCATCCTGGGCCCCCTCCTTTTCAGCCTTTTCCTAAACTCCCTCCCCAAATCCTGCCCTGAACAAATAATCCTCTATGCCGACGATGCCGTGATTCTTGTCACTCATAAAGATCCGAACCTCTTATGCCTCAACCTTCAGCATGCTTTTTCCAAAGTTGAGATGTGGTTCCTTGAACATAAGCTGGTTCTAAACCACAAAAAAACTAAATCCATGCTCTTCTCTAACCCACAAAACAAGAAACGGCAAGTCCCACTCACCATTAATACATACCTGGGAAATACCCTTGAACAAGTGCCAATTTTCAAATATCTTGGAATCAACTTTGATCAAGGCCTAACCTTTGCAACTCACATTGATAGTACAGCAAAAACTATTAATCAGCCAATTGGGATTCTGTATCGGAACTGACAGCTCCTTACCCATTCTGCACTGAGGATTGCCATCCAATCCTCTATCATCTCAGTCGTTGACTATGGCTTAGTTATATATGGAACTGCCACTACTACAGCACTTAGTCGCATTACAACATCCCTAAATAAGGCCTGTCGGCTGCTCACTGGTGCACATCGACGTACCCACACATGTGAACTCTATGCTGACTCCGGTTGGTTGCAACTCTCAAACTGGATAAAGTACCTTACCTGTCTGATGGCGAAAAAATCCACTCTGGGCCTCACTCCACCTTGTATCCAAGACCTGTTATGCCTGAGCGCTAGCACCCATTCTACCAGAAGATCAGAACACCAGACTCTCCAAGTCCCCTGATACCGGACTTCTCAGGGACAAAGATCATTTGCCTATCGTGCCCCCAGCTGGCTAAATGCCCTCAGCACTCATATTACTGCCTCCACCTTCTCTAGGTATTTTCAAATCAAGGCTGTTCTCTCACCTTGCCACCTCCAGCTCCTGTGACTGCCCTGCTTAAACCTCCTATTTTCTCACTACCCACCCTGTTCCGTTATTTGACAAAGACATGTTTGGGAAACCTTTTCTCCTGCTATTGTCTGCTCCCCACACCTTTCACTTACCCTCTCTGTTCTGGACTTTTTCCCTATTTGTTTCTCCTAATCTGGCATGACCTCCTTCTTGTAATAATAATGTGATTATTGATATCTCATGTCCTTTTGCACAAATGATTTGATATGTATTTGTATATGTTTTCTCGCTCTTGACACAGCACAAATTGTTGTGTTATCTATGTAACCTTTTTTGTACTGTACCTAATTGATGTGGAACCTTTGTAAAAGAGCCTCTAGCTCAAAGGTAGTAATTCCTAGAACAATAAACTAAACTAAACATTGGCATTTTACCACACCTCCTCATGAGCAGTACAGCTGTCATTTTTCACATCCTGCCCAAAACGTGTTTCCGCCCATGTAGCGCACAATGGCGCAGTCGGTGTGCAAAATCAATGTATGGGACACATTAAGACAATCACAGTGACACTGATCATGAGTGGAGGTCTTAAAATGGCTGTGTTGAAAATTTGGTGACAAAATTCCTAAAATGACTGTTTCTACGAGTGTTCATTTTGAGTTCCTATGCGCCTTTCGTAAGATTTATGATTTTCAATATTTTCACTCCACATTTTCAACATTGCCATTTTACCACACCTCCTTATGAACAGTATAGCTGTCATTTTTCACATCCTGCCCAAGACGTGTTTCCACCCACGTAGTGCACAATGGCGCATTGCAAGTGAATCAATGTATGGGACACAGTAAGAACACAGTGACACTGTTCATTAGCAGAGGTTTTTAAAATGCCAATGTTGAAATTTGGTGAAAAAATTCTAACAATGACTGTTTTATGAGCGTCGTTGCACAGTTCCATACTCGTGGATCTGCAATTTTCAATATTTCCACTCCAGATTTTCAACATTGCCATTTTACCACACTTCCTTATGAGCAGTACAGCTGTCATTTTCACATCCTGTCCAAACGTGTTTCTGCCTATGTAGCGCATAATGGGGGTAACAAAAAGGTCATGCTGAAAATTTATTGTGCAAATACCAGCAATCGCACAGGGCATTACGGTAAAGCACCATACGTGACAAACACCACTGCAAATACCTGCAAGCGAACGTTCGGCATTGACAAATGCTTGTTTTTATATAAGAAAAGAACGTCCCTGTGTAAAGTTGGGATGAAGTCAGGAAACTTTGCCCCACTACATGCAGTGTGAAGACGTGATGTTGCACCAACTTCACCAACACCATTTTAAATCACTGCATCTCAGTCATTTCTACCCATAGAGATCACATATAAGACTTTTTACATGTGATCTCTCTGGAGATATCTTGAGGCCAGCATGTGACTGGCAGAGACACACTACAACAAAGTACATAATTCACTGGGTCATTTTCTGCCTTTCTTCCACTAGACCTGTTCTTGAGTGCCCGCAAGAAGTCTGCGGGATTACACCAAGTAACCTTAAAGAAAAGGTGACTGGATTGAGTTTTCAGTGCTGTTTGCTTTCTTTTGTATATTTTACTTCCAGTTTCTTCCCCAAACTTGAAAATGTTCCATATAATTCAGCAGATTTCAGTTTTTAGATTTATGGTACAAATTCAGTTGAGTAAATATATCCTAATACTTCCCACATTTAAACTGAAAATGAACACTTGGGACCCCAAACACAGTTACTGGAGACTGATGCTATTTGAATAGCAAAATAACACCAGTCCCAAAACTTGTGTTGCCAATTTTATTATTTGTAATCAGTATCACAAGCATTCCCTGTGTGGTTGCACATCACTGTGTGGCCATTCAGGGCAGGGGTCACCATGCAAATATCCCACAGGGTCATACTCAGAGCACGACAATGCTCACTGAGACTGCCATAGCTCTGTGGCACACCTCCTACCATTTGAACTCTTCTTTAGCTGGTGGTAGTGGATGCCACACTTCTGCAGCAGTCAGTAGTGGGGCGAGCTGGGGACAGGGTACTGCAAGAACCAAACATCAAAGAAGGAGCATATAAGAACAGCACTAGAGTGTTAGGTTCCAATGGATGACAGGGGTGCCAGTATGAATGGGGAATAGCGGGGAGGGAGGACACAGGACCACCAGGAAATGATAGCAAATGGTAGGAAAAATCCAAAGGATGTCATCCCACAAGCAAACCTTAAGGCACAGGGCAGGCACTACTAGTGTAGCCCCATGTCTCTGGGGCTCTGGGCATGGCATTGCAGCATACAACTGGTTCTGTGCCATGCACAGACCTCCATGGGTAGCACAAATTAGTACTATATGTTCACAGGCACAATCTCTATTTTCAACCATGGACATGTGGTGGTCTTATCTGCATTGCACCTTGATCCCCTGAGAGAGCCCCCCCCCATAAACTATGGCTTCCTTTTGTGTTTGGCAGTTTTTGGTGGTACTGTAACAGCGAGGCTGCTGCACCCCAAATGTCCCCACCAACTGTGGCTGTGCATGGGGCCTGTATTTTTTATGTGTCGGGAAAATAAACCCAGCTATAAGAAGTAGTATTGTTCAGCCATTTCTCTTCCCATTCACTACGAATATTTACAAAGTCTCAAACAAATCACAGTGATCTATCGTGCTCTAGTAGGCAAAAAATGCCCTACCGCACTTAGTGGCAGCGGACGCACTACTCCATGCCATGGAACGTACGAACATATGAATTTGCCACCAGAAAAGGCCACAAAGGTCTATCAAGTCTGCTTGAGTGCGCTCAGTTAATTACCTGTAGCTGCTCCCCCCACCCACTCATCCTGGAGTCATCCCCCACTCTGATCTTCTTCTTCACCCTGTCCCACCCCCTCTTGAAACTGGCAACTGTTTTCTCCATCACCATGCTCTGGCAACTCATTCCACCCCTTGACCACCCTTTCAGTGAAAAAGTGCCTCCTCCTTTCCTTCCTGAATCTACCCCCATTAATTTCAGGCTGTGCCCCCTTGTTGTACCATCTTTCCTTAACTTAAAGATGTCTTCAGTACCAACCCTGTTTATGCCCTTTAGGTACTTCAATGTCTCAATCATATCCCCCCTCACCCTTCTGTCCTCCAGGGAATACATGTTCAGCTCCCTCAGCCTCTTTTCAGATATTCTGCCCCTCATGCCCTGGATCATTTTGGTTGCCCCACTCTAGACCCCCTCCAGTAGTTTGATATCCTTCTTCAGGTAAGGGCACCAGAAATGAACACAGTACTCCAGGTGTGGTCTCACCAGAGATCTGTACATTGGCAGTATAATCTCATCCCTTCTAGAGGTAATTCCCCTTGTGATGCAGCCCAGCATTTTATTTGCTTTGGCTGCTGCCTTTTGGCACTGTGCTGTGTGCTTCGAATCACCCCTGACCATTACCCCCAGGACCATTTCCTCCTCGGATACTGTCACCTTTACACCCCCAGCCAGTATCCAGCCTTTGGGTTTCTGGCTCCCATGTACATTACCTTACACTTCTTCCCATTAAAACCCAGTTGCCAGATGCCTGACTACTTCTCCACCTTGGCCAGATTCTCCTTTAAGTCCTGTCTCCCCTACTCTGTATCCACCCTCCCACAGAGCTTAGTATCATCCACAAAAAGGCAGATCTTACTTTTGACTCCCTCTGCAATGTCACCAATAAATATGTTGAACAGCACAGGTCCGAGTACTGAGCCCTGTGGAACCCCGCTGGTTACAGGTCTAGGTTTGGACAATTCATTCCCAACCACCACTCTCTGGATCCTGTCCCTCAGCCAGCTCCTGACCCAGCCCAGCATTTGTTCCCTTCCCCCAGGTCTCCCAGTTTATTGATTAGCCTTCCATGTGGTACTGAGTCAAACACCTTGCTGAAGTCCAGTACAGTACATCCACTGCTTGACCCATGTCCAGGGATCTGGTAACCCAATCAAAGAAGTCTATCAAGTTGGTTTGACAAGACCTCCCATAGACAAACATAGCCTATCATCCTGGAGACCATTCTCTTCAAGAAAAGACACCAGCCTTTCTTTTAGTATGGTCTCCATCAACTTACCTACTATGGAAGTTAGGCTAACTGGCCTGTAATTGCCTGGCACATCCCTGGGTCCACTTTTGTGGAGAGGTACCACATGAGCTGTCCTCCAGTCCTGTGGCATAGTCCCCTTCTCCAGCAAGGTGTTAAATAGGTCTGTTAAGGGGGCCACCAATACCCCTGCCAGTTCTCTCAGGACCCTAGGTTGCACCCCATCTGGGCCAGGTGCTTTGTCTGCCCTCAGTTCCCTTAGATCTGTTAAGACTCTGTCTACCACAATCTCTCCCTCGTCCACCTTTCCCCCCACTAGGTTCCCCCATTTCTTGCCCTGTGGTACAGGCCCGTCATCTTCTTTGGTGAAGACTGAGAAAAAGTACTCATTTAATGCCTCCGATTGCTCTTCACGCTTTTCTGCCCAGCCTCCCTCCTTCTTAATCCAAACTATCCCATCCCTTCTGCTTCTTTTCTCCTTGATGTTCCAGAAGAAGTCCTTCTCCCCTTCCTTAATCCCGTGCACCAGCCTAAGTTCTTCCTCGGCCTTGGCCACCCTGACCACTCTACCAGTCTCCCAGGATTTCTCAGTGTATGCCTCCTGTCCTCCTTCTCAAGGTATGCTTGTACCTCAGGAAGACTGCCCTCTTTCCTGTAACCTTCTCTGCCACCTTTCTGTTATACCAACTAGGCCTCCTGATCCTGGGATTAGAGATGCAGTGAAATTTAATTTTGCCAGCGAAATTCCGGCAAAACTGCCAATTTTGCCTCATGAAATATTTTGCATAATTAAGACCTTGAGGCAAAATTTTACCTGTGCAGTGAGGCAAAATTTCGCCTGTAAATTTTGCTTCCGCCGGTAAATTTCAACCTCACCGTTTTACTAAGGTGAAATTAGGGGAGAAAATGCTTGTCACATGACTTGCTCTCTGCAGCAGACTGCAGGTCATGTGTGACCATATTAAGGCAGGAAACCACTGAATCTACATCCTTTTCCTACAATTTGTAGGTTGTAGAGAGCAGCACAGACTGTGTGAGAGAGAGAAGGAGAAAGGGAGGAGAAAAATACAGTTTTGTTAGTGAGAGTTTCTGTGTGTGTGTGTGTGTGTGTGTGTGTGTGTGTGTGTGTGTGTGCTGAACTTCTGTTCATCTCCTATTTCTTTAATTTAAAGTTAATCTTTCTCTTGTGTTCTATTTTTCTCACTTTATAGTTAGTGTGTGTGTGTGTTTGTGTGTGTGTGTGTGTCCTCCCCCTTTTTTTTATTTTTCTTATACCTTTTTTTTATTCTGGGTTGATCCTTTACTGCCAAACAGTGTGTCATATTTATCATGCCTAGTTATCCAAGAGTGCCCCTACCCCTGAATAGTTCATTAAATAATGTATAAAGAAAGCAGGCCTTCACTATACATAACCTACAACTATGGGAGAGTATTCAATTCAAAATGACAGCTATTTGAGTATGATGCATTGCAAAATTAATATAGTATGCTTAAATTGCTCAAACCAAAGCATTAGGGTATTATTATGAGATCAAACAAAAAACAAAAGGAGTATAAGAAATATCAGAATGGATGTAACATATATCACAACGGGTGTAACAAATGTTAAATTGAGTGTATCATGCAGCAACGTTAGTCTGACTCATAATAAGATGAGCAGAGTGAAATGAGTGGCACACATTTTAAAATAGGTACAGCACATACCGAAATGAGGATAATACATACTGAAATGCTTATAACACTTACTGAGATAAGTGTGACACACCCAGTAAACACATTATATTGGAACCAATCACAGTGAAATAGGTAAACTGCTTACAAAGTTGCCTGAAAGTTCAGTGCATTTGCCCATTCTGGTAGTTCTAAACACCCACCATGCTGAGTTTGTAATTCCTGGTAACTCAGTAAGCAGATCCCATGCTTTTCAACCTTAGCAATGTGAAATGAATCCAGCAGATGGCAACATTGACTAAGAGAAGAAAAATGTGGCTGCGACATGGATATTATAAAATGTGCAATAAATACCTCTCAGGCCTTTCCTAACCAATCTGAATAAGGATTTGTGTAAATTGATAATGCATCATTACTGATCATGGAAGAAATCATGGGTATTTTTAACTGTCTTGGCTCATTCATTGTTTCATTTCAGTTCTATATTTGTTCATAAACCTCCATTGCCAAATGCCTTATATCACTGATTCACAAAGTACTGTAGACAGCACCAACATAATATATTTACTTATTTTTTAGCAAATGTAGACATTTAGAACTGGAGTTTGTTAATTGTTGATAAATAAAAGATAATCAACAAGCACGTTCACGTGGTTTATCAATATCTAGGACCAGATATTCAAAGCGCTGTGCCAGGTGCAAAGTGGTTGCGGCCGCGTTGCACGTAGTTTGTGTCAAATACCCATATTCAAAGGGAAGCTTTGTGCTTACTAAATCTGTTTGCACCCATGCGCAGAGAAAGTGTATGCAGTGTGTAAAGATGGGGGCGGGACAATGTGTACTAGCGCAGTGTGATATTCAGCACATTAGTGCTGAGCAAAGGGGTTAGCACAGGCCACTTACCACCACACAATTACTGCCTATAAAAAGACCAACTAAACTGATGTAAACCTCAGAGGTAGGTGGAGACACTGCAGGCCACAGTGTAAGAGAGTGCTCAGGGTAGCATACATAATGTACTTGCTGTGGCAGATCATACAGGAGGAGGAGAGGACCAGTGCCCACCCTGGACCCATACATAGGCCATGGAGGTGCTATGCTGCACACAGACAGTACCGTCCACAAGTCACACATGAAGTCCTCAGTGATGACCAGATTATGGGCTGGTACAGGCCCAGCAGGCCCATGTTCAGGCAACTGTCTGACCAGCTTCAGACAGACACCCAGCACAGCCATGAATTGTCCATAGAACTGAAGGTGACAGCTGCAGTGTGTTTCCTGGCCAATAGAACACTCCAGACACTGGTGGGGATCACCACCAGTATCTCACAGTTGGCCACCTCACACCTGTTGGGCTGGTTCATAGGCGCTTTGCTGGATCATGCAGGGGAGTTCATTGTCTTCCACAGCACACCAGTGGAGGAAATAGCAACCATGCAGCAGTTCCATTGAGTTGCGCAATCTGTAGTCAGTGCTATTGACTGCACCCATGGTGCCTTCTGGGTACCCACTGGTGATGGATTGGATGCCTATCTCAATAGGAAGGGGTACCTCTCCATCAGTTGCCAGGTGGTGTGTGATGCAACAGGGTGCATCACCAGTGCCTTGGCACAGTACCCTGGCAGCACCCACAACACTTTCATATAGCACAATTCCATCCTGTGCCAGAGGTTTTGAACATGGGGACATCCGTAGTGGCCACCACATCAGTAGGTGTACCTCACAGGCCCCCCCCTTAGCCCTGTTTGGTACATGATGTGCTGCAACCCTATATGGACAATAGGTCTCAGGCATGCTTTGATCTATGGGTAGACTGGATGGACCAGTGTCATTTCCTGCCACCAGTGTTTATGTGGCGCTGAGGGTTGAGGCACTGGACACCACACCTCATGCCATACCAGTGACCCAAGTTCAGGAATGAGCTTGGGTGCTGGGGGTCGGCAGGGGAGGGAGTAGGATCAAGCATCCGCTGGACTGCTCTCCTTTCCCTGGAAAGGGATCCAGGGTGTCTCCAGAACAATAGTGACCCCCCCGTGGAAACCGGAGGCACAGCTAGTGAATGGACCAGTTCAGGGGGAGGAGCACTGCAGACGCTTATGGCATGGGTCTGCGGGTGTCATTGCATGCCCGCGCTCTCAGGAGGAAACATACGATTGAAAAATCCCCAGATCCCAGATAGTCGGCTCTCCTCCAAGACATGCTGCCACACGTCCAACACCAGGCTCTGTCTCAATTCCCCAGCTTGTTCCTCCACCGTCTTGGCTGGCACACTTGATTCTAGATAGAGCATTGGAGTGGTGACAGCCCTATCCCAGGGGGCTCAGAGCTGGGGAGTCTGCTGACAGGAGGATGGTGGAGGACAGTTGGAGATGGGGGAATCAGATGGGCAGTAGATCAGTGTCAGGCATGCAGCGATAGCCTGAGAGAGTTACGGGGTAGGGTGCATAAACAGAAGATATAAAAAAATATGTCTATGTGGCTATGCTTCTATGTGACACTTACCCATGTCCTTTACCTACATAGGGGACAGTGTCTATCCCTTGCATCCCTGGTTCCTCACATCCATCTTCTGCCCAGCAAACAGTGCAGAGGAACAGGTACAATGTGGCACACACTGCCACATGCAACATCATTGAGTGTGTGTTTGGAATACTCAAGCTATGGTTCCAGTGCCTTGACTATTTCGGTGGTGCCCTACAGTATACCCCTCAGAAGGCCTATGCCATATTCCTTGCCTGTTGTATACTACACAGCATGGTGCTCAACCATGGGATATGCATGCCAGCCACAGAGGAGCAACCTGCATTAGGTAAGGAGCCAGAGGACCAGAGGACACCAAAGCAGCTTGACAGGCATGATCCCAGAATAGCCAGGAAAGCTCAGAAGTATGGAGCCCAACTCATAAGAGACATCTTCGGACATGGCGAGTGACTACAGACCACACAGAAGACTGTAATATGGTTAAGCAATGTATTATCAAAGATCAACAACAGTGTAAACAGTGCAGTATGCTAGGCGGGGATTAACAAGACAGTGACACAAATGCACTGCTACCAGGCAAGGGGAGTTTGCAAATAGGTCCTGTACAAACATAAGTCCATGTTAGCAAAGGAGTCCAAAGCAGTGTCAGCAGAGAAACATGCCATCGGGGGGGGTGCATTGCATAACAGGCCCATCATGCATGGGGTAGCACATAGGGTACACACAAGCATAGGCCATGGGGGGCACTAAGGATGTACACAGGAAGACCCACCTACCAGCCAGGGTGGGGGCTGTACTACAGGTCATCCATGCCAAGGTTAGGACAGCCTGAGCTACATCAAAGAGGCAGATCGTGGTGTCGCAGTGGTACAGCGGGGGAAGGTATGGAACCATGTTTGTAGGGGTGGCCATGTGCAGCCTATGTCTGCCCCCTACCATCACCCCGGTAATGGATGGTATGTCTGCACAGTCCCCTGTATGGTTTATGGGGACATCAGCCATAATATGGAGGATGAGCGTGGGGATAGTATAACATGCCTCCAGCTTCAAATCCGTGGGGTTCTGCTCCTGGGAAAGGGTAGGTTTGACCTAGTATGCAGTTTTCTCGGTGACCTGGTAGTCCAAGGTGTACTGGGCGTTCTCATCCCAGCACTACATGGTGTAGGTGTATGCCGTGGCATCTGTTGTGGGGTGGCACTACTCCCCATGACATACCAGGGCTATGGCTGGGCTTCACACACAGCCTCCAGCACAGTGGCACACAGGTCATGTTGGACCCTCATGTGCTCCAAGTGCCATGCCTCCACTCGGTGCTCAGCACACTGCATGTCCTCATGCAGCATGTGGCAGAGGCATGTCAGCTCCTGCTGCACAATACTGTGTGCCTCCATGGCAGACCACAGTAGCTGCTGGTTCTCAGCCACATTCCACTCTTGCTGGGGACTGTCCATTAGGACAAGGTCTGGTTGTGCCTGTGGCTGTTGCATGGATTGGAGCTGCACCATGGTAGGTGTGGTGGATGCTACAGGCTGGCTGTGGCCAGCTCATTGCAATGGACATGTGGCTGTGTGGCTTTGGTCATGCTGAAGGATGCATCGTGGGGAGGAGCGGAAGTGGCTGGCCCTGCTGTATCGGCTAGGGGTGGTAGGGTGATGGCTGTGCCATGGTTGGAGTCTTGGGGTGGTACAGCAGTGGCTGTGCCAGGAACAGTGGAGGGCTGTACCCCTGTGACAACTGGGCCATGTGCAGACATCAGCTGGGCCCCAGTGGTACAGGGGTTGGAAGGGTGGACAGCCTGTCACAGTCTGGGGTGGGCCCCACCTTTTCCAAGCTCTCAGGGTAGGTCTTGTTATCATCTTCTTCCATGTGCTCCTTACTTCTGTCTGCCAGTTGACACAGACAGGTGGGCAGCAGGGGCCACAGATGCCAAGATGGTCCTGGGGTTTCCCTCCTCTGTGTCTGATCCCATGTGCTGTGCTGTAGGGAGATGAGGGGGGAGGTTTATAGTACTGTATCAGATGAAGCAGTGTGCAGGCAGAGGCAGCATGCATGTCTAGCATACAGTGCTATGTCACCCAAGCTGTGTGTGCAGTGCACCATCTATACCCTGCAGGTACCAGCACACCCTTACACTGGTGAGCACTCACGCCATCCCCATGGGGCACACAACCCAGTACCAATGTACTCACACCTTCACACATGTGTACATACCTCATCACTAGTGAGCACACACCTCACCACCAGTTAACACTCACACAGCACCAGTGGGCAGACACCCAACCAGGGAACACACATAAAGCCCCAGTGGACACACTACCCAGCAGCAGTGAGCACACACACACCCTCCTCAGGGAGCACACATCCCAGAACCAGAGGGCACACAGGCGCCACCAAATGGACATGGTTGTGGTCCTGCACACAGATGGCTACACACTGGGTGGCAGGGAAACTCTAATGTGGCAGACTCTAGTGTGGCCTATGCCCAGTGAGATACCCAGCACTGGCACATGCATGCACCCATATCTATAGACATCACACCAGAAGGTAAAGCCATCAAAAAATGGAGAGCAATGAGTACCAATGACCGTAGTCTGAGTAACAAGCTTCCTGAATTAGTGGCCTTGATGGAGGAGGAACATCTGGATATTGTAGCAGTCACAGAAACATGGTACACACAAAACCATGATTGGGACATAAGCATACCAGGATACACTATCTACAGGAGGGACAGGGAGGGTAAAAGAGGAGGAGGAGTAGCTCTTTACATAAGGGAAGGAATCAAAGCAACAGAACAAAAGGGAAAACAGGAGGGAGAAGAAGCACTGTGGGTAAATTTAGAGACCAGCAATGGCACCACAATCTGCAAGGGGGTTGTAAACAGACCCCCTTCTCAGGGGGAGGAAATGGACAAGGAAATGATAGAAAGTATACTTAGAATGGCAGAAAGGGAGATATTGCTGATGGGTGATCTGAATATGCCAGATGTCAACTGGAGTGCAGTTGCAGCAGCCACTCAAGAGTGGGTTATTCTAGATGCCTACAGGGGCATGCCTTGAACAACTAGTATTGGAGCCCACTCGAGAGGGAGCAATCTTAGACCTGGTTCTCTCAAATGGAGATGAAGAGAGGATCACAGATGTAGAAGTGGGTAGCCATCTGGGAACTAGCGACCATCGAACAGTATGGTTCACAATAAACACAGCAATAGAGTCAAGCCTTACAAAGGCAAAAGTACTGGACTTTAGGAGGGCTGACTTTGCCAAATGGGTAAGTTCCTAAGAAATGTACTAGCAAATGGGCAGGAAGGAGGGTGGAAGAACAATGGGGAATAATAAAACTGCCATCACAGAGGTAACAAGCCTTTGTGTGAAGCAACAAACAAATGAAACGATGTAAGAAACCACTATGGTTCTCAAAGGAAGTGGCAGTGAAGGTTCAAGAGAAAAGAAAGCATCTCAGAAAGTACAAGGAATCACAGAAGGAGCAGGACAGAGAACTGTATCATTTAAAGCAAAAGGAAGCTGGGAAGGCAGTCAGAACAGCAAAGGCCCAAACCGAGGAAAAGATAGCCAACCCAGTTAAGAAGGGGGATAAAACCTTTATAGGTACATCAGGGAGTGAAGGAAGACCAAGGAGGAATAGTGAGGCTTAATTAAGGGAGGGAGGGTGGGCAGAGGGTGACTGTGAAAGGCAGAGATACTAAACAAATATTTTGCTCAGTATTTATGAAGGAAGAGGGGAGGTACCTAAAACAAACAGTAGAAACACTCTGGATACAGAAGTTGATACCAGCCCATTTACAGAAGAAAGGGTTCTGAAAGAACTCTTAAACTGAAGGTGGACAAAGCAATGGGGCCTGATGGGATTCATCCAGAATTCTAAAAGTACCAAGGGTAGAACTAGTGACACCACTGACTACCCTCTTTAACAAATCATGGGATGAGGGTGGTACCCGAGGACTGGAGGAGGGCAGATGTGATTCCCCTTCACAAAAGTGGGAGCAAGGCAAAAGCAGGAAACTACAGACCTGTTAGTTTAACCTCAGTGGTAGGGAAAATGATGGAATCACTTCTGAAGGAAAGAATTGTCGAGTGTCTAGAGGCCAGAGGGCCCAGGACCCAAGCAGCATGGATTCACAGCGGAAGGTCATGCCAGACAAATCTGATAGATCTCTTTGACTGGGTGACCAAAGTAGTAGATCAGGAGGGGTTGTGGACATGGCCTACCTAGACTTTAGCAAGGCATTTGACACAGTCCCATGCAAAAGATTAATATACAAGTTAGCCAGCCTGGGAGTGGGTCCCAAGATGACAGCCTGTAAAGAATTGTCTGAGAATAGGACACAGAGAGTAATAGTAAATGGAGTCCACTCTGAAGAAAGGGGTTACTAGTGGGGTACCGCTAGAGTTCACTATTAGGACGGTCCTCTTCAATGTCTTTATAAGCGACATTGCAGAGGGACTGGAAGGAAAAGTATGTCTCTTTGCAGATGACACAGAGATCTGCAACAGAGTTGATGCACAAGGTGGAGAGGAAAGAATGAGAAGAGACTTGACAAGGTTAGAGGAATGGTCAAATGTATGGCAGCTTAGATTCAATGCTAAGAAGTGCAAGGTAATGCACCTGGGAAACAAAAATCCAGGGGAAGAATACACAATGGGGGGTGAGATACTAACAACAACAAAATGGAAAGGGACCTGGGGGTAGTCATATCAGATGACCTAAAGGTGGGCAAGCAATGTGAGAGGGCAGCAAGGAGGGTTGGGGATACTGGGATGCATAGGAGAGGCATCACCAGTAGAAAACAGGAAGTTATTATCCCTCTGTACAGACAGCTGGTGAGACCCCATCTGGAGTACTGCATGCAGTTCTGGAGACCCAATCTCTGCAAAGACATAGACAGGATGGAAGCGTCCAGAGGAGGGCAATCAAAATGGTGCAGGGTCTGCACTGGAAGACATAAGGAAGAGAGACTTAAGGAGCTTAATATATAGCCTCAAGGAAAGGAGGGAGAGGGGGGACATGATAGAAAACTTCAAGTACCTCAAGGGAATCAACAAAGTCCAAGAGGGTAGCATCTTTCAAAAAACAGGTGTGCAAGAACAAGGACACAATTTGAAGATAGAGGGGGCGGCTCAGAGGTAATTTAAGGAAGTATTTTTCACAGAGAGGGTTGTGAATGCATGGAACGGCCTTCCGGAGGAGGTTGTGGAGTCAAAAACAGTGGTGGAATTCAAGCATGCATGGGACAGTCATAAGGCAATTCTAGGGGGTGGGGGTAGGAAGAAGTAGGCTGCTGGTTAACTAGGATCTGCAGCTTATCCAGACTGGGTGGGCCAAGGGGTCCTTATTTGCCATCAAATTCTATGTTTCTAACCAGACATACACACACAACCTATGGGACATAGCACTGTCATAGAGGCACAGGTCAGGAAGCATAGGAAAACCAGGAGCAGTTGTAAAATTTGCAAGTAGCATTGTATTATCAATAACAGTAACATGAAAAAAATGAAATGGTTCAGTATACCATAATTATTTACAAAGGCAATACAGAGTAAACAAAGTCCTTTGTTTGAGGGTATCTCTAATTCTGTTTTAGTCTCTCTAACAAAAGACTGCTGCTCTTTTTATAATAAGTCTTTGCCTAGCAATTAACTTCTGCAACCTCATCACATTAACAGACATCCTGTTTTTCTCAAATGTATCAGAACTTTAAGTTTCTTTCATCGCAGGTGCAACAAAATAGAACATTGTGTCCCAGAACTGACCTCTTGCTGATAGCTCTGCAAAAGAGCTTGAGGAGCTCAAACTGCATCTCAAGGTTAACCCCTGAGTTCCAAATATCTTTTTGCAATCATTTGTCAGCAATATAATTACAGTATATACATTTTCAAACCAAGGGATCCTAGTTTCACACAAACAGTTTCACACAAAGATTCACATATATTTTATAACTGCAGATAAGCAAGGGGAATGAAGAAAATGTAGAAACAGCAAGTGAAGACAGGAAGATAGATGGGGGGGGGCTTCAGAGTGGCCAGTTTCTTATGTGCCACAGGAAAATTTGATTGCACAATCAGACAGACAAGAGACAGAAAATGAGAGGCTAGAACAGATCCATGCGTTTAACTCTCTATGCATGACTAATGAGATAGGGCTTTATTCCACCTTTATTCAAGGCTTCTTTTTTAGACACAGAAGTCTCTTCCCACCAAAGGTCAGACTCAGACTTGTCCAGGCAACATTCCTCCCGCTCCTAGACTATGGTGATATAATATACAACTGCACTTTGGCTACCGACCTCCACAGGCTCAATGTCCTCTTCCACCATGCCCTTTGTTTTATTACTAATGCATCCCCCTGAACCCATCACTATGACCTATATTCCACTGCTGGGTTGATGTCCCTAGCCACTAGAAGACTGCTCTGCCTTGGTACATGGATGCTCAAAGCACTGCATAATAAACTCCCAGACTATATTTCTTCTCTCGTCCACATCTCGAACTGCACTTATTCACTTATGAAGTCTTCCTTCCTCCTCCTCCTGGTTATCCCCAGAACTAGAACCTCCCTTGGCAATGGAACTAAATCACATTCACTCCCTGTGGCTTGGAACAGCATTCAAACAGTACTCAAGCTCACAGGCGTGGTCACTATTAGTTTCTTCAAGTCGCTCACCTCAAGATTCTTCATGGATCCTTACAAATGCCTGAAAGCTTAGCTCTCTGAATTCCTCTCCCCCCCCCCTTCCTCTAACCTTCCCCTCTGGCCCTGTCTCATGTGTTATCCTGTCACTGCCCAAGCCCCTACCCTCTCCTGTAGCACTCCCCTCCGTATTAACTATTTCACATCCTTACTCACTCCTGTCCTGTCCCCTCCCTCTGCTGCATTTCTTGCCTTCTCTACATCCTACCACAGATTACTGCATTGTTGCATCCTGTAATTTGCCTCATTATTGCACTATCTTGTTGCCAGGACCTGTTTTTACTGTGATAGTATGTTGTTATGTACTACACCCATTGTCTTATGCATGCTACCGTAGATTGTCGCATTGTTGCATTATGTAATTTGCCTCATTATTGCACTATCTTATTGCTAGGACCTGTTTTTTACTGTGATTGTACATTGTGATGTATGAAATGCATTATCTTATACAAAGTATGTTCCTTTTATTTTGTACACCTGTCTTGTACTAGGATCACCTTGTGAATGAGCTTACTCAATGGAGTTTTCCTATGATAAACTTGAACTTGAACCCTGTCACACACTGGCAATCACTCACATGGCTGGGTAGGTCCACCTTGCATTTGTAGTCACCACCCAGCACTCTCATCACCTCCACAGACTATAGAGTGGATGCTATGGTCTCCTCTGCAGGATCCAGGGTACATTTGGATGCCATTGGCCATGGGCTCCCACCTGTGGCATGCAGCTCCCTGCACTGCATTGCCATGACCTCCTTCATGTGCCTCTTCTTGTCCCTGAAGCACTTTCTCACCACTTCCATAGGCCTATTTGGCTGCCAACGGTATTAATCTCCTCTGTGATCTCATTCCAGTCCCACTGTACCCAGGAATCCATGCTCTTGCACCAGGATATGACCTCCTCCCTGGTTTTGTAGGCCTGTGCCAGCACATGTAACTCCTCAGCAGTGAATTGGTGGGTCCAAATCCTATTGGTACCCTCCATGGTACCTGCTGAACAGAGGCGTACAAGACAGGTGACCTGGGAGTTCATACAGTGACATACAACTGAACAGGATAGTGGTGCAGCTCCCCCCCCACTCCTGACCACATAGGTGTCCCAGCAATGCCTGCTGTTCCACAGCCCTAGGCCAACCGACACCGGGCTGCCCATGTATGCCCCAGGCCATTGTGATGGGCACAGAGAGGCAGGGGTGGACAAGGACAGGGGCCCACAGACCACTGGTCTGAAACCATGTAAGCATGTGTGTGAAGGGACAACCTCACTGACAGAGTGCACTATGGACTACTGAAGGGGGTGCCCCAGATATGGCAGCACCTCCATCACTAGATGTGGACACCATCAGCCACCACTGCCATTTGTCCAGGCAACTACTACATACAGCATACACTCAGGGGTTACATTGGGCAGGAGTCACAGGACCTCCATCCAAAGACATCCCCAACACATGTCTGAAAGACACACCACTGCCATTAACTAGCCCCATGTATACCTATTGTCAACTACCACCACCTCCACAGTACATGTCCACCACCTAAAAATCAGGATGTGACGGGTTCCCCACCTAAGCAGTACCTATGTAGCAGGGTCCCCAGCTATACAGGGCATACTGCATAGTACAGGGCAAGGGGGACATGTATAGAGACAATGTGTTGATGGTGTTACAGTCAGTACACAGGAAAACTGACTACCTTGCCCTGTATATTATGTAATTGAAGGTTCAAGAACACTGGACCCTGCTCTGGAGACACAGCGACAGTGCTTCCAGATTACTGTGGCATGTTCCCTGTGGCTCTATTGCAGATGTGCTGTGTTTCCCTATAGCATACATCATGGCCTATGGCAGCAAGCATGCTCTGTTGTCCTATATAACCACTGCACAGCAATAGGAACAAGTGTCCTGTACAGGTTACATTTCCCCTTACAGTACACAAGGCCCTGTAGATCTGGGAGCCCTGCCTAGTAAATGCCACATGCATCTGGGGGCCATGCAGAAGCCAACGCATACATACAGTCCACTACACATTCATCCCTTTCTAGGACATTCCACAGGACACTTACCTTCATTCGTCTGAAGCACTGTGGTGTCTAGGTGGTGCAGTGTGCTCCGTTATATAGTGCAGGTGCAGTCAGGCATGCTAATGTATGCAGACCTGCTTGTAGTGACACGCAGATGTAGTTGTATGCCCAGCAGGGACTACAAAATGACCTCATTTGCATAACCTGGCTGAACATTGCAGTTTTGCCCAGCACAAAAACCCAATTTACACTTATGCACCATCACTGTGCCGCAGCTGTGGTTGCATGTCTTAGGGTCATGATGCAGGCATGATGTCATGTGCCAGCTATGACACCATCATACTGCACAGCCATGTGTGCCACGCCAGTGCGCAAGTGTGTTGTGTAATGCTGTGCAGTACGATGCATGCGTGTCCCTCACACATGACAGCCTATGCCGATCACATGCCCCCAGACCAGTCTCCACCCCTAGACATGCGTGTTGTGCAGCACAACATGCTATAGCACTGTGCTACCATGCCTACGTACTGTGCAATAGCAAAACAGGCCTGAAACAGCATGCAGCGTGGCTTCAGACTGCTCTGCACACGGGGAAAATGATGGCTGAGTGGTGACACAGGGCTGTCCAGTAGTGCAACCACAGGTGGTCCAACACAGAGCTGGCCAATCTCATTGTGACCAGGGAGGACCAGATGCTGGGGGAGGTGGCAGGTGCAGACAGACACTACAGCAAGGTCTGGGTGTCAGGCACCAGATAGGGGCACCTGTATCAGGGACAAGTGTACATCATTATAATGACCTGTAAAGTAGGGAGGCATGCCGCCTGTGAGAACTGTGGACCATGGTAGATGGTGCCACTGTGCCCAGGCCAGGTGAGTACAGATGGTTGTATGTGTGATGTGAAATTTTGAAAGGCACTTAATTAAATACATTTTATTATTATTACTAGCCTGTGTGCAGGCCTGTACATGGTAGTATGTGATAGGACTAAACCCTGAGGCACTGTGCACATCACCTGTGTGCCCTTGATGTTCCCCTGTGTGCTATGTGACATGCCCCACTGCATGGCCTGTCCGGCTGTATGCAGCTGCCTGGGCCCCTTGTCCCATGAGACTTGCTTGTGCTCTGTGCATGACTAGGCCCACCATGGTGGCCCAAGGCATGCACCTACCTTGGCCGCATGGTTGTGGGCCACCACAGAGACATGATGGCAGTGTCACAGGCACAACAGGCCCATGTATATTGGCACTGAATGGACGGCAGGGACAGTGTACTGGGTACGGTGACCTAGACATGTCAATGCCCATTACCAAGTATGACCAAGGAGGGGAGTCACATGTGTCATGTATGTGGCTGTCCTGATAGGCATCTCCAGCAAGATGTGGATGTGGCCGACATCAGTGTTGTGCACATTGACCATACTACATTACACGGCCACAGGTATGCGTGTGCCAGATACAGCATGGGGTGTGATGGTACTGCACTGGGATCCAAACTTGTAATAGACGCTCTGTGAGTGCACACCTACTGTATCCAGGTCCCCTGCTGTTGTGCCAGTATGTCATGCCTGCCCTTGTCATGTGTTACCTAATGCAGCATGCATACCCATGCCTACTATGCCAGGACAGTGTCTGGGCCAACACGTATAGTCTGTTGTGCAGGAGCCGGGGGGCTAGCAAGTTGCGGGCACCACATGGGACAGTGTACACTGTAGTAGGCCCCACCTCACACAGGGGGACGTATCATACCCATTGCATGCATGCCAGGGCACATGTGTGTGGTGCCACAAGTGCTGCTAGGGTACCTTTCAGCCCTGCTCTGTCTGTCCACCCACATCATACATATGTGGTGGCTGGTGTATGGTACATGCATATGGGCAGTTATACTGAGTAGTGTTTATTGAACGGTGCACTGTGTACCACTGCAGGATACTAATCACACCTCCCTTTTCCTCCTCTACATATCTCAGTGGCCAACCTGTCCTGGGCAGGGTCCAACAGCCATGTGGGCAGCAGCGCTGGACTGAGGGATGTACAGGATTGCCAGGCCATGATGGGACCCATGGCAGCACTGCAGAGGAGGGGCATCCAAGTGAGTACCCTGCAAGATCAAATTCAGTGCCTCTGACATTGTTCGAACCTCCCAGCCTAAGGAATTTGAGTGTCTCACCCTAAAGTTAATCTTGTCTCCTGAAGTAACCCTCTTAATTTCCACCTGTTACAGGCCATCCTCTGCTGGGCTCGACTCACTAGCACACCTTCACTCCATACTGGATGAAGTCAGCATAGAATGCATAATAATGGGAGACTTTAATCTCAATTGGAACAATGACTCCTTGGTCAAACTCAAGGAGTTCTGCGATGTTCACAGACTAACTCAGATCACTCCAGAGAACACACGCCCTAACAAGAAAACCCCCAGCCATAGTACCCTCCTGAACCTTATGTTTGTCAGTAAGCCACATAACTTCTCCCATACAGGGGTCTTTCATAATGACATAAGTCACTGTGCCACTGCCTGTATTCGGCGCTCCCCCATCAGGTTGTCCACCTCCACCTTCAAGCTAAAAAGAAGCCTAAAAAACTTCCGCCAGACCACCTTTCTGACTGACCTTGGAAATATCAACTGGCAGGATTTCTATTTGGCCCCCTTTGTTGTAGAGGCTTATAATATCTTCCAAAACCTACTAGTGGGGCTGATAAACAAACACGCCCCACTTAGGAAGATCAAAACAAGGATAAGGTCCCCCAACTAGTTCACTACCACCCTAAAGAAAGCTGTCAGGGACAGGGATGTCCTGTGGAAAAGAGCCAGGAAAACAAAATCCGAAGCTGACTGGCTTGCCATTTGGATAGCTGGGAATGCCTGCACCAAATTAATTAGGGCTGAAAAAAATCACACTATTTCCAGACCGCCCTTGAAGAAAACAAAAATAGCTCAGCCAAATTTTGGGATATTCTTAGAGAGATTGAAGGTTACTCGACAGCCTCCCCCTTGCCTGCTAAGTTAGTGGCAGGAAAAATATCATACACTTCCAGAGCTGACATCCTCGAACAACTCAAAAACCATTTCGCTACAGCAGGCCTTGCTTTTGATGACTCCCCTGTTAGTAAGTTAAATGTCAACAGTGATGACTCTGATGGCTTAAGCTCCAGCACTGACCCTAACCAGAGACTCTCCTCTTTCTGCTTTCAATCTGTTACCTTCAAACAGGTGGAGGACCTACTAACGTTCCTGGACACAAAAAAGTGTGTCGGCGCTGATCTTCTAGAACCTTTTTTCCTGAAAATCGGTTATTTTCATCTGACAGCCCAAATCACTCACCTATTCAATAGTTCCCTGTTGCAGGGCACGTTATCGCCACTTTGGAAAATAGCGTACATCATCCCTCTTTTCAAGACTGGAGATCCAACTGACCTGAACAACTACTGACCTATTTCACTTCTTCCTACCTTCTCAAAAATGCTGGAGAAAATTGTCAACTCCCAACTTAGGGAATACCTCGAAACCGAAACCGTCTAAACCCAGCCCAATTGGGTTTTAGACCCAAGCACAGCACTATAACAGCCCTTGCCAAAGTGTCTAGCAATTGGCATACCGCCCTGGATGCAAAAAAACACATCTATGCCCTCTTTCTAGACATTAGTAAGGCATTCGATAACTTGGATCATAGCCTGCTGCTCAATGCTCTGATTATATTGGGCCTAGACAACTCCACCTTAAAGTGGTTCAAATGTTATCTCACTAACAGAATGCAGCAAATTAAAGCACAAGGGAAACTGCCCCCCCCCAAAGAGCCTTCCCCGGGGTGTACCACAAGGATCTATCTTGGGCCCCATTCTGTTCGCAATATACATTAACCATATTGACTCCCGCATACACACAGGTAACGTACAACTATTCGCTGATGATACAGTTCTCTACACCAGTGGCATAACCATGCATACTTATTGTACGCCATTGCTTACAGAAAAAAAACGCTTTTTAAAATTGCCTTTTTTTTTTTAATCTGCTCAGGTCCCGAACCTGGTTCCCTATGATGCAGGGTGGGGCGGGGGGAACAGATGGTTGACTAAATTCTTTCCTGACAGATGTGCTGACATCACACAGTGGCACCAAGTTTGTTCGCAACTGTTGGCATCTAACGGAGCAATTGGACAGTTTTTGTCCACATGCTTCTAATTGCTCCAAGCCTCCGCCTATCAGTTGCGCTGCCATAATTTACTTTCCCACTGCTACTACTGCTACCCAACAAGGTCACAAGGACCAGAGCCAGTTGCCAACTACAGTTTGTTGCCATCTCATATGTGGGCTGTGGCAGAGAGAGAGAGGATGGAGTCACGCCACGGAGAGCGAGAGCCGACTCGGAGCCAGCAGTCAAATCTCACTTTGCCTAAGACAGGCACACGCTGGTACAGCTCTGCACATTGAAGTTTCCCACTCCTCATCTTGGGATTTTCTTTTCCAGCTCAGAGGACTGGAGTACTCGGTTGCAAGTCGCGGTCATCGAGACCTATCTCTGACCTGAGGCAGGCCACCCAGTCATCGCTCGACTCCAACTCGGTCCGGCGGGTCTGTCCTCTTCCTCCTGTGCAGGAGGGAGGACTCTTATGTCGTGGCCTGTGGCCGGGTCATGGTGGGAGGCAGGAGCAGAGGTCAGGTGGTAGTTGGTCGGTCGTCCATCGAGCCAGGAGCAGCAGACAGTGCAATGGAGGCCCTGCCCAGGACCGGGCCTAGAGGACTCATTGGAGGGCCAGCAGCCAGTCAGTGTCCACAGGAAAGAAGAGATAAGTCACAGAAGGAAGCACTGTTTTATAGATCAGCAAATAACTACATAGTAAGTGTGCATTACTTTAATTTACTTTAAAAAATGTTTCTAAAGTGAAAGCCACATCCCTACCCATTCTGCAAGCAAGCATTTCCCCCATCCACTGATCACCTGCTAGCACCCACATCCCTTTCTCCACTGTCCAGGTGAACTTCCATTAAAGTTTACTTTTGTAATATAATAAAGTCTGTTTGGGAGTGGAGTCACTGAAGTCCCTTCCCCCACTTATGCCAAACAAGTAACCACCCCTGCCTCCACCATGCCAAATGTATTCAGTTTCATAATTCAAATGACAACCCCCACCCTAACCCACAAGTTAGTAAGGTGTTATTACAGAGGATGTTATTAATTTATTGATGTACTGCCGAAGAAAGCTGACCACTTCTACTAGGGAGTGCATTTGCAATCTTTCTGATGGGTGCCTGCTGGCTCACTGTATTCTTATGCTTTTGGGGATCTTGGAGGGGGAAGAGGAAGGTTGGGTATTACGGGGGATACAGGGGAGGGTTTCATTTGTACCTCACCAACAAAACTGCTCAATGGCTAAAAAGAGTGGGTGGACCAATTACTTCCTAGCTTACTGGCTACTAGTGGATAACCATTCTTCTCCACAAGTCTCTTCCTCAGAAAGTTGAGATACTGATGGAAGATATATTGTGTATGCCCCTAGTGAAGTTGTACAGGCTTTTTTTCATGACCTTAGTCTGGCCATTAACTCTTATGCTTGGCTAGGTGCTGGTGCTTGGATAGTTGTGTTCAATGTGTTGATAAACTGCAGTCAGTATGCAGAAGACAGTTAATTTGATGGAGAAAAGATGGCATCCCCCATACTGAACTGTGGCTCATCAAAAGGGGGAGGTGCACACGCATGCATCCAGGCTTCAATCCAACATTGGTGAGGGGGTGTTCTCTGCTTGCTGGGCAGGGATAGGAGCAGCTTGCTCATTTATTTTTTTTGTGCCAGCATGGCAGAGGAACAGGCTGCAGATCTTGTGGCTCCAATATGTCTGCAAGAGCTGAGAAGGCTGAGAATTCTCTAGGAGGACTCAGAAGGGGGGCTGCAAGGGTAGTTCTGGATTCTGCTGCTTCAAGGAGGCACATCTGTGACTGCTTTTCTCCTGCTTGGTGCTGTTGCAGCTTCAATTGGTAGGTAATTTGTTTTGCCCAGTTTGTTCAGTATTTTGGCAGAGAGTCACATGCTGAGCTGAAGAGTGGTGTGTAGAGCAGTGGGCCAGCAAATGGTGTAGGTGTGTGTGTGTGTGGGGGGGGCTTACTTGAACTGGCAGCTTAACATAGAAACATAGAGGTTGAAGGCAGAAAAGGACCACTTGGCCCACCAGTTGCGAGGGGGGGGGCACACACATGATGTGTTTGATGTGTTTGAAGGTGTTGACACTGTGGCAGCTAGTAGCTTCTTTGGAACTACTAGGACAGAGGTTATTCCATGTACTGTAGTATGCACTAGGAAAGATCCTGATATAAAGGCTGGGGATCTGGTGGCCGTTAGGGCACAGTGGCCCCCAGACCACCAGCCATCATATAATAATCTTTCACTGCACATAATTGCAATAATGCCTATGGTGTGAGTTCTTGATGGCATTGATCAGGCAGTTTCCCACCCCAGTTTCAGGTGCAGATTTTAAGGCCTGCCAGAGTCTCTCACACCCCTGACTCCAGGAGAAAAAAAAAAAGTACTTTTTTTCCTGGAGTCAAGGGTAGGGAAGATGTGACAAAAGTGTGTTTTATTTTCAATAAAAGCCCCAAAACTCACCGCAGAGCATATAAAACCCCCAGAGCTTCTGGGGGCCTAGTAGCCCCAGACCCCCAGCTTTTAAAAACATTCTTCATAACTACCCCCTTATGCCCAGGCCTGGTCTCCCCCCCCCACAAACCACCACCACCTTTACAATGGCTTCAGCACTCCTAGAGCAGGATTTAGGCATCATGCTGGCCGGGGGGGGGGACGACAATCTGTGGATGGGGCTAGAGTGCAACTTACTGGGCATGGGGAGGGGGGGTACACAGGATAGCAAATTATGCTTCAGATGACCTCCAAAATGCACCAGAAAGCACCAACAAACAAAAATTTTCTGGGGGCCTGGGCGGCGCCCCAGACCCCGGCCTGTAGTTTACATTGAGTGCGTACACTTTTTTTAAGGCTGGTTACTCCACTGCTCTACACTACTAACTCATCCCTGGATTTCGCTCACAAGGACCTCCAGCATGATTTCACCATTCTTCAGCACAACTTAATAAAGCTCAAACTGCTGCCTAATGCCAAAAAGACCAAAGCAATGATTATATCATCTCTTGCCATTTACACACTAGGGCAGCCAGCAAACCTACAGATTTTCACCTTACTCAGCAAACCATTGGAAGTAGTGGATAAATTCAAGTACTTAGGATTCTGATTGGATAACCAGCTCAATTGCACGATCCACCTGAATGAACTAACGAAAAAACTAAAACAACAACTCGGTATATTCTTTTGCATTATGCACCTTCTCACATTTGAGGCCCGGAAGAGACTAGTCCAAACTACTTTCATTTCACTGCTCGACTATGGAGACCTGCTCTACAGCCATTGCTTGAACCAGGCTGTATGTAAACTTGACACCCTTTATCATCACGCCCTGTGGTTCATCCTGGACATGCCCCTCAGCACTCATCACTGCCTGCCATATCAAAAGTTGGCTTGGCGCTCACTTACACTAAGGAGACAGAAAAATACCCTAATGTGGTTCTACAGGGCATTAACTGACGAGCTACCAGATTATATTGTGAATCTATTTGTGCACGCCAAGGGAATGTATGGCCTAAGGAGCACCTCTCTTGTCTCCTTCAAGGTGCCCAGAATAAGGACCCAGCATGGTCAGGTTGCTATTAACTTCTCACTCCCCACCCTCTGGAACACCATGCAAAAGACGCTAAGGTTCCCTTCCCTTCCCTTCCCTTCCTGGTCCACATACCTTTAAAATAGTGCTCGCCTGCAGTCTTGGGGATGTATGTGCCTGCCGCAGGTGATCTCCTCCCAACTTCCATGCTCGCCCGCAATCTTAGGGATGCATGCGCCTGTTGCAGGTGATCTCCCTCCGACCTCCCTGCTCAGTTACGCAGTTACCCAGCACTTACATACACATCTAGCACTTCTTGTACAACTAGTATTTCTATAGAACTGGGAAAAAATACTAGATATCAGACGGTTCAGAAATTCAGTTGTTTATTTGGGACTTAATGCGTCCACTAACTTGGCTTCCATGGTAGAACTAAATTATACTCCCTTTTTAAAAGAGGTTGCTGTTGATCTGGCTCGATGGTCCAAACTCAACTTATCTTTATGGGGGAAGGTTAATGCAGTTAAAATGATTATAGCCCAAAGCTGTTTTATCTCTTTCAAAACATTCCAATGCAATTGGGAAAGCGTTTTTTAAAAACTCTTGAGAAACACATTAGAAAGTTGCTATGGAATGGGTCCCCACCTAGATTGGGGACATACAAAATAAGAGCTTCCAAAGAATTAGGAGGGTTAGCACTACCATGGTGGGAAAGATACCACCTGGCCTTTGCACTAAAGCAGACCCTACCTCACCTGGTCAATGCATCGCAGCAATCCCCAGATAGTCCCTTATGGTTCCAATAGAGTACTTCTTATTAGGGCAAAATATCTTTATCGACTTCTTATTTTTTAACCAAGCCAAAAAGATGGTATGATAATCCATGCTTGTCTTTTTCTATGTACAAATTAAAGCAGTTTAATAATGTTATTAACCCTGATAAAAAAAACCTCTAGACATTATACCTCTTTGGTTTAATCCCCTCTTGGCATATAATAAGAAAACTTTGAAAAATGACAGATGGAGAAAAGCAGGTATCAATAGAGTGTGGAATGTGATTAATAAAGAAACTGGTTCTCTGCTCTCCTTTATAGAGATATAAAACAAGTATGGGATTCACAAATTGCATTTTTATCAATACTTACAACTGAGGGACTTACTCAACAAAATATCCCCAGTACAAAACTATCAATGGGAAAAAAATGTATAATGGGACCAGATAGGTAGGCTGGGTACCATCAGGAGAAATGCATGCTTCATTTATAAACTCTTAACGTCCACTAACTTTTCTTCAGCACTTACGATTAGAGCAAAAGAGTTATGGGAAAAGGAACTGGGTACAGCTATCCGTTTGGAAGAATTGGATGGCACCTGGAAACAGGCTTGCTGGAGTCACAAGGAGCTTCAAGGTAGGCTAATCCAGTTCAAGATACTGCATGGTTTTTACTATTCTCCCCTTAAACTGTATAACAGAGGTCTGGGGTCAGATGCTAACTGTTGGCACTGTAACCATCCAAATGCTGGACTCTTTCATATGTTTTGGGATTGTGTAGTTATTCAAGGTATTTGGAAGGATGTGCATAAGATACGTTGTGACCTAACGAATATCTCCTTTGTCTTATCACCCCAAATGTATTTATTAGGCAGTTTCCCTGATAACTGTGATCTAGATACACCGGAAAGCAATTGGGGTTGTATGACTCCATTAACTTTAAAAAGACTGCTATTAAGAAACTCGAAATCCCAAAAAATTCCACTTTTAAAAGGTTGGTATGACAGTATGACTGTACTGGCCAATAATGAACGTATAAGTTATAGTATTTTAAACCAACTTGACTTGTTTAATAAAATCTAGGTACCTTTTTAGACAAATTAAGATAGGGCCTTACCTTATAAAGAATATTTTTGGTAAAAACGAGTCACTCTATTTAAAGAACATAAAATGAGCTGATTTTTGTTTTGGTAGTATTGTGTTATTTGTACTGTTTTGCATTGTATGCATACTTTCTTTTAGCTATGCTAGAACTATATTCTATTGTCTATCACTTTATCTATGTAATTTTGCATAGTAGTGTAAGATGATGGCTGTTATTTTATTTTTGTTCTTTTGGAAAACAATAAAATTTATAATGGAAAAAAAAACTAGTACTTCTCTCATCCTCACCCTCCCTGTGCACCTCTTGTATGGTTGTATTAATCCTCCCCTCCTCCCTGTGCTCCTCTTGTATGGTTGTGCTAATCCTCCCTCCTCCCTGTGCTCCTCTTGTGTGGTTGTGTTAATCCTCCCCTCCTCCCTCCTCTTGTATGGTACCCTGTGAAGTGGGTGCATGAAGAAGGGCACCATCCGTTACAGTGATACCTTCCTGTCACAATTCACTTACGGCAACCGACAGGTAGGGTGACTGGATGAGGGAGTGGGTGAACAGGCGACAGGATGTCGCCATCACACGCTGGGTGGGAGCGCAGGCAACGGCCAGCGTGGGCCTGGAGGTGGAGGCTGTAGGGGGTGATGCCGCGTTGCTGGTGGAGCTGCATCATGGCATCAGGGATTGGGCAATGGCTGGGGTGTCTGAGGTACTGGGTTTGGGTCCAGGCGCTGGTGCGATTTTATTGTGCCGGCCGAACATTTTATTTTACTACTTTCACCCCTGACCTGCACCCAGGAGTTGAGAATCCTTAAGTAGGAGTGGGTGGCGATGCCCCGTGAAGGGGAGTTTAGGTACAGCCCCCCACAAAACGTAGTAAAACTATGTCCTGGCGCTGTTGTGCTGGTGTGCCAGGGTTGTCAGAGTGTCAAAAACGGCTTCGGCACTCTGACTGAGCGATAACGGTGATCGCTTTTAGGCATTCGCCGTTATCACATAAACCCCTCTTGTATGGTTGTGTTAATCCTCCCCTCCCCTCCTCCCTGTGCTCCTCTTGTCTGGTTGTGTTATTCCTCCCCTTCTCCTAGTCACTCTTCCACTCATTTCTACCATCCTTCCAGCCTATCCACTCATTGGGACACACACTGGTCAGTCTCTACTATGCCCCGCCGATTACTCCTACCTGGTTTATATGTTCGCTACTCTATCTAGATGTCACCATCAATTATATTTGCATAGCCCTTCACTCCTTATTTTCAGATGATCTTACTGCTATTTCTTTGTATGTACCAGCTTTGTATAGCTGTCCACTTTGTATTTGTAGTGATGTTATTGCCATCTATCTGTATGTACCACCCTTGTATTATGTGTAATTGATTGTGTTTTATCTTACTCAGGACCATCTTGCAAATGAGCTTGCTCAAGGATGATTTTGCCTGGTTAAATAAAGTTTGATTGATTGATTGTGTGTCACCCCAGCGTGATTGTGTTTCACCCCAGAGGATGCATGTGTACAAATATAGGTGCCGGGACAGATGGCACTACTGTGTTCACAGCCCTACCACTGTCATAGGTGTTAGGTCTGGCCCTGTCCGTGGTACTTATGGCAATATCTGACACTGGTAGAGTGTGCCTTGATACCATTGTATGTGCTGTCCAGAGGGCTACTTAGATGGCACCATTTATGTGCCATTACAGGTGTCAGTGGAATTAGGGATGGCAAAGACCCTGGGTTTGAAGCTGGAGGTGGACAGGGGTCCTTTCCCACTGGGTCATGGCACAACTGGCAGATGTTACTAGTGTAAATGATGTGCCAGGCCTTTGGAGGTGTAAGGCACAAGGTAACACTGTCGGTGGGTGTGAGGAGATAAACCAATATTGTACAACTGCTCAAGGTAGTTCTTTGGGTGTTGGCGACCCCAGGCAGGAAGGGGGGGGTCCACCCATTACATCACTGGCCTGACACTGTACAGACCTGTCCATCATATATCTATACTATACTGCATATGTCTGTGGGTGGCAACAGATGTCTCTGGGTGAGCCACCATGCAGAATGCATGCCAGTGGGGGCATTACCTCAGGAGTTGTGGTGTGGCACACTCACCCTGCATGTGGGGTGTTGCCCACCAGTGCCACTGTGGTGTGCCATGGTCTGTGCACTCCACTGCTGTGCACCTATGTGCTGCTGGCATGCTGACCTGTGTCTGTCTACCATGGCCTCTCCTGTGCAGTCGCAAGCACCCTGTACCACTAGACAGATGCCTTGGGGGGTGGTAGTGCACACAGGCTCGGATGTGCCCTCCTCACAGTTGGTCAGGCCCATACTACTCTGTTTCTAGATGAAAGGTTCAGGATGCCTATAGGTTCAGTAAATTTATATCTTGGGTCATCCCAGAACTGACTTAAAATGCAGCAAAATAAGGAAAAATGGGCAAACACCACCGTAATGTTTCTTTGTAATATTCTTTATTTCATCCACACATATTCAAGGGTGACAGTTTAGTGGCTGGCGCCACTCCCTCAGGCCCTCTGTGTTGGTCTGTGTAAAGATATAGAAAATATTTTTTACAGTCATATTCTGAACATTTTGGATCCTAACTCTTCAGTTAACAACAACAGGCAAACCAGTAATCCCTTAAGGAGGTTAAAAAATAGTAATTAGATTTCTGTCACAGTGTGACACTTATTTACATTAAAAACTGCACACCAATAGGCAAACCACCAGAGTGAATCCCCAAATCCATAAAACTTGTGTGTGAAAAAGTAGGGTAATTGAATATCATACATTTACTCTATTTCATTTAATTTGCTCAATTATCACAGGAGTGGCACCTTAAGAAAGCATTTGTTTTTAATTCATATGGTTTCTTTTGCAAGCTAGAGTGCATGTATACCTTTTTATTAAGCTTTTCTATGTTCTATATTTCACGTAAGACTGCAAGTCCACTGTTCTCATTCTATCAAAATAAATGTTTATATGACACATTATTCCCTTTAAACACATTTTTTAAATCTTAGTTCAATCTATTTTAACCACACAGTTCTCCTGTGTTTAAGTTCCCAATGTGAAATGTAACCATCAGCCACTCCCAGTGCACAGCTCCATACCCTGTGCTCTGGTCAGGGCAGTTCCACTGCTTGCTTCCTTTTTGGTCTGTGCTATCCTTAGTGGTATATTCAGAGCTGTGCTGCTGCAGTGTGTGCTGCACAGTCACCTGTCACTTGCATGGCATGCAATCCACCCTACATTCAGAGGGTTTAGCACCAGCGCTATGCCTCTATATATAGCAGGCTAAGGTATCAGTGCAAGCGCAAGCATTGGCACAGCACAAACGTTGCACTTTTGGCATTTTTGAATACCTGGCCCCTAGTATCTTATTACAAGCCCACACGCAGGAGCACTACATAGCACATTGGTGGACTGGATTTGGGCCATGGGCTCAGGTACGCTGATAGGGGTCCACAAGAGATGGGAAATCTCTGGAGATATGCTCCCAACCTGCAAGGAAAGTATCTGTCTTATTGTTGAATTACTGCCCTCTAGTGACAAAGAGGAGCAGAACATTACCACGATGTCCAAGAAGGGCAGAGGAGGCATCTGTGGTGCTGCTACATTGTCATGTCATTGCATGCAGATATACATCGCATGCCATGACTTCTCCAGCTGCAGGGTGGATCTGCTAATGTAGGGGAAATTAGAGGAAACTATCTATGAACCATTTTAAGGTTGCAAAAGGCTACTGATCTACCAAATTCCTCAACAACACAAGATGTCACTCACTAACCAGACCAGGTACCTACCTTAGATAGCCGCAGTACATGTGGGGGCATGGGGCATCCCAGGCACAAGCCAAAGGAACAGCAGTCAGGATACATCACATCAGGTAGATTGTGGTAAGCTCCTGAATGCAGTATCCAACTTAATGACCCCCTGCCTACCAGAAATTAAGTTTTTGATGAACAAAAAATGTTTTCAGTTAAACCATGCCAAAACAGAACTTATCATTTTTGGTCCTTCATCCTTGTCTAAACAGTTTTCAGAGTTGTGTATCTTTTGCCACTCTATAAATCAAATCAATATGTGAAATCAAGAACGTAGGTGTTCTTTTTATTCAAACTTGTCTTTTAAGATGCACATTGTTAAAATGAAGGTTTTTTTCAGTTATGAAATGTGTCAAAGTTGTGAAATATTCTGTCTTATAAAATGGCAGGGTAAAATCACATAATCTGATTGGCCCTTATGTATGTGTAAAATATTTACACATGGTTAAAAAAAAAAGACTGCTCAGCAGTGAAGAGTCTGCAACGCAGATCAATGGGCATTTTGAACACAGGCATTTCGGTTTGCCCCTACTGCCAGAACTGATCTTCCACCACAAATATGGCTGCCACCTTTACACTGTAAAAAAACTTCAGCTGGGCCCTTAAAATAAAACTACCTTAAATAAAAAATAAAACAAATGAATTAAATGTTATTTCCCTGATTACCACACTCTCCTTACATACATAAACAAATTAGAAACAATAAGCATTGTTTATAGTTTTCACTACAAATGTTTTTTTGCTGACAGTAAAAAATCACCTTTCTATCTTTACCTGCTCATCAGGGAAATCTCTTCTTCTTGCCCTGACAGTGAGATAACTGAGTCTCCGGCTGTAACAAAAGCCTTTGTTGTCTGTGTGTACAGTGTATTGGGAGAGAAATATTCTGCCAGTGGAACTGAGCAGAATTTTGAATCCATGTATTTCTTGGTAAACATTCCATATCTTGAATGTGGAGAACAACAGAGAAAAAAAACAGGAAGAAAAAAGTAGGCAATAATACAATGACATCACTTGCAGTGGGCAGAAAGACTATTTTATCACAAATGCACACAAGTAAATCTATTTTTTCTACATATAAACATGCTTTTCCCAATAGTCAAAAGTAAAAAAAAAAGGAGCCAATTTTATAAGCACAATAAGGCACTCAGGGGTGTGTGTAAACCATATTTTACAGCACGGCCAGCAGCTGGAGTCACTCAGCCTTTGGCCTCATGCCTTACTACGCCCCTGGCCGTTCTGTAAAATATGGTTTACACACTCATTCATGCCTTATTGCTTACTTACCGTCTGCTTGCCACATTGATTCATGCCTATATTACTACCCTTATTGATCACTATAATTCTTTGCTGGCAGGGTTACCAAGAGTGATTCCAGATAGATTACAGCACTTGCAAAATACTGCACACCGCGTTTACACTAAATCAAAACTTCACGACCACATCACTCCCATCCTATGGTTCTTGCACTGGCTGCCAGTTAAACAGAGGGATGATTTTAAAATACCCTTTTTTTGTTTGCAAGGCTTTACACTGCCTTTCTCCCAGCTATTTGACTTAAAATTGGTTCCTGGCCCTGTGCCACGTTTGTCAGATTCTAGCTCTCTAAATCTGATATTTATTCCTCAGTCAAACTGAAAGATGAGAGGATGCAGAATATTCTATATTTCTGGTCCAAGGCTTTGGAGCTCAATACTATCCTGAGTTCCTTCGAGTCCAGATGAAAGACTTACTTATTCGAGCATGCATTTTCTGTAAGGTGATGAGGTTTTACTCTTTGTACCATATGCATTGTATTGTTTCTGATTTCAGATAAGATTTCATACTGTGGGTTGGATATTCGAAAATGCACCAGTCCCCGGCGCAAGACTGGCGCAGCGCAAGTCAATTGCGCCATGGCACACCCGGAGCCATATTCAGAAGATGTGCCACCCATAAATCCCATGAGCAAGCTGGATGAATATGGCAAAGATGCTCCATGAAGCAACCAAGGATGTGCCAGCACAACCAGGGATGCGCGGAGCATACCTGAGCACAACACCAGTGAGCAGGACAGGAGCAACAGGAAGAAGGAACACAGAACCAAGGCGGCGCAGGGAAAGGGCTCAGGAGACCCACGCAAAGCACAGCCCAGACACAGTGACCCCCAGCCCCCTGGCACAATGATACCCATGCCTCCACCCCCACACCAGTGCCGAACCACCCCTGCACAATGCCATAGGCAAGCCCCCTTCCCATGTGCAGGACACTGCACCTGTGGAAGGTGGAATCCCATCAACCCCGGGGGGCCATGCCACCAAGGGGACCCATAGCCTGACCATAGCACCCCCAGTCCCATGGCCGCACACAGCGAAACAGCACCCCAACGTGTCCATGAGCTGGCATGCCCTACCTGTGCACACCCAGGTAAACATGCCAAGACCATGGGACACAGCGGTACTCCCAATACAGACCCCACTGCTGCCATGGCAGTGCCAATGAACTGCCCTGCACCCACAGTTACCCCAGAAACAGGGAACAAACAGCGGCAGCATGGCTTCCCACGCCACCTGTAAATCAGACATAGACACAAATATGTATCACAAAAGCATGTTTGTGTCACAAAAGGAACTACAATAGTAGAAAAACGGGGCATGAGGAGGGGTGAGGGAGAGGGGGACAGGGAGAGGGGGTCTGTACAAATGGAGGTGGTAATGCCGGGAACAGGAATTGGAGGGGAGGGGAGGGGAAGGGGCAATGTAGACCGGACCCCCTCAACATTGAGTCAGAGACCTCTCCAGGACCTGCAGTGCACTCCTGATCCCCACTGTCACCTGCAGGATCCTCCTGTAGAGTGCGATGACCATCGCTAGGCCCAGTGGTCTTAGCAGGGCTGCCCTCCTGGCAGCAGACAGATGTGCACCTAGGGAAAGGGACAAGAGAGGCAATCAGTGCACTGCACATATGTCCACCACCCACCCATGGCATGCAGTGGACAGTGGGGGAAAGCACCACAGAGGGTCCACAACGTACCCGTGCCATGTCGGCCACCCCAGCAATCCAAACAGCACACCACAGTGGTGCAGACAGGCAGACGGTGTAGCCCACTGGCACCATGCAGACATGGGCACATGGCACAGGGTGGCAGCACTGACGCAGCACACAAGACGGTGGCTGGGCACACAGCCCCCCCCATGGCTTGCCACACACTGCCAACGGACATGCCACGGTGGAATGACAGACAGACCATGTGCCACACACAGCCAACCAGATACAAGGCTGGTTCACCCATGCCCATACCCTTCACCCTATGCCCACCCACAGTGACAGGCACCACCAATGTGACCACTCTTATCTGCACCTCTCTGACCCCTGTGCGCAGTGGCCTATGGTCTATTCTGGGCCCTCCTGTGGCCCACAACCTCCCTGGCCTGCCTGCAGTTCTCTGGCCCTGTGGATGACATGTAGAGAGGAGGCCATGAGTACACGTGCATGGATGGTTCCCCGGCACCCCAGTGCACATGGTCAACACCCAGCACAGCCCCTGGCCAACAGCATACTTGCCACATGGCTCAACACCCTCCCCCCCACTCTCTCCCAGACCCACAGCATCACACTTTTCAAAACAGGCCTTCAAACACACCTCCTTGAAAACTCTAAATGTGAATGCCAATAAGGCCTGCTCTCTCCTCCTTCATCCCCCTAACTGACTCAGGGACTTTCTAGTCCCTACGTTCCACCATCTGCATTTAGCTCTGTCTTGGGCCCACATGTATGCCTCCCATAAGCTTTTAAAATGCCTCTCAAGTGCCATGTCTATTCTGTAACCTGAAAAAATCAAAGTGTAAAAAAAAAAAAAAAAAATTGTGTTTCTTTTAATGCTTTATATTGTCTTATGTCTCTCCACCCCCTGTAACCACCGTGGAGCCATTGTATAAAAAACTGTCTGTACTGAAACCTGTATATAATTGCTCATTCCATCTGTCTTCCTTGTACTTTGGTTCTCCCTCCACCCCCTGTAAACGACGTGGAGCCTTTGCAAAAGAGTCTATGACTCAAAGGATTGTAATTCCGATTATACAGTAAAATAAAATAAATAAATAAATAAATGTGCCATGGACATGCATGCTGACTGTGGTTGCAAGGACGGTCCCACCCCAGCTGTAGAGCACACCATTCAAAACAGAACACACCATGGAGGGGCACATGGGCATGCACGCCAGCATCACACACCCACCTGGCTGTGGGACAGCCCCATGCTGCAACCTCAACTGAAGCCTGCACAACACATCTGGACTCCTGCACCACAGGTCCCCATAGGGGTGGTGACACTGCTCAGCTGACCGGGCCACACCCGTGTGCTACTCGAGGGCACATGACATGCTCTGCCACACCTCCCCCCACACCTGCTGGAGTGGCACCTGCCCATAGAGCTGGGCCACATATGGCTGGACCACTGTCACCAGGTTTACCAGCTTAATGTCCAACCAGTTGTGCACCTGACAGTGTCGTCTGCTCACCATTTTCATACACAATGGTGTTCAGGGCATCCGCGGTGGAACACACACGTGGTGGCAGCATGTGTGCATTGCACAGTAGGGAGCAACAACATACAATCATGCAACGAGAAGATGCGTGATGTGGATATGCAATGCAGGTCCACAGTGCATGTCCAGGCATGCACACCATGCCATGACCCACCGCTGCATGGTGTCATGACCTGGAGGTGGAGGTGACAGGTCCTGACCCCGTGCAGTGTCACGCATGTGTGGGAGATGCACAGCATGCTGCATCATGCAGATACGCGATTGGGCCTTGGTACAGTGCACGTGGGCATGCCCGATGCCAACACAGTGGCACGTGCACAATAGCACAGTATCACGCAAGACACGCTGTGTGTGCGATAGGCCCATGTGATGGGGTGTGTACATGTACACTGCAGGATCGCGCATCGTGCATGTGCAAGACATGTGCCATGGAGTTGCTCCGGTGCAACACTGTTGAGCATGGTGCAAAACTGTGATATTCAGTCGCCCTATGCAAATGACCTCATCAGCCAACACGCAGCACAGTAGGGTGCATTAGCATATCATTACATTGCGCAACAGCTAATTTGCATGCAATGCACCTTGTAAAGTGCCACGGAACAACACAGGCCATGGACCAGTATTGCAACCTTGACAGGTAAGTGGAGGCTGTCACAGGAACACACAGAGATGTAGCAGCACTGCAAGGTGAGACTGCCCAGAGCCATGCTGGCACTGACACACTGTGCTGTCAATGTTCACAGGTGGCAACATGTCAGGACAAGAGGAGGGCAAGGAGCATGGGCCTACAAGCAAGTGTAGCCCCAACTTTACCAAGGGAGAGACTGATGCCCTGTTCGAGGCCTACCTCGACAGGGAGGCCCTGTTGAGCAGTGCCACGGGCACACCACACAACAGGTCTGTTGGATGGGACAAGGTGGTGGCCTACGTGAACCAGCACAGCAGTCAACAGAAGGTTGGGACAGACAGGCGGCGTATCAAAGAAAAGGTGGCGGCCATAAGAGCATCCCGTGGTACCACCAGTGGAGAGCTTTCAACTGCACCCACACTGATGCCCACGGAGGAGTTAGTGGTGGCCACCATCCACCACACTGCGATGGAGGGTGTGCCGGAGGATCCTTCCAGATGGGTGACAGCCCATCACTACATGGTATGTATGTAACTCATACACATGTACTGGCCCAGAAGGTGTGTACACAGGCATTCCGGTGTGCATGCTGCTGTCCCATATGCCACATGCACATGTGCGCACCCCCACACATGGCACAATGCTGGCCACAGACACCAATGGCATCAATGGGGAGGCACATGGGGGGCCATGCACCGCTGACACTCTCTTCTTCTCTTGTCTTATTCACCACTGACACTCTCTTCTTCTCTTGCAGCACCAGCATGCCGCCTAGCAGAGGATGGGGCACCAGCCTCATCCGTGGCCCTTGTGGATGGACCCTCAATGTCCACCAGCATCCATGGCCCTGACAGGCTGTGGCAGAGCACCACGGTGCCAGTGGACATCCTTGGCCTGGGGTCGAATGAGGCCCTGGATGTGTTCCTGCAGGATGCCAGCCTTGGTGTGCTGTGCACAGAGACACAGCTTGGGGAAGGGTCCGACTCCGAGGATGACATCATCCTGATCCTGGACAGCGTGGGTGACATTGTGGGGGAGTCACCCCTGCCCATGTGACAGGCACCATCAGGGCCCAGTGCCATACCTGCAGCTGCACACCCACCTGCCAGCACTGCGGGTACAGTAGTGTGTAGCGCCACTGCTGTTCCCTGCATGGGTGGTGGTGCTGCCATGGCTGCACAGGTGCAGGGCAACACCAAGCAGATGGATAGGCAGCAGCGGAAGGCTGTGGGTACCACTGGGCAACCGGACATGGGTTCTGCCGTTGGTGTGCCTGCTGTACCCCTTCCACCTGTAGACCCCATTGTGCAGTGTCCACCAGAGGGGGAGTCTGGGCAGCGTGGCAGGTCACCCAGAGCCAATCGGTGTCCCGGTCAGGAGGTGCAGGATGCGGACCGGCTGGCTGAGCACACCTGCTGCTGTGGGCACCCATTGAGAGCAGGTGCTGCTCACCACTGCGGTGCATGCACTGTGGGTACAGTTGTACCAGCTAGCTGAGCAGCAAGACAGGGGCACTGCGCAGATCCTGAAAGGGCTGAAATGCATGCAGGAGGCCACAACTGTGGCTATGGACTGCATTGCCAGTGCCATTGCAGATGGCTTTGCATCACTGGCTGCCACTGGGTGTGGCCATGCACAGGAGACCCCCTCGTAGTGTGCTGTCCTCCCTACGGTCCCGGCATCGGGTGACCCCATCACAGTGGATGCTGGGCTGTACAGTAGGCATCCCTGGGGCTAGCCTGTTTGGCCACCTACATTCCCCGTGAGAACATGGTCACGGTCTCACACATCTACCCCTGGGGGGGGGAATCTGACACCCCCCCCGTGGCCGATGCGCAGCCTGTGGCTGCTGATCAGCCCCAGCACAGCCACCCACATGGCCATGGGGGCCATGAGACCACATGGTTGGCCTGAGGTGTGTGCTGCCCTGCCCACAGTCTGCTGCTGCTGCTGCCCTGTGCACACATGGGCGGTGTAGGTGCAGCATACATGTGGTGGCGCGCAAGCATGTTGTGCCGTATGCTACCTGTGTGTGCATGCTGGGCTGCTGGGATGTGTGGCGTGGGTGTGATGAGGGCAGTCCAGCACCAGTTGCACCTGTGCACTGGTGTCATGCGTCTGATCCACACCATGTTCCATTGCCTGTGTAGGTGTGTGTATATGTGTGTGTGTGTGTGTGTGTGTGTGTGTGCAGGTGTGCACCACTGCCTCCCCTATCCCTGCTGTGCACCACATTCTGTGCATACATTTCACCATGCATGTCCCTGCATGTGTGTGGTGTGCTGGTCTGTGTGACCCATGCATGTGTGCCACACCACCTACCAGCATTCGCCAAGGTGTTCCTGCACGATCATGTCATGGTGGCGACATGCCAACTGCAGGAGTCAGGGGTCCCTCAGCCCAGGGGGTGGCTGCCCACCCCCCTCCGGCCCATTGTCACTGTTGTCCCCACTACTGTCACCCTCATTGGCCTTGACAGCTATTCCATGGTCAATGGCCATGTTGTGCAGTATGCAGCAGGCCAGGAACAGGCCACAAGGTTTCGAGGGGCTGTATTGTAGGGCACCGCCAGACCTGTCTAGGCAATGAAATTGTGCCTTCAGCATGCCAAAGACTCACTCAATGATGTTGCGCATGCTGGCTTGTGCCTCGCTGTACTGTTCCTCTGCTGGTGACGACAGTCGCCGGTAGGGGGTGAGCAGCCAGATCCTCAGCAGGTACACTCTGTCACCTGTGTGGAGATTGACATGGATAGCCCTGTGCTATACTGTTCTGCACCCCATGCCCTGTCACTGGTGCCCACTCAACTATGCACACCCTGCCTTCCCCCATCCCCTGGTCTACCATGCCCCTCGTCCCTGGCCGTTCCATACTCACCCACAAGGTGGCCCATGGGGATGTCCCCACATTCGAACCTGTGGCACAGTGCAGAGCTGTGCCAGATGAATGTGTCATGTGCACTCCCAGGGTGTGTGGCACAGACATTGATGATGCACCCCATGGTATGGCACACCACCAGGCAGTTGATGGTTGGCTTCCCCTTCCTGTTTATATATGCCATACCCTCGGGGCCAGGTGGCATGCAGATGCCCACATGGGTGCAGTCAATGACTCCAATCATGCCAGGCATGCGTGCAACCCTGTGGAAGTCCTGTATGTTTGCTGTACACTCCGCCTGTGTGCTGGGGAACCATATGAACTCCGAAGCATGTGGCAGCAGTGCATTGAGGAACTGGATGAGGAGGTGGGACGTAGCCGACTGCTGTTACCCGTGGTGTCCCCTGTTGGTCGTTGGAAGGTGCCCTTGGTGAGCAAGCACATGACGGCGGTCACCTTGGTCTCCACGGATATGGCATGACTATGTCTGGTGGGTGCCTGCATCTCCTCACTGCACAGCTGGAAGAGCTGCTTCAGAATGGCACTGTTCAGGCGGTACCGGCCAACAATATCGGTGTCACTATAGTTCTCGAATGTGATGCGGGCATGGTACCACCTGCGTTGTGCATACCACCGCTGGGCCCTTCGTCGGCCACGTAGCTGTTCCTCCTGCCTCCTCATACCCCTCATTACTGCCTCCATTAAGAATGGGGCACTTTTCATCCCTCTGTCTGTGTGTGTATCCCCCTGGGTGGCTGGGTGCCTGTCTGTCAGCCTCTATGTCTCTTTGTTTCACTGTTTGTGCGTGTCTCCTTCTCTCCCTGTCTATCTCCACCTTTCTATCTCTCTCTCTCTCTCTCTCTCTCTCTCTCTCTCTCTCTCTCTCTCTGTCTCTCTCCCTCCCTCCCTCTCTCTCTGTCTCTCTCTCTCTCTGGGCATGGGGTTACACATCTGCTGTGTGTGTATTTGAGCCATGTTTTTATAGGAACAAGTCTGGCCGACGCATCTTGGGTTTGCTCCAGACTTGCGTCATGGCTTCACGGTTGAATATTCCATTGCGACGAATATTCATGGGAACACCCCCTACACTTGAGTTGCATACATTAAATTTGTGCCATGGTGCAATGGTACTTGCACTGTGCAGCCGCTCTCTTTGAATATCACTCGGCGGCGCAAGTCTGGAGTTGCGCCGGTGCAACTCAGTCCATGTGCAACTGCTCTGAATATCTAGGCCAGTAAATATTTCCCTAAATTCTAGAGTGGTCTTCATTGTGTTAGTTAGGTACACATTGCTTTTCTGTGCTCTGCAGATATCGTATAACTGATATTATATATACATATATAAAAAAACATTTTTTTATTTTATTGTATAAAACCTTTTATGGAATTGTGTATGTTTATTTGATAGTATTGCTATTGTAAAGTACTTAGAGATATTTTTATGTGTCTGCACTATACAAAAATAAGATTGATCAATTAATTAATTGATTCTAGATACCAGAAGTTGAAAACAAGAGAAAGCAAAAACCAATCTTCCAGTATCATTTTCAAAATTTTTGCTGAAGCAAGTGCAGGCTTGGAAATGCAGACACCTACAGTATCTGACTGCTGGAGAGATGCACTTAACCAATGCATTTTTTTTTTTAAGTAATTAATCTTTCTACCTAAGAAGCTAAGTGCTTTATTTAAGTGCCCCCATCCCCACCTTAACTAGTGTTTGGCATATCAAGATTATGCAAACAAAAGGGGCCCCCACAGGGTATCTCTTATTGTACAAGAGACTCCAGTGGTAAAGTTTGGGTGATAGCACAGCAAAGCAAGGCTGAGTGGTTCTAACTGCCCCTACCTCATGAGATGAGTCTCTTCTGCCATAAGAGATGCCCCTCAGAGACCCTACTAACTTATTGTAAATCACTTAAGGAAGCTTGAGTGACTTACAAGTATTTCTAAGTTTTTTTTTTTATTTCAAAAGTTATGACAGCTGCCATATCCCCCTGGCTGTAAAGCAGAAAGCTCCGCTCCTAATATTCCTGCCCAAGAGACAGCTGTACACACAATGTGAGGTACAGTGGCTCTGTGTGCTGATTGGCTGAAATCATGTCAGTCATTTATAAAGTGTTTTATCTACCTACTGTTTCTGGGTTTACTACTGTAATCACTTTTCTCTCCAATATTGTGTTCTAGGTCTAGAGTACTTTGCAAGGCATCGGTATGTTAGATGGAGGAATTCCAAGCAGAGGACTGTGAAAGATTGCAACCTGCTGGGCACAGAACAGGGCAGCCAGCCCAAACGTGCAAGTACAGCCAAAGTTTACTGCACTCCAGAGCCCAAAAGAAACGCACTTATGGATAAAATGACATTTTTAAAGGCTTCATTGCCAATAAAGTGAACGTACTCAGATGCTCACCACACATCACTCTGCCCCGGCGGGTCATAACCCTTCATCAAGGGGTGCCCCCGATGAAGGGATATGATGACCCAAAGTGCCAGGGCAGAGTGGTGAGCATCTGAGCGCACACACTTTATTGGCAATAAAGCCTTTAAAAATTTCATTTTGTCCATGAGTGTGTTTCTTTTGGGCTCTGGAGTGCAGAAACCTTTGGCTCTACTTGTATGTTAGATGGATAAAATCTGCCCTTTACAGTAGCCTCAGTGCTGCTCTGGGGGCAGAGGGCTTTGTGCTTCATATCACTGTCAAATAAGAATAGAGAATCGGTACATATTGTGCTAGGCAACCCTCACCGGAACAACTTGAGGTGCAGTTCAGCTATGTAAATGATAGCAACAAACCCTTACACAAGTCCTGCCACCAAACTGCATCATCAGTTCCACTCTGCCTATAGGAACTCATGTTTGGCCACGTGCTGCTTACTACACTGCACTCTCCCATCCCCCAACAAAGCAGAGCATCATGAGACCAGCTACAGTGCCAGCCGTCCTGAACTTCCCCTTACCTCAGTATCCTGAAGGTGCCGCATTAGCTGAAGTGTAGCAGTTTTGTGCTTAGCCAGCTGCAGTTTTACAAATGTTCTGTTATGGGTGTCTCCTATAAAGTGGTAATGGTGTGTGAGTGCTGTTATACAGTAACTTCTTGTGGACACGCGTGTTCTGTGGTAAGGTGGAAGATTTGAATAGCAGCCACTGTAAGAGTAATTAAGGGGAGGGTAACTGAAGAGGAGGAATACACACAGTTGTAACTAAAGGTTTCTTCAACAATAGCACCAGAATACAGCAGAAGGAATGCTCGATGAGGAGGGCAGCACGTGGGAGCACACACTGCTGTGTCCCCAAGGTGTCAGATTCCCTGGTAAGTGGCAGTGGAAAATGGAGTTAGTTTTATCAGCCTTTGATTCCCAATTGCCCCCTGGCGTAGCAGACAAGCATCTCTGAAGTGCCAAACATGCAGTATGGCACTAGCAATCCCCACTACCATATAACCAAGGCTGTCACTACCCCACTGCTCTACCTTATAATTGCCACACCAGACAGCAAGTCATAATTTTCCACAACATTCCAAAATATAAAAAGGTTTTCAAGGGTGCACCAACCACGGAAGTTATGGCACTGCCTCGCAGTTCCCAAGGGAGTTACTGTAAAGTATCAAGGGAAATCCTGCATGAATTGTTGACGTACATCCCAAAACCGCTGTCAGTGAAACAGTTGTGGGGTATTACAATACTATTTTTATTGCAGCAGTAAGGGATTTAATGTGTAGAATAATACATACAGCAACATTTTACTTAAACATTTCTGTAAGTGGAACCAGCCTGCAGCATGTTCCCTGTCAGTGTTTGCCCGAATGGCACACCCTATCTTTTTTTTATTTTTTATTATATATATATATATATATTTTTTAAATATGTTCTTTATTGAGTTTTAACATACGGGGCACACACAATTCCATACATTTGAATTAGTGCTTGAGCACCTGGTTAAGCTGTCATAGGTCACAGGAGAATCATCTTAAAGCAGCAGTGCAATAAACTGTTTGTTATGCCTTTTCATTTGAGTATTCAAGTTGCAAATGGTCCATTTTAAAAAAAAACTGTTTTCAGTAACCATTATTTTTTTTTTTCTTATACTTTATAGGTTCAACTCACCTCTCAACCAGCATAGACCCTTGCCAGGACCGCCATTTTTAAACAGAATGCATCATGGTTATAATAGGTGTCAACATGTTTACCATAATGCAATTCTGTTTGCCCATAATGCAAATGTGTGTTTATATTCTGATGTCATACACATTCACAGAGCCAGCCGACAGTGAACAAGTGATAATGTCAGCTTCAGTAGCACGTTTCAGCAGCAGCGCTGTAGCACAGAAACAGAACAAGACTGTGTAACCCTTTGTTTAGATGTAATGATAAAAAAATACACACAGCAAAGGATCAGCTCAAAAATGTGATGTGCCCATACCCAGAAAGTAAATGCAGGTTATCAACACATACCGCTTCCTAGTCTGCTTGCTTGTATGAAAGAATACAATCCTGTAGATGTTACAGCACTACCTTTTCCACAAGCTGTCTTGTATTAGCACCTAGCCTATTGCTGCGCAGCGATAAGTCGAGGCACTAATACGAGACAGCTTGTGGAAAGGGTAGTGCTGTAACACCTACAGGATTGTATTCTTTTGTACCAGCAAGCAGACTAGGGAGCGGTATGCTGTGGAATGTGTTGATAATTAAGGTAAACGTTAAACGAGCTATGGGTTTGACTGCTGTTCAAACTCAGAAATGAAGGTACTGAGCCGATTCTGTTAGTTTGCGGACTACCTTTCATAACATACCATTTGTTTGTTATGAACATCTCTTGTGTTTAAAAAAAAACCTTTCACATTTCCCACTGAGATCTTGGGGTCAAGCACGCACTACCCACAACAAAAGTGCCACAATGAATTGTGGGAGGTTTTTGCCAGAAAACAAACATGGCAGAGCGTAATTAATTTGCAAAAATTAAATATGAACTTTAAAATATATATATATATATATATATATATTTAAAGATCATTTCCTAATGAATGCATCTGAAAAATGAAAATCAGATGGGACACTGACTCCAACAAGCAAGCTACAGACTAATCTTTATTTCTGACAAAAGCTCGTTGCACTGCTGCTTTAATATGTATGATGTCTATATTCTTACATTCCCTGATACTAGATTCATTGAGGCACTTCATAGTTCATTACACAGTGTTATAGCATATTTCAGTAACTCATCCCCCCATCCCCCATGGGAGCAGCACCCCCTTCCCCTGCAAACAAGAGATTCCTAAGGGACAAAATTTGAATCTATTTTATCCATATACCACACCAATTTTTGCCACTTTAGGCTTAATTATGCAGTTTTGTTGTGTAAGGCCGCTGTCAATTTCTCTAATTGATAAATGTTCATTACTATTGATCTCCAATCTTCCACTTTAGGAATTGTTTTGGACAACCATTTCCTAGTAATTGCCTTTTTGGCTGCTAACAAATATATTGGTAGCAAGGAACGTCTCCAGTTCGAACTCTGTGTTGGTATTACTGACAGCAGTACTATCTATGCTGTTAATTCTATACCTTCTCCTACACATTCCTGAAGTTCAAGTTGTAAGGAGCACCAACACGGTGTTAATAAGGGGCATAGGAGCCAGGTTGTATGGGTCCATGGGGCATTGGCCCCAGCAATATTTTTTGTCCTGGGCTGAGCCCCAGCAATATTTTGCCACATGCTGCCTTTTTTTTTTTAAAGGCATTTTTTCCCCTGGTTTCTCTGTGCACACCCTCTGCTGACTGTGACTGCACACCCCGGCCCCTGCTGTTTAACTGGGCTGGTGGCACAGCTGGCATTATTTAAAATTGGCACCTTTGCCTTGCTACCTCCCTTCCCCTTGGTTTGTCACCCCCCACCACGGAAAATCATTGTGGTTCAGAGTGGCATTTTTCAACTTGCCGCACTGTGACTGGTGGGGGAGAGGGCTTGTATTGGGCACGATATGTGTACTTGGGGGTGATTCTGTGTGTGAAGAGGTGATGGTTTGCATCGTGTGGTGGGAGAGAGTGAGCAGCGAACTGGCCTAGAAGAAGAGAAGCGGTGGTGGTTCAGACATCCAGCCAGAAGAGAGAGGAACTGGAGAGAACAGCCAAAGACCGGTGGTGGTGGTGGTGGTGGTAAGATGGGAGTCAGCAGTTGACCGGGAGTTCTGGACACCACACCAGCAGCAGTCAGGCAGTGCAGCAGGCCAGTCGTAGTTCAAGGATGAGGAGTCAGGCAGGTGATGAGGGAGAGGGAGGGCCCGGGGTCGGGCTGCCAGGGAGTGGAACCAGGCTAGCTGTGGACGTGGTCACCGGCAGGCAGCAGCAACAGACATAAACAGGTTGAGTAGCAGACTAGTGCTGCAGAGGGGTGTAGAGTGAGTGGGTGACCCGAGCAGGCTGGGTGGGGTAGGAGGCTTAGGCAGATGGCAGGCTTACAAGTGGCTGGCTAGGGTCCTTCAGTCTGGGTGGCTGGCAGCAGTACAGAGCAGGTTAACTTGAGGAGCAGAAGAGGAGGAGAGCATCAGCCAGCAAAGGTAGGCAGCAGCAGCAGAACTGTTCCGTGGGGTGCACATTCACAGAGTGTCTCCTGGCAATCAGGCTAGGAAACCTATCCTGCTCCTCAGGCACTTCGGTGCATGGTATACTCTGGTCTGTTTAGTGTTTAGCCCATGCTGGAGGAGGGGCTGGCACATTTAAACTTATTTTAACAAATGCCATTCTGTTTTGTTAGAGAATGTTGATGGTAATTTGGTAAGTGTTACCCATGCAGTAACTAAATAAGAATGGAACAGCCTGAGGAGCTTCATAATGGGAACAGACCCCTAACCTACTGACTGTCTTGCTAACTTGCTTGCTGTCTTGCTGAAGCATTCAGCAAGCAAGCTAGCAAGCTAGCCAGTAAGCTAGGTTTCTGTTCCCATCCTAAAGGCCCTGTCATGGAGGTAAGCACTGCAATAAGCAGGTACTAAGGTGTGGTGACCTCTCGGGAGATGGATGGGAGGGATGCTGATGTTGCTTCTGTGGGGATGGATGGAAGGGATGCTGATGTTGCCTCTGTGGAGATGGATGCTGATGTTGCCTCTGTGGGGATGGGCGGGAGGGATACTGATGTTGCCTCTGTGGGGATGGATGGGAGGGATGCTGATGTTGCCTCTGTGAGGATGGATGCCAATGTTGCCTCTGTGGGGATGGATGGGAGGGATACTGATGTTGTCTCTGTGGGGATGGATGGGAGGGATGTCGATGTTGCCTCTGTGGGGAATGGTTGGATGGGAGGGATGTTGATGTTGCTTCTGTTGGGATGGATGGGAGGGATGCTCATGTTGCCTCTGTGGGGATGGATGGATGGGAGGGATGTTGATGTTGCCTCTGTGGGGATGGATGGAAGGGATGCTGATGTTGTCTCTGTAGGGACAGATGGATGGGAGAGATGCTGATTTTGTCTCTGTGGTGATGGATGGGAGGGATGCTGATGTTGCCTCTGTGAAGATGGATGGGATGGATGCTGATGTTGCCTCTGTGGGGATGGATGGATGAGAGGGATGCTGATGTTGCCTCTGTGGGGATGGATGGGAGGGATGCTCGTGTTGCCTCTGTGGGGATGGATGGATGAGAGGGATGCTGATGTTGCCTCTGTGGGGATGGATGGGAGGGATGCTCGTGTTGCCTCTGTGGGGATGGATGGGATGGATGCTGATGTTGCTTCTGTGGGGATGGAGGAGAGGGATGCTGATGTTGTCTCTGTGAAGATGGATGGTAGGGATGCTGATTTTGCCTCTGTGGGGATGGATGAGAGGGATGCTGATGTCTCTGTGAAGATGGATGGTAGGGATGCTGATGTTGCCTCTGTGGGGATGGATGGGAGGGATGCTGATGTTGCCTCTGTGGGGATGGGTGGGAGGGATGCTGATGTTGCCTCTGTGAGGATGGATGGGAGGGACGCTGAGTCCAGAGACTGAAGTGGGCCTGGTGGTCTGCCTCTGCAGCAGTGTGTGTATGTGGGGGAGGGTGTGGGTGGTGTAGCGTGTGACTACTCAGATGGGCATGTGGGTGAACTCTGTCTCTGGCAGCTCTGCAATGTCTGATGTATGGTGGGAACAGCCTAGGGAGCTTCAGGACGGGAACAGAGACCTAGCTACTGACTAGCTTGCTAATTTGCTTGCTGGCTTACTGAAGCCTTCAACAAGCAAGTTAGTAAGCTATCCAGTAGGCTAGGTCTCTGTCCCTATCCTAACGGCCCTGTCATGGGGGTAAGCAGCAACACAGCCGGGACATGTTTCTTCCCTCCTGGAAATACAAGAACAAAGTCATGTAGTACTAGTAGTTAGTTTCTGAAATATAAGAGTCCTTTACTTTTTCTGCCAGTGCGATCATAGCCCTAATCAGATCATTGCTTTGCATCTGCCTGATCTCATATTCAGCTAACAAAATTATTGCCACCACTACTGCAATTAATATGTATTTGTTTATCAGTTTCTTGAAAATACCACAGAAGAAAAGAACAAAATGCTTATTAGCAATAAGGAATGAAGATTATTTTTTCACGGTGTCAGCCTCAAGAGGCAGAAAACAAACTGCAAAATTCTAATTAAAAGTTGCAGGCTTATATGTTACATGTGAACTATGTATCCTCTGATGACATAGAGTCTTTCCCATGTTTCAGATTGTGATTGACAAAAAGTTTGGAAATCCACTTAAAGCTATAATCAGACATTACAGACTTGTTCCCAGTGGGACACGTTCTAGTGAGATGAAATAAGCCTCAGTTCAGTGATAGTTCTGTTGGGCTGAAAACTGTATCATGTTAAATTTTTTTGCTAAAGCATTTGTCTACACTAACCAACAGAGATTTCAAGGGGGGCGTTAAGCTACCTGGGAGAAGAGAGTGGTGTGGTGATGAGATGGGGCACAAATGTGACCTGAGAGGGGTCAAACAGGCCATTTGGCGAGTGTGACCATTATAGCATAATGAGAAAGTAAAACAGAAAATAAAGCCAGCTGCATTCCCCATTAAACTGCACAGGGAAGCATGAAAAAGCAGCAGCTGTCAGCCAGCTGAGTTGTTTCTAGGATTCTTACTTCTTCACTCTTGTTATGTGGGCCCATGGCTATTGAAAAGCAGGTTTATTGTATATAATGGTTCTTCGATTGCTAGGACACAACTGTGCCACTGGAAATGTCTGTTGAGCTGGTGTGTATTCTCAGTCACTAGCCCTTTTGGCTACTGGCTGCAAAACTTAATTTCAACCCCTGGTCTTCTATATGTCTATGGCCATGTCCTAAAAAGCATACATAAAGTATCTGTCCAGGAAAGATACAGTACTTTATATACACTTTCTTTGGACATGGCTGGCCATGGGCACATAGAGAGACTCTCTGACTCTTTGTCTATAACCTACTTACTCTGTGATAATGGCATATGTGGGTATGTAGTGAAATGCAGTACTGCCTTCATTTATGCCACACACTGTCTCTCCCAACCTCTGCTAAACACATAGGGCAGCCCAGAAGGGGATGCAAGCACTGTGCTTAGAAATTGTGTGAGTGACTTGATGTTGGGGACCTGGAGTGTTTGAGGGGGTGGGGATTCTCTCATGACTATTGCCTCCTCTACTAGCCTACAGATAATAAAATCTGGGGTATTCTGCTCTGTTTTGGACTTTTCTCACTGCAGAGGGTGGGGTCTTGACCCTTGACCCCTTGGCCCCACCAAATAGTTTACAAACCTGGCTCCTATGGTTTTGGTACTTTTCTCTGGTTTTGCATCAGTTCCCAAAACCGGAGAAAGGCCTGTTGTTGTGCAGTTCTCACTTTCAGGTTACCACTTAACTTTACTAAATTAATTTAAAAATATTCTTTAAAGATTACGGTACTGCTTTTAGCCAGCCTGGTGACCTGGAGGGCTGGGGCTCTGAGCCTCATCTGCCACCACGCCACCGACGCTCGATGACCTGGGGTCAAAAGTGATCTCGGGGCATCAGGTGTAGGCCAGGAAGAAGAGGATTGAGCTTCCTCTCCTTCTCTGGGGGGGGGACACCAGCCCTGGCATTCATCTGACCACTAGTGGCAACTGGGGGTACAGGCAGCTGGGACTGCAATGTGTGGATTGTAGGAGTGGCAGCTGTCAATGTCCTATGCACAGAAGTGTGCATGGGCATGTCTGGATGGCATTGCATTTCCTCTCCTCCAGTGGGAGGAACAACTGTGGAAAATGGCTGGAGGTGGAGCAAGATGACACTGGCCCCTCACAGGCTCTGCACCCAGGCACTCAAAAAAAGAAATGTTCAAGATGGTAACACTGGGATCAATGATTTCATGATTGTAACAAGGAGCTTAGCTAGGGTCACTGTATCTGAAGGATGCCTACTTTCACATACCAGTCAGGCAGTCACAGAAAGTACCTCAGATTCAGAGTAGGGAACTGCCACTACCAGTTTGCATCCCTTCCCTCTGGCATATCCTCAGCACCCAGAGTGTTCACAAAGTGCATAGCCGTAGTGGTAGCACATTTGAGGAGGCAAGGGGTGGTGGTTTTTCCCCTACATGGACAACTGACTAGTCTCAGGAAAGTTACACCAGGAGGCCAAGTCCTCCCTTCTCCTCACACAGAGCACATCCTGAAGGACCTGGGTTTTCTGTTAAATGCCCAAAAGTCTTAAACAGAACCAGTCCAGGTCCTGGACTTTATAGTTGCAGAGTTAGATACCCACCAAAGGAAGGCATTCCTTCTTTGAGAAACAGTAGCAAACCTGATAGTATTTGCAAAATCCTTTAAGACAGGTCAGCCCAGACCCACAAGGGATTTCCTACAATTGCTGGGCCTGGGGCACATGGCCTCATTCACTGCAGTGGTGCCAGGTTCCAAATGAGAGATATCCAGTACCACCTGGGGAGCCACTGGTGCCAGAGATGGGATCTACTGTCAAAACTTGTGTCTATCACAAAGTATCAGTTAAACACCATTGTGGTGAAAGGAAGAAGACAACCTTAGAGAGGGAGTTTCCTTCCTTCAGCAATTGCCCACAGTCATACTCACTACAGATGCCTCCCTCCTGGGCTGAGGTGCCCACCTGGAGGACCTCACTGTAAGCAGTATGTGAAGCCCACAGGAGTCTCGTGAGCACATAAACCTCCTGTAGCTCATGGTAGTTTACCTGGCAATGCAAGTCGTTTCCTCCCACATCAGGGGTCAGCTCTGCCCATCCAGATCAGGACAGACAACAACACTACCATGCATTATTTAAACAAGTGGGGATGAACAAGATTTTCAAACTCTGCACAGAAGCCAAGAAGATTTGGGATATAGAATATTCCCTGGATGTTCAACTATCATCAGTACATCTGCCAGGGAAAGACAATGTCCTGGCAGATTCCCTAAGCAGAATCAGCCAGGGCAATCACGAATGGACACCGAACAAGCAGGTGCTGACTGAAATGTTGAGAAGGTGGGGGTATACCAGAGATAGATCTATTTGCATCCTGGGAAATCAACTAGCTCCTACTGTTCTATTGTAGCCCCCCCCCCATGAGTACAGTCCCAGAGGATACCCTTGTCACCAAATTTGGCTAAAAAAGATGTTCTGTAGGTTTAAAAGCTCATAACAAGTAATTGCCAAGTCCCAATGCTGTTTAGGAATAATATTTCTACCCCGCTACCCCTTTACAAGGTAAGCTGGCGAGTGACAAATACTGCAATCTTTCAGAAAAGAAGTTACTAGCCAGGAAACATAAGGTCAATTCTGTCATTCAGAAAGGTAAAAGGAACTCCTGGCTGTGTAGGCCTTTTGAAACTTTCTTCTTTTCGTAATGGATTGGCCTATCCCCCACTCTATGGGCAACCTCACCATCCCACCAATCTGCCCCCAACACCTGCAAGAAGAAGAAGGCCTGCCAGGTGGAGAAGACAAGGGAAGGGCACTACCTATCCCTGCTGACTTGGTGGAGAAGAGAGCCATCCTTCAATATCTCTTCCACTGGCAATTATTTGAATAATGACACTCGGATGGGTGACATCAGGGGTTTCAAAAATCACAAGAGATTTCTTATTTTGCATGTTACTTTCTTTTCTCTTCCAATTTTTCCTCCCAGTGCCATAAATAATTTCCTCATCTATTTTTGTCCAGATTTTACTTATTACTGCCAGAACTTCTCTCCAATATTAATGCCCATTGAGAGATACAACCTTCGACCTGAACATTGCGGCAACCCTCCTTACATTCCTACTGTGACAGAAAATGCTAGTTATAATTTTAACTGCTAGGACAAACTGGATGGTACATAGCTACTTATAATTCCAACCAGTCTCATCATGCACCACCCACCACAACCACATGAAGGGCAGACACTTTGTCCTAAGTGCCTTGTGGTAATCTGTCAGGCTCTTATGAGAAGACAAAAAAATGTGGCACCAACCACAGAGTGTACAAATGTTTATTTTGTGTTATACATTGGAATGCTTATAAAAAGATAAACCTCACTCACCCACACTGGTTTTTCTTTTTTGGGGGGGGGGTCTTTTTCAATATATCATTTGTCTTCTCATCTGCTTCTGTTATGCTATGCACAGCCATGTTGTTTGGAGTGGCCTTTGTTTGCTTTGCAGTATTAAAATCTTAACCTTAGACTATTGTCTTTTTATACGGCACAGACCTGCAGACATTTCGCTATAACAGTAGAGAAAGGGAGTTCTCCAGATACCCAATGGACTAGATAAAATTAGAGGTTTTGTAAAATCACTAGACTAATTGAAGCAAGCAGTCTGCTGGGTTCATTTGAGATGAGCAGTCTTGAAAGCACTATTTTGTTCAATGTGGGTAGAATTCTCTTTCAAGAAAGATTCATAGCTCATAAACATGTCAACTTAATCAGCCTTTCAACTGTAATTTAGATGGATATCTCCCTTTCTTTCTAACTTTTTCCACTTGCCTGTGTTGCACTGAGATGCACAAAATGAGTGATTTCATGGTAGGCTTTCTCAAAAAACAAACAAAAAAAACAGTTTCATTCTATACATGAATCCTACAGTTTTAGAGAAAATATTGGCTGGGAAGCACAGCACTACAACTATTTTAAGCACAAACTGTGACAGCACTTGGTGGCCAGTGCCTACTGTGACTGCTACACTTAAATTCCCTGCTTGCCCTCCTGGCCTCTCCATTACTTATGCACTCTCCTCGCACCCCACTCCCTCCCTATTAACTCTTTCCAATATCTCACGTCAGCCACCTCAGCCTCCTCCCTTGCCCCCCAGATTTCACTCCTCCCTCTCTCCATTCCCTCTCACATCCTTGTCCCTCCCTCACCTATTACCCCTGCACCTCCTAGCTCTCATATTCTCTCTCTCTCTCTTCTCTCCCATCCCTCCTTAACTCCCTTCTAGTTCTCATCTCTCCTTTCTCATCCTTGCCCATCCCAAGTCTTCTCTTCTCCCCATCCTGATTACCCCACTTACATCTCCCATCCCTTCTCCCTGCCCCTCCGTCACCACCTACTCCTCTCCTTCACCACCTACCTTATCCCTCCAATTCCCCATCCCCTCAGTTCTTACCTGTCCCCTACTACCTTGTCCTCTCACCAACTACCTCTGGCCCTCTCATGCACTTGTCAGATCACTATTTCAATTGTAACCACCCCAGGATCTCTTTGTATAATGTCTGGCGATATTGCACCATTGCTTCCATCCACGTTGATCCTGACAAAGCCTTTGGCAGGTCATGCATTCTGTAATGTTTTACCTGTTATTAATTCTGTTGTCTTGTCTTATCTGGACAAAGCCACTGGCAGCTCATGTACTGTAATAGTATTAACTGTTACCTACCTGCCTGTACTTGTCTATACTTGTCCATTGTCCATGATGTGGAACCTTTGAAAAAGAGCACTGTTTGCTCAAAGGTGTTATCTGAAATTGTCATAAATAAATAAAATAGATAAGATGTAGCAGTGTTAAGGTCAAAAGCCATAAAAGAAATGCTATGCAAATATACAAGGTCATAAAATATCCAATGGTGAGGTCTTAATTTAAAGACTAGAAAAACCGAAAGACATGCTGCAATTGCATTTTCAATGCTAGCACTGTGTAAACATGTTTCTGTCTGTAACTATGTGTTCATTTGTCAATATTATTTGTGAATATTTAAGCTTGCACTATTTAAACATGTTCTGTCTATAACTTTGTGTTGTACCAAAAACTTAATATCTGATCTATATGGTTTTCTCTGTCCCATTAATACCATCTGACTGCAATGCTGCTATGCATTTCTTTCGTATAACCATCAAAACACAGTCTACACAAAACCTATTTTATTATCACACTTGCACTGATCCTGCACTTCTTTGCACTGAAGACCAGCTGCCATTCTTCAGACCATTTCTGCAGTTTTTAAGATCGTCCCTCATTCTTTCACCCCCCCCAGCATGTCCACCCTATTGCCTGCCTTTGTATGGTCTGTGAAGAGGCATACCTTCCCCTACAACCCCTCTGCAATGTCCCCAATAAAGTCCAGATAGGCCGCACCTCCCTGGTCCTCAACCTTAGTTACCCAGTCATGCCATAGATTAGTACAATGAGTTAGTGAAAAACACAGTTTTTATCATAAATGCAGTTAGGGTTAGATGTATAAGTACATAAATGCCATATAAGGCAGTGTATGTGTATTAGTGTTTGGCAATGCTCTATGTGAATAGACAGTACACTGCTATGCTATACTGGAATATATATGCATATATGTGTATATGTATTAGTCAGTGTGGGTATATCACAACAATTAGAGAGTGCAGTTTGGTGACTCAGTGGTTAGTGCAAAAATTGCTAGTCTACATTCCCCCACTATCTAGCTCAGTTTCAGACTTATATAAGTCATTGCTGATTTAAATGAGGAGTCTAGTGGCAGCCCCCCCACCCTCTGATGTCCCTCGGAGCCTGAAAAGAAGAACACGGTCCTTCGATGTATCTATAAAAATGTATGCATACAGTGCACTGCTATGTTTCACTGTAATTTTATATGCATATATGTGTATATGTATTAGTGTGTGTGCATCACAGCAATTAGAAAGTACAGCCAGAAGGCTCAGTGGTTAGTACAAAAACTGCTAGTTTATGCATTTGTCCTTCCCTACAATACAGTGAAGCTCACCAGGATTAAACCCAGTTTTGCAGCAGAGTTACCGCAGTAAACAATGTAATTTCAATGGCAATTAGTCTCTTTGTAATGCATGAAACTGTGACTGCCAAGATGAAGCACAGTGTCACAGTTTCCTGCATGACAAAAGGGACTAATTCCCATTGAAATTACATTGCTTACTGCAGTAACTCTGCTGCAGCATGCTGCAGAATTAGGTTTAATCTTGGCGAGGTTCACTATACCAATATTTTGCAGCCATATTGGCTCTTGCTAGAATTTGTTTTTTGTTGTTCTTACATGCCCTTTCCCCGCGGGTACTGCTATAAATGAGAGTACTGTTTTCTATGTGTATGATTGTTTGTTTTAACAACTTCAATGAATAACTGACTAACTACCTAACTACTAAAATAAATACAGACTTTGTTAAGTTACTTTGGGTCACTTAGTTTTCTGGGACTGGATATTTAAATATTGACAAGTTCATTGTCTAGATCCTGGCATGTAAACAACTTTGGGTGCTTGCATATGCCTCAAACCCCTGAAAAGGGTTGGAGATTTAATTAGCCTATAGTGACATATCATGCTGAAAATATAGGGAACAGTGCAACAGACACATCCCAAGCTATGCCTAGTTAACTCAAACAAGGAACATTTACCAGCCTGTCCTTACACTAGACCAGCAGTGTACATCATACTTAACCAGAATTTAGGGACAGCAAGATAATATATCATTAATTTCTAAAAACAATAGCAGGGTAGGATGTTTGCAATCAATTTGATAGCTCCATTCATTTTATGAGATCATTTTGAACATCTTTTGTTTTGTCAATTTCAGAAAACCAACAATAAATAACATTTTACAAAAAAAAACCAAAAACTTGTTGAGTTTAATAGTTCATCAGCTTAGCCAAGGCCTTTAGTGTTGTAGATCATTCATTACTAGAGATGTTGTGGAGTTTAAATGCACTGACAAATTTCTGGTGAAGTCACCAACTCCACTTCTGCAGAGCAATCCACAAATTTTTGCTATCAGCTTATAAATTCACCTATGTAACTTCGCCGGTGACTTCGCAGTAACTTCGCCATTAAGACAGGCAATGTATGTTAACTTTGCTGGTAACTTCACTGGTAAGACAGTCAGGCAAAGTCTGTTCAAAATAGGGCTACTTTCAGGTGGTAAACATGTTCTTGAAGTCACATGGAAACATCTCCTGCAGGTCACATGCTACTGTTCTGTGTACTGACTCATCCTTAGTTTCACTTTGCGGTCTGAACTATTGAGTGGAAGGGGATATATCTGCTTTTTTTATATCAAAAGTTAGGCCAAAAAAAAACATTTTTACAGCATTGTTTTGCTGCTTCTGTATCTTATTTGTAATGTACAGTTTGTGAGTCTTTGTTTAGTTGTTCTTTGTCTGTTCTTTTCTTTATATTGAACACTTTATTTGTGTTATTTTTCATCTCTGTTAGATTTTTATTTTACTATTTCTGTGTTTTTGGGGGGGGCTTAAAATGAGTGGTACTGGTCATCAGGAGGAGAGGGGTGCAGGCAGATGAGGCAACAGATGGGAGACATGCCTTTCATATCAAGAGGACCTGGGCCATGGCAATGGTGCTAGGGAAGAAGACAGCAGCAGCACCAACCCCCCCACAGTGCAGCACCTCCAGCAATGAGATGAGGCAAAAGGCACCACCACCACCATCAATGTAAGCTCTTGCCCATCCAGATATCATGCCACCACTATCACCACCACCACCACCACCACGTCCTGTGCACCACTAGGAAAGGAGGAGACACAGCAGCCAGGACCATCTTGCCCCTCCCTACGTCAGCAGCAACCAAAGTCCCTCATCTGGGACTTCTTTTATATGGACCCCACCAACAAAAGTGTGGTCACCTGCAAGCTATGCCACACTGTTGTTCAGTGTGAGAAATGGGGGACTCATTTGGAGACAGGTAGGCAGCACACACACCTTAGAGGGAGGTGCCGCAAAGAGTGGGATGAGCATCAGAGCAAAAAAGGTAATGAGAGGGATGGAGGTGGTGCCACCCTGCCAGGCAAGAGAAGAAAATGTGGTGTGCTTTAGTATACACAAGTTAATGCCAAGCACAGTATATCAATTCCTCACTTCTGTAAATTCTCCCCCCAGACCAGAAATCAGTAATGCTGGTAATAAAGCACTGCTGCTGCTACTATGCTGTTTAAGTCACCTTGCTGTTCACTGGGAACAGCCACTGTGAGCGGTGAAACCTGCAGGGAGACAAAAGGACAGAAATAAAAATATTTTAATGTCATTCTGAGTAACATGGAAGGTCTTTGTTGTCCTTTGCGAGGCCGAGGACTAGAGTTACCCCACCAGTAGTGAGGATAAGGACTGTGAACAACAGTGAAATTGACTTACCATCACAGCAGACAAAGACAGGCCTTGCTGAGGCTGAGGTCTTGCTGTCTTGAGGAGCTGGCTGGCTGGAGGGTCAACTTGAGTATCCTCCTGTCACACAGTTCCAGATAGGACACTGCTGCAGTACACTTGTGATGGTACCATCCCCCAGTATCAATTCAGATTGTCTGCAAAGTGGTTTTAACTGTTCCACATGACGGGGGTTGTTCAATTCCGAATCCAGTAGATACTATCTCAGAGCAAACACTACATTCATTTATATGAGTTTTTAATTGAAAGAGTAATTGTAACTCATACCATAGGATCAAGCCAAATAGTATTCCCTAGGGTCAGGACCATTTTTGCATCAGCACGGAGGTGGTGGGCCATGCTGTTTGTGATTGTGTAGGACCCAAGCAGGCTGGAGGAGGAGGAGGAGAGAAGGCGGTGCTGTGTTTTGCTGGCTGGAGCAAGCATTATCTTTAGACATACATTCAGGTGGTGGAGGCAGGTAATTGATTAGGCACAAGGGAACAGCAGCACAACAACTGGGGATGGGGAACAGTGAAATAAATGAAAATAACAGAATTGTAAATCATACAGTAAAGGATTATACTGAGAGGAAAGGAGGGAAACAACACATCTTTTTTTTAATCTTCAACCTCATCAAGGAAGTAGCCCTCACAGTCTTCCAGACTGGAGCTGTTGCAAGATGGGAATTCTCTCTCTCTCCATTACTGCTTCATCCACCTCGGTGCTACAAGATTTGCTAGTGTTGACAACACCAATTTCTTCTACTTCACCACAAGCACCACCATCATGTGGTAGGAACATGGATATGATTGTATTGTGTGGAATGTGCCCCTCATTCAATTTACTAAATGTTAGCATACCAACATTTTTGGTGACAGATTGGTGTACCTTCCCACACAATGCCACCAACTGTACTGAATACATGCTCCAAACTGACACTTGAGGGTGGGCAGCTGAGATATTTCATTGCAACTGAGTGAGTCAGTGCAGGCCACGCAGTGACCTTGCTGCTCCAGTATAGCAAGGGCTCATCACCAATTGTGTGGTGCCTAATGTCCACCAAATATTCATCTACCATGCGTTGTGCACCTTGCAGTCCTGCTGCCTCATCAGCCTCTCCTCCTCCTCCTCCTATTCTTCCATGTTTGCAACTCTAACCTGACGTTAAACATCCTAAATGGGATTTGTCATTTTCTCTTTTAATCTGCATGTTTTCTCATCCCATTTCCCATGTGAGGAGGTGGTAGCAACACCCAGTCTCTGTGGCATTTCATGCTGTGCCTTAGATACATGTGTCTTTTAGCATGTGTGCTCTGTGTACCTTTTTTATCAGAAGATCGGTCAACGTTTGGGCTTGCTGACACCCACCTTCAATTACTGATGCCAGCCCATGTTTATAGCGTGGGTTCAGCATAGTGGCAATCCCAAAATCTTCAAACTGCAGAATGCTGGAAATATGTGTATTGGAATCTAAGACATGGAACATGTGTTTCATTAAAGCACAACTTCCACTATCACCACCTGCCTCCAGCATTTGCTGCACATTCACCAGTGTCTGCCTGAACACATGTAGTAGTGGAATGGCCTGACTAATACAGGCAGTGTCCCTACTCACTGCCTGTGTTGCATGTTTGAATCATCTGAGAATCATGATCAGGCCATCCATTTGTCACTGCTGGTCTGTTGTCAGAGACATGGATATTCCAGCACTGTCATGGCTTGTATATAGCAGCAGATATACAGATATGGCTTTATAATGCTTGTATAAGCCCTTGATCATGTACAGTGTTGAGTTTCATCTGGTGATGACATTCAGCTTCATACTTTGCTGAGGCAATTTGTTTTGTATCTGCAGATGCTGGAGCTAGTCAAAAGGCTTATCTGGAATGGGCAAAGTGGACACAGATGCAACAGGCCACAGTCAACATGGTTTAATATCAGGATGCATTAGAAACTCCTGCTGAACAAGATTTAAAACATTTTGCCAGGCATGGCAGCCTGACACCCCCCCCCCCCCAGCACCGATGCATTTCTCAACATCTGAGTCATTATCACTCACAGTGAAACCTGCTTTCAGTGAATGTGGTTGAAGCCACTCGTCAATCTCAGTAAGGAACACTTCCAGCATTTTATGACCTGTGCATGATTCACTTATAGTCTTTCTTGTCAGCATGACATGCTGTTGAATACCCAGAGTGTTGCTACAACCACAGTTGGGCTTAGTTCAATTTTTCCCAGCGCCAGAGTCAAATACTACCCCAGGTATCTGTGCCCAATATGCTATAATGCACAAATAGGAGCTTCTGTACAGACCGTCCATTTGGTGCCACTGCTCTATTGTCAGAGACATGGATACCCCAGCACTATCATGGCTTATATGTAGCTGCAGATGTTCAGATATGGCTTTATACTGTTCATGCAACTGCTCGATCATGTACAATGTCGAGTTCCATCTGGTGACAACATCCCACTTCTTATGGTGCTGAGGCAGTTTATTTTGTATCTGCAGCTGATGAATCTGGACATGGGCCTTTCCAGAACAGGCAAAGTGTACACAGATGCAATGGGCCACAGTCAAAACGTCCTTGATATCAGGATGGGTTAGGAACTGCTGTACAACAAGATTAAGACAGTGCGCCGGGCATGGGCCCCTGACAACCCTCCCCCCCCATTACTGATACATTTCACAACATTTGACCCATTATCGTTCACAGTGAAACCTGCTTTCAGTGAATGGGAGCGATGTCGCTCATCAATCTCGGTAAGGAGCACTTCCAGCATTTTCTCACCCATGTGTGATCCAGGTATACTCTTCATTGTCAGTGTGACATGCTGGCAGAGACCTGGAATGTTTCCTGTACCATAGTTAGCCATAGTGCAGTTTTCCCATACCCAGAGTCAAATACTACCCCAGGTACCTTTGGCCAGTGTGCTGTAATGCACAAGTAGGAGCTACCAGCTGTATTGCCACTAGTCCACATATCTATGCTCAGATGTATATATGGTGATGCTGAATGCTTCAGAGCATGCTTTATAGTCTCTGACACTGTCCCATAGACTTCAGGAATGGCACATTTAGAAAAGTATGTTCTTGACAGAATCTGCCATTTGGAACAGACACAGGCCATCAACCTCCGAAATAAATTATTCTCAACAAAAAAGAGAATGGCAATAGATCAATTGCCAGCATTTCTGCAGCTGCTTCATTTAGCTGGCATGGAATTGCATAATTGGGAGGGAATTTGGAGTGATGCTCAAACATTCTATGCAGCTTAGGCTGGACCTTTCTTGGAGTTGGGCTTCCAAACAGCTGGACTCATTGTGGTGGCGTTGACTCCTGGGGATTCATATGTGCTGCTGCTCTTTGTGACACTGGTGATTTGGGGGGTTTTCTGCAATAGCATTACTGTACCTTTATGATTCAGGGTGGTACTACTCAACCACTGCTGCTATGCCCACTACTAGGCAGAGCCACAGAATCCTCCTCCTCCTTCTCTCTGTAGTCCTGCTCACTCACTCCTCCATCCACCTAGTCTATTGCCCTGTCACTTCTGTTTGCTTTGCCTAATTATGATGATGAGGGACAGGGACCCCTGCACTGGCTTCCTTCTGGTGTTGACACCAGCGTAACAGGTGCCTGTTCTTCAGGTGTATGTGCTGGCCACTGGTGCCTAGATGGCTTTCCCCCACCCACAACTCGAGCTTGACACAGCCAACAGATATCAGCTGGGTCAAGCATATAGAAATCCCAAACTAGGGATTTTGTAACCCTTGTTTTACCATAGGGCCAGGAGTGGAAAAGCTGAGGGGAAGGAGTGGAAATGTGTGTTTTTTTGGGGTGCTTTCATAACTTCGAGAATACTTGGCGCGGGGACTTTGGTAGTTGGGTAAGTGCACACAACATCCCCTGCACCATCTGCATCACCACTCTTGTGTTTTTTCTCTTGATGCTCCCATAGGGAATCCAACAGATCATCATCAGCACAGCTGCTGCTGTCCTCCTCCTCATCCTCCTCTTCTGCAGGTCTGTCCTTCTCAACATGACCATTTGCAGGTTCAGCACCACCACCACCAGCAGCCAAAGGGAGACACCAACAACATCCTCCTCGACCACTGTTCCTTGTTTTCTGGCATTGCTGCTTCCCTTGTCACCTCCCACATCCCTCACCAGCATGGCAGCTACAGATGTGGGCAGAGAAAAATGTAGATACGCTAATGCCACCACCATGAACTACTCCTTTGCTACTACCAGCCCCAGAGCCCATAGAACATGCTGCTGTTGCACTGGCAGACTTTGTTTTTTATGTTTGCTTGCACGCATGTGCAAGAAACATAGTGCCATCATCCAAGTTTTCAGAGATGTGGCAGCCCTCTTCCAATTCAGTCAGTGTGTTTGCAGGCGCGGCCGCAGTTCTCCAATGCCTGCTGGAGCTGTCTATGACAGCTCCAAAATGCAGTGGAGTACAGTTGAAAGGGGAGCTACACTTCAGTGAGCAGCAATAAGATACTCGCCTGCTCATGCTCGCGCTCACACACACACCACACACACACACACACACATGCCGCATACTGCATGGCTGGCGCACTACGCACACACTGTGTAGCCGACGGGGTGCCCATTCCCCGCGGCTGTGCTGCCCCCCAAGCAGAGTTACATATGCCATGCTGGGTGCCCACCCCAGCGTGGTCAGCACTGATAAGTAGCCGACGGAGGTGCCCAATCCCCGCCAGCTCCACTGTTTCCCAGTACAGGGTGCCACGCTGGGAGCTCACCCCAAGCATGGCAACAGATGCTATTGCCAACAGGGTGCCCAATCCCCGCCGGCTCCACGCCCCACCAGCCATCCTTGTGCCACGCTGGGAGCCCACCCCAGTGTGGCAAACATCCCACATCATCTTACTTAAAAACAAACAAAGAAAACCTGCAAATAAAAAGGTCCTCCAGTCTCCCTGCCCCCACCCGCACCCACCCACTGTGCACCCTGCCTCCCCACACCCCACCCTCACCCCATACTTAGCCTCTGGACCTCGGCGCGACGATCTCGTGGACCGGGAACATGTCTGCACTTTCAAAGCCGACCGCGAACTGAGGAAATGCCGGTAAGTTGTATAATGGGATAGATAGGGTTTTTTCAACTTTGCTGCATATCTCAGCCATTTTTTGGAATTTTTGCACCAAATTTTCAACATGGGGTTTTTGGGACCCCTTCTCATGAATGCTCTCTCTGTCATGGCATTAATCGGGCCCAAAGGGTGATTTCGCAGTCACTGCATGAAATCACCTTTCGGAACTGAGTAACGAAACGACACTGCCACTGTTCATAAGGTGGGCTTTCAAAAAGCCTATGTTGAAAATTTGGTGGAAGAATGAGCAGAGGTCTTAAAATGGCTATGTTGAAAATTTGGTGAAAAATTCCTGTAACATTGTTTTACTTAGGTATGCAGTTCCTACGCACGTACCGTAAGTTTGCGAATTATCTATATTTTCACTCCAGATTTTCCACATTGCCATTTTATTACACTTCCTTATGAACAGTACAGCTGCCATTTTCACATTTCATTTCAGAAATGTGTTTCTGCATGTAGCGACAATGGTGCAGTTGGTGTGCGAAAGCAATGTTTGGGACAGATTAAGGAAATCACAGTTACACTGTTCATAAGCAGAGGTCTTAAAATGGCTATGTTGAAAATTTGGTGACAAAAGTCCATAAAATGACTGTTATGAGTGAGCATTGCGCAGTTTCCACACACCATTGTAAGTTCATGACTTTGTAATATTTTCAGTCCAGATTTTCACCAGTGGCATTTTTCCGCATTTCCTTATGAACAGTACAGCTCTCATTTTTCACAACATGGCCGAAATGTGTTTTCACACTTTCAGCACAGAGATGCGTGGTCGCTGTGGGAAATCATTGTTCGGGACAGATAAAGAAAATCACAGTGACACTGTTCATGATCGGAGGTCCCAAAATGCCTGTGTTGACAATCTGCTGTAAAAAATCCCCAACCTAATTACATTACGGGTGTGCGTTGCACAGTTTCTATCCATGCTCGTGACTTCACCAGTTTTTTAATATTTTTACTGCAGATTTGCAACATTGCCATTTTATACACTTCCCCATGAACAGTACAGCTGTCATTTTTCACATCCTGTTCGGAATGTGTTTTTGCACCTGTGGTGCTAAATGCCATAGTCGCTGTGCATAAGCAGCTTTCAGCTAACAAACTGATATTGCCACTGTTCGTGAGGTGGGGGTCACAAAAAAACCATGTTGAAAATTTGGAGTGAAAATACCAACGAATGTCTGAGGTGTTAGGGTTTCCAACCATAACGCCCCACCCTGTAGAGAATGACAGGCATCAGGGGTGTGACTTGGGATTCTTGCCTGTAATGCTCATACCATTCTACATCCTGCAGCCAGTGAGAGGCATCGAGGTATGTCTTGGACTCTTCGGCCCCAAAGTTCACCCCATTCTCCTATACCGCACCCATCTCACCATATTTCCTGATGGAATGGAGTGCGCATAAGGGCCAAAGACCCCAAGGCACACCGTGACACTTGTCAGTGTCTGCAGGGTAGGGTGTGGTGAAATGGTGTGGCCGTTATGCCTGACGACCCAAAGGCACACCCCAATGCCTGTCACTCTCTGCAGGGTGGTGGTGGGGTTGACTTCAGTTCAATACTTCACTGCCATTTCTATTATGCAGCTCTGTAACTTCTACACTACCAATGCCAATGGCAGCAAGCAAACATTCAGCATTGACAAATGCTTGTTTTTAGTTGCAGCACTATTTTGCCCCAAAGATTTGGAACTGTTCTTTGCTGCTTCTCTGGCACCTCTCCCTTTAGTTGGCTTCTCTTCCTGGTCATGACTCATGGTAGAACAGAGATTACAATAACAGGGCTGGGAAACAGGGGTAAGTTGCATAATAAACAGTGAAAGAACAATTTTTTTAAAACAGCACAGGGATTACAATGACAGGGATAATGGGTAGTTAGTGTAACACACAGTAACAGAACACATTTTTTTAAACAACACGTGAATTACAATGACAGGGGTAACGGGTAATTAGTATAACAAAAAGTGACAGAACACTACCACTTTAAGGAAACTATAACTAGAAAATCACAAAAACTGCTACAGAAAGACATTGGCAAAATGGCTTACTTAAACACACCAAAGTAAACCACAGAAATAAAAATGAGAAATCACTCTACAGATAAAAATAAAACTAACAAAAAGACTGAGAAAACAAAAATATAACACAAATCTCATGCTTACAAAAAAACAAAATGCTCTAGATCTTTCTGGGCTGCCATGCTACCTTGCTGCTTACAGTCCTGTACCTACCCTCCTCCACACCACTGCTTCACAGACTGCCAAAACAGAAACCATTAATTTAAAGTAAATAATCACCAAAAAATGAACAAACAAACAAAAAAAAAAACAGAAATCTAGGAGATGAAGGCCCTTTACAACAATTTGTGAACAATTTTGATTCCAAACAAGCTCTGTTTTTAAATGTATTTAAAGCTTTTTCTTTCCCTGACAAGCACATACAGTAGAAGTCTCCCTACTCTTCCTTCAGAACACTGCACTGAGACAGCCTTCTCAACATGGTATACAGGCTGTTTTAGTAACATGTGACTCCAAATCCTATAGTACATTGCAAACTTAGCCTCTGTACCAAACGTCACTGGCAAAGTCGCATTTTTTTGCATTCCTATGAGATTTCGCCTCTGTGCCTAGCTCCGCCAGTGAAGTTGCAACTTCCCATTTTGTAGAGTTATCACTTTTCTATGAAGCTGCAACTTCACACAGTGGATTAATTTGCAAAATGAGGTGAATTCTGAAATTAATCAGCAAAGTAAAGTTTTCCAACTCTGCACATCACTATTCATTACTCATTAAGTAACTGAGATCATTTATTTTTGGAACTGAGGTACTAAACTGGTTTAGGAGCTACCTTTCTAGTAGAACTCAAAGGGTCAGGACTGGCACAATTTTCTTTGAACCCCACATAGTATTAAAGAGGGTCCTAAATGGGTTCAGTATTGGGATCTCTACTTTTTCATTGTTTTGTGAATGAATTTTGTTCCTCTTGCCATGTTTTGCACACTAATAACCCAGTGCTCCTCAGCTTGGGCAATGAAATTAGTAAGATCCAATTCAATTTCCTATTGGGTTTTGATTAGCTGACAGTATGGCTGGAGAAAGATAAATGACTGCTAACTGAGGCACAAACAAGAGCAATGCTATTTAGCACAATAAAAAGAGTGGACTGGATTGGGGACAACTTGCTTATCAAAGACCGGACAGGGGAAACTTTAATATTAACAACAGAGTTTGAAAATTAATTATCCTTTTGGATGAAAGTTTGACTTCTGTTTCACATTTGGGGTTGGTCTCTAAAAAAATATATAGAAAGTTGGGTTATTTATATTGCAATGCTGGATCCCTCATTTTAGAAACAAAGTCTCTGGTTGCAAAACAAGTTCCATTCACCATTCAAGAATATGGAACAGTATTATTTGCTAATGAAATGGAAGCATTCTTGAAACCATTTCAGAAAGTGTGCAATAATATTTGTTGCTTTGCGCTTATGGTACCTTATCAAACTCTGCATTGCACTCTATATTACAAATTAGGTGTTGTCCCTCCAGAAGTTAAAATAAAGATAAGTGTAGTGATTTATGCACATAAAATACAGTATATAGAATAACTGTGCATTACTGCTGAATTCTACTTCACACTCTAATAGAAGCTCCAAATTTGCTGTCTTTAGGTTAAACCAGTGTAAATTACAGGCCAGTAGACTTTCATTTTGTTGACTGGTCCCAATATTTTAAATGTGGTAGTTTATATCCTACTGTTAATCTCAATTATCATTATTCAGCTTAAAAAATATGTTGTTGAATATGTATGAATTTTCACAACTGTGCAAGTGTTTTGATGTACCATGAACATTTTGAGTGACTACTGATCATGGCTACTATGCAGTTTGTATTTATGTAACAACTGTTTGTTTACTTATGTCAATTTGTGTCAGTTGTGTTGTAAATTGACAAGCCCCAGTCCACTTACTGGTAAAGAAATAAAACAAAATCAAGTTGAGCTGCAAAATTTGATTTAAAATGTTATATGCACTGTGATCATGGAGCATCTGACCAAATGCACATTAGGCAAGGGACCCTAAACATGGATTCAATAAATTACAGCCCCATCAGTCTTACAGTACCTCCACTGAAGGTAAACTGGTTGAGACATTGTTCAAAAAGAACCTGGTGACCTACCTTGAAAACAATGGGCTCCAGTACAGTAAACAGCACAGATTTGTGTCAGGGAGATCTTATCAGACCAACATGATAGTATTCTTTGACTGGGTAACAAAGTTGGTGAACAAGGGACAAGCAGTAGTTTTACCCTCCTTTGGCTTCAGCAAGGCATTTGACTCAGTGCTAAATTGAAGGCTGCTAAAGAAGGTTACCTTTGACAAAGCATCATGGAATGCAGACGCATCAGATGGCATGTTAAGTCCCTGCTTTATACCATTTGTGGTCACTGGATCAATGAAGTACTCTTTTTACTATGAAGTATCCAATCTGTGTATAGAGGTGGGTGAAGTTCCCAAACTTTGTGTGTTACCCCCCCCCTACAAATGGGGTTCCCGGAAAGTCTTCCTTGAGCTTGCCTAAATGTTCACTGCCAGGCTGGTGTCCAGCATTTTAGCAGTTTAAATGTGATTGCCAGAGTGAGTGCCTGCATAGCCTCTGTGTACTGTCTCTTTAAGAGCTGCCTGGATTGCAGTCATAAGTAATCTGAAAGGGAACTCTGTTGAAAGATGTAACTATCTGCTGAAAATCATTTAGAGTGATAATGATAATGTAGTTTGTCTAACCTGCCGTCTATGCAGCAAGGACTGTTTTGTTTATCTCCACTATCTTGGTCCTGGACTGCTTAATTGGCCCAATCAGTACTGGTGGGACCTAAACTGGAGCCAGACTACAGGAGCTGTCTGGAGTCAAAATCTGTAGGAATTGTAGTTTTGGGCTTTTGGCACCTTTTTTCACCTAAAGGGGGAGCCTTTGTTGTGACTGACAGTCAGATCAGCCAACTGAACCTTTTGGATTCTAGGGAAAGTCCCAGGCTTGCTGGCAGTTGAGTCAGATCTAAGTTGGGAGCTGAAGAAGCAGCAGCTTGAGACAGTCAAGCAGCCAACTGAGTAGTTTCATGCGGGAGAACTGTGGAAAGGCCTGAGTTGTGGCTTGCATGTCTGCCTGCTGCCCCTGAGAGGGAGAGAAGAGAATTGTTTCTGACTAAATCTAAGTTTGTGAGAATGAAGTAAGCCGCTGATTTTTTACCAGGCTCATACCTGAAGAAGACCGAAGATTTTGCTAAATGCGATTGGCCTGTCAGGATTTCCAACTGCTTTTGAATCCCCAGTTTGTGTAGAGGCTTTGCAATCCATACCGAAGAGCGGTTTGCCTGGTACAGTAGAATTTCCTTACATGTAAATGTGCTGTGAGTTGTTAGTGGATCGTGATTTGGTTCCCCACTGTATGAACTGTATTCTGCTTGCTGAAAGCTGTATCCAGCCCAAAATGGACTATATCAGAATTTGTCTCCATTTGGCCAGGGCCTTGCCGCACTGGCCCAGCCAGAGTACCCGCTACACAGAGAAAGCCATTGATGAGAGACCTGCCTGGGGATCAGCCCTCTGCTCCTCGCTTGAACAGGAATGATGCCTCAGTGATTCGTGTGGGCCCTGCTTCTCCTGGCACTCCAGATTAACCACCTGCTGTCTCAATTTTTCGTCCAGCTTGTGTCCAGTCTTGGGTATCGTGAGTAATCAGCAGGGTAGCTCCCTGCAGCAACAACCTATTCTAAAAGTGTGTCATCAGATTGTCTTGTTGTTTTCTTTTCACAAACTGAGCCCTCCAGCTCCGGATTACAAATAGTGTGTGTTGTGCATGTTGTTTTCTTCCATCACATGGCCCCAACCAGCTGCAATGTTCCTGGCTAGCCCACCATTCTCCATCTGGATACCCAGAGTGTGTGACTGTTTATGGACCCTGAAGTACATGCATAACTGTTTGATTGATACAGCCTTTAAGCAAATTAACCTGATTACACCCCTCCCTTGTCCAAGTCCCTTAAATAAATCAGATCTAACTCTTTTTTGCGTTTACCCTGACTGTGGTTCCAGTTTGTGCAAGAGTACTGTAATGTGGTTATTTGCTGTGTATAACCCTGTTTTACAGGGGGTCCCCAGGGCCGGGCCGGAGGAAAGCCCTGGTGGTAAGTTCAAACAGTGTGGGTACTTGTGTGGTGTTTCAGGGGTATTGTGAAAGTGATTATTGTGTATTGTTCCAGCCACTAGTAAGGAAAGGGGGTTACAGTGTCCCGGAGGGCTGTGCCCAGGTTAGCTTGACCACTACCAACCCTGACCTCTGGGTGGAGGCACCCATTTCAGAACTCAGGCCCCTTAACCTGCTACTAGCCAAGCAGGCAGGGGTAGTAGCCCTTGGGATAGCACCACCTAGGGGTTACATTTTGGAAGCTCACCACTGGGATTTTGTGCTTTCTAGTGGCCAAAAATTACGAATTACTATTAAAGATTAATGGCTACCCCAGTAGAAATGGCTGTACACCAGTTGGTGGGGTGGTGTACTGGGCAGGAGATCAACCCCCAAAATGCTCTACTTATACTGGATATTCCCCTGGATACCAGTAAAGACACTGTAGAGGGAGCACTCTTCAAAGGTGAATGTTTAAAAAACCCTGTGGTGGTGGGTCGACAGGCTGATTTGATCGCCCAAACTTTCATAGCCTTGTTAGAGTGTAGTGACCTCATGGACAGCTCTAAAGTGCCACAGACTATTGCCCCAGAAAGGGTTTCAGCTGCCTGGAGAGTGATAACAAAAGACAGTAAAGACCCCGGGGAGGATGAGCTCCCACCATTATCTGAGACTTTTGAGGAGAAATTTGCTAAGTTGTTGCTGGAGGAAGGGAAAATCATACAGAACTTTAAGAAACTATTCCTGCCAACTGGGGGTGTTCCTTCCTCAACACCCCCTCCCACTCCAGCACCTGTTACTGCCCCGCCTTCTGTGCCCATGCCAATGCTGACCCCTATATCTGTACCTGCCATTAGTCACGACTCCTACCAAAGGCTGAGAATCTTCTTGAGCACCCTCCCCATCCCCCAAGGGGAGGATAACTGAGAGACCTGGATAGACTATGTTGCCCCTCTAGTACTTGAATGGCAATACTCAGAAGCAGAGAAACAAAAGAGGCTGAGTGAGAGCCTCCAAGGTCCTGCCCTTGCTACCATCTGTGCCAAGCGGGCCAATAACCCGGGAGCAACTGCACAGGACTATCTTAATGCATTGGAGAATGTGTATGGGAGCCCAGATTCAGATGAGGATCTGTGGTGGAGAGTAAAAAATGCTCAGCAGTACCTAGGGGTGCCATTGTCTATGTACCTTGGCTTGAAAAGCTGCTATAAGAGTGCCTTAGAAAGGGTAGTTTGCCATCAAATGAATTAGATCGAACTAGGCTGGACCAGATCCTTAAGTCTGCTCCATTTTCAGAATTGTTACTGCTTCAGTTGTGCCTTTGCACCCGACTGGAATCGCCCCCCTCCTATGATGAGCTAGTGAAAGAAATTTGGGGGGTTGAGCAAAGGCGACTCCATGGGGGAATTGCACCCATATCTGCTGCTGCTGCGCAAATGAACGAGAGTGATCAGCCAAGTGAGACTCAGGGGTAAAAGTCAGCACTTAATGATTACTCTGAGAATGCAAAGGACTTTCTGCCCTGGGCCCAGCATTGGAAAGATGAGCTACTAAAGGAAGTCCGAGAGTTGAAGAAGAGGTGCCTCTGCAAGGGTTTCTCCCCTGGGATAAGATTCCAGTCCCTTTCAGGACGTGACTGTCATGGGGGTGGGGGTACACCCACAGGTATCCGTTACCGAGGGTGGCTCCAAGGCTGAGATCACCGGATTGACTGCCACTCTAAAGGAACTGTTAAGACACATTGCACCACTCTCACCACTGCAAGCAGATACTAGACCCAAATCTCTTACTACTGCTTCAATTCCTCATACGATGTTCTCTCCCAGGATGACCCAGCAGTCTATCATTTTTCACAACTGTGGAAAGGATGGCCATATGAAAAGAGAATGCCGGTCTCAGAAGGACTTAGAAAGAGTAATAAACAGACTCCAAGGGGAGCTCCAAAAAGCAAATCAATGGCCAAGGGGTGCCCGAAATGACCGCAGTGAGGGTTTAAGAAACCCTAACTCAAATTTCTTTGTGGCTAAATCGTCTGTCCAGGCCTCTGCTACTGCCTCTCCAGACTGATCAAAAATAGTGGGCACTTCAATGGAGACTATGGTGACTGTGAATGGTATTCATAAACAGGCTGTACTTGACAGTGGGTCACACGTGACCATTGTATTCCAGAACTGGTATGACAAACACTTATCTGATGTGCCTTCCAATCCCTGGAAGGCCTATATGTGTGGGGCCTGAGCGACAAGTCTTATCCCTACCTAGGGTATGTACACCTCTGGTTGTCTTTTCCTGCAACTGTAACTGGTGTAGAGGAGTGAGTAGAGATATTGGCCCTAGTGTGTCCCCCTACCGGACTGTATGATGGGGTCCCCCTGTTAATTGGGACAAACGCTCATATGTTTGGGAGACTAGTGCAACTCTGTCAGGAGAAACAAGGGCGATGGACTGGGAGGGCTCTGAGAATTCTGGCTCTGATCAAGAGGGCCTATGATTTACAACAGAAATCCAAGGAAGTAGACCAGGATGAACCAGTGGGGATTGTGTGGAAGAAGGATCCCGATTCAATGGTACTGACCCCTAACCTCTAGTGTACCATTCGAGGGGAGGTCCACCTCTGGAAAGATGTCAAGAACAAAATCCTGATGTTGGATGCACCAGGCAATGGAAAATTGCCAGAAGGATTATTGGTCAAGCCCAGCATCTTGCCTGCTCGTGCCCATGCCTATGCACGACGAGTGATGGTCCAGATTCACAATGTGTCAGATCAGGAGATCTGGGTGAAAAGACAGTGCACGCTAGCTACGGTATACTGTGCAGACACTGCAGTATTGCCCAGTAACAATCACCCTGGTGAGAAGGAGAGACTGACCCCAGACTTGTTTGATTTTGGTGACTCCCCGTTGCCAGCTGAATAGAAGGCTAGAATTAGCAAGAGACTTGCCCAGAGAGACCAAGTGTTTTTGTTGAAGGAATGGCATGTGGGATGTGTCCAGGGTGCGGAGCATTACATACGTCTGCACGATGAACAGTCATTTCGAGAGAAGTCCCGATGCCCAGCCCCAGCAGACATAGATGATGTGAGAAGACACATGCAGGAAATGCTCACTGCTGGCATGATATAAGAATCCAGGAGCCCATACACCTCTCCCATTGTGGTTGTGTATAAGAAGAATGGGTCTGTGAGGATGTGTGTTGATTATCAAACCCTGAACCAGCGGACCATCCCAGACCAATACACTATGCCTCGTATACAAGATGCCCTGGACTGCTTGAATGGGAGCAAATGGTTCTCGGTGTTGGATCTTCACAGCGGATACTACCAGATTCCGATGGACCCAGAAGACCATGAGACAACAGTCTTCATCTGTCCATTGGAGTTCTATGAGTTTCTGAGGATGCCACAGGGGATATCAGGTGCCCCGGCCACCTTTCAGCGACTGATGGAACGTGCGGTGGGAGATATGAATTTGCTGGAGTGCCTGGTGTACTTGGATGATGTCACTTTGTTTGGGAGCACCTTAGAGGAGCATGAGAACCAACTGTTTAAAGTCCTAGACCGACTAGAAGACTTCGGCCTCAAGCTGTCCATTGACAAGTGCCAGTTTTTCAAAACCTCTGTGACGTATGTGGGGCACATAGTATCTACAAAAGGGATAGAGACTGATCCCAGTAAGGTTGAAGCACTGACTACTTGGCCCCAGCCCCATAATCTGAAAGAACTACAACATTTTCTGGGGTTCTGTGGCTACTACCGTAGGTTCATAAAAGTATTCCAAGGTGATTCACCCACTCATGAACCTTACCCAGGGTTACTCTCCTACCAATTGTAAATACAAAAAAGAGGCCGTTATAGAACCAGAAAAAGTATACTTCTGCCCAGGTGAACTCTTTGAGCCCCGCTGGATGCCCGACTGTGAATCAGGTGTAACCTCCCTGTTACTCAGGGTTACAAGAATCATAGTTAGACCTAGTGGCAGGCAGGGAAAGCTGCTTGTGAAATTCCAGTTAAATGGATTTCACACTGTCTCACTCTGTTCTCAGTCTCAGCTGAGACTGAGGGATGACATCATTTTAGAACTGTCACAGCTGCATAAACCACTTTGGAATGTTGCAGCTAGGGAAATTAGGCTAGAATGTTAGGAGGTTTTGAAGTCAGTCTGCAGTAGAGTGTTGAAGAGGGAGGAGGTGTACTGCAGCTGCAGGCCCTCATAGCCCTCAGCTCTGACAAAGGGCTATATTTTTGTTTGAGGTGTGTGTTCTCACCTGAAGAGGAACACAAGAAGAGCCAAGTGAAGTGGTAGAGACCTCTTACAAAGGTTCAGGGCTCCATCCCTGCAGGGATGGGGGAAAGGATTCAGCCTACTTCCAGGGGCAATCCCCTGGCCCAGCTAAAGGAAGAAAAAGCTGCCTAAATCTAGCTTCGTGCTAAGGCACCAGAAGTTTTGTTGAGATTTCTTTGATGAAGAAAAGCCTGTGGGCACCTGCAACCAAGGGTGAGTTTGCTCTGTTAAAGGGCCAATGTGTTTCACCTGGGTCAAGATGAATTTAGGTATTGTGGCTTCCTTTACTGGGGTCAGGAAAAGACAGCCAAGTACAGTTTTAAAAGTTGTGGGAATTGGACTGCTTAACTCTGTGGGGGTCTAGAGAAATGGACACAGCCACTCTTTAAGTATGTTTCAAGTTCAGCACATGTGGGATGGAAGAAACAGTAGATTAAATGTGACATACATTTATAGAGAATCTACACAGTAAAGTGTTTTCAGAGATGAGGCGTTAAAGTCCGGAGGAATGGCCAGGTATAATTTATGGGAGCAAGAGGTGGGAGACCCCCCATCTGGCATTACCAGTAGTCACCTCTATGGGTTCACTTTGGGACACCTGTTGCTTGTGTCAGCGTGGCTCAGTTGGTAGCACATCTGCTTCTGGACCAGAAGGTCGTGGGTTCTCATCCCACACCGGGACTGGACTTGCACATAAAAATTGCTGGCATCCGAGTGCAGTATTGGGGGGTGCTCCACTGCTGGAGTATGCCATCCTTCGGATGAGACGTTAAACCGAGGTCCCTTCTGCCCATCCTGGTGTTGTCCTGGTGGGTGTCCAGGTGAAAGTAAAAGAACCCAGGGCACTCTTCACAAAGAGCAGGGAGCATTCCCGGTGTGCTGGCCAACATTCTCCTTCCCATAAACCGGTTCATGCAATTATCCAGGCTGTGTGTGGGTGATGATGTGCGATATGGCCGCCACCACACATTCAGTCACTTCACTACCAGTCTAGCATTGCTTGTAAAATGCTTTGGGATACTGTGTATGAAAATCGCTACATAAATGCTGATTCTTCTTCTTCTTCTTCTCTCTCAGGTACTTGGCCAGTGCCTGAGGAAAGTACCCAGACGTGGGATTGTTGAAGAAGATTCCCTGATGGAGCAGAAGTGCTTGTAGGTGGTTTAGGGAGCCACCAACAAATCTCCATGCTATATGGAAAGCAGTCCTAAGGGCTGTCAAGGGAGCCGAGCCATGGAAGGAAGGTAGTCCAAAGGGCTGGCAAGGGAGCTGAGCCAGGGAAACCGAAAAAGAATAGAGTTAGGGCAGTGTGCCCTGTGTGTTCTTAAACATGAGGGTTTAACAGTACTGAAGATGTGTGTGAGGTCTGGAGAAATCTGCATTTACCAGGAGTGTAGCCCTGTGGGGGTCCGTCTATGCTTTATCATTCATTGGTGTTTGTGAATAAAAGCCACACTTTAGAATCCCAACTTCTGGTAATGGACATTTCAGTTATTGCTTCCTGTGTCTGGATTACTTGGGTGCCCCTGTGCAGAGTGGCCAAACCTAATCACCATGCCAAGTGACACCTTTCTCCCCAAGTTTCAGGTTGTAAAAATGGAGGCACCGTGTTATAGGACCTAGGCCCCTCAACCTGCCACTAGCCACACAGGCAGTGGTAGTAGCTCTCTCAGTTTAGTGCCCACTGGGGGTTACACAGGCTTCCATGAGATCATATACCAGCTCACCCACACCCCTATCCTCACCTATGCTGACCTCACCAAACCTTATGTGCTGCATACGGATGCTAGTCTGCAGGGTCTAGGACCAGTGATGTATCAAGACCATGAGGATGGCCTGAAACCAGTAGCTTTCACCAGTAGGAGCTTGACCCCATCCGAACGAAACTACCCTGTCCATAAGTTGGAGTTCCTTGTGCTAAAATGGGCCATCGTTGACCAGTTTCACAAATATCTCTATGGGGCAAAGATATTAGTGAAGACCGACAATAACCCGTTGACCTATGTACAGACTTCAGCTAAGTTAGACGCCACTGGGCACTGGTGGCTTTCTGCATTATCAACCTATGATTATGCTGTCAAATACAGACTGGGCCTGAATCATATTGATGCTGATGCCCTATCACAAAGGCCCACTTCCAAGAGTGATTGGGTAAGGCTGTCTGAACCTGATATTTGAGCATTGTGCCAAAAGTTTGATAGAGATGAACAGATGTCTGCGGACACAGGGGACTGTTTAGTAGATTGCTTGGGCCCTTCTGACCCCTGCATACCAGCTGCTTATTGCCACTTTTCTGCTCTAGATATTAGTGCACTACCTCAATTTGACAATGACAGCATTCAGTGGGCTCAATCCGAAGATCCTATGATTCAGCTTACACTTGATGCCCTGCGTGCAGGGAAAGATGTGTCTAAGTTACGTTCCCCTGACTTGGAAACTACTTTATTGTTTAAAGAAGGCCCCAGATTGAAGTTGCTCAATCAGTTGTTGTATAGAGAGAGACATTAGATCATAGTGGAAAAGTAGACAAGCAACAATTGATCCTGCCCACAGCCTTTAAAGATTTGGTACTGAGGTCCCTCCACAATCACATGGGGCACCTCGGTATTGACAGAACCCTTGAACTGGTACAATCTCGCTTCTACTGGCCCAAAATGGGGGCTGATGTTGAGCACCATGTAAAGACTTGTAGTCGCTGCCTGCAAAGAAAAGCCCTGCCTCAGAGGGCTGCCCACCTTATTAATATTACTACCAGCACCCCTATGGAACTAGTCTGCATAGACTTCTTGTGTTTAGAACCTGATCAGCAGAACACTGGCAATGTTTTACTGGTTAAAGATCATTTCACATGGTATGCACAAGCTTTTCCCACCAAAGATCAAAAGGCATCTACTGTGGCCAAGGTGCTAGTGGAAAATTTCTTCATCCACTATAGTGCCCCCCAGTGGATCCACTCTGACCAGGGCAGAGACTTTGAGAATTGACTAATCAAAGAAATGCTCTTTCTGGGGGGGTGCGAAAGTCAAGAACCATCCCCTATCACCCGCCGGGAGACCCTCAACCAGAACATTTTAACCACACCCTTCTAGACATGCTGGGCACCCTCCATCCAAAAGACAAGCATAAATGGAGCCAGCAGATTAACACCTTGGTACACTCATACAATTGCATGAAAAATGATGCGCTGGGTTCTCCCTCTACTGCCTCATGTTCAGGAGAGAGGCCTGGCTGCCAGCTGATGTTTGTTTTGGATCCTCTTCAGATGGGGTCCGAGATAAAAACTACTTGCAATATGTACAAAAACTGAAAGCTCAATTGAACCATGCCTATCAACTGACCCAGACAATGGCCGCCAAGAGAAATCTAGCCAACAAAGAGAGGCATGATAAAAAAGTAAAGGCTCAAGAGCTTCGACCTGGAGACCATGTGTTGTTACACAATTTGGGACTGCATGGTAAACACAAAATTGCTGATTGGTGGCACCATCTTCCTCATGTAGTAGTTGGAAAGTTGGATGATTTACCTGTGTAGAAGGTGCGCCCAGAGAACAACTCCCAAGCTGTCAAGGCCATGCACCGTTACTACTTGCTACCTATCAGCCAAGTCATGATTGAGGCTGAACCCCCAGAAATTGAGCCCCCTGGGCCAGTGACTCGTGCTGCTGCAAGAAAGAGACAGAGTCAACCTACCCCAGTGGTCACAGATTTAAGGTTTCCTCTGCAGCTGGCCCAGAATTATAGTAACTATCAGTCCATTTCTGATGAAAGCCTATTACCCCTCTTATGAACTGAGTCAGCTGTTTTGAGGTAACCCCATAATTAATTGTGGGGATGAAGCTGGGCCTTCTGGACTGCTTAACCCCCCAGCTTTGTCTTTGGAGCCAATGCTCCCTGAAAGTGAAGTGCAAAGTATCACGTCTAAAGATGCTAAGTCTCTGTGTATTGTGGAACTGTATGAGTTGCCTGAGGGAGGGGCTGATGGAATGAGTCTTTCTGGTGACATACCAGAACTTGAAGAACACTATGAGAGTGCTGACCACCCCCCTTCAGTGCTTCAGAGCTTGATTGTGCCTGAGCCTTCGCAAAATGAGTCAAGTGTTGTAGAAACAGAGCCTACAGAGCAAGGAGCTGACAGTGCCCCAAGTCTGGACATTCCCATCCAGGCAGAGGCACACCTCACAAGTGACGAGAGTCCCCAGACTAGTGCTGAGAGTGCAGAGACTGTAGTTGTCCCCCTCAGAAAGATTGGCCAAGCTGTCAAGCCAGTAGTATGCCTCACTTATGATTCTGCCGGGAGGCCAGTGGATTTGCCTTTCAATGTGGTTCACAAACATGTTTATGTCTCACTAAGCTCACTGCCTAAATTGAGCTTGACAGCCAATTCCAGGTTACTTGTCTTTCCCTCTCACCATGGTGCCCCTGCCCCCTCTAGTCCCAAGTTAGCTGATAGGGAAGGGCCCCCTGTTGCATTGTTTAAGGTACAAGAAGTTATTACCTGATTCAGTATAGTAATATTCAATTTACCTGTGTGAAACATGCAAAATGTGCTGTCAGAATGGATATAGTATTGTGAAGTATAGAAAATATGTGTAGTAAAGGTATAGGTTTGCATTGACTGATGCAACAGATGTCACTTGCATAACATGCTAATGGTATAAATGTATTGTATAGTTTGCATTTGCAATATTGTGATGGTACAGATTTGACGCGGATGCCAAGTTTTCTCCAGGCAGGGAAGGGTGTAACCCCCCCTACAAATGGGGGTTCCCGAAAAGTCTTCCTTGAGCTTGCCTAAATGCTCACTGCCAGGCTGGTGTCCTGCGTTTTAGCAGTTTAAATGTGATTGCCAGAGAGTGCCCATATAGTCTCTGTGTACTGTCTCTTTAAGAGCTGCCTGGATTGCAGTCATAAGTAATCTGAGAGGGAACTCTGTTAAAAGATGTAACTATTTGCTGAAAATCATTTAGAGTGATAATGATAATGTAGTTTGTCTAACCTGCCTTCTTTGCAGCAAGGACTGTTTTGTTTATCTCCACTATCTTGGTCCTGGACTGCTGAATTGGACCAATCAGTACTAGTGAGACCTAAAATGGAGCCAAACTACAGGAGCCGTCTGGAGTTAAAATCTGTAGGAATTGTAGTTTTGGGCTTTTGGCACCTTTTTGCACCTGAAGGGGGAGCCTTTATCGTGACTGACAGACAGATCAGCCGACCGAACCTTTTGGATTCTGGGGAAAGTCCCAGGCTTGCTGGTAGTTGAGTCAGATCTAAGTTGGGAGCTGAAGAAGCAACAGCTTGAGACAGTCAAGTAGCCATCTGAGTAGTTTTGCGCAGGAGAACTATGGAAAGGCCTGAGTTGTGGCCTGCATGTCTGCCTGCTGCCCCTGACAGAGAGAGAGAAAATAATTATTTTGGACTAAATCCAAGTTTGTGAGAACGAAGTAAGCCACTGATTTTTTACCAGACTCATACCTGAAGAAGACTGAAGATTTTACTGAATGAGATTGGTCTGTCAGGATTTCCAGCTGCTTTTGAATCCCCGGTTTGTGCAGAGGCTTTGCAATCGTGACCGGAGAGTGGTTTGCCTGGTATCAGTAGAATTTCCTTACTTGTAAATGTGCTGTGAGTTGTTAGTGGGTTGTTATTTGGTTCCCCACTGTGTGAACTGTGTTCTGCTTGCTGTAAGCTGTATTCAACCCAAAATGGACTGTATCCAAATTTGTCTCCATTTGGCCGGGGCCTTGCCACACTGGCCCAGCCAGACTACCCGCTGCACAGAGAAAGCCATCGATGAGTGACCTTCCTGGGGATCAGCTCCCTGCTCCACACTTGAACAGGAATGATGCCTCGGCGATTCATGTGGGCCCTGCTTCTCCTGGCACTCCAGATTAACCACCTGCTGTCTCGATTTTCATCCAGCCTGTGTCCAGTCTTGGTTATCATGAATAATCATCAGTGTAGCTCCCTGTAACAACAGCCTAATCTAAAAGTGAGTCATCAGATTGTCTTGTTGTTTTTTTCACAAACTGAGCCCTCTGGCTCCAGATTACAAATGGTGTGTGTTGTGTACGTAGTTTTCTTACATCACAGGGCCCCAACCAGCCGCAATGTTCCTGGCTAGCCCAACCATTCTCCATCTGGGTACCCAAAGTGTGTGACTGTTTATGGAACCTGAAGTGCATGCATAACTGTTTGATTGATACAGCCTTTAAGCAAATTAACCTGATTATGCCCCTCCCTTGTTCAAGTCCCTTAAATAAATCAGATCTAACTCTTTTTTGCATTTACCCTGACTGTGGTTCCAGTTTGTGCAAGAGTACTGTACTGCGGTTATTTGCTGTGTATTACCTTGTTTTATAGGGGGTCCCCAGGGCTGAGCCAGAGGAAAGCCCTGGTGGTAAGTGCAAACAGTGTAGGTACTTGTGTGGTATATCAGGGGTATTATGAAAGTGATTATTGTGTATTGTACTGGCCACTAGTAAGGAAAGAGGGGGTTTACAGTGTCCCGGAGGGCTGTGCCCAGGTTAGCTTGACCACTACCAACCCTGACCTCCAGGTGGAGGCACCCGTTTCAGAACTCAGGCCCCTTAACCTGCTTCTAGCCAAGCAGGCAGGGGTAGTAGCCCTTGGGATAGCGCCACCTAGGAGTTACACATGTATTAACAGTGAATTTGAGTAGTGCTCCACAATGCGAAGCGTAATACTCCACCTTCTAATTTTATTATGAAGTGCATTGCCAGCAATGGACTTCATGTTACTTCATCTTATTTTGCTACCTTCCCCTTAATTTTAATTCAAAGTGCCATTGATTTGAATGGACTTTGCTTTACTTCGCCTTTTTATTGCTCTTTAAGGCAAATTTTGCAGTGATTCGTGGGATGGCAGGACACATGGGCTCTAGTTTGTCTTGCACCCCCTCAGTTCTGCATAGTGTGTGTAGTGGAAAGCTGGAGACAGTTTGCTCTCAGATCTCTAAGCATCAAACCATCAAAAAAGCTTTAAAAAATTACTTTTGATCCAATTCTTCTGGTTAAAATTTAGTACATAGATTGTAGGAAACTCTCCTGTGCTTATATCATCAAGAGTTGCTTTTGTGTGCATTTTGAATGTTAATTTAGAACATTCAGTCTGTGTACTGACAGACACTGTTGAAGTGTGCTTTGGTGGAGGGGCGAATCTGTGGTGGAGAGAGATTTAATCACAGTGAGAAAGGCAGTTTTTCTAACTGTTGGGTAGTAGTGTGTTTTAATATTTGTGTGTATGTACGCACAGTAATACTTAACATTTTTGATAATTTTTGTTTGTTTGTTGTGGTGCAGTGCATATTTTCATTCTGTTTAAAAGATTTGATTATATAGTGTACTGACCTATTAAATTTTCTGCGCATTACCTGTAGTGTGTTAGTGTGTGTGCATGCCATCAAGTCAGACACATTTTATTGTGCCACACAGTAATCGCAGCACTCTGAATCTGTTATCCATCTGCAGTATTTTTTACTGCTTCATTCCGTCTAGGTAGTGGATTGGTGCTGCAGTGCCCCCCAACCTGCAAAAGGTAATATTTTTCCAGTTTTGTATTTGTATGATCACTGGTTAAGGCGGTGTTGTTGTGCCTGTACAGCTGCATCTCTTGAGTGTGCAATCTCCATCTGTCTGTGCGTTTGCATCTGTTTAGAGCCCAATCTGCATCTTTAAGCCACAGTTGCTGTTTTTTGGATTTCCATCCACCCCAAAGTTCAGAAATCTAAATTTGTTGTAAATTTTCTGTGTAATCCAAAAAAATGCCTGCAAAGAGATGTGCATGCAAAGATGTTTCTGGCCATGGTACTACTGCCACTGGCAAGAGTGGCCATGGGCGTGGTAGTGCGCAGCATAAGTGCATAGTTGATGCCAGTAAAGGGATTTCTCTGACTGTTTTTCACAGTGCAATCAGTTGCTTCAATGATGGTCAGAGATTCTGTTGTCCTCGCCGGTGATGATAGTGAAGTGGCAGATGGCATGATTATTGCCCCAAGTTCAACCCATGACAAGTTAACCAGTTTCCAAACTATTGCTGAGTCTAAAGCCATGAGTCAAACTCAGAGTGTAGTTGATGTCACACTCCTCGACGTCCCCATCCTCATCCCCATAGTAGTTGAACATAATTTTTGATCCTGATAATGACTCATGATGTCCTGTTTCCAGCACTGTTGAGGTCATTCCTGTGCTATCCAATCATTCAAATGTTGTAGAAAAAATATTGGATGATGATAATGATGCTGTGGTTGGAACCTGTTCTCCACAGGACAGTATCCAAGCTGAAATTGTGGATGTGGATATGGTTGATGAAAAGAACAGAAAGGTGGCTGTGTGTAAACAGTCTCCGTCTGTTGGTGTTAAATCACACCTTCCTCAAAGTTGTGATGTAGCGGTTTCTGTTAACGATGATGACCCAGTAGTAACAGTCATAGATAGTGATGGTCATGTAGAGGCCAAGTCTGGCCAGCAACAGAAATCATGTAGTACACCCCCCATTTCTGTGTCAAAAAACTGGAGTCCAATATGCAGCATTAGGGACATGTGAAAAGTAGGGCATCAAAATCCCTCGTTTTGAATTTTATTTCTACAAAATGCAATTGATGAAACAGTGGCAGTCTGCCAGCTTTGCCAAGCATGTGTCAGGCATGATAAAAAGGGTAGTCATTTGGGCAACGGGGGCCAGCATACACATCTGAAGAACAGGCACATGGCATGTGGACTCGGCACCAGCGGGGAGCTCATACCGTAGTGGGGCGTTCACCCTCATCCACCTTATTGAGCATGGTATCCCATTCTGTGACTGTAGGTAGCCCAAGTAGCCAATCCCATGTCTGCAGTAGTGGTTACATAACACCTGAGGATTACTACATGCTAGAGGAGGTTGATGATTTTAAATTGTTGTCATGTGGTGGTGGTCAGAGTAGCAGCAGTGGTGGTGGTCTATGCAACAATATTTCTAGTCCAATATCAACCCCTGTGCTTAAAACAGGGAAAATAACATCTTTTGTGGATGTGTCACCTGTGCACCCCTCATTATCACACAGCAAAAGCACCCCACACATGGCCATTTGCAGAGCAGAGCCATTTGGCATGCCACGTGCAAAATGTGTAACAACTCAGCCCATGTAGCACAGACTTTTTGTTCGGAACATGAAATGCCACCAAATCATGTGGTGTCATGTGAACTGAATGTTCCTGTATTGGAAATGCTGGCAATTGACCTTTTGCTCTTCTTCTTTGTGGAGAATTCTGGATTCCGGCATTTTGCAGCATATGCCTGTCCCAGATGGAAAGTCCCGTCCAGGACAAACTTTTCCACCCGTGCTGTCCCTGAGTTATACTGGACTGTGACAAGGTCTGTAAGACATGCCCTTCAACATTCCTCCTCACCATTCATTCACTTAAGTATGGATATGTGGAAAAGTAGCAAAACCACAGGTAGTTCCCATTTGTGTATTACTGCACATTGGGCACAGGTGCCAGGGGTTATCTGTGCTGGCGGGATTGGAAATCAATGTAGTAAGGCAGACTGTTGTGATAGCAACATTCAGGGAATTAGCATGCAACGCTTGCAATGCGCAGTGTGGCCAGGTCCCACACTGGTGAAAACATGCTCGACTTGCTACTGACAGAAACTGATGAGTGGCTAAACCTCCCTGTCCCTCAAAGCTGGCTTCATAGCCAGTGACAATGGTGCAAACATTGTTAAATGTATCATCAATAGCGACATTGTGTGTATTCCATGCATGGCCCACTGTTTAAATCTCATGGTACAGGAGTTTCTGCAGCACCCTGACATTAAGCAAATGCTGATAGTTGAACACTGTGTCTCTGCAAACTTTCCACACTTTGGAAAGGCCTGTGATCAACTTTGGTAGCTGCAGATTCAAAACAGCCTCCTTCAGCACTGCCTCAAGCTGTAAGTTATCACATGCTGGAACTCAACACTTTACATGGCAGAGCTGTTGTATGAACAACACAAAGCCGTCTTGGAATACCTAGTCATGCACACTAGCTGTGATACTTCAAGGGCCTCAATGTCTATGAAAACAGAACAGTGGTGTCTCGTGGACTCAGTGATATCAATTTTGGAGGCAGTTTGAACATGCCACACAGGCAGTGAGTGGCGACACTTCCTCCATTAGCCAAGCCATTCCACTCCTGCGGGTGCTGAGGCAGACTTTTTTGAATCTGCAGTGTAGCCTTGATGTGTCCGGAGATAGATCAAGCAGTGCATTACTTACACACATGCTGACAATATTCGACCGCAATCGCCACATCGCAAGTATTCAGAAAGTGATGAATTCAGAATAGCAACAATCCTGGACTTATGCTAGAAAAGTGGAATTGTATCCTTACTGGAGGGAGGGTCTGAGTAGGTTAAAAATCTTACTGGAAAGCTGGTGCGATTGGTTCATGGGGCACAGAAGTCATGTGCCAAGTTCAGCACACCACATCATAATAAGGCTGAAAGCCTCTGTGGACTAGTAAGCACATCCAGTAAGGTGGCTGCAGGTCAAGGTGGGGTGTCAGCAAAACAGGTTGCCATTACCCACTTTGGAGTGCCTTGTCCCAAGTTGGAATCTGTGACCTCAATGAATGCTGTGAACTGGAACCGGATGACTCAGCATCAGGACTGTGTGCAGCACAGAGAATGGTTGACACATAGTTTGCTGAAAACAGGAATCTGTCAGTAATTGACAATCCTCTGCTTTACTGGAGTGGCAAGGTGAGTGAATGGCCAGAGCTGACTTCAGTAGCACTGAAGTACCTGACCAGCCCACCTTCCAGTATAAGTGTGGAGAGGGTATTCAGTTCTGCGGGGGCAATAATCCGTGACTATCATACCAACCTCTCACCTACAAATGTCAACATGCTGACATTTATAAAAATGAATTAAGGTCACATACCAACTCGAACTACCACATCTGTGTTTGTACCCGTTCCCCATCAAGATGATGGTTGTGCTGATGATGTAGGCAAAGAAGACCATCCTGGTGGCAGCGCCAAATGGCCTACCATTGAGGTTGATGATTCTGTCATGGAAAAATAATTCCCTAGTGGGCACAATTCTGACCTTGATGGCTGTGAAGGCAGCTTCCTGTTTGATGAGGATGAGGTGGATGTTGCTGGTAGTGTGATCTAATGGGTTTAAAGGCAGTCACATTTCATTAATGTTAACATTCTTTGTCTTTCATAATATTAAAAAAAGTGTCCTTGACTCTCATTCCATCTGACAGATATGCCCAAATAATGACCCATTCACCATCATTCTATTTTACCTTCCCCTTGTTAGATTTTCTGAGTACACTTAATAGAATGTGTACTGTCATTAACAAACACAGTCAGCATCTTAAACACAACTGTCCATTTGTTGCAGCCACTTAAATTCTGCTGATTAATGAGAATTACTGGACTAAAGCCCTGCACCACATATAGTGGTGCCTTACTCCTGCGACTACCATTTCCTGCATATGGTCCCCAAAAGAACACAGTACTTTAGCTGTAAAAACGCTAATAAAATTGTGTTCAATGGGTCTTGCTTATTTCCCAGTATATAGAGCCGCCCACGGCCCGCCCTGTGCACAGCCTTGTTATGATGTAAAGGCAAGGAGTGCATAGGGACGCAATCCATTATGGTCAAATGTTGATTAATCAAGGGTGCTGATCGACCAGCAAAGCCCTTGTTAATCAATCAGTGCCCTTGATTAATCGCCATTTGACCATAATGGAGCGCATCCCTGTGCACTCCCTGCATTTACATCATAATGTGGCTGTGCGCAGGGGCAGGGTGTGGACAGCTCTATATACCGGGAAGTAAGCAAGACCTGTTGAACACAATTTTATGATCATTTTTACAGCAAAACTACTGTGTTTTTTTGTCGACCATATGTAGCTAATTGTTGTCACAAGGGGTAAGGCACCACTATATGTGTGGTGCAAAAGCTACAGTCCTGTTCCTTGATAAATCTTCCTCCTGAATGACACCGAAAGACTGTAACACACCATATTCAGCCACCTGTCTTGATGACAGTGAGAGAGAATGTTTTCTTGTGCCCATGCCCTGAAGGAACCCACAGCCAGCCAAAGCCATCCGTCTACATGACAGTGAGAGAGAGAATGTTTTCCTGAGCCTATACCCTGAAGGAACCCATAGCCAGCCAAAGCCACTAGTCTCCATGACAGTGAGAGAGAATGTTTTCTTGTGCCCATTCCCTGAAGGAACCTGCAGCCAGCCAAAGCCACCCATCTCCATGACAGTGAGAGAGAATGTTTTCCTGTGCCCATCCTCTGAAGGAACCCGCAGCTAACCACAGTTACCATGCTTCTTATTATCAGTAGTTTACAATGAGTATGTACTAATTTGTCATATTATGTTTTTTCCCTGAACAGTGTGAACGCTTCCTTTACCAATTTATAGATGGCACTTGTCAACAAATACCGGCAACTGTTTTTTTTTTTTTTTTACAGGTTCCAGTTGCAAACAGTGTAAGAGGACTGGAGGATGGCAGTACTATAGTACTACAACCAACTATAGGATATCATTTTCAGGTAAGTACATCAATCTTATTTATCTGTTCATTTTTGTCTTTCATTTTTTCGAGTTGGTGTAAAGCATACGATGGAGGGACATATACATCAGATAATACATCTTTCATGCACATATGTAAATGTCTTACTTCAGCAGGCCATGGGGTTGTACAAAGTTTTATCCTGGTCGTGACAAGACATCTTGTAATGCAACTTAAGATGTGGGCCAGTGCATGTCACATGCACTAAACTTGTTAGTTGGTCTTGGAATGTCTTACCAATAGCTTGATATGTTAAGCTGAATATAACAGACAGGGACAGCCACACTTTGAACAGAATGTGTTAGTGCAATGAAGTCCAAATAATTTCTTCGCCATCTGTTTGCAGATAACATTTCAGTACTATGTGCTGCCATCGGTGCTTTCTTCAAATCCAAACACATTAAACGTGTATGAATATGGAGGATACACAGAAAATCTGTAAAGAAGACAAAACCATTACTGAAACTTTTTTCAAATGATGTTCCAACCCCCCAAAAAATGAATATTTACCTTTCGTGGCTTGACAGATTTCCTATGGCCAAAATCATCAGCAACCAAAAAAGTGCGCAACAAAAGTATGACTCTATGACCTGTGAGGGAAAAAAAGGAAATTATTTTATATATATATATATATATATATACTGTATATAATAAGTGTCTGGATCTCTGAAAAAAAACCTGAGCTTGAAACGTACAGTAACTTACCAATGGTGGTATGAATACACACACATAGGCCAGCATTATTCAGTCAGCACAGCAGATTAACGGTCTTCCAGACCATCACATTATGGTTCACCCAATGGTCATCTGGACTGTGGCTATCAACATTTGGCAACACACTGTGCATCAGTTCAGTCAGCAGAAGGACAATAGCAGGAGGTGCAAGAGTTGTGGCTGTTGGTGCACACTTTAATCAGTGCGTCCTGAATTAATTGTGACTTTTCAGAACATTTTCTCATGTGATTATTCTTCATCTGGGGTCTGGCATTTCCATGACAGTTTAAAAGCAGCCATTTTAGTGGGCACACTTATACAAAGTTGTGCCTATTGGTGCACTCTTTAATCAGTGCATCCTGAATTAATTGTGACTTTTCAGAACATTGTATCATATGATTTTTCTTCCTCGGGAGTCGGGACACTAACATTGAATGCTGAATGATGTAGCAACATAACAGTATTTTTTTTTTTTTTTAGTTGTTTAACCAGGTATAGCACACTAAGCTGAAAGCTTTTTTACAGGAGCGACCTGGGAGCACAAGGAGGTTAAGTGACTTGCTCAGGGTCACACAGTATGCAAGTGGAAGCTGTGGGATTCAAACCCAGGTTTGGTCTGCTGGATGTCACCAAATTTGCAGCTCAGCTGCCTTAGACCACTGCGCTATACTGCCTTCTTGTAGATAAGCATGCTACATTCACATATCACGGTAATTTTTTTATGGGGGGTTGTTCAGTAATTATGTTGGGTGATGGCAAGGTTTTTTGATTGTGGTTGTTGTGGGTATGCCAAGAAAACAGAACACAGTCACCAGTACCCAAACACTTATATTGCATGACAACTACCGCAGCAGTGCAATAATCTGTTGACAATTTTTACCTGTACTTTTCTATGCAATTTGCAATTGGTAGTGGTTATCTACTGATTTGTCTATATAATACCCTTATTTCCACAACTTACAACTGCTGGACTAGGTTTTTTCACATATGACATAATAAACAGCGTTACTTTTAATCTTGGTTGCAGCAGGTTTTCATCAGTATTCACACTGGTTTTTGTACATCTGTCATATCAAATCCTTTGTGTTGGGACTCAAATGAAGTACTGTACCATGCAATCCAGCAGGACATGGTATGCCGCCATTACATTATGGAGCAGTACGTGTTCAAAAACAGCTGGAAATACTGAAGAAAACAATGGTTCAGAACAAGATTAAAAGTACCACTACTGCTATTTCAAGTCTGAAAAAAGGCAGTAAGCATGCTAGAAGGAAGACGCAACACGAATTAGGTTTGTCAGGGCAACGATGTATATCCTGGGTGCGATGCGAAGGCCAACGAGGCATGTAGGCTTGCCAGAGTGAATTACACCAGCTTGGAAGTAAGTGCATTAATGCCCTGATACACCCATGTGCTGAAGTAGGTTATAGTTATGTTGCACTTATAAAATGGCATGACTAATTGTAAAAATCCAAAAATAAAATCCTTTTTAAAATAAGCATACCAACTGCTGGCCGAGCAGGGCATTAATGAATGATCGCGTGACATTTCTTGCCAAATGACAAGTCGTTACATTTGAACTTTCATTCATGATCTTGTTATAATGCAGAAGAACATTGCTTGTGGAAGGAATGGTATCATACAAACAAGTCAGTAAATAAGGGACAATTGAAAATAGAATAAAACTGTATAGGTCAAAATTGTTCAAGAGCAGGTGTGCATTGTCATGTGGTTATTATTGCTCAGCACCCCGCCTGAAATATATATGATAGCTGACATGCTCCAGTGTTGAGGGGTATTAATAATACCACGTGGTCCAGTCCAGTAACAAAGTTAGAGCACCCTGAATGTGTACACACAGATAAACACAGCAGTGTCAGAAACCGGCTGACACAACAACCAGTCAGGCACACCAAAGTTAATTTGGGGATGTCAGTAAATGAATTGAGAGTATGGACTTCTGACTCTACTGACATGTCAAAGCATGATTTTTCTACAGCGTCTCGTACTACTTAGTAATGCAATTTACACAAATCAAAGTGACCGCAGGAGTGGAGTAACAGCCACTCTCTTACTACAGCAGTTACTTTCACTTTTCTAAACTGCAGCTATAAGTAGCACTAACTGCTAAAGAAGGATTGCAACCATACAGATCAATAAAGTGCACACTTACCATCACCATTCATTTGCCTGCATGGTGGTGGCGTGTCAGCAAATTCAGGAAATGCCTCTGTTTTTCGGTGGGTACACATTCGGGGTGCTATAACTGTTTTGCTGGAAAAGGAAGACCATTCACTATGGCTATCAGTCACTGTCCACAGATTAACAATCCACAATCATTGCAGTAGGATAAATTAAATATAATAACCTTATTTTACCAGCATACAGACACAGGTGCCCCTACCCACATAGCAAGCCAAACGTTTTCGTGAGGGACCCGCCCTTTATCAAGGATGAGTTGGCAATTTGCAAGCAATACACATGGGACACAATTTAAGAAGTTTAATTAAAGTGAAAGTGCAGATCTAAAATGCAAAAAGTTTGTGCAAAGGATAATAATGATAATAAAGTGGTTTGCAATTAAATAATAGTAATTGATCTATGTGTATGTATTGTACCACCAAAGGCAGGTCTGTAAACTGCGTGACATGGGATGTAATGTAAGATCTACTAAAAGGTGTCTAAAAAACAGCACTGGCACTTTAATTCAAATTCTTAAGGTGTAATGCCAATTGACATCTCACCCTTGCCTTGACATAGTGCGGATACCACGAAACAACATTCAGATTGCCATGTGGAGAGTGGCACCTATATCTGTGTGTTGGTAAGATAAACTTTTGGGAAATGTATTCTGCTGCAATTGCTGTGGATTATTAAGCTGTGGATAGGTGACTGACAGCCGTACTGACTGTTCCTACTTTAATAGATGGGACTGCATGGTATATATTATTTATATCATCAACACTGGACCAACTTATATATCATATATGTTTGCCAGGGGCTTGGTACCTGACAGTGTGCACCTGCTCTTTAACAGATTATTGCACTGCTCACTGCTGCTCTTCAACAAACAACATGACTGGAAGAAAACATTGCTGCAAAAAAAAGAAAACTATTTCCTGTTTGTAAACAACAGAGATTATTAACTTGGAATTTAAGGAAGGGAAGGACATTTTTTTAGGTTATTTTCTTTAAACTGTTTTTGGGGGGGTTCTTACAATTTTTTTTGGGGGGGCAACAAGGTTATGAGAAAGAAAGACAGAACACAAAATTAAAATTAGACACCAAACAGTACACAATGGGTGGTGGTGGTGGTGATGGTGGTGGGGGGAGGTACTAACAACTACAAAAATAGAAAGAGACAAGGGGGTAGTCATATCAGATGACCTAAAGGCAGGCAAGCAATGTTAGAAGGCAGTAAGGAGGGCTAGGGTTATACTGGAATGCATATTAGAGGCATCACCTTCAAATCACCAATACAAAACAGGAAGTTGTTATCCCTCCGTAAAGATACTTGGTGAGACCTTGTCTGGAGTACAGCATACAGTTCTGGAGGCCATATCTCCACAAGGACATAGACAGGATTGAGGTGGTCCAAAGGAGGGCAACTAAAATGGTGCAGGGTCTGCAACGGAAGCCATATGACGAGAGACTAAAGGAGCTTAATATGTATACCCTCCAGGAAAGGAGGGAGAGGGGGGACATGATAGAAACTTTTAAGTAAATCAAGGGACTCAACAACGCCAAGAGGGTAGCATCTTTCAGAAAAAGAGATGTGCAAGAACAAGGGGACGGGGGGTGCCAGAGAGCCAGCATCCAGGCAGGAAGCACCTTCCATTACTTTCTTCTACTACCACCACAAAAAGCAAGAACAATCAAATTTAAAGGCATTTCAAAACTTTTTAGAAGGGCTCTTTATTTTCCTAAGCCCTCTAGTTATCAAAAGATACCAAATTCAATTATGGGGCGCAATAAAAACGTATCTTCTCAAGCCTCTGGATTACAATGGCCTGCAGCAACTCATAGCACCAAGAGCAGGGAAGAAAATCAGTTGGCCCCGCTACCTCATCGGGCACTAAAGAACCTTCCTGTCAGACAATTTTGGCTTCAGTTCATTCAATGGATGCTAAAATAGAAAAGACACTTACGTGGCTTGAAACGCACGATGCCACCATTACTGCACTTTCTTCCATGGCAGCAGAGGCCGACAAACATTCATTGTCAATGCAAGCCACTGCAGCCCACCTTACAAAAGAAAATCAACAACTAAAAGGCAGGGTGGAGGCAATAGAGAACACCCTCCATGCAGGAAATGTGCGCATAGTGGGCCTAGCTGAGGTTATCGAAGGATGAACCTTCTTGTTTATATAAAACAATGGCTCACTGAATCTATCAGCATCCCAGATGATTTTGACTGGTCTGAGCTGTGGCAGGCCTTTTGAATTACACCCAGAATAAGGCCTTCAGATCCAGGTACTCCACACACTGTAGTCCTGAAAACAACAGGCCAAGAAATTCGGGACATATTGATTAATGCAGCAAGGGCAGCTTATCCTTTGTCTGTACAAGGTCTAGATGTGAAACTTTTCCCTGACTTGTTATTCCAGACTTGTGCTCGCCGCAAGCAATTTGACGTGGTGCACCAGAAACTACGCCATCTGGGGATCATACATTCTTTTCTTGTACCAGCCCGACTGAGGGTGACTTATGGGGGGAAAAACCTGGCAGTTCAATGACCCTGGAGATGCCAGACAGTGGGCAGAGAAAACCGAACAGGAATTTAAAGCACATCCTCCACGGCAGTTAGAGTCAGATAATTTGGATTCTGAAGGGGGCTAAAAGAGGGACTCTAAAATTGTCCATTTAAAAGTATTGATTTTTGATTAAAAGTTCACCTGATTACCTGCTGTTACAAATTGATAAAGGAGGCAGGAGCTTCTAGAGGGAGATGGGGAGTACTGACAATATGATAAGTATCTCTTTTCAATAATTTTTTACTATATAAACATCTAGTTCCCCCGTCTATTTCCCGGAGGCTACTGCTCATATTTCGAATGTTTTTATTCAGGTGGTCAGTAGAATGGTTCCCTGTTGGAACTGGTTAAATGCCTTGTTAAATGTTAACTGCCAAATTGTTAATTATATTATTCTTGACAATGTGGAGGGGAGGAAGGGTTAGGAGGGTCTAATTCTTATCTTGTAGCCTTCTACTTTTAGGTATCACAGCACTACTGGTTAGTGTGTATTTCTCCTTGTTTGTTCTCCCTTAGGATTTTGACCTACATTGTGATGCGGCTAGCATTAACTTTGGACTTTATATGGGGCTTTGCTACTTCTTGTCTTATACCCCAACTCTTACTGTGCAGGATTGTAAGTGTTTGTAATACTAATCCAAATGTATCTTCAATCATTTGCCTATTCTCTTGCAAGAGAGTACTGACTGTAAAGGTTTATTTTTAAACAATAAACAGAAAGCTATAAAAAAAAGAACAAGGGGGCAACATTTGAAGATAGAGGGGGACAGATCAGCGGCAACATTAGGAAGGATTTTTTCACGGAGAGGGTGGTGGATGCATGGATAAATAAAAACTAATGTTCCACATTATGCTGTGAGAGCAACAGTTGGAGAATGGCCATAATTTGGAGTTGGTGACCCTCAATGCACTCCAACCGCTGCTCTAGGTTCGCAACCCTGTTCTTCAGGTGGTCCAACTCACTCCACCTCAGGCCCAAATCGGCTTGTGTGGCAAGCATTCTAGCAGGGTTGCCAGCATCCCCTACAGGATCTGAAGCAGCTACTTGCTCCATGGCCCATCCATGCTTGACACCACATGCAAGTGGAGGCCATGCTGCCACCTGTTGCCCATCCGGGCCAGCAGGTGCATTCCTTCCCTGTTCAGCAACCTTGGCCTCCCACTCTGCACAGTGGTGGTTTGCAAGGTGCCCACCTGTCTCCAGATGACTTCTCTTGGACCCATGACACACAACCACACAACAGAGATTGCATTTGACAACACTGGGGTCATCAACACCAGGCAGTGGACTGAAAGAACTCCCACACAACAGAGGTGCGGGAAGGACTGGGCACAGGCAGGGGTGGGGCCCCAGGTGTTATTGGCTGCTGGTGCACAATTGGGGGGGGCAGCCTGCTGCTGCTGAGACTGCTGTGGCTTCCCAGCACTTCCTGCTGCTGAGTCACTGGTGCAGGGGCCATGGCAGGTGGTGGTGGTGGTTGAGGGCACTGGTAGATGGTGCCACCAGTGGGGGTGTTTCCATGGCACCACTACCTCCTGCTTCAGGAAGGGGACCACCAGCATGAAATAAGGTACCCCTGTTGAGACGAGGGGTGCGTAACCCAACACAGTCTCCTCTCCATGCACCAAAGCCGTCTCGCTCCATTTTACACACACACACACACACACACACACAATTAACAACTACTGTACTGCAAAAGGGGCACAACCCAAGACTAGAGGCAATCAATATATAAAAAAAACAGCTAATTAACAAAAAAAGTCAAAATTTAAATCAGGTTCGAAATATATCTCACTCTTCTCTCACAAAAGCTCTTTCTCCCACACTAGGTAAGGTAAAAGTGAAAGTATTTCACTGTCTTGCCTTATTAACTTCCTGCCTGAGCCATGTGACCTGCAGACTGTAGCACTCGTGATCTGTGGGCTGTTTCAATTATCACTCACTTCGCGTTCAACAGAAAACAATGCAAAGTCATAATGAGGTGAAGTAGTGCATTTCTATGAGGACTTTGTGTAGCATGTAGCAGTGTGGAGTGGGAGACTTCACCCCTATTTCGCTGGCAGAGCAAAACTTCGCTGCATCTCTATCTATTTGCCTTTTTCACCTGGTTGTGAGAGCCCAACTTAGTTGTTATTTCATTTGTCTTGTCAGACCATCCTAATAGTATTTGTTGACTGGGTCATAGGGTCCATAGATGAGGGACAGGCAAGAGATCTGCTGTACTTTGACTTCAGCAAAGCATTAATCTCAAAGCCACACAGGAGGCTGCTGAAAAAGTTTGAGGATTTGTGAGTTGGGAAGTAGTTGGTAAAATGGGTGGAAAACTGACTGGAGGAGAAACAACAAAGAGTGGTGGTGGTCAACAGGGTAAATCAGGGGATTCTGAGGTCATACATGAGACACTAAAGGGTCACTCCTGGGACCTGTCCTTATCAAGGTTGCTATCAGTGACATAGGGGAAGGTATTCAGGGCAAGATGCGTCTCTGCAGATAACCCAACGCTTAGTAGCAGAGCGGACAGTGATTAGGGGTGAAAGAATTGCAAAGGGACCTGTAATGGCTATAGAGGTGGACTAAGGTTTGGCAGCTAAGATTCAATACCAAAAGTACAAGATGATACACATATGAAGGAGGAACCCTAGGAAATAATACTGGAAGGAGTTGGGCTGGCCACTACTTCCAATGAAAATGACCTACTAGTCATTAGAAGTGACTGCCTCAAACAAACCAGTTAATACAGTAAGGTCTACAGCAAGTCAACTAGAATGATAGGGTATATTGGGAGTAGTTTTGATAATAGGACAGGGGAGGTGATATTTCTCCTGTATAGATCACTGGTGATGTCCTATCTGGAATACTGTGCCCAATTCTGTGATCCCAACCTAAGTAAAGATAGGGGTAAACTAGAGCTGGTTCAGTGAAGAGTCACCAAAATGATTCAGGGCTAACAGGGCAGATCCTATGAGGAACATCTAGATGCACTAAACATGTACTCGGTGTAGGCCAGAAATGAGAGGGGGATCCACTATGGGAGAAAAGGCTGTCGAGGGGGGTCCAATAAAGGAGGGAATTTGTCTCCACCCTCCCCCCCGGGAGCTGGTGGAATGCGGGAAAAGGCCGACTGGTAAAGTGCAGACCAGGGAAAAACGGAATCCCCATGGGAACACAAGCAGGGGAAATGGAAGTATAGGGAAAGGGTGGAAGGTAGTCCTGCTAAATGCCAGGAGCTTGGGCAATAAAATGCCTGAGCTCCAGGTGATGCTAACTGAGGGAGCGGTGGATGTGGTAGTGGTCACTGAGACCTAGGCCACTGCAGGACACAACTGGGGCCTGAACCTGGAGGGTTACACTATGTTCAGGAAGGACAGGGGGGAGGGAAGGGCAGGAGGGGTAGCAATAATAGTCAAAAACTGCATTGGCATAGGGGGAGTAGAGGAGGCGGAGGGAACGGTGGAGGCGATTTGGGTCACCTTGATAACGGGGGCAAGAGAGTAAAAATAGGAGTGGTGTATAGACCCCCTGTGCTGGCGGTGGAGCTGGAGGAGAGTCTGGTGGCAGATGTTGGGAGACACTGCAGATTGGGCAGGGGAAGGGTGGTGGTGTTGGAGGACTTAAACATGCTAGGAACAGACTGGGAGACTATGACATCCTCGGTGGCCAGGGAACAGAGGTTGTTGGATGTTTTCAAGACGCGTTCCTAACTCAGCAAGTGGGGGAACCGACCAGGAGGCATGGTACTGGATGTGGTCCTGGCAGACAGTGACCAGATTGGGGCCTGAAGGTAAGGGACCCGTAGGCAGGAGTGACCATGCCACAGTCTGGTTCTGCCTGGACCTAGGAGGGGTAGAAAGCTGCACAAAGACGGAGGTAACTGACTTCAGGAGGGCAGATTTTAAGGAAATGGAAAGGATCCTTAAGGAGCATTTGGATGTGATTGGATCAGACATGGACGCTGACAGTAGGTGGGAAATAATAGGAGAGGGGTGCAGGATGCTACCAGCACCTGTGCCAGAGTAAGATGAAAATGTGGTAGGGCCTGAAAACCCTGCTGGTGGACCAGGGAGGTCCAGGAGGTGGTGCGGGGAAAGAAGGCAGCCTATAGGCAATTCAAGTGCTCAAGGAGTGAAAGGGATCGAGGGGAGTATGAACTGATGGCTAGAAGGGCCACTAGGGTGGTGAGGGCGGCTAAGGTAAGGAAGGAGCAGAACCTGGCCAGGGAAATTAGGAGAGGGAACAAGGGGTTCTTTAGCTACATTGGGGAAAAACCAAGGGTGAAAGGGCAGATTAGCAGGATTAAAACAGGGGAGAGGTGGGCACAAGACCTGGGGGAGCACGCTGGGGTACTAAATGAGTACTTCACCTCAGTTTTCACAAAGGAAAATGGGGGTGCTGCATCATACATGGGAGGAGACAGTGATACTGAGGAGGGGGGACCCTTACCGATCGGCGGGTCTGGGGAGAGGGGGAAGAATCACTGGCAGGAGGAGGGAAAGCTAAGCAGGGAGAAGAGGTAGAGAGTGGAAATCACAGCAGAGAGAGTGAGGGAAGCCCTCAGGTTCCTTAAGATGGAAGAAGCACCGGGGCTGGATAAATTACACCCAGAGTGCTGAAGGAACTTGCGGATGTCCTGGCAAAACCCCTGGCGGAGCTTTTCACCATCTCTCTGAGGACAGAATGGGTGCCCCAGGACTGGAAGGTGGCGCATATAGTGCCTATCCACAAGGGGGGGGCAGATCAAGGGAGGTGGCAAAGAACTACAGGCCTGTCAGCCTGACATCGGTGGTGGGCAAAGTGATGGAGGGCATTGTCAAGGAGAGGATGGGGGGGGACATGGAAAAGTCAGGGTGCCTGGACGATAGACAGCATGGATTCATCCCAGGGAAATCATGTCCGATAAACCTTGTGGAGTTCTATGACTGAGTGATGAGTGCCTTGGACCTGGGTAGACCAGTGGATGTCCTCTTTCTAGACCTCAGCAAGGCATTTGACTCTGTTCCTCACGAGGGCCTGTTGGATAAGGTGGGAGAAATGAGGGTGGGGAACCAGATGATCAGATGGATAGACAATTGGCTCCAGGACCGGGTAGTTGGCTGGATAGTCTCATCCCCAAGGAAGGTCATTAGTGGGGTCCCACAGGGATCAGTCCTTGGGCCCCCTCCTGTTCAACGCCTACGTCTCTGACATAAGGACAGGTATCAGGAGTGAGATGAGTCTCTTTGCAGATGACTCAAAACTGGGGGTGGTGGATGGGGAGGAGGGAGGGTGGTCCACAGGGGACCTGGAGGCTCTGAAAAGATGGTCTAGAAAGTGGAAGCTGAGGTTCAATGTAGGGAAATGCAAGGTACTGCACCTGGGGGGCCAGAAACCCGGTCCAAGTGTACACCCTGGGGGGAATGCTTCAAGTCTCAATGGCTGAGAGGGACCTGGGGGTGGTGGTGGATGTCAAGATGAACAACTCGGAGACTTGTAGGAGGGCAGCAGCCAAGGCCAACAGGATGCTGGGATGCATTGCTAGGGGGATCACCTCCAGAAGGAGGGAAGTGATACTCCCTCTGTATAACTGCTTGGTGAGGCCACACCTTGAGTACTGCATGCAGTTTTGGAGGCCACACTTAAAGAGGGACATTAAACTCCTGGAGAGCCCAGAGGAGGGCAACCAAAATGATTTGGGGCTTGGGGGACAGGACATATGGGGAGAGGCTCGAAGAGCTAAATATGTACACATTGGAAGACAGGAGGGACCGAGGGGGACATGATAGAGGTCTTCAGGTACATGAAGGGGGTAAATAGGGGAGGAGCAGTCAGGGTGCTTCAAAGAAAGGAGGGGGCAACTAGAGGGCATGGGTGGAAGCTGGAGAGGGGAAGATTCAGGGGAGAAAGGAGGAGGTGCTACTTCACTGAGAGGGTGGTGGAGCCATGGAATGCTCTGCCCAGGGGGCTGGTGGAGGCAGAGATGGTGGAGGGGTTCAAGAGGGGGTGGGACAGGTACAGGGGAAGGGTTCTGGAAGCAAAATCCAGTGCAGCGAGAATATCCAAACTGGGAAGGGAGAAGCCAGAGAAGGCGAGGGGGGCAGCAAGGTCAGCTCCCAGGGTGGGGGCTGACCAAACGAGCAGACACGAAAGACCATTGGGCCTATTCTGCTGGCGTTTTAGTATGTTAGTATGCTAGTATATGACAAAGACCTTCACATTCCTGAAAGAACAAACAAAGTGAACAGTGATGAACTACTCAATAGGAATCAGGAGTCAGCAACAAGGGGGGATAAATGAAAATTGGTAGGAGGGAGGTTCTGGAGGAATGTAAGGAAATTTTACTTCACAGAGAGGGTGACTGATCAAAAGAACAGCCTACTGGCTGAGGTGGAAGGAGTAAAGACCATTTTTGGGTTCAGGCAAGGCTGGGGCAGAGTTACGGTTCTGGAATTGACACAAAAGGGTCCTAGTGTGGTAAAAACAGGGGGAGGAGAGGGGGGTGAAACCCCAACCCTGACAATAAGTTATGGGATAAGGTAGGGAAACCAAATAGGGCAGACTGAATGGACCAGTGGTCTTTTCCTGCTGACAGTGCCAATATTTCTGTGAATCACAACTGTGTTAGAATATGTCCAAATTGCACTACCTTACATATCGTATTTATACAAATGAGATGTATGTGCACAGTGGAAACAGAGCTAAATAATGGGCCATAGTCTATAGATAATTATTGTACTAGCCATTTCTAAACTGCACAGCATCATGTAGTTGCAGTACAGTAAATTGCAATAAAGGTCCTTTTTCCTATTGATTGCAATGGTTACCTGATGTGTCACAATTTGGAATGGTTTGCACTTAACTGAGCAGCATATGCTAAATATCCCTACCATCCTTTGATTTTCCATTATCCGGAGGGCAAAAGCTCCAAGAATGACTTTCTGCATTCTAGCCATAACAGAGGTGGTAAGATTAATGTCAGTAATGTCACTAATGCATGCTGGAGCTCAAAAGGCTGAAGCCCTTAAATTATCTCCACAGAACATACTATAGGAACTCATATAATCTCCTTCAGCTATATATTTATCAAGGTTTCTTTTTAGTGTTTTCTTATTTTTACTTATTATAATATGTTCTGGATGCCTGTTCCATAGATTTGCAGCCCTCTGTGTCAAGATATTTTGTCATTTATTCATTAAAACTTACGTACAGTACATTAAAACTTAAGTACAGTGGGATCAACACATTGACAACAATTAAAATATTCCAAACGGTCTTGCCATGTGATAACAGAATGGACTTTAATAGGGCCCCTGGTAGTAACCTGCTGACCCAGGTTGGGGGGCACACATGGGGAAGAAGTGCTGCTGACAGCAGCACTTCCCAGCCAAGGAGAGTTGGCAGCAGATTCTGCTGGTCATGCAATCCCTTGTGGTGGGAGGAGACCTTGCATGTTAATGGGGGTGGGGCATGCACCGAGAGCTTCTGCACTGAGAAAGGGACACAGGATCATTTCCAGGTGCCAAGTGGAAGTGGGAGATCTCCAAGGAGAAACTAAAAGAAGAACCATAAAGCAGTCAAGAAGATGGTTTACAGTAGTCCCAGAACCTGCAGCCCCTTGATGCCAAGCCCAGGGATGGTGGAGGTAGTGCCTGACAGGGCTGGGAGGATGTCAGGCACAGAAACCCAACCCAGGGACTGGGCAGATGGACCCAGTTAGGAAAACACTCTTTAACAAAAAAAGAATGGATTTTAATAATGAATTAAAAAAATATGTGCACGCAACGTATATGTTTGTGAGCAAGTCTCTCACAAAGGTGACAAACGTGAATAAAAGACTAGAGATGTGCAAAATTAGAAAATGTCATTCCATGAAATATTTCTTGAAATTCGCACATTTCGCGAAATATTTTGCAGGTGCGAAATTCTGCAGCCGAAATGCAAAATTTCACCCACGAAATGTGAAATTTTACCTCCGAGATGGCAACATCTGGGTGAAATTTGGCAAACTTTGGAGGAAATTTGATGAATTTCTGCATTTCGTGGCAAAATTTTGAGTTTTGGGGGCGACATTTTGCAATTTCGCACCTTACAAAAAATTTTGCGGTATGGCAGAATTTCATGAAATGTTTTGCATGGTGAAATTGCTGATTTCACGGCAATTTCACCAGCGAAATTTTATTTTGCAACATCTCTATAAAAGATGTGCTCCTACTAAAGAAGCTTGCTCAGGTAAATATTAGCATGCAGGAATGGAAACATGTGAATGTAGCAACTGACTGCACAGTTTCCTTTAAAACTTTACAATTCAGACAGAAGATATGATAAAGCTAGATTTCTATTTTGGGGAGAGAGGGAGATTCAAAACCGAAATTTCTAAGATATTTGCTTGGACTTTTCTAGCACAACAGTCCCAGTACCTTATGCTTGCTATCCTCTCTTCAGCCAGGAAATTAATTTTTTATCTAAAGGTTCTTTGGGAGGGAAGGGATAGAAAACTGAGATGAACAGGTGGCTAGCAGATCCATTCTACTTCCTGGTCTGCCGGCTCTGCCCCAGTGTTCAGAAGCTTTGTAAAGTCTGCCCAGGAAGGGAGTGGGGGAGTGCCCAAATGAAGTCCATGGCGACATTTTCAAGACAGTTTTATTTATGTTTAAGTAATATTTGACATAAAAGAAAGCCGCTATTCAACTAATAGGGGCCTTATTAGTTGAACGGTGGCTTTCATTTGTGTCAAAGGTTACTTAAACATATATATAACTACTTTGAAAACGGCCCTTTTAGACTTCTATTGGGTGCACTCCTGCACTCTCCCTAGTTAGATGTCACAAAAAGTCTGAAAGGAGGGGTGGGACCACCAGATTGAGAAGTGGAAGGGATCAGCTGGCCAGCTCTTCGATTCAATTTTTGATCCCTTCCCTCCTGAAGGGACTAAGAGAAAAAATTCATTTTCTAGCTGAAGAGACTATAAGATGCATAAGGTACTGGGCAGTTGCATTAAAAAAAAGCCCAAGCAAATGTCTTAGAAATTCACTTTAAGTCCTAACATCCTCTCTCATGGATAGTTTTGCCATAACATACATTACAGTACAGTAACAGGAAGAAAAACATTATTGTTTAATTTGTTCTACATTTAAGAACTTGAGGTATTTTAACCTCAATAGGAGACAATATAGTTAAAAGTAATGTGTGCTGTATGTAAACTATTTTGTGTAAATGCATATTAATGTCTGCTGGGGATCTTTTTTCTCCAGTTCTGTAATAGCTTTCGCTGTAGAGTCTGACTATAAATGGAATTCTGTGTGCAAAATCTGTAAATTTGTCTAGAGTCCCTAGTTCCACTTAATTTGAATTAGATTTAGCTCTTGCTTTGAGATACATGGGGCACAGCAATATGTGAGATAAAATAAGATCCTATTAATTTGACTAGGAAAGGCTGCTGCATTACATATTGTCAGTCCACCAGTGATGTTGTTAATTCAGATAGAAGGCCGGTGACTGCAGGCCTACCATCTGAAGTGCTTGATTACAATTCCTGTTTGAATTTGAAATATTAGCTGCACACAATAAGAGCGCCTGTTTCATCATATCAACAGTAAATTAAAGTTTCCAGTTACAGGGCCCAGCTGGTACTCCTTCCATCTGTCACAGGCAGGGTCAAGCGAAGCGATTCTTCAGTGTATTTGAAAGAGACTCCACTGAACAAACACAGTACGCACTAAGGGCATGTCCACAGTTGTTTAGGCAAATAATTGGATGTGTCATGGTCAATAATCCATAATCTAGGTTTTGAACCAAGGCATCTTTTATGATATTAGTGGTGTCCATTAAGATTCCAGTTACTGTATATAGTCACAGGTCCCAGAGAAATATTAAGTTTTTCTTTTTCCTCATCTTGTGGCACTGAAATACCATGCTAAGGATCCTTCTTTCATAGTATCATAATTCCAGATCTGAAGTTAGTTTCATAACCAAGTATGTTTAGAATTTGTCGAGTACATTGCCTTAGTGAAGGTAATACATTCCTCAAGTATATTACCCCTACTGTTTGATCTGAGTTTCAGTCAGCTTTCAAAAGGTAACAAAACAATAAGGTGATGTATTTCAGAACATAAAATATAACTAATACTATGCAAAACAAATGCTCCGTATCATACAGCAATTAATGAAAAATGTGTATTTCCTGTGATATTCTAAAACTTACATAGGCATGCTGAGAATGTCCCTACATAATATTATCATTACTTAAAAAACTTTATTCATATAAGGTTCCTTCCTGCTCTAATGCTACCAAAGCAGGCACTGAACACATACCAAGCTATATGGCAATTTTTAGAATTTCTAAATTTCATTGCTATAAATCTATAAAAGGATAGCTAATATCCCAAAGTTAAACTGAGTTGCTGAGAAATACAAGGATAGTACTGGTTAAGAATGTGGTATAGAAGCATACACTACATATATACTGCAAATGATGCTTCTGTTTCTGCTTGAGTTCTACTGTAAGTACATTCCACAAAATGTTATTTTTAAGCATCTTGCCCTTTCGGACATCTTTATTAAGTGGCAAAAATTTTATTTTTGATGAAAAACAGTGGTTTACATCCAGAACAACAAACACGAAAATGCAGTAGTAAGCTGGAAATCCATGGACTCTACAGTAGTATTATGCTGGTGTAGTTAGCAAAACTATGTGTACACTCAAAAACATATACTAACGTTACTTTTGGGCTGTTACTACTACTATTATTTTAATTAAAAATAAGTTCATAGGTCTTGCATCACAGCTGTCAGTAGTGCTGAAAGCTGTGGATAAGTCTCTTTTAATGTTGTTATACTTCCTGAAAGAGAAATCATCTCTAATTGTAAAAATGCCATCTCCATCCCTATTACCTTTTCCCTGCTCTTTGACCTGCTGCCCTTCTACAATTAAGTGTCCAGGGGGAGAGAGCAGCTCAGAGAGGGTGGGGAAGGAGGAGTTCAGCACAGCTGTCCCTTGCAAGGGCCTGCCAATTCTCCAGGAAAGAAATGCTGGTGGGTCTGCCAGAGATCAGCACAGGGCTGTCCACTATAAGTAATCTGGAAAGAAAACCAGATTTTTTAAGTGCAAACCCTTAGTTGTTAGCACTATTCAAACCCAGTGGCTGCTGTTCTAGAAACACATTCCGATAAGCTAGACTAATGCTTTAGCACAGAGGTTGTCTTACAGGCAAAGACATTATGACTGGTTAACACATGGCACTAATACTCTGATTTCCACGCTCTGCCCTCCTATTGGGTGTCTATACTTTTCAGGTGGGAGTGTTTAGCTTGTATTGCTTGTTTAAAATGTATTTTGTTAATGTTCCTCTGTTCAGATTCTGTAAGTCATATATGTTTAATATTGTTGATTTGATATTTTGTATTATAAAATGGATACAAGAAAGATGAATCCTGATTGTACAAGAACTGCTTGCAGCTGTGATTTTATTCCAGCACAGTGGCCCAACTGAAAGTAGTTCCATGCAAAAAGAACATAGAACAGATGTAAAGAGCAGTCAACATCAAAAAGCACTCCACCAAACCATGACTGCCACGGCATCACCTTGCCCATCCCCCCCCCCAACATTTTTCTTTACCTGCTCTTAGCAAAAACTCCCAATGACTGCTCTTCTCTAAATGTCCACAGTGTGGCACCTGAAACTGCCCCCAGCCATGGCTCTTCTCTGTGCCACAGTTATGCTCCAACAAGGCTCACAATTCATGAACTTGATGTCAGTCACAACTTGAACTTTACAAACAACTGCAGCTCCTCCATCTGACATGGCCCCTTTCTTTAGTTGCCACAAAAACAGCTCTTGTTTTAATGGGCTGTAACTCAGTGGGCTGAAACTGATGACAAATGTAGCTACAGCTCACCAGCACTCACTGCTGGTGCTGAACTGCCCCCAATTAAGTCTACAGTACACATGCCATGCCAGGCTCAGTGAAGCCACCACTGCCCTTGCTCGGGCGAGTGTTGCCCATACCTGCTGCTTATAAACTGTGTTGGTGCCACCTACTGCTAATTGCCAGTACTAATATCTTGGTATAGCACTACTTTTTGTTTTCATTGTTTCCTGCTATTTGTTTTCAGCTGATTGATGGATTGATTGATTGATTACCAGGAAGAGACTCTGTTGAGCAAAGTTCATTCACAAGGAGGTCCTAGGAAAGACAAAATATAATTCACACTGGACACTACAATACAGCAAGTCATTTGCCTAGCTAATGTCAAGTATAAATATTCAAATTCAAAACTGAAAAAAAATGTTTTTCTAATGAAAACATTTAATTTATAGTGGCAACGAACCCATTTCATAATTACAATAAGGCACTCAAGGAGTGTCCCACAATACTGTGTGGGATAATGGTACTTGGTGACAACCAAAAACACATTCTGGGTCACATTAATAAGGAGCTACTTATATATTTGTCCATTCTGGAGTCCCACAAGGATCCATTTTAGGTCCCTTGCTCTTTAGCATATTCCTAAACAATCTCCCTACATCCTGCCATGACAGAATTATTCTGTACGCAATTGATGCAGTTATCTTTACCTCCCACCCAGATCCTCTCTCTCGCTATAGTCTCAGCAGCAGGAAAGCTTCACTTCAGTCGAGACTTGGTTTAAACAGTATAAACTTATTTTAAACCACAATAAAACTAAAGCAATGCTGTTTCATGGAACCCACAGCAAACATAAATACCAAGGACTAACTATCTACAGCAGTGCCAGGATAACTTTGGAGCAAGTTTATCTGTTTAAATATCTGGGAGTGACCCTTGACTGCACTCTAGGGTACTCCAAACATATTGGCAACATTGCTAAAACTGTGAATACTCACATAGGATTACTTTATAAGCATAAGGAATGCTTCATGGCCGAAGCTCTAAACACTGCTATCCAGAGCTCTGTAATCTCCTTTATTGATTACGGGCTGGTGATATAGAGATCAGCTACTGGCTCTGCACTCCATCACTTAGCCATATCCCTAAACAAGACCTGTCATCTGCTAACCTCCGCCCCTCACCTCTCACACACTTGTGATATCTATGAGCAAGTGAACTGGCTCCAACTAACTAGTAGATTCAGATACCAGACCTGCATCCCTGCTAAAAGGATCTCATTGAATCTCATGCCCCCTTAGGTACTTAATATACTGAATCCTCACTGTGCCGCCCACCCTACCAGAAGATCAGAATCTCAGACTTTTTTGGTACCCCACTGCCGCACCACTCAAGGGCAATGCTCCTTCAAATCCAGAGCCTCAAGCTGCTTTAACTCGTTGACAACAGAAATAACCAACCTTACTTCACTTGCCACTTTCAAGCGTAATCTGCGCCATCACCTCATTGCCTGGGATTCCTGTGATTGCTTCCCATAATGTTTCAGTTTAGTACTGCTACACACACCTCCTAGCTTCCCATCTGTCTCCCCTTCCCCCTCCCCATCACATCTTTTCCTCCCCATCCTCCTCATTTCTTTTTTCCCTGGTCCCTACAGCCTCTGCAGCCATACCATCTCCCTCCCTCTCCACACTCACTCTCCTCCCCTCCCCTTCCCTCCCTCTCTCACTCCCCTGCTTTCTTTCCTAGGTCTTATCAGTACCTTTCCCCAACCTCATCTCCCCTTCCCCATGACTCTGCTTTCTGAGTCCTTCTCCCCCCCCTCCACTTCCTACCTTTTCCCTTGCTCCCGTCTATCAGTTCATCTCTTGCGCCTTACACTTGCTACTGCTAGTACCTAGCTTCATGCTTATAGTGTATCATATCCTACCTTGAATTCTGCTTGATTCATACCTAGACAATATATTTGGCTGCTCTACAATTATTTAACCTTATTTTATGTTTTAGTAAATAAGTTATATCCTGTTTTGCACGTTTGTACTGTTTTACTGACTTGGAACCTTTGTAAATGAGCCTTGGCTCAAAGATGCTTTCCAAAATCTAAATAAAAAATGTAATCATGAGGTGGGGTGATGACTTGGCCACCCTGCCTGTTTTGGCTAAATTATCAAAAATGACCAAGTTATGGTTAAAAGAAAGAAGTGGAAAAAAATTAAGTCCAGTCACATGCGCAGTACATGCATTCTCTGTACATTTTTCTGTTTTTGTTTTCTTCATTGCAAGTATTGGACGAGTGCATCAAGGTACATTGAGAAATTGTACTGAGGGACATTAAGAATGTGTGAAAAGGGAACACAGGTAGGATTCAGTGGGGGGAGGGTTGCAGAGGTGCAAGATGGTGGGGGCTTTATTTATACTGTGATCAGGAGGGAGGGGAGTACTGACGGTGGGATTGGGCACATAGCACTGGTATAAACAAATACAATGGGATTATTATGAGGGAGGAGGGACTAGCAGTGGACTGAGTACACACCATTGGTCATAACATTTAAAAAACATATCAGGCAGCTGGGAGGTAGTGGCGTACAAGTGATGGGACCGGAGACTCAACACAGATGTAAAACAAATATGTATTTTAGTGATTGGGAGGGAGTGAAGGCCTTGGTCAGGGTTGAGCACCTGTCACTGGTCTGTAGAACAGCTGGGCAAGTGGGGGAGACAGGGATACTGCAGGCAGGACTGTGCACCATCCACCACTACTTACAGTCAGCTGGGTTGGGCCAGAGGAAGGGGATACTGGCTGGGGACTACAGCACCCACTGCAGGTGTACAGATTAATAAAAATGGATGAAAAGGAAGGAGGGAGGACAGGTGGTAGGGTTGGGCATGTGGTCCTGGTCAGTCTCCATAAACAGATGGTTCCAGTGGGAGGTTGCTTGGAACTGTTGATGTGAGCCATTTTAAGTCATGAAAACAGCTCATATCAATAGTTGTAGAGAGGCAACAAAGGAATATACTAACAATGATGCTCCAGCTGCAGGTGTGGTGCTGTCAGTACACAGGAACACTCAGTAACAAGCAACCATGTGCACACACTTGTGAATAACCTCAAAAGATTCCAGGACTCAGAGGTGTGTTAAAGTGCTCCCTTTTTATTCAGTGAAGCATTGTATACAGCGTACAAGCAGGTACGCCAGAGAGCATCTCTAGTGTCCAAAGATCTGTGCTAGTGTGCTTTCTCAAGAGGTCACCATGGTTACAGTGCAGGTACAGACAGTTTGTAAACAGCTGCGCCATTTTGGGGGGGCAGGAGGGGCAGTCACCCCCCCCTGCATTGCAGGCCATTGTTGTTTTGTTTTTCAGCCCCTGGCTCCACCCCCACAGACCCTCTGACCAGTTGTTGCCCCCCCCTGTTGAAAGCTGAAATGCCCCCCCATTTGTCAAGAGCCATAAGTGTAAAAGCACAAATAATCAAAATGGGCTGTCAAAATCTTTCTGTGTGCAAGTGCCACATGTAATATTATAAAGTGCATGGTGCTTATAAACATCAAGATGCAGATGCAATACTTCATACTTGGTTTTAAATACTCAATTTTAAAGATAAAGAGTAGTTTCGAAATGTTAGTTGATAAATATTTCATCCTGAACACAGACCTTGCAAGTATTGAAGAACAGTTTGCTTTGCAAGATGTCTGAAGATACTCCATCACAGAGATCTGAAAAACATTAAACTGTTACATCAACAAGACAAAAAATAATCAGAAAATCAGTACAGCATTAGCTACCACATATTGATAAATATAGCAGTGGAGAACTGATAATCTTCCACTGCGGCAAGAGGCACCCTACTCGATGTATAGGTCATACCTCTGTTTTTCTTTGTCGAGTGTAGCACATTATATTTGGCTACATTAATTCTGAGACTCCAGCAGTCTGATCGATCACCTCTGAAGTTTTTCTCTATCCTCAGTGAAGTTCTTGAACAGCCTGCTGCAGACTGCAGCTTCCAGATCACTGATGAAAATTTTGGACAGTAGTGGCCTCAGCACCAACCCCTTAAGGGAGCCAATGAGTAACGCATGTCACACAAAGTAGTGCCCCTGTCTACCACAACCTTCTGCTTACTGCTCCCAAGCAGATTGACAACTGGCCATGTGTCTGCCTTATGTTTACCCCACTGGTGCACGTTCCCCAGATGCTTATCATGCACTATAGTGTCAAAGTCCCGATAGATTATGTCTGTGGCCATGCCCCAGTCCATTTACCTGGTCACTCCATTAATGAAGGTGATCAGGTCGGTTTGGCATGATCTACCCATCATAGGTAAATGTTCCCCCTCAACATACATCCAATGCAAGAGAGTAAAACCCATAAACTAGTAACAAAACTAACAAGGTACAAAACAAAATGTTTATCTGCCTTAAATAGGAATATAAGTATGCCATGTCAATCAAAATCTGAAAGTCCATGGGCAGATCTTTGAAACAAGGTATTAGGCGTACCAGCAGGTATCAGAAACAGATAAGTAACGGTCCCCAGGACAATGGTCTCCGGGTCGGGCAACAACACAGGTTTGTCTCAGGCAGATCTTGCCAGACAAACCTGATTGAGTACTATGATTGGGTGACAAGGGAACTAGACAAGGGTCATGCAGTGGATGTCCTGTACTTATACTTCAGCAAGTCCTTCTATTCTGTGCCACATGGGAGGCTAGGGGGGAAGCTAGAATATGTAGGGGTGGGTACTAAGATGGTCAGATGGATCACTAACTGGCTGAAGGGCAGGCAGGCAGCAAAGGGTAGTGGTGGAGGGGAAACTCTCATCACCAAGAGCAGTAATGAGCAGGGTGCCACCAGGATCGGTACTGGGACCAGCAATGTTTGGGATATTCATAGCAGATTGCTCACACGGGACCCAAAGTAGGATCAGTCTGTTCGCAGATGATACTAAGATGGGAGCTGTGGTGGATGACATTGAGGGGTGAAGGGACTGCAGGAAGACCTGACTAAACTACAGGAGTGGTCAGAAACGTGGCAGATGGAGTTCAGTGCCAAGCAGTGCAAAGAGCTGTATTCTGGAGCTAAGAACCAGAGGAGGCGCTATCAGCTTGGAAGGGTACAGTTAGGGAGCACGGAGGAGGAAAAGGACCTGGGGGTGATTATAATGGGGAATATGAACAACTCAGCTCAGTGCAGGAAGGTAGCAGTGAAAGCCAACAAGATGCTGGGCTTATAGCGAGAGGAATCTCCTCTAGAAGTAGTGAGGTGATCCTTCCCCTGTACAGGTCACTGGTCAGGCCACACCTGGAATACTGCATGCAGTACTGGCACCCGTTCCTGAAAAAGGACATCAGATTGTTGGAGGGGTGCAGTGCAGAGTGACTAAGATGATCCAGGGTTCGGAGCGGAAATCCTATGAGGAAAGGTTGAACATGCTTAACATGTGTTCCCTGGAGGAAAGAAGGGATAGGGGAGATATGATCAAGACCTTTAAGTACCTGAAGGGGATAAACAAGACTGATACAGGAGAATTATTCTGGATCGGAAGAGGGAGGAATACAAGAGGGCATCAACTGAGGTTGGAGGGGGGGAAATTCTGGAGACATTTTTTCACTGAATGGGTGGTAGGCAAGTGGGACACTCTACCTGAGGAGGTGGTTTCCTGTAGGATGGTGGGTTGCTTCAAGAGGGGATGGGACAGAGTGAGGGGGGATGACTGTGAGGGGAGGAGGAGTAACGGGTGGGGCAGCTGCAAGTTGAGGGGCTAGCTGCACAATCAAACAGACTCAAAAGACCATGAGGCCTGTTTCTACTGGCATTTTTATGTTCGTATGTTCATAATAAACAAGACTTTCCATCTCAAGATTTAATGAAATGGCTGTGGTTTTAATTTCATTTACATATGATTTAGATATTACATCCCAGGACTGCTAACATCCACAAGTAAATCCAGTACTTCAGTTTCAAGGTCTTTTCATGACAGGCATTGTCTGATTAGCCCCTTCTTTCCCACCCCTGAACAAACACATACTACAATGATCATGTGGAAGAAATGGCCACAGCCATGCAGACTTGGAGTGGCATCAGCAGCTTGGGAATTTCACTAAGTGCATCTCAAGACCTCCACTACCCTTCACCGAAGAGCTGAATGGAGCGAGGAAAAGATGTACTTCCCAGGGGTTGAACCTCAAACCCCAGTGACTAGGGTGGTCATCTGACTTGGTATCAAGTGCCCACCCCAATCTGGTGACACTGTATCCATGGGAAAGCTTGATGAGGTTGGCCATGGCCACCCAAACCAGGAACTGGGTCACGTGGTCCCTGCCTCATGCCAACCGGGGAATGAAGCCTTTCATAAGAATGTGACACTATTCCCTTTCTCACCTTGTACCATCATCTTGTGAGAGTCCCAAGCAGCCAGAGACTTACCTTGTAGACTCCCCACAAGCCACCCACTCCACTAGATGCTCAATCAAAGACTGTCGTATTGAGTCCAAAAACATGTTCCAGCCCATATCTATTAAATTGACTCTGTGTCTGGCATATAAATCTGCCAAGGCTATGATAATATTATCGTGTTGAATCATGGTGCCCCCTATGGAATTCATAAAGGCCTGCATCTCCCTGTTAATGCAAATACACACTTTGTCCATGGCATGGTAGTCCTTTGTGTATCTCCACTGATACCTTTTGATGATGTGGAACCAAAACAGCTTGATTCCTGGCCAACAGGCCTGGATGGACCACAAGTCTTCCTTCATCTGCAGTAAGAGATCAATTGATTTCTGTTGACCCAGGTTGTTGCTACTTAAATGCACCAGGATTGCATCTGGTGCCCCCCCCCCATAGAAACATAGACTTTGACGGCAGATAAAGACCGTTTGGCCCACCTAGTCTGCCCATTTCCCTCCCTACTGGATAAGCTGCAGATCCTAGTTAACCAACAGCCTATTTCTTCCTACCCACCACAAGAATTGCCTTATGTCTGTCCCATGCATCTTGAATTCTTCCACAGTTTTAGACCCCACAACCTCCTTAGAAAGATGGTTCAATGCGTCCACCACCCTCTCTGTGAAAAAATGCTTCCTCACATTGCCCCTGAGCCGTCCCCCCTCTATCTTCAAATTGTGTCCCCTTGTTCTTGCACATCTCTTTTTCTGAAAGATGCTACCCTCTTGGACTTTGTTGATTCCACTGAGGTGCTTATAAGTTTCTATCATGTCCCCCCTCTCCCTCCTTTCCTCAAGGGTATACATATTAAGCTCCTTTAATCTCTCCTTATATGGCTTCTCTTGCAGACCCTGCACCATTTTAGTTGCCCTCTTCTGGACTGACTCCATCCTGTCTATGTCCTTGTGGAGATGGGTTCTCCAGAACTGGACGCAGTACTCCAGATGGGGTCTCACCAACTGTCTGTACAGAGGGATAACAACTTCCTGTTTTCTGCTGGTGATGCCTCTCCCTATACATTCCAGTATCCCCCCAGCCCTCCCTACTGCCTTCTCACATTGTTTGCCAACCTTAAGGTCATCAGATATGATTATCCCCAGGTCCCTTTCTATTTTTGTTGTTGTTACTACCTCCCCCCATTGTGTACTCTTCACCTGGGTTTTTGTTTCCCAGGTGCATTATTTTGCACTTCTTTGCATTGAATCCTAGCTTCAATACTTCTGACCATTCTTCCAATCTTGCCCAGTCCCTTTTCATCCTTTCCACTCCCCCTTGTGTATCAACCCTGTTGCAGATCTTTGTGTCATCTGCAAAGAGGCATATTTTCCTTCCAGTCCCTCTGCAATGTCACTTATAAAGACATTAAAAAGGACTGGACCTAGTACTGAACCCTGTGGTACCCCCACTAGTAACCCCCCTTTCTTCAGAGTGGACTGTTTACTATTACCTTCTGAGTCCTGTTGTACAGCCAGTGTTTTACCCAGGCTACCACCCTGGGACTCACTCCCAGGCTGGCTAATATGTTTATTAATCTTTTATGTGGGACTGTGTCAAATGCCTTGCTAAAGTCTAGGTAGACCATGTCCACAGCCCCTCCCTGGTCTACTACTTTGGTCACCCAGTCAAAGAAATTGATTAGATTCATCTGACATGACCTTCCCGCTGTGAATCCATGCTGCCTTGGGTCCTGTGCCCCACTGGCCTCTAGGTAGTCAACAATTCTTTCCATCAGAAGTGATTCCATTATTTTCCCTACCACAGAGGCCAAACTGACAGGTCTGTAGTTTCCCACCTCTGTCTTGTTCCTACTTTTGTGAAGGGGAATCACATCTGCCCTCCTCCAGTCCTTAGGTACCACACCATCCTCCCATGATTTGTTAAAAAGGGTAGTCAGTGGTGTCACTAGTTCTCCCCTTAATTCTTTTATAATTCTAGGGTAAATCCCATCAGGCCCCATTGCTTTGTCCACCTTCAGATTTAGGAGTTCTTTCAGAACCCTTTCTTCTGTGAAAGGACTGGGATCGACTCTCCCTATGTGCTTCTTTTAATTGGATTAGGTACCTCCCCCTCCTGCTCTTTTGTGAATACTGAGCTGAAAGTATTCATTCAGTATCCCTACTTTTTCACTGTCCCTCTCTGCCCACCCACCGTCCATTCTATTCAGCTTCACTGCCCCTCCCTTTGTCTTTCAACGCTCCCTAATGTACCTATAAAAGGTTTTATCCCCCTTCTTAACCAAGCTGGCTATCTTTTTCTCAGTTTGAGCCTTTGCTGTTCTGTCTTTCCTGCTTCCCTCTGCCTTAACTGGTACAGTTCTCTGTCCTGCTCCTTCTGTGTTTCCTTATACTTCCTAAATGCTGTCTTTTTCTCCCTAACCTTCCCCGCCACCTCTTTTGAGAATCATAGTGGCTTTTTTTTCAGTTTGATTTGTTTATTTGCTTCACACAAACGCTTGTTGCCTTTGTGATGGCAGTTTGATGTTTCCCCATTGTTGCTCCACCCCTCCTTCTTGCCTGTTTGCTAATGCTTTTCTAAGGAATGCTCCCATTTTGCCAAAGTCAGCCCTCCTCAAGTCCAGTACTCTCACTTTTGTATGGCTTGACTCTGTAGTTGAGTTTATCGTGAACCACACTGTTTGGTGGTCACTTGTTCCCAGATGGCTACCCTCTTCTAGATCTGAGATCCTCTCACTGTCCCCATTTGAGAGTATGAGGTCTAAGATTGCTCCCTCCCATGTGGGTTCCAACACTAGTTGTCTGAGGCATGCTCCTGTAGGGCGTCAAGAATGGCCCTGTTCTTTGATGTGGCTGCAGCAAAGGTGCTCCAGTTAACATCTGGCATATTTAGGTCTCTCAACAACAATATCTCCCCTTTCTCTGCCATCCTAAAGATGCCTTCTATCATATCCTTGACCATTCCCTCCCCCTGAGCTGGGGGTCTGTATACAACCCCTGTGCAGATTGTGGTGCCATTTCCAGTCTCTAAGGCGACCCACAGTGCCTCCTCTCCTCCCTGTTTACTCTTTTGTTCCATTGCTTTGATCTCTTCCCTTACATAGAAAGCTACTCCTCACCCTCTTCTACCCTCCTGTCCCTCCTGTAGGTTGTGTACGCTGGTATGTTAACATCCCAGTCATGGTTCTCTGTGTACCATGTTTCTGTGACTGCCACCATATCCAGGCATCCCCCTTCCAGCAAGGCCTCCAGTTCTGGGAGTGTGTTGCCTAAACTACAGGCATTGGTACTCATTACCCTCCATTTCTTGATGGCCTTGCCCCTTTTTGCCCCATCCCTGTCCTCATTGCCTTTGTCATTTTCTCCATTTGCCCCTGCCCTTCTTCCTATCAATGTCTCTCTCTTGGTGTTTACCTCACTAACTACCCTGAAGTTTTTGTGGGGGGGCTGGGATTTCTCTTCTCCTTTCCAGCGCCTCCCCCATTGGCTAGTTTAAATGCTTGCCAATGACGCATTTAAACCTATCAACTAGGTTCCTGGTTCCCCTCCTGGACAGATGCAGACCATCGTGCCAGTATAGGCCTGCATCACTCTAGGTGGACCCCCTGTCCCCAGTGAAGCCAAACCCCTGAGCTCAGCACCAGTTTTTCAACCACTGATTGAATTCCATGGTGTGGAGCACCCTAGCCTCACCCATGCCATAGACAGGCAGCACCTTCGAGAAGGTTACCATGCGTGCTACTTGTCTAAGGCCCTTCCTCAACTCCACAAACTCTTCTTGTACTGCTCTGATCCCTTTCCCAGCCAGGTCATTTGTCCCTAGGTGGAAAATGCCATCCAGTTCCCTCCTCTGTGCAGCTGCTCCCACAATCCTGAGGATTCGCTCCCTGTCCCTCCAAGCCATAATGCCAGGCAGGCACCTTACCTCCCTCTCCCCTTCCTCCCCCAGTTCTACCCTCCTAATAATAGAGTCCCCCACCAGGAGTTGTTTCCTTCCCCTGTAGGGTCCCATGCTACCCTCCTGTGGGTCTCCTTTGTGGAGGTTCCCAGCATTCTCCTTGGTCTCCACTGTGGGTGCCTCCATAGAGGAACCACACTTTGTCAGAATGGCATATGAATTGTGGAGAGGTACAACTGGAGGGATGTGCCTCTGTTCCACCGCCTCATCCTCCCTGAGCCCACTGTGGTCCAACCACTCCTCTTTCTTGGCAATCTCTGAGGCAATGGTGGTGGCTCTGGTGGTTCCTGGGTGGGAGAGAAGGTCCCCCAAATCCTGGCCAACTCAGCCTGGAGATAAGCAACCTCCTCCCTCAGCTGCTGCCTTCAAGCTGGGAAGGAGGCATTCCCATTGCATCCATCGCTGTTCCAGACACTTGAGCTGTACCTTGTTGTGGGGAATTGACAGGTTACTCCACCTCACTTGGCATCCTGCTCTCTCTGCTGCCCAATGAATGAGGGAATGACCACACATCCAGACCAGCTTGGACTCATCAGGGGCACCTGCAATACAAAGAAAGAATGTTACTCCAAATGAGGCCTCACATATTGCAGAAAGTCCTGAAACTTCGACCTTCCCAGGGCCTGTATCTCTTTGTCTGAACATCCCCAGACCTTAGTGGATATAGCTATCCCAATCCGGAAAGAATGGTATTAAATTCTGATGGCTTGAGGCCCACTCCATGCACTGCTTTTTTGAGTATATGGTGAAACTGATAAGATGTCATTGGGGCACCATCAGTATGGTGCAAGAAAGCCAGTAACCCTCAGTAGGGTGCCAAGCCATATAGTCTGAAACCAGCATGGCCACGTCCACTCTGGGAGATCCCTCATGGCATGCCACTGTCAAACTCCCCTCTGATCTGATTTGCTCTTTTGGCACTTTACCCTTGCATTACTTGATGTGACTGCTAAATCCTGCTGGTTGAGGGGGTGCCTGCTGTTTCGATTTGGCTGAACCAATTCAGATACCCAAAAGGCCCCTCAAAAGGCCAGCAAAAAGGCAGTTTTAAACACCTTCACCTCAAAAGGGTGGAACCCCTTTCCCAAGGCCTCACAAATCCACGTAGGTGTGTCAGGGCTGAGTGGCTTCCTTTGAACCACCATTCTGGGAGCCCCCATACTCCAGCCTTCCAACAATTTGCACACTGCAAAGGTTCTAGTAAAGTCATCAAACCACAAAACTCTGGAGAACCAGGACAATCCAGCTAGATGTTGTCACATGGCCCCCAGGCACAGCCTCCTCTTGATGGTCTCTATGATGTAATTATACAGGTGGTCAACCGGAACTGGCCAACTATTTGGTAAACTCAACTCAAACCTGATGCCATGGAAATGTTCCACTCCCAGTCAATAGGCTGTCCGTGACTGGGGTACAATGGCTTTGCTTATCCATTCGCAGGTGTCACTGTCACCACCTACCATAGGAAGGCTGGCATCAGCTGTGCCTCCACGTCTGCTGCAGGCACCGATGTCCTGAACTGTTGCCACTGCAAATGAGACAAAGCATCAGTAATACCATTCTCCACACCAGGAACAAGTATGGCATTAAACTGGTTGTAAAGCAGCAAACACCTGAGTACAAATATGCAAATCAAATCCCCTAATGGCCCCATAGTTCCAAGTTGCCCATTAATGGTGTGCACCACTCCTGTGTTGTCAGACCTAAAGATGATCTTCTGATTCCACAACCTGTGGCTCCATACTACCAATGCCACCACTATAGGAAAAAATCCCAATAATGTGATCTGCTTGGCAACCCATGAAGAGGGCCACGTCCCTATGCACCACACCCCTTGGAAATACACCCTGAGCCTCAGGCCACCTGATGCATCCATAGATGACTCAGGTTCATTGCTCTGAACTGGTCATGGCCACATGGCCAGACCATTAAAGTGGGTCAGGAATGAATGCCAAATCAACAAATCCTCTCAAAAGTCTTGAGTCACCCAAATTCTGTGATGAGGTTTTTGGGCCCCCACCCCTAATTTTGCCATCTGCTGCCAAAAGGTGCAACCCATTGGGATGATCCTGCATATGGAATTAGGGTGGCCTACCAGCGGCTTCACCTCCTTTTAAGGTGACTTTCTTGGCTACTGTGAACTTGCCCAAAAGGACCCTCAAGGCTTCCATCTGGCATTCATGGGCTGCTGTGTCTAACTCAATGCCTTGAAAGGACATTACCATGCATGGGGAGCTCTACTTTACCGGGAGACAGTGGTACATCCAATTCCCAACACAAACTGGGAAGTGTGTCCAGGTAGTCCCTGCACAACGTGGAATCCGCTGGCCCCCACAAACAAAAAGTCATCCAAATAGTGCACCAAACCTCCCCCTCTGTGCTCCCTCACTGCTGCTCAATCAAAAATGTGTTGAACTTCTTGAAGACAACACAGGCAACTGCACATACCATAAGCATGCAGTTATCTGCATAGTACTGTCCCTCAAATATTCCCAGGAGATCCCGATCCCCTGGCTGCATGAACAGTAGGCAAAAGGCCAATTCAATATCTGCTTTAGCCATGAGCACCTCTAGTTCTGCCTGCTGTACCACTTCCACCACCCTGTCAAAGAATGAATATTGTACTATGGTAAAGCTTGGATCAATATAATCATTTACTGAATCACCTTCTGGGTACAATAAATGACGGATCATGTGGTATTCCCCCAGGGCCTTTTTGGTAACCAAACTAATGGGTGAAACTCATAACCCTAGAACTGGCAGAGATGAAAAGGGGCCCTAATCTTACCTAATACTATCTCCTTCTGGAGTTTTTGCTGTGCAATTTCAGGGTGATCCCTGGCCGACTTGAGGTTCTTAGTTTCGTATCCCCAACATGGACCATCATATGGAATCCTGAAGCCAACTGAGAACCCCTCCTCAAACAGTGATGCTGCCTGCCATCCAGGTGCCGAGAGAGTCATGGCCTAAGCTGCTTCACCCTTATCGGCGTGGAGAGTCCGCCCTCTGCCTGGGTAGCCCTGCCTACCCCAAAAGGGACACAGGCCATTGTGACTCCCCAGGCTACTCTGACCTTGTTTCTCTGATTTGTATCACTGAAAGGGATGCCCCTTTCTTGCAGTTGAAGCACTCATGCATGTAGTGCCACTAGGTCCTTGAATAGGTTCCATGATTGAGCCCAAAACAAACGTGTTCCATGAACCCACATGACCCCCCCTATGAATGGCCTTTGCTGCTGCTCTGCTGGCCGCCCTCATGGGTATGCCACTAGCAGCATGGCTCACCCTCTCCCATGCATGTTCTCCACCATTAGGAGCATATCCAAATGATCCCAATTCTTCCCTGGGTCTCTCTGCATACATTTGCAAAACTCCTCATCATACTTTAGCCATCCTAGGCCACCCTTATGCCTGTATGTACACATGATTCTGTGCAAAGAGTTAAATAGGCCAACACTTTTCTTTGGGGTTCAAGTGACAGATGGTACTGGCCAAAACTATAAAAACCCACTAACCAGTTATGAAAGGAATGTTTGACTTTGACTGTCTTCCAGTCTTGGTGCTCTCGCTTCTTATCCTTGTTCTCATTGGGCTCACTGGGCTAATTGAGTGGGGAGAAAATACCTACGTGCTCCCTAATGAGGATCTGATGTCAGACTTTGTCCATCAAGAGAGAACCTACTGGTTCAGCCACACAAGAATGAGTATTCAGGGTTTTTGGGGATGTGTTCCCCACCCCCTTTGGCTGAATGCAACCCCTTCCCTGCCGGTCCAGCTACCCCTTTCTGAGGCTGCACTTGCATGGCCACTGTTAGCCCTTTATAGCCTCTAACAGTTTGTCCAGCTTCTGTTCAGCTGGCATCCCGCTTTGTACTCCTGGATTGGCCCTGATTGATCCTGCTGGTTGAGGCTGTTGGTCATCTAAGACAACCGTCTCTGATTCCAGCAGAATTGGTACAGCAGGTGGTTCCAGACTGGGATTGAGGTTTGGAACCAGCACAAAAACCAGCAACACTATTTCTTGAAACTCTTCCTCTGAGTCTACGTTGACCTTAATCTGCTACCCCTTACCTGGCTTGTTCTTGTTGGCCATTGTCTTGGCCGGAAGCTCTGCCATGTCTGTTGTGCACTTCTACTTTCCTACAGGCCGTAGCGGCACAGGGACAGGTGTCCCCTGTAAATAAGCATCTAACTATGCTTGCCCTTTCTTGGGATACATCACCTGCAGCTGCTGCTCAAGGGTCTTGGCCGCCTGGGTCTGGGAGCAGGGAGACCTCTTCCTCGGCATTGTAGATATAGCAGCAAACTGCTTTTGAACAAAAAAGACAACCTATGAGATATGCCATACCATTAGGATTAACGACTTCCTACTCTTTACCCTACACCCTGCAAATTTTTATTTTTTTATTTTTATTAAGTCCAAGTAAGTTCTGCTCTGCTGAACCCAGCACGGTACCAAGGACCATTGAAGTTTCAGTCTAACATTCTCCAATTTAGCTAATTCGGCCCTTTCTCTGGGTGTCCTGGCTGGTCTAGGCACCTGGATTTGAACCACTGATCCTTCACCTGCCAAGCAAACATATGGTCTGTGTGCCACCAAGCAGTCAGTGAAATGTTAACTGATATGCAGGAATCGCCTGTGTTCCTCTGAAGGTCAAAGGAATTAAACACTGTTCCGTTGTGCACACTATGCTTTCAAGTTATCAGTTTTTTTTTTCTTCCCAGCAAGAGGCCATCCATGAGCTACAAGGCCTGCCTTCCCCCTTCAGCCACCAGGTGACGGGAATACACCATGAAACATCTCACTCTTTCCATGCCCTTAGCATTGTGAGGCCCTCCCCTTTCATGCCAACCCAGTACTGTGTTACTTGTCCCAAAACAAACAAAGAGCAACATCATCATCGCTAGCTTAGTAAGCAAACACCCCTTGGGATGGTTGCAGGATTCAACCCAAAACACTGTGCACCACTCAGTGTTTTAACCTCTGAGCTACACTGCCAGTTCTACTTTGGTCAGGATTTGGGGAGGCCCCTATCTTAATTATGTGGTGCCCAGTTTGCCTTATCCCATAATTCCAAAACTCATTGTAAATACTCAACATGCCTTGTAGATTTCTTTCTGATTGCATGTCATGGTTACCCAAATACTGCTTCCCTTCAATCAATGAAGCTACCCTCTATGCAGAAAAAAGGAAGTGGGGGGGGGCGTGGCATTAACTGCTGAAACTTTACATCGATTGGCTACTGCTCTCTGGTGAGGTTGTTTTTTGGGTTTGTTTGTTTTTTCTTTGTTTTTTACATTTTTTTTTTATTTTAAAACTCAGTTTGCACTACTAAACATCTAGAATCATAAGCCTATTGCACTGCGGCTCTCTAATGCTGCCTTCCACCCATAGCCATGTGCTGCCCATTGCAGCCAGTCACTGTTCAGAACAGCCATGCTGGTATCCACTAGATTGCACTCCACATGGGCCATAGCTGTGAAAGCCACCCACTGAGAATCCCTCTAATTTAGGCAAAACAGCATTCAGGCCATCGGCCAGCCAAGATACCATGCCACGTGGTCACTAGGTCCGTCTTGCAGGTAGCCACGTAGTCAGCCATTGTTGCCTATGATATCATAGTCTGGCCTGCCGAGCCACAAGGTCAACCTTTGTTGCCTGTGATATTGTGATAAAATAATCATATGCTAATATATTACCTACAGTGCCACAACAGAACAGCAGTGAGTTTAACAAAATTCAGTGAATTGTTTGCACGAATTCATGGGGACTCATAGCTAGCGGCTCACACACACATACACACATCCCGACTGGCCAGAACGTTATGCCATGTGGCTGGCCATTCCTTTTTATTTACAGGTGCTACAGAAGCACACTATGTACCCAGCCACCAAGCCAAGATCAGGGAAGATCAATTCCACACAGGAGGATTGACTCTTGTGCCACTTCGCTGATTGTGCCCTTCTTTTTTTTTTCCAGTAATATATCCCAGTCTAAGCTTGTTATTCAACTCATACCCGAAACTTGCTGCTGACAAAAAATACCTCCATCTCTGGTGAGATTTGAACCGCTAATGCTCCACCTACTAGTCAAACACATGAAGTGTGCCACCAAGCTGCCTTAGTCAGTGGGATTGCTTACAAGGACAGTAATTACTGAAGTTAGAGCTTTACTTTTCTTGGAACCTTTACAACTCCCTCACAATTATGTTCACTGTCTTTAAAGCTTTTCTACTTAAAGCTTAAAATTTGAACCAGGACCTTGCCACTGACAGTAATCACTATGAGAAAAATGTGTTTTTCCCTTTACATGATGTGCTAGTGAAGGTTGTGGGATTCAACCCAGATGAGCTGTATCTTTTTTCGCAGTCCGTTGCTCTTGACTACACTGCATCAGAAAGCTATCGGCTGGCAAAGATGCCATGCCACGTGGCCGCTTGATCTGTCCTGCTGGTTGTCTGGCACACTGAGCCACATGGTCGGCCATTGTTACTGGTTGTTCTTTCATGATTGACCATGTGGACGTGTAACTGGAAACATTTTTTGGGAAAAGAGACAATTTCAAAGCATCAACCAGCATGGAGATGGCTATGCCTCAACTATGAGTCTATATGCACTGAACTTCCCTACTGCACAACTTTTTTTTACTATCTAGCTGGAATCAGGCAGGGTGAGAGACCCAGATGTGTCAACAGTGCTAGCACAAGAACACTCATTGTGCCATTTTACCACCAAAGGCTCTATGCTCACACTCCCAGACTGCCAGTGCACCTCTCCACATAGGCGGCCATTGTTTCCCCCACAGTACCATTGTGAGATGGAATGCCATGCCATGTGGTCAGCCACTGCTTACAGGTCACCCATCTGGGACCTGACAAACTGACTGAGCATTCTTGTGCATGAATTCTGGCATCCCTCCACTTTCTTTCTCCAAGCAACCAGTTTCTTGTGTCCCACATACCGAAGCCCAATAACACTCCACCTTACTGCTACTCCAATGTGGTCTGACTGCTGTGGCTGATTCTGGCTCCCAGTGATCTTTATCTTCTGGCTGAAGGGGAAAGAGAGAGGGAAAGCCCCAAGCTTAGCTCTTTTTAACCCCTCAGTCTCCTCCCTCCATCCCAAAGCCCCCGCCCTATGGGTGGCCTTACTGGTCCCTCCCTGGAGGTGCAGCTCCTTAGCCATCCCCCTGCCTACAGGTCAGAGGGACCCTAACCTCACCTGTCCATCAGGTAGGTGGGGGAAGGGCCCCAGACAATGGGTAATCTGCTGTCTTATGGCAGACTTATTTAATAGGTGATAGCTGGTAAAAGGTGCTCCAACCTCCCCTCCAGCATTCTTGCCTTGTAATTTAGAAAATATCTATATACATATTTACCCATTTAAATTTCAAAAGGGAAAAATAAGCAGTGTGAACTCTGAAAGGCCCTTTCAATTGGCAACCTACTGAACACCAAAGTTCATAAACTTAATTCTTGTCAGGTAGCCTGGCACAGTTCTACTTGAAAGTCATGAATTTATTGTCTGCCACCAAGAGTAAATATGTTGGAATAGGATTTCAGCCTGCAGAAGTAACAGAACTTACAATTCCCATTTACTAAAACGTGGTTAAAAAGGCAATTAGAGTTTGTCAGTGGGCTTGTATTGATTTTCCTTTCATATAGATTTTGCCTTCACTTCCCAGATAATATATGTAGTAATTTTATCTTAGACTTATCATTATGTCATGCTGAAGATGTGCTGAGAGTAGACCTAATTAGCCATACGTTTCTCATGGATTGGCCTTTTGTCTTTACAACTGTCAGTGAAATCCAAGCAGTTGCTGAATTAGTTGGCTTCTGCCGAGTCCTGGACGAAGTTCCTATTTCATGGAACAGGTTAGTTACTGTTTCAGACCTCTTTTGTAGTTTGTGTTCCTTTCTTTCATTCTGAACACAGTGCAATATGTCTGCACACACACAAGAGACATAAATACTGAGCCAGCTTTTCAAACGTCCCCGAAAGCCACAAGCCCCGGGTGCACCAAACATATGCCACATGGGGTTTGTGGCATTTTCCTGGCCAGTGATTAAGATTTTCGATCCTGTGCACCAGTTGCCGCAAGTTAGACCAACATTTTCTGGTCTAGCGTGCAACAATCCGGGGTACCCTTTTTACGGAGCTGGCGCCAACTATTTGGTACAAGCTGCAGTAAATCGGGTAAAGTGTCATAACAACACCTGACTTACCAAAATTGGGTGCAGTTGCAGCAAAAGGTGTTTGAAGCAGCTGCGCCTGAAAATGGGTTTAACACGGGGCTTGATGTAAGGCCTGCATCACTCTTTGAAAATCGGACCCACGATGTATACTGTAAATGCAAATGGCAAAAATATTTGCTTTAGTAATTGTGAAAATATTTTGGCCAGGATATTCAAAGGAGTTGCGCATGGCACAACAGAGTTGCACTGGCACAACCCCGCATTGCACCCTGGTGGGATATTGAAAGGGCAGCCAGGTGCAGCGCAAATCCTGATGCACCACTGGCGAATGTAGCTGTAGTATGGCGAGATGCTGGGCGTGCCATGCATATGCTGCACATCCCGAGTTATTCAGCTCGGGATGTGCGCGATATGCTGGTGCAACCTTGCAGTGCGCCACATAGGGGGTTCAAAGTTGAGCCCATGAGGATTGGGAACAACTCCTGGCCACTCACAGGCAGGCTGCTGTATGGCAGGGCACAACACAGCAGTCGCCAGCTGTGGGTGGCCACCCACCCACCAGAACACCATCCACAAGCACACACATATCTCTGTAGTCTACTGGCCCCTCCCACCCAATACCCTGAGTCCCCAATGACACTGTACTGTTAGTCATTCCTTGGTATCCAGGGCTCTCCCTCCCTGTCCCCGATCACTGATAGTTATTTATAAGTCCCTCGGTAGTTCAGTGGCACCCCCTGCCTGTTGCCGTGATTGTGGTACAGCACCATATCATGATTCCCTCGATGATCCAGTGGCCCCTCACTCCTCCACTCCACACAGCACTCTCGCCTACCCACTCCCCCAGTCATTGGCAGGCAGCTACAACCTGCCCTCAAGATAACGCCCAGGCTCCCACTGAATGACAGTCTCAGTATGGGCTGTAAGTTTATCTGGTTCACAGTGTGACTAATGGGCTTGCAGAGCATACTGTATTAGATAGTCCCCAATATGTGAATGACTTCATCCACATATTTGAGACTGTGTAGTACAGTATGCCCTGCAAGCCCATTGGTCCACACTGTGGACCAATGGACTTACAGCCATACTGTTACTGTCATTCAGTGGGTGGCCGGGTGGTATGTGGGCGGATTGCAGCCACCCGCCGATGATAGGGGGGAGCGGGCTGGGAAAGGGGTGCTGTGTGGGTGGGAGCGGTGGGGAGCACCACTGGATAACCAGGGAATCATGATATGGCGCTGTACCATGATTGCAGTAACGGGTGGGGGTACCACCAGACTACCAGGGACTTACAAAATGGCATAATCTGGGTGATCGGGGACACAGGAGGGAGGGGGGCCACTAGACTACCAGGGACTGACTAACAGTTCAGTCATTGGGGAATAGGGGGAGGGAGGGAGGGGCCACTAGACTACCAGGGCTATCGTTATTACCTTATACCGCACAATCACGGCTACGGAGTGGGGGATGCCCCGGGATCCCCACAGCACACATCATGCTATGTTGATTGCCAGGTGCAAGTCACTGGCCTGCCCTGTGCAAGGCATGCAAATGGAGTTATAATGACATGCAAATGGCCCCATTTGCACCTTGCATATTTAATGGCCTCATTTGCATGCCCCCTGCTGAATGATATTCAATGGTGCTGCGCCATGGCGCATCACCATTGAATATCGCCTGGTTCTGGCCCCAGCGCATCCCAGTTGTGCTGCACCCAGACTTGCGCCCCTGCCAGGTGCAGTCTGAATAGCTGGAACTTTATGTTCAGACAATGTAAAGAATGCTGGTAGTATTATGAGCTACTTACTAAATGTGTGATATTCACTTGACCTTATCATATTAAAAGGTACTGCATTTTAAGCACTGTACTTTTGTAGCTACTAGCTACATTTACAACTAGCATGAACTCTAAAATTGCTGCAGCTAGTGAACACATCCATGCTAATTAACCTTCCTGTTAAATTATGGTAGTCTTCATGTATCTTGTCTGTATTTGTTAACCACAAATTTAATAAAGTTGACTGAATTAAAAAAAAAATAATTATGGTAGTCAGCCATGGAAGAACTCCCCTCGCTACCCTTTTGGCCCGGGGTTTAGTTCAAGGAAGAAGTTCTGATTCAGGTCCAAGGCTGCACAGGACCATTTCTTATTCATAAAAGAAGAAATGCTCTCACATCTTTTTATTGTAGTGCCATTGGTCAGCAAATAAGTCTAGCTATAACTGTAGTTTTCCAGACTTACAGCTAGTACTGCCCCTGTGCCTGTTACACTCTTTTCATAGATAGAGTGGCTTAAAACCATTACACAGCAATGTCCTGTAGTGACTGAGGGGTAAAAGCCTGAAAAGAGCTAAAATATGGGAGGGTGGCCTTAATGTTCATTTACCATGTGTGTATTTTGGGGGGTGAGTGACACTGAAATGCTACTTTAAAAGATTAGTTTATGTTGTGACAGCTGCCTAGTGTGGTGGTATGGTTACCACAGGCGGCACCAATGACGCAAGTTCAGGAACAAGCTTGAAATGCTTGTCAGTCTGAAGGAGAAGGATAAAGTATCCAAGGGACTGCTCTACTCCACCAGGGAGGGGCATGTTGTGGTGCCTGGAATTAGTCTGACTGCTAGCGGTGGTTGGGAGGGGGAAGAGCACCAGGACTGCAAGTTGGCAGGCATAGGGAGTGGCAGCCATCTGGCATACTGCATATCGGAGCATACCCAGTGACATCACTGGTGGCACTGGGCATGTCACTCTGCATAGCAACAAGGGGGACACAGGGGACCAAAATCAGGGGAGAAAATCACCCTGGCTGGCAGGATGAGTCCCGGACCCCTCTCTGGCCCAGCACTGACTACCTTAGCACAGAGATCATACTCTCTATCACCAGGGAATTCAAAGTCGGTATTTCTAGGAGATGCTGGGGGGGGGTCAGGCAGAGAGAAGCCATCAAGGAAGAGTGAAAAAGGAATAACAACAAAAGAAGAAGATTGGTTTATATGTTATTCATTGTCCAATAATGCAGATCTATTCAGTTCGATTATTTTTGCTGACTACAGTTTATAATTAGAACTGAGTTGTTGCCTCTCTGGATACAGCTGGAAACGGGGGGCACTAGTCTCATTCAAATGGCTGGTGGCACAAAAACCAAGGGCAAGGTGCTGTTCCATTATGTTGTCCGCCATTTGTGCATACATTAGCATCGGTCTTTGTCACAGGTGAAGGAGCCCTCTGTGACTTCAAAATTCTCCAGACTTTAGTGGGTGCAAACCTGCTGTGGCATGATCTTGTGGGGGGCATTTGCTGCCTCCCTAATTATTTTTGCCTCCCCTAGGGTTAGTTTAAATTCCCATTCAAGTAGTATTTAAACCTTCCACCCAGGACTGTTATTCCTCTCCTGGACTGATCAAAGCCATCCTATTTGTACAGGCCTCTGTCCCTTTAAGTGGGGCTCCAGTCCCTCATGTAGTGAAACTCCTCCTCCTCCTCCTCCCTGCACCATGTTTTCACCCTGTTGCTGAAGATCCGAGAGCATTGCTTTCTTTCCTCCCCCTAGCCTTGCACAGGTAACCCCTCAGTGAAGGCCACTGTATGTGCTACCTGCTTTACACCCCTCCCCAGCTCCGTAAAGCTATTCTGCTTCACCCCAACTGTGTCCTCTGCCAAGTCATTTGTCCCCAGATGGACAATAACATTCAGCTCCCCACCTGCCTTGCTGCCCTAGTGATCCTAAGGGTCTGCTCCCCATTCCTTTGTGCAAAGGTGCCAGATAGGCACCTCACCTCCCTCCTTCCCTTCCGTGGTGTTCCCAAAGCTACTGCTGGACAGTTGAGTCCCCCACCAGAAGTTGCTTTCTCTTTTTCTGGGGTCCTCTTCCTCCCACCTTGTGGTTTTTGCACTGAAGGACCCCCACATCCTCCACTGCCACTACCACAGGTGCCTCATATCGGCAGTCCCATTCCACCAGGGTGACAAATGAGTTCCATAATGGCACTGGTTGAGGAATGTGTTCCTTAGTCCCACCCCACCCTCCTGAAGCCTGCCACAGACCAGCCAACCAGCCTTTTAGGCACATCCTAGAGTAACTTTGGAGGACTTGGGTGGCCCCTGAGAGGGAGAAGAGATCCCCAAATCTAGTCAACTCAGCCTGGAGACTTTAGACCTCCTCCCTCAACCCAGAGAGGGGCACACAGATGGGGCAGCAGCTCAGTCTCCAGAAGGTCTCCCTGAAGACTGCCGCTCAACAGCCACTGCACTTCACCACTGCCTACATTCACAAATATATTCCCTTCCTACTGTGAGATCAAATTCTGCCCTTAGCCCAGACAGGTTTTCTCAAATTACCCTTTTTATGTTTGGATTACCACTAGTTCCTCTACCCTAGGTCAGTTACTAATTTGCTTTCCCTTTAAGTTTTTATTTGGACTTTTCAGATTTTTTCCCCCTTTGTACCCTTACCCTAGATCAGTGGTACTCACACCACAGCTTGCGAGCCACAAGCGTCTCTTTAACACTTTTAATGCAGCTCCTTTAATCTTCCCACACATCCATATATGTAGCCCTTTCAATGCTGACCCTGGTATTGTGCTTATTCAATCTTTCAACAGACAATGAAATTAACCACTTAGCGCTATCAATGATAGTATGGTCGCACTGAACGTTAATGTTAATTTCATTGTGTGTTATGAAGCTGCTATGAACTTGATGTACTGACTGCTGTTGCTGCTGAGCCTCTGTGTTGCTGCCTTTGCTGTTCGGTCCTACACATTAGTGTTCTTGGTCACCCTCTCATTTACCCTAGTTGCTGTGCCACACCACGCTCTCGAAAAACTCTTGCTAAACTCATGGTTTTATCTAGTTTTCTGGTTGGTCTTCTTTTAGTTATATCCTGCTCCATCTCATGGAATTGTTGGTTATGCTGGTGCTGCGGTGGAGCTTTTTGTACTCTCCCCATTGACTGCTGAAGGAGAGAGAAGGATATCCAACTTCAGGTACAAAATGAATTGCAATTTTATATTACTGCAGGAATGGGAGACTGAATATTTTTTGGGGGGGCTGACATGATGTATTTTACTTTCTCTCTGCAGTTTGTCAGAGAAAACAGTTTTAGTCACAGAGAGAAGGGGGCATATTTCAATTCAGGTACTGCTGCTATTAATAATTTGATGTGTTTGTGTGGTGTGTTTTATATCAGGGAGCAGTGGTAAATTAGGTGCACTATCTGTGTGTATTCTCTCAAGTTTGTGGTGATATGCACTGTTGTGGAGGCTTTCACATGGCTTTGGTTCTTGCTGTCATCAATGGGTGTGTACTACACTTGTTTCAAAGAAGGAGTGCCATGTGTGTTTTTATGTTTATTTGCAAACATTAGTAATAAATAGAAATAAAATGTTTTGAACATTATATGTTGCATGTATGCTTTCATCATACATGGATGTCATGTATGTGCGTGTGGCTCCCTAGTGAAGAAAAGTAACAAATGTGGCTCCCAAGCCATTTATGACAGAGTACCACTGCCCTAGATAGAGTGCTCTTAATTTTCCCCTATTACCCCTTATTCACTTTGTGATCCTATTTATTTATTTATTTTTTATTTAGCTTTTGTTAACCAGGTAAGTACACTAGACAAGCAATTTGCCTATTTTCAGGTTCGACCCGGGAGAGTACAGGAAATATGCCAGATAGAATGCTGCAACTATTCCCCCTTAAACTTTGTTACGTTTGTCATCTTTATTTTGGTGTCGGATGCTTAAATAAACCCCTCGAGCTTCGCTCTCAGGGTTTATGTAGCATCCAACACCTCGGGTGTGAAAAATCTCATTAAACACACCACCCCATGTATTATTCTACATTGTATCCTATCCTAGCTAGGGTGTTGCATCTAGTCCTAATTATGGTCTACCTTTGAACCTCCCCATGTTCTAGCAGTGAATGTTGCAACAGAAGTGAACAGGTATCCTACCTGAGTCAAGCGGCAGTGTCTCCCACTTTCCTTCCTCCTTCTGCTGATGCCTGCCAATGCCTAAGATGCCAGTTTTACACCTGTTCCACACCTGTGCAGTTTCATTCACATGCTGGGACACAGACATGTGTGGGGATACATTAGGAATGACTGTTTTTATCTTCCCAGTAGGACCTACCCCAGCCAGTAGTTCTTGCTAAGCTGCAGAGCCCCTGACTGGTGTTCAGGCAGTCACTTGAAACTCCTAGCCTGAGTAGCCCTCCCTCCCAAGCACTCCGTAAACATCTAGTGAAATCAGAACTTCCTCTGGAGATAAAAAAAGCTGCTTGCCTGGTCCTTCCCTGTCCTCCAGTTAGTCACTAATCCTTAGTGATTTCATGTTCCCAAGAAACAAAGAAAGCCAAGAATATTCTTTTACATTGTTTATGTTTGGCACTATTAAAACAGGTTATAACATGGGTTTGAAAAAGAAGGAAACCCAACTGGTGGAAGAGCATCACCTGACTGTGGATTAAATCTCCTATTTAATCCACAGCTGGTGTGAATCTCCCTGAAGAGAGATCCCTGTGCAGAGTCAGGACTCATTAGCTGCTGAAGAACAGAAACCTGAGAGGCAGCCATTAAAACTTGGGTGAGAACAATGTACCCTGGGGCTGCCTTAATAGTGGAAAATGTGTATTTATTTATATATATATATATACACATATATACACACACACACAATAGGGGTGAGTGGTAAATGAGTGAGATAAAACAGTGTATCATCCACTGCAGTGTGATATTTTTATCCTCTCCTCTACTGTGATGATATCAGCCATTTACACACACACAGGTCACAAAAGGTCATCACTCTAGGCAGCTTTCCCCTCAGCAAGCAAGAAACACCTGTGCTGTTACTATAGATACAAATGCAGAACTACTTCAGAGTTCTCACTGCTGCCTACAGCTAACTCAGTGAGCATTACAAAACACACCTATCCCCCCAACTTCTCGCTCATTACTGTGACTGCAGCCAGAATTCTAAACAGCACAGCTTCACAGAACAGTCTAAACTACTGCCTGCAGCTAACTCAACTACCACTGAAACACACTCTCACTTATTCCTCAAACTCTGATTCTCACCCATTACAATTACTGTGATACTATCAGCTTGACTGCAGCCAGAATCCTAAAGAGCACAATTTCACAGAACACTCTGCACTCTGCCTGCAGCTAACTTAATTACCACTGAAAACAGTATTAGCTGTTCTGACGCTCTGCCTCTCAGCTCATTACAATTACTGTGATGCTCTCAGCTTCAGTTTAGTTTAGCATATCCTAGTTATGGTTGATTAATTTATGTCTGCTTTTAAAATTTATATGTATGTATGATTTCTCAATACAGTGCCTTGGTTTTGAAAGGCGCTTTAGAAATAAAGATGATTGATTGATTGATTGATTGATTCACTGCAGCCAGACTTCAAAACAATACAGCCTCACAAAATTGTTTCTCACTCCTACCTAAAATTAACTCATTTAGCATTGCAAAACACATTCATGTGTCTCCCAGAGTTTATAACACTGCCAGCCCATTCAGAAAACACACAAAGAATGAGCAAACACGTAAATGGGAACAGAACACAAGACAGCATAACAAAACTTCTAAAACTCTTGGCCCTATTGTATATATAGAATACATGATGGGCAGATTGTGTGCTATGGCAAATATTGTCACTCCTGCATAGTGAGCTCTGGATATCTCACTCTGAAGGAGTGACAATATTTGCTGTATCACACTCATGCCCATCATGTATCCCATATATATATATATGATATATATATATATATATATATATATATATATATATATCAAGAAAGAGAGAGAGCACGTCATGAGTATACCTTAGTGACCGCAACAGTAATGCTAGTAAACCCCCATCCCACATGCACCAGAGATGTATAAGGTATAAAGAAAGACCCACTTTGCCTGTCTCTCAGCTGTTTTAAAAGTATGTCACGCTGAGTTTTAAGCTTTAATTCAGCATAGCTGAGTTCACAAAACATAGTAGATCATAGCACCATGGTGGGGGAGATCATATCGGCATGGTGGGGGAAATTCAGTCTCACTTGCTCTTGGTGTATGTCTCTGTCTCTCTCTCTCTCTCTGTCTGAATCAAAGTGCCTGCCAGACAGTAGATTGTAGCGGTGTGTGATACTAGATTGATTTGTGCAAGGTGTCTTTCTCTGTCTGTGTGCAGTGTGGGGGAAGTAAACATGGAAGAGATCTCTGACCCGCTGTCACTGTGTTGAAGTGCTGCATAGGAACCCACTGACATGTACTGCACTGTTCCCCCTCCGTGTGACAGACAGAGGGAGAGAGAAAACAGCGAGTTGTCAAAGACAGGCTGACAGAGAGAGAGAGAGAGAGACAGAGAGAGAGACAGCATTGCCCTCCCCACCCATACATTTATATGTCAGTCTGTGTGATGTTTGTCCCCACTGGGGTACTCTTCCTGCTGAGCCCTGCATGAGAGAAAGACATGGGAGATAGAGCGCATTGCCAGTGGCCCACCCTCCGCACCTTTAACCATGAAAGGTATTTCCTTTCAACCCATGGCCACTATCTCTGACCCACAAGGTAGGTTTTTCCTGGTTAAAGGACTGTTGGACAGCAACTCAGTTATTCTGGGGAGTGTTTATGGACCGGTGGGAGGTGACCCTGTCTTTCTAATAGAACTGGCTAATAAGATAGCACCCCTCTTGCCGGCCCCTCTTATTTTGGGAGGAGATTGGAATCTCCCTCCAACCCAAGATCTGGACCACTCTGGCCAACCCCTTCATCCACTATCACTGGCCCAAGAGGCTCCCGGAGACCTAATGGAAATATTGGGACTGTGTGATCCCTGAAGGGTCTTTAATCCCTCTACCCAAGTTTATTCATTTCACTCTACTGTACACCTCACCTCCTCCAGAATTGATTATATCCTTATTAGCTTCACCTTATTGCCAGGGATACTGCGGAGGGGGGTGAAGGATTGGATCCTGTAGTTCTTTCAGACCATGCAGCAGTCTGGCTCCAACTTACTCCCTCCCTTGATATACAGCGATATACCACCTGGAATCTCAATACTGATGAGTTCATTGTCTCAAAGCTCAAGTCCCTTATACAGAACTTCATGGATACTAATTTAGATTAGGTTCCCAAAGAGGATCATGTTTAGTGTGCATTAAAATGCTTTTTAAGTGGGGAATTCATTTGTTTGCCTTTCAGACAGAAACAAATCTGTGAAACCAAAGCCAGAGAGCTTTTAGAATGGATACGATCTCTGTAGCTAACCCTTTCTTTTTCCTCCCCATCAGACTCGTTGATCACTCTTTCTATGAAACAAATATGTGGATTTACTTCATGAGAAGGCTGAATATGACATCTTAAGAACTCAATCCACACATATAGAGCAAGGAGAAAAGGCTGGATGCCTACTCACCTTTCGTTTAAGACAAATGGAAAGCTTCAGGGTAATTCAGACTATCTCAGATCAGAACAGAGCTGTCAAGACTCTCCCCAGAGATATAGCCAGGGTGTTTGAGCATTTCTACATGACCCTTTATGGTCCAAGACCTTCCCCACCAAGCTCGCAAGAGATAAAGGACTATATAATGAGGGTGCCTCATCCTAGGTTACCAGATCAATACCAAGTTCTTCTGTCCTCTCCTATCATGCTGCCCGAAGTTGAACAAGCCATCCGGAGTTTAGCCTTGGACAAGTCCCCGGGCCTGGATAGGTTCTCATCCAATTCCTATAAATGCTTTCTCAAAGAACTATCCCCTCTTTTACTCTGCCTTTTTCAATATATCCTATCAGCTGACTCTCTGGATCCCTCTGTCCTGGAGGCGACTACTGTTCTGCTCCTTAAACCAGACAACCCCCCCCCAACCCAACCATTGAGTTACCGACCAATTTCCCTATTAAATTGTGAACTCAAAATTCTCACCAAAATTTTAGCCACAAAAATTGGGAAAGTCTGGTCACCACTCCTTAGCCCAGAACAAGTAGGTTTCTTCCCTGGCAGATCATCAGCTGATCATCTTCACAAGTTGGACCACATTTTCCATCAGGTTAAGTCTGCTTTTTCTCCTATGGCCCTGTTCTCTCTTGATGCTGAGAAGGCATTTGACAGGGTGGACTGGAATTTCCTTTGGTGTGCTCTTTGGAAAATGGGATTCCCTCCTTTATTCCTTAACTGGCTCAAAGTAATCTATTCTTCTCCCACAGCAAGGATCTACTGCAATGGGGTATTCTCCTCGTACTTTTCTCTTTACTCTGGTACCCGACAGGGCTGTCCCTTATCTCCTTTCCTCTTCAGTCTTTATCTTGAGCCCTTGATCAGACAACTAAAGTCTTCACCTCACATGCATGGTATACCATTAGGAAACTCAACTCCAGCCCTCTCAGTTTATGTGGATGATATTCTCATGCATCTCTCGCACCCTTTCTCGTCCCTCAAAGTGGCTCTGAAAATAATTGAGGACTACAGTTTTTTCTCTAACTGTAAACTTAATTGCAATAAAACCAAAATTTTTCCATTAAACCATTTTGCTCATACTGTAGTATAGATTTCACCCATTTTGGCATGCACTGGTCTCCTAAATCTATTAAATACCTGGGCATCTTTTTAGCTACTGATCCTTCAGTCACCAGGAAACTTAATTTGGAAGATCTAATCTTGGCAATCCAACAGGATTTAGTGAGATGGAAATCCCTTCCTATTTCCTTCTGGGGTAGAATCAATATAATCAAAATGAACATACTGCCTAGGCTCTTTTATCCACTTAATATGCTAAATATGTGGCTCCCTCTCACCTTTTTTCAATGTATCCATTCTATCATCACTAATTTCATCTGGCTGGACAAAGCTTCTAGACACTCGTATGCTAAACTAACACTTGCTAAAGAGGCCGGAGGTCTTCGACTCCCCAATCTTCTTTACTATTATTGGGCCAGTCATCTCCAGAAATGTGAAAATGGCTGTCTCTGCACTTAGCTTGACCCATGGAGGATTACATCCCACTTTGGTTACAGATTGAAGCTGACTTGCTTCTCTCCTCGAATGTGTCCCCATTAGCTACCCTTTTCGTTCCTTGGAAATTGCTACCTAATAAGATCAGGGGTTCAGTGATTGGTACCTCAGTTAAGGTTTTCTCCCAGTTCTGCACCTCATTCAATATATCCCCTTCCAGAGACCTGACACAACCTGTACTAGACAACCCCACTCTAAAGATAGGCAGCAACACTCTCTCGTGGGTTGACTTCCCCAATTACAAGGGATCAGAGTTATGGACTTCTACTCCTCAGAATCCCTACTTACTATTCCTGAGATTCTGATGAAGTTTCATATTCCCTCCCTCCATACCTTCAGAGTATTTCAGTTAAGACATCTCCTAATACAGCTTTTAGGCCCAGTCCCAAGAACATCCACCCTGGAAGCCCATGTCAGTCAGATACAAGATTTGGCAAATCAACTTCATGGGGTAGCCCTACTATACAACTTTCTGCTCACCATACATTTTCCTACTCCTTTAGAGGGTTCCAAGATCTGGGAAACTCTCCTTCAAGATTACTCATTAAATTGGGCACCAGTCTGGAAGGATCTGTTTCATTATACTACCCAAGACCGGCTAAGGCTCACCCAGTATCAAATTTTAAATAAAATGTATTATACTCCTGCTAAGCTGACCAACATAGGACATCTTCCAACCTCCACTTGTACAAGATGTAGCAAAGAGGATGGGACAGTGTTACATGTACTGTGGGCATGTGAAAAAGTTTCACCTCTATGGGATACTATCAAAACTAGTATGGATTCATTATTAGGTTTAGATGGGCTTTTCACACCTGAGATTTGCATCATAGGAGGCTACTCCAAGGTTGGGGTTAAGGTGAGAAGGTACCATATCTCACTCATCTCTGTGGCTGTTAAAAAACTAGTCCTTAAACACTGGATAGATCAATCTCTCATATTTCACAGGGAGTGACAACACAAACTCTCCTTCTGTCTTCAGACTGAACGAATGATTGCAAGTATTCAGAAAAAAATCCCTCATTTTAACCGTAAATGGGGCAAGTTATATGCCCTTTACCTGAATTAATCATCCTGGTGCTCTGTGGCTTCCACTTTTGCCCTTATATTTATACCTGGCTCCCAAAGCATTGTTCATTTTTTCCACCACTGCTAGTGCACACTCTGGAGGGGGAGAGGTCATAATATGGCTTTGGTACTTCCTACTTGCTGTATGTGATTTATGACTGTAATTGTAAAAATCAATAAAGTCTTTTAAATTTCAAAAAAAAAATTCACCATATCAACATAGTACAATAATAGTCAGTATTGTCTACCCCTTTGTTTTGAAGACAAAAAATTCAAATTTCTTTTGCTTTTTTAAAATGTTAACTTTTTGTATGTTTTTTAGGTCCCGAGTCAGAACACCATGAATATTAAAAATTACTGAGTGTTCTGTCTTCAGTACCAAATAACCCATTAATCCAGTATTAAGGAACTAATATTCAATACTTGCACAGTCCTGAGTTCCTTGCAAAGCCCTGTTGTGGAGATGGTGCAGTTCTGCAAAAAACTGTTCCCATGACAGTATGTGCCAGTTGAGGATTCCAGATCATTTGAGTGTGCCATTGTTGCAGGTGTGGGGTGCAAGATTGTTCTTGTCTATCGTCCACCCGGGGACAAGAAACTGTTCCTGCAGGAATTTTCAGACTTCGTTATTGACATAGCGTTTGAGTCTCCCAGGTTGATAGTAATGGGCAACTTCAATGCCTGGGTAGACAAATTCTCACAGTATGGTTGGCATTTCCTCCAACTTATGTGTTCGTTGGACCTCACACAGGTAGTTACCTCTGCAACTCATGATCATGGTCACTCACTTGATCTGGTTTTTCTCCTGGGTTTGGAGGCCATTGATTTGGTGGTGGAACCAGTCAGTTGGTCGAACCACCACACCATAAGATTCAATTTCCAGGCTCCCCTGTATAGGCCTGTCCCTGTGGAGATGGTCAAATACTGCCCTTTGAGGGATGTGTCTCCCAATGATCTACTGGTGGTGTTGGACCTATTGAGCTTACCAGGTGCAAGCAGGAGTCCTGAGTACCTGGTCCTGGCCTATAATAAGGCCATGGCAGATGCCCTGGACTCTATCGCTCCTGTCCATGTTCGTCCTCTCTCTCCTCACCCTCGGTCCCTTGGTTTGATGGGACTTTGAGGGAACTGAGACGATGAAGGCTAGAGCATCACTGGTGGAAATCTGCCCTGGATGCTGACTATTTTAGATTGATGGAGCACTATCAGCTCTATTAATCTTCAATCAACCATAAGAAGGCAGAGTTCCTGTCTAGGGAGATTGCTGCAGCTCAGAATCAATCAGCTCAGCTCTTTCAGCCTGTACAGGCTGTCCAACTCAGCCTGTCTACAGATCTGAGGAGCATTTTCACAATCTAAGTGTGATGAGTTTGCTCAATTCTTTGCTGATAAGGTGGCCAACATCAGGGCGGAGATCCAACCAGCTCACTCTATGGAGGTTGACAGCTGTTTTCTTGGTCTTCTTTTGACCGGCCAGAAACTGCTGATGATATGTGGATTATCCAGAATATGCATCAGACATACTGTAGTTTGGACCTGAGCCCAACATGCCTCATTTTGGGGTGTACTGATTCTGTCGGCCCCATCCTGGCCAAGATTGTGTGGTGCTCCTTAGAGATGGATGAGTTCCCTATCTCCCTGAAGGAGGTGGTGGTTACACCACTCCTTAAGAAAGCTTCTCTGGACTCTAACTGCTTGGTTAACTATGGACCCATCTCTAACCATTCCTTTTTAGGGAAGGTGATTGAGAAAGTTGTTGCTCTGCAGCTGGAGAACCACATTACCATCCACGATAGCTACGATCCACTCCAGTCCAGTTTTCAGAAGAGGCATAGTACCGAGACAGCTCTGGTTCGGGTGCTCAATGATCTCCTGATGGCTGGAGATCAGAAGCGCCGCTCCATCTTGGTGCTTCTTGATCTCTCATCAGTTTTCGACACCGTGGATCATGGGGTGTTCCTTGAGTGCCTGAGGGTCATCTGTGGCCTGGCTGGTCCAGTCTTCAGGTGGTTCCAATCTTTCCTCTCTGGCAGGTCTCAGAGGGTGGTGTCTGGGTTGTTTTCCTTGGACTCAGTCTCCCTGTCTTGCATGGTCCCTCAGGGCTTGGTGCTTTCCCCAATGTTGTTCATGGTATATATGCTGCCTCTAGGAGACATTGTAAGATGGTATGGGCTGAGGTTTTACTGCTATGCAGATGATACCCAGCTCTACCATACTTTTGCTTCTGACCAGGATAGTGCTCTCTTGGTCTTTAACAGCTGCCTTGCAGAAATCCAGGACTGGATGAAATCCAGCTGGTTGAAATTGAACTCCGATAAGACTGAGGTGTTGGTTGTGGATCCAGGTCTCTGGATAGAGGGGTTGGTGGCAGGGTGCCCCTTTGGGCTTTGGCTCAGGAATAGTCAGCTGCCTTCCTCTGAACAGTTACGTGACCTAGGGGTGCCCTTGACAATAGGCTGACACTGCATTCACAGGTGTCCACAGTTGTCAAGTCCTCTTTTTACCACCTCAGGAACATTGCTTGGGTAAACACCTTGTTCCATCTGGTGATCTGCCAACACTGATCCACACTTTTGTGTCCTCGCACCTGGACTATTGAAACTCCCTCTATCTAGGGCTTCTGGGGGTTGATATCTGCCACTTGCAGCTGGTGCAGAATGCTATGGCGTGGCTGTTGACTGGAGCTTCTCATTCGAGCCACATCACGCCAGTGCTGCGCAAACTGCACTGGCTGCCTGCTCAGTGGCAGATCACCTTCAAGGTTGGTCTTCTGACCTTTAAAGCCCTACATGGACAAGGCCCGGGTTACCTGCAAGAGCTCCTGGTTCCTTACTGCCCCACCTGCCCACTCCGCTCAGCTGACGAGGGGTTGTTAGAGATTCCCAGGGTATAGTTTAAAACCTCTGGCTCGTGCGCTTTTATGTTTGCAGCTCCAACCCTGTGGAATTCTCTGCCTCATCCGATTTGAGAGTGCCAGACCACGGGGAGCTTTAAAACAGCTTTAAAGACCTTTTTGTTCTGCCAGGCATTCAGTGATTAGTCACGTTATATGCTCCTGCTTGTGTCTATATTTCTTATTACTTAATTTTAACTGTATTTGATACCTATGCTTTTTGTTTTTTTTAACTGTTTTTATGGATTGTACAGCACTTTGATTTTAGAGATTGCGCTTCATAAAATTATTATTATTATTATTATGAGAGTGAGATGTTTTATCTCATAAGGCTATCCATGCAAGTGAAATTTCTGTAAATAAAAGTTTCTCTTTTGAGCAATTTCCTTGTGTGCTTATTTTTTTGCATTAAAAAATTAATAATTGAATTTTGCTCTGTAATGATATAATATTGCTGGACTACCATTCCCTATAATTCCCTGGTGCCACCATTATAAAATCCTCATATCATGCAGATTGGTTGATAATAGAGCCAGGTAGAAAGCAACAGTTTGGAGGCTCTCCCCTAGCACCAGGACAGAAATAATGCTAGCTGCTCTGACTGAAAGATAGTCTTCACACCATTTCAGTTCAAAATTCTGTTTTTTATTAATTTATTCTTTTTTATAAGGCCCCAATGTTTCACCTAGATGGCTTCATCTGGGGGACTGTAAATAAATTAAAAATAAATAAGCATATTTTATCATAAGAAGCATTAATGCAAATTTGTTATCATTTTACAAGCATTTCTTCTGCAATAATCCACATATTGATGTAATACAATCTGAGTATTTCTTGTAGAATTAGAATCAAAGTTTCACTTCAATTTCTATAATTAGAAAAAAAACATTTCATTTTAAGAAACAACGATCCTTGCTGCTACCTAGCTGTCTTACTGTTTTTAATATTGCACAAAAACACTACCTTTTCAATAACTGGCTATTCATTCTCTCCAAAATTGTTCCTTTTAAAAAACTATTGAATACCACCTTAAGGCACAAACAAATGAGTATTAGTTACTTGATTTTATAGTAATCTTCTGTTAAATATTTAAAAACATGCTCAACAGTTGCCATGCACCTGCCTGAGATTATTCCTAGATTAACATTCTTCTCATTTCACTGGTGCTAACAGTGTGTGAGCTGTAAAGCTGTAAATCAAAACAGAGTAATCATATATTGAAATAATGTTTTAACAACATATTTATATCTTTTAATTGCCTCTTGTTGTTTCATGCTGAATAAACACATAAACAGTAAAGCTCATACCTTATATTTAAATTCTAGTAACCTCCCAACACTCCTTTACATTTTTGACTCCTAAAGTAGGTAATAATGTAGCATGCTATTTATTCAGCTTTAAATTAGTTATTGCTAGTGTCTGTCTCTAGTCTTTCACATTGACATCTTCCCTAGTATCACCTGGATCAATGTACTGCCAGAGAGAGCAGCACTTTTATTTTAAAGTAATGAGGCATGACCTAACATTTAGGAATGGGTGTTAAACAGGACTTGAGACCTGTGTTCCTACCATATTTTGAGAGCTGGACCCAGAAGAGAGAGAGATACAGGTAAATATGTTAAAACAGATCAAATAAGAAAATGTCTTCTTTTTGGCTCCAAAACAGCAGTATTCAAAATGCAGAAAATTTAGGACCTTAAATCTTGAAATAAAACACTGTGATTGCAGCCCCACCATTCATTCATTTAGCACTGCTCACCTGCATTGCCCTCCTGTGGTCACCCTGATGGCTGTAAGGCAGTTGGAGTCACTACTCACACTCACTAAAAGAGAAGGTTGTCCTTGAGATCACCACTGCTGTCTTTCTCTCCCATCTCTTGATGCTAGGCAGCTTTCCCATTGTGCATCTTTTATATCTAAATTCTGGTTCTGCTCCCTTCCCTCCTATCTTCTCCTTCTACCGCCTACCCTCTCCACAACACTAATTCCACTTCTCTTTCTATTCCTTCTAGAAAATCTATTGTTGGACAATCTGCTTTTTCTTACCAATTTCCTAAGCTTTGGTCCTCCTTTCCCCTTTCTGTTTATTCTGCCTCTTCTCTTTCCTCCCTAAAGTCTCTTCTTTATGACTTTTATTCTCCTACCTGCAACTATCAATGACACTCTCCTCCTTTTCTTATCCATGTTCTCTGTTCATATGAGTCTGACTTATTTTCTACTTGCATTTATTTTATTAATTTGCCTCTAATTATTTATATTTATGCTTCATGTATTACCATATTACAGTAATTGAGTTATTTTTATCAATTTATTGTTTAGCTATCTCCTTCTCCCCTCTCCTCCAGGATGCATCTGGAAACAAGCTGTTCTTGGCTCAGTATGTCTTTCCTAGTTAAACTTTTAAATAAATAAATAAAAATGTTCAGTCTGCCAGCACGTGGCATGGAGGGTTGAGGCATCACTGCCTTATCTCCTGCCACACCAGTGACCCGGGTCACCAGTGGTTGGCCAGAGAGGGAGGGAGAAGATTGAGCATCTAGAGGACAGCTCTCCTCTCCCAAAGAGGGGTGGGATGAGAGACTGGTGCATGCCTGGCCCCTAGCGGTGGCTGGAGGCTGGAACACCAGCTCCAAAGACAGGGGGCAGAGACTGAGGAGGTGCCCAGTGTGCCCCTTCAAAAGCATGTGCAGCTTGGCCATTGGCATCATTGCATGCCATGGCTCTGCACTTGGGGACAGGAGACATGGAGGCCAATAAGCCACCTACCGGTGGGATGATGCCAGCCCCCCACAGGTGCCACACCCAGCTAGCTGGCACCGCAGTGCCAGAGGTAAGTTTCAGTGAACTCTGGGGTGACGGGGCTGGGGGGGCAGTGGAAGGGGACCAGTCAGTAGCAGAGAGAAATAAAAAAATGCTCAGTCTACCTCCAGTTAACCTGCACAAACACTTGACTCACACTGCAGACCTGAATCACTGGCATAGCAAGCAATATATGCTATTAGGTCAGCCTTTACAATTTTTGTTAACAAACATAAAAAAAGAGTTGTTTCTTAATTGGGGAAATGTAGACTGTATGTAACCCTCTTTCAAGTTGTTTTATTTTCAACACAATATATGTGCATCAGATAGACATAGGGATCCTTTGCCCATCTACTGATTTATAATCACGTAGAAACATAGTTGATGAAGGCAGAAAAAGAATGATGGGCCATCTAGTCTACCCATGTTATCCTGTTAATCCTCAGGACTAGTACTGAGCAAAATGTATCTTCTGCTAGTGAAATTCTGGTGAAACACTAAATGTTTCTGTGAAATTCCACCAAAATGTTGATTTTGGTTATTTCCATCTAATTTAATAAATATTTGTCCAAACTGCACTGAATTTGATATGATGTATTTTTTTAAATGATTGTACAAACATGAACCAAGTTGCAGATAAATATATTTAAATATGATTGAGTTATAAGCCTCCAAACATTCAGACATTTTAAAATTACAGTTAACTATTTAAACTAAAATTATTTATCCAAATTACACCAAATTTGATATGACTACTTTATGAATGCCCATACACATGTGTGCCAAGTGTCAGCTCTCTAGCTTTAAAGGAGACTGAGTTATTAGTCTCCAAATATTAGGAAAGTTTAAAATTACATTTACGAAAGCTGCTGAATTTTAAGCCCTTATAAGTTTAAAGCTAGAGAACGGTATATCACCAATGTTGTTAGGTTCATGGACCCTAAATATTAGAATTTAAGGCAATCCCCATGGCCCAGCATCAGAGTGCCATGCTGCCATGCTGACGACCAGTGTTCGGAAGCAAGCTCGGGAAGCTGTGTCAAGAGGCAGGCCATTGCGAAAACTTACAACTTACACAACCAATACTTCTCTATTTAGCAGTTTCTATGACTCCTTCAAGAAAAGTATGCATCTAATTTTTCAATTATCTAGCTCCAAAGTTGACTAACTTTTAAACATAGAAATATTTTCAGAAATTTTCATGATATTAAATTGCCAGAATTTGATCCCCTATGACTTCTCCACCCTTCATCCAAATGTTATGAAACTTGGCATGCTTTTAGGGATTATACCAGACAATGTGCTATGCCAAACAGCAGACCTCAAGCTGCAACATGGACTGAGTTATAGAAGATTATAGATTTTTAAAAAATCTGAAAATGTCACAAAATATTGCACATTTCAGAAATTTTGCAGAATGTCATGAATATTCCACAAATTAAGAATTTGCTAATTTTACCCAGCTCTACTCAGGACTTGTTGTCCTTGAGATTCTTTGCTTACCCTATTCTCCCTGCTGTTCTTCATGTTTCTACCTCACTCAACCCTCTTAGTAACTACTATACACTTGGCTCTATCCCAACCGTATTTCAAGCTGTTTATGGTTTTCACAACTACCTCTGCTAGTAGAACATTCTATAGCTCAGTCATTCTTTCTGTAAAGTAATACTTCCTTACATTTTTTCTAAACCTTCCCCCATTAACCTCAACTTATGACCCCATGTCTTATCTCTGTTCTTGGTAAATAGCTTTTCACAATACAACTTATGTATTTATTTCAAGAACTTGAAGGTCTCTATCAAGTACCCTCTCTCTTGACTAATTTTGAATGAATACATGTTCAGCACCTTTAGCCAGTCCTCACAGGATCTTCTCCCTGGCCCTGAATCAGCTTGGTCATCCTGTGCTTTACCGTCTCTAGTTTGACCCTGTCTTCTTCAGATGGGCACTCCAGAACTGGGCACAGTTCTCCAAGTGTGGCCTCAGCAGTGACCTATATAGAGATAACAGTACCTCTTGTTTCCTACTGTTGAACCCTCTCACAGTGCATCCTAGTATTCTGTTAGCCATGCTGAAGGCTTTGTTACATTGGCTGGTGTGTTTAAGGGAGTCACTAATGATGATTCCTAGGTCCCGTTCCTCTGATGCTGTGTCCAGCTGAACACCTCCAGTCCAATACTTTATGGGTTTTTGTTCCCTAAGTGCATTACTTTGAATGTGTTTGTATTGAATTTCAGTTACCATACTTTACAGGTCTCTCTGCAATTCCCTTATTCCCTCCATGTTGTCAACTCTACCACAGAGTTTAGTGTCATCTACAGACACAATCTATCCTGAATTTCCTGTCCCATTTCAATGAAAAACATATTGAAGAGGACTACACCCAGGGCAGATCTCTGTGGTACTCCACCGGCATCCTCTTTTTCCACTGGTTTGATCCCACTCACCATGGTTCTCTGTTGCCTCCCCTCTCTCAAATTCCTTACCCAACATACTATTTCATTAGCTGTTCCTAGATCACCTGTCTTCTTTAGCAGCCTTCTGGGTGGTGCTGAATAAAATGCATTGCTGAAGTCAAAGTAGAGTAAATCTACTGTGTGCCCCTTGTCAACTTTTTTGGTTATCCAGTCAAAGAATTCTATCAGGTTGGCCTGACAAGACCTCCAGGCCATGAACCCATACTATTTACAATCCTGACACCCATTTTCCTCCAGATATTCCACTAAGTCCTCTCTGACTAGTGTCTCCATCAGTTTCCCTATAATGGAGATAAAGCTGATGGGTCTATGGTTTCCTTCATGTTCCTTTTCCCCTTCCTTGTGCAAGAAAACCACATCCCCTAATCTCCAGTCCTTGGGAACCACTCCTTGCTGTAAAGAAAGTACTGAATAGCCCCACCAGGGGTTTGGCTAACACTGATGCCAGTTCCCTTCATACCCTTGGATTCATCCCATCCAGCCCCAGAGTCTTGGTTATCTTGAGTGCTGCTAACCCTTTTATGACTCTATAACTAGTATATTTCTTCAGCCTCATTTCTAGGACCCCTCTATCAGCTGCCTTTATTCTGCACTCTGGCAAAGGCCCACTGTTCTCCCTAGTGAATATTGAGCAGAAGTAGTCATTCAGCACCACAGCTTTCTCACCATCTTCCACTATTATCCTGTCCCCCTCAATTAGCCTAACAATTCCACTTCCCATTTTTCTTTTTACCTACAAAACTGTTTTCCCCTTCCTTATTCCACTCTGCAATATGCAGTTCTGTGCATGCATTTAGAGTCTTTACTGCCCTCTTGGTCTCTCTGTTTTTTTCCTGATATTCATCCTATTCTTTGACCTTTTGCTTTCCTTTGAACCTTATAAAGGCCTTCTTTTTTAGCCCTCTTTGACTTTCTCACTCTTTCACAGAACTAAATTGATGACTTATACAGTACTTGTTTCTCTCAATAACTGTTCTTGTCCATGTTTTCATTGCCTTGAGAATAGCCCCTTTTATAACCCCTCATCTTTCTTCCACTTCCTTGACACAGCATACCTCAGCTAACCTACCCATGATTAATTCCCTCATTTAGTTGAAATCTGTCCTTTTGAAGTCCAGCACTTCAGCCTTAGACAAGGGCTTACTGGTGCACATGGACAACTCAAACCATATAGTATTGTGGTTGCTGGATCCCAGTGGTTCCCCAACCCACACTCCACCTACTCTTTCTGAGTTGGTGAGTCCCACTTCAAGAATGGCAGATTGTCTAGTGAGATCTGGACCTGCTGCCCCAGCATGCAGTCCTGCAAAGTATCAAGCAGGGTGTGGCTTCTGGTGCACTTGGCTGCTGGGATGCCCCAGTCAATATCTGGCAGGTTGAGATCCCCCACTACTACAACCTTCCCTTTACCACCACTTTCCTACTTCTGGCTCCTAGTTTCTTATCTCTCTCATTTCCCTGCCACAGGGATATGTAAACCACCCCCCCATGCAAAGTTTCTTACCTGTGGACTCTGTGAGCTATACCCAAAGTGATTCTTCCTCCCTTCTCCTACTAATGGATGCATCATCTACTGCCTCTAATCCTCCCCTGATGTAAATAGCCACCCCTGCTCCTCTACCCACTCTTCTATCATGCCTATATAAGGTGTACCCAAGGACTCCTAGGTCCACATAATTGTTCTCATTGTCCAGTATCTCTGTAACAGCCAACATATCCAGCCCAGAGTCTGCCACCAGTACCTGGGGCTCAGTCATTTTATTACCCAGACTCTCAGGTTTGAGGCACACCGCCCTTCAACTTGTTATCCTGCCCCTATTGGTTCTTGACTGACTTCCCTAATAACAATTTCTTGGAAACAGTGCTGTTTTACGTTTTTCCTTTTTTGCTGGTCTATTTGGTCTACACTCCCTGGCCCTCTAAAATCATTCCACTCTGCTACTACTTCTTGTACCCCTAGTCCCCATCCCTGGGGGAGTCCTGGCTAGGTTGCCCACTTCAACTACCTCAATTGTATAATCCCTTGCCCCAGCCTCCCACACAGCTAGTTTAACTATCTACCAATGTAGACATCAAGTTTCTACCCTAACAAACTAGTCCTCTCTCTTGTTAGATTTTTAAAGTATCTAAAACATGATTGTACTTTTTTCTTCTTCTCTTAATATTATTAGACTAATTTCTGTTTAAAACATGATTAGACAGACATTTAAATATCATAATGTTGCTTTGCAGGACATCAAAAGCATGATATAAGAACTTTCAACCCTGCAGGGGTGGATGACTTGAAGATCAGCCAGCCCTGTTGGAGTGTTTATCCTCTGATGCTTTAACAGGCATAGGATGGGAAGATTTGTAGTTGTTCTAGGGAAAAACAACATTTTATCTAACATGACCACTTTGGCAGCACAGTTTCATATGAAAAATCATGGTATTGCTTTTTTAACTGTATATAAAGCAAACATCAGAAAAAGTTTTAAAATGTCTAAAATATTTTTTTAAGCCTTTCTAGCTAGATACTCAGTATAGTGGAAGTGTATTATTACCACATCAATATAGTGTATACATTTTTACACAGTATCAATGTACTGAAAAAACTTTCTCACTAAACAATGAAGTGCATTATTGGTATATTAATACTGTAAAAGTGCAGTACAGATACACTAAAAGTGTATCAACATGACTTATCCACATTTATCAGACTCCAAGTTTTCCTTTAAAAAAATGTGTGCCTTGCCCTAACGGTTGCAAAGTTATCCCTTTCTAAAGTTAATTTCTTTGAAATGGGCTAACTTTGAAACCACATGAGTTAGGAATGTTTACACTGTATATATATATATATATATATATATATATATATACATTTTTTACATGAAAGCTTGGAGTCAAGTTGATATGGCTGTGTTCTATCTGTGCAGTTTCTTTGCAATGATACATATTAATACTAATAGGTATGGTAATAAATAAATAAAAACATTTTAGTATATTGATATAGGAAAAGTGCATTTCCAGTATATCAATACACTGAAAGTGTATCTTTTTAATGTATTTATTATTTTCAACAAGTACTAGGAATAAAGATGCTAATTTTCAGGGATGACATGCAAGCACACAATACAATAAAAACAGTGGCAACGTGATAATACAAAACAAAGATAATGCAAAAATACAAGACAGAGAAATGTGATTATTTGAAAATTAAATCAAAAAGTAAAGCACAATAAGCAGAGCCGCGACTGTAGCACAACAAAGAACACACTAGATGCAATAGATAGCAAATGTAATAGCAAATGTAATGGCAGTCTTGGTCACAAGCTGTAGCAGATAACAGCAGTAGTTGAAGTGTACAGTGACATACTGTAGAATTTCCCTTTGCAAATAGCAGCTGAAGTAAAAGATAATTATGTGCAGAAGCAAGTATTGATAGGACTTCTCCATGTTGAGATGGTTCCAAACATTAATTCGAAATATGTTCCTAGCCGTAACCCTTTTAAGTTAACCCTTTCTAAAGATAATTTGTTTGAAAAGGGTTAACTTTAGAACCACAAAGCATATGGACTTATTTTAAGTAAAAGCTCTGAATCAGCTCAACATGGCTCTGTGCTTCTGAAACAGTTTTCTTGCATCAATATACACGGATATGTACCACTTTACATCAATACACTTTGAACCATAATGTTATAGTTAAAAGTGTATTACTGTAAATCCATGAGTACTGATGTGTATTAAACTAGGGAAACTGTATCAATAGATCTTATCCATGATGCCCTAACTCCCCACTTTCATTTAAAGACATGTTCCTTGCCCTAGCCATTCCAAAGCTAAGTCACTAAACTTGGAACTGTTTGGGCTAAAACTTAATTTTACATTTAAATAAAAGCATGGATTCTTGTCAGCATGGCTGTGTACTATCAGTACAGTTTCCATTTGTCAATACACATTGGTATACATTAATACATTTTCAACCATCACATTATTTAGCTTAAAATGAGTCTGCATACTTTAAATTGCATCAAAAAAGCAGGTGCCTAACTGTTCCACAGAGATGGACATCTCTTAATATAACAACGGCCTCAGCATCAGATGCTACTCTTGGTAGTCCATAAAGGAGAACTTCATTTGTTTTTCCTAGTCATCTTTGGAATTCTCTAAACCATGGTGATTAATAAAAGAGAGGACAGTTAACATCTTGGTGAATTAGTCTTTATTTGTCTCTTTAAAACAAGAAACGTCAGCTATATTATGCCACTTTTCTGTGGTCAGGCAAACTTGCCTTTGTAACAAATGTTCAACAACAATTTATACAATGACACATGTAACCATGTTTACTTCATTGCTGCTTACATTGACTGCTGAATAAAACTCAGCTTAACCATGAATATACCTGTATTAATGTAGAACCCAGGGTACATTTAAATGCAGCTAAGTAGACTTCTAAGATGCTGCAGATACATCAAATATGGCACAAGAGGAAGATGGTTGCTATGAGACAATCACAACCCATATGGAGGCTTGTGGAGGCAGTTGAGTACCATAATCCTCTGAGGGCTGTGGCTATCTCAGGGGACCAATAGCTCCCAAAGTGCCTTACTGCGTCAGTAAAGTAGTTGTACTGAAAAGTTTCTAAAACACAAAGCCATTAAAACGTGTTCAAATTATATTATATGATATGTCAGCTGTATTGTTTACATAATACTGAACAGTCATTCAGAATCTGCCCTCAATTCCAGAACTTTGAAAATAAAAAAAATAGTATGCCCTGTATGTGAAATAGCCTGTGAATATAATGATTGTTGAAATAATATAAACAATGTATTGCTATAAAAAACAAAATGGAAATATTAAATGCAAGCTGAAAGTAGAAAATAGAGTTAGAATTTAAATTTTGGCCATAAGTCTTCTTCATGAATTGTCACCCATGGTTGAAACATTGATTCTAACTCTATTTTCAGTGTGCATTTAATATTACCGTTTTATTTCATTTTGTTTTCAGACTAAACATTGATGCAGCACCTCGTTTTTTTTCCCTACTGTATGTGTATTGCTATAACTGTAAATTGAGCCTTGTCTTTAAAAGTCAAAAATGTATTAAATAACAGTCTTTTGCCTGCTGCTGTATTTCACTATTATAAATTATTGGTTCCATAATTAGGATTAATAGGAGGTAAAATAACACAGTAAATGTCATTCAAGTTTACCATGGCCTAATTTATAAAAGAAGCCCCCAAGGCCCATAAACTCAAAGTTATATTCATGTAATTCTTTTATGAGCCTGGGTGGGGACGATCTGTGAACTCCTTTGCTAAACACATACACCCTCCTTTGGCAGGGAGAGGACATGAGGGGTTACTTCTGTGATCAGTGCCAGTACTACTCCATAACTGTCTGATAGGGAGTGCTTGCAATTGTGTAACTAAGACCCATTTCCCAGGAAACTAGGAGCATCACCTTCTATGGTACACTCCATGCCATACCTTTTAATTCCTCTTTATGAGGGATTGCACTTATGTACTCTGCCCCTGTTCAAAAAGGGTGCCATTCCTCAAGTGACACTACGATTTTAAAGCAGCAGTGCATGATATAAAATAGTTTTACACTTCCTAATGCAATTCTTTGCAGCCCCGATATTGAGCCCTGCCGTTAATTTCTGTTTCCCAAATCCATTTATATGAACAAAGAGCACAAATGCAGCACACTTCAGACTGCATATGGCAAATGCTTCAGAAGGTTTTAATCTCCATTGCTGCAAGGTAGTCAGACAGCAGAGAGCCAAGTAGTACCCTATCACTTCACCTCTACATATACAAGGCTTTATCAGGCGCCTGGGGAGTAGAGATGGGTGAAGTCTGCTAAATTCGTTCTGAAAATCAATTTGTGAATTTTATAGAATTTCTGAAGTGTGAAGTCACAAAATTTGCAGATCATGAAGTGTAGAAATTCACTACAAAGTCCAGAATTTCACCCATGAATTCCGCACTTTGCGGGTGAAATTCCACACTTCGCGGCAAAAACTTTGCGATTCATGTGAAGTCAAAGTTTCCCAGGTGTAGGGAAGCTTCTGAAGTTCGCTAGTGTAAATTTTTGGTACTTCGCCCGAACTTTGCCAGCAAGTTTTACTTCGCCACATCTCTACTGGGGAGCACCAATAGTAATCTATGTTGTTCATAGAAGAGCAAACAGTGAACATGAAAGCTTATATTTCAGCTGACTTCAGAGTTTCTAACTTCAGGATTTAATAACGTGTTCCACATTGTGCCTCTCTTTCCACACATCTTTGGGGCAGTGTCTGACATTTAGCTGATGAAAGGTTGAGAGGTATCATGCAGGATCCTTTGCTTTGAAATATCCCCTCCTGAATCTATGTACCTCCACTGGCAGCTGGACTAGCTCAATGTTTAAAAATGTCAGCCACACATCTAATAAAGATCACATTATCCAATGTATACACTGCATTTAGGAGATCAGACTTTGATGCTGTCTATGTCTACTAATGGCTGTCTTAAGAACAAATCAAATCTTTTATGACAAAAGTGTACATCAGCACTAGAGATGCTGTGAAATTTTAATCCACTTGCGAAGTTGGTGTGAATTTGCAGAAATTCATGAGTTCTGCAGCACTCACCAAGTTCACCAGCGGATCTTTTTGTTTTTTTAAATATTTAAACTTTTTTTAAACACTCCCCCACCCACTGTGCTATAAAACTGTCCCCTTCCCCACCCAAAAATGATAGATTACTTTGTTGAATGTTTCAGCCAGTTAGGTTTTACTAGGCACAACAATGTCATTATTCATTAATTTGTGCCATTTATGAGATGGACAGCAAAGAAAGCAGACATTCTGCACCGGGGACTGTTTTTGTTTATTGCAGTTTTGGAGTTTGATTTTGTGGGTGTTGGTGAGGGTAGGAGGGTGGTGGGGAACCGAGGGGGTTGGGTGGGGCACAGGGTGTGCTTGATAAGACAGTGGGACACAAGTGGGGGGATGTGGGTAGATTGTGTTTGTCTTGTAGGTAGAAGGGATTACATTTGTAGATGTACTTTGTACATCTCACACAGCACTGCAATTCACTGGAAAGGGGTAGGAGGGTACCAGCAGGAGGGGGTGGGAGCCTGGTATCAAGTAATCTATCAGTTTTGGGTTGGGAAGTGGGTGTAGCATGCAATTCACTCTGGGATTCACCTGAAAATTGGCTATTCATGTCAATTCACTAAGAAAATTTGGCCAATTTGCCTGGAGAATAACAATGTGAACTACAAACCTCAGCTTCACTAATCTGATGTAATTTGCAGATTTTTCATAGAGCAAATGTTGGCAGCTTTGCATACCACTAATCAGTACTTTATGGATGTCACAAACAGCAAAATAAGGGATTTGTCTCACCCTTCACTTGTTTTAACAATGTAAAAAAAAGTTCTACATCATTTTTGGGAACCCACAAAATCCGAGTACTGTCAATCAGCACTAATTGCTAGAGCTGAGTGAAGCTGTCTAATTCCACTCCTGCCAGAATTCCACAGAATTTTGGAAATTCCACCTAATTTCTTAGATTTTCATCAGAAGCAGAATTCTGATATTCCAAAAGCAGAATGTTAACAGCAGAATCATATTCCACAGCTCATGTGAACCGTAGATTCATTTTCTGTAAATTGCATATTCTGTGGATTACAGGGTTTACATAAAAATGCTTTTTAAAATTATACAGAATTAAAAAAGAAATTCGAAAAGAATTTCAGAAATGGAATTTCCATTCTGTATGAGTTCCACTGGCAGAATTCTACATTTGGCACAGATCTATTATTGGCCATGATCAAATAGTGCTGATTGAGACTACTTAATCAGTGCTATTGGTCATGATTAAAATGGCAGTATATACGTAATGCCAGATCACAGTTTCAAAAACATTGCATATGAATTACTGGAATTCAAGTAAGGGATTAAACACAGGCCAGACTGTGTACTGCAGACAGCTAATTCATAACCCAGAGTACAGCTACACAAAGTAACCACACTTTGTGTTTTAGAGAAATCTGCAAAGATTCTGAACTTCTTTGAAGCTCTGCATAGTTCTACACAAAATAAAGTTGTCAATTTGCATTGAAAAATAAATGACATAAGCAGCACTTCATTCATGTCTGTTGCTTAGTTTGTATACTTTATTTTAACAAAAAACATACTTCACCCTCAGAGCCTCTCCATCCCACCATTCTGCTCAGCAACACCAGGACAAAAAAATACCCTCCATCACCCCACCTGGTGTAGCAGTGCAGGAGGGAGGAAGAAGTAATAGGTGCGACAAGGCTGGGGATTTTTTTTTTTTACTTTTTTATTACAGGTTTTACCTTTTTTATATGACAAAGCTGCAAAGTTCTAAATTTAGTATGCCAAAACTTTCCCTAAGCATGAAGTCAGCAGCTTCACCACAACTTTGCTGATGAAATTTTACTTCAAAATCTTTCTAATCAGGGAACTGAATGCATCCTTCTGGTACTAAAAAGGCACAGGACATTAGCTGAGTGCCTCTACACCCTGGAGTGTGCATGCAGTTCCTAGGAGTGTATTAACCACATGTTATGCATAGCCTACATGTGTGTTAACCCCATTGTAAAATCTTTTGACTTGTAATAGAAATATGGGGTAATGCAACATGCCTTTTTGCTAGAGCTGTGTGGAATTTTAAATTATAAAATGGGCAAAGGATTTCAAGGAATGTGATTGGTTGTTAGCCATGAATTAGAAGTGTCTAATGCAAGGCTATAACTAGAAATCCCGTGTAGAATACAAAGACTCATATTATAAGTGCCATGTCATGTGCCACTCTGGGGATGTGCATTAAACAGTTCTAATGCAGGGCTAGGGAACAGAATGCACTTAGCCTGTGGCTTTGTGCCTCACTATGCCCCCTAGCTGTGCGTTAGAACAGTCTAACACACATTCAATCATGTCTTATTATTTACATACTATGCCCACTGGAATTCTTTGGAATTTCAGGAATTCCACCTCATTCTTCAGAATTCTGTCTGAAGTGGAATTCCAAAATTGTGAAAGTAGCAGAGAAGGTGGCTAGACTGCATGGCACAGTCAAGCACCTGCACACCTTGCCGCTGCTTATTAAAAAACTAATTAGCTTATTAAGCACTTCATAGTGAAAGAGAATACAGTCAATCTGCAAAGCAGTTAGCTAATTGGAAGTCTGACAGGTGCTTTTTAACTAACCAATTAGCTCATTTGTTTATCTTGATGAAGATACTGTAGCTATATCGACTTGCTTTCAGACAGGTAGTTAATTTGTAAGTATTAGTAAAACATGCTTGCTTTTGTTTTTTGAGACACTTTAAATGTTGTCATGCATGAAAATATTAGCAATAGTTTGTGTTTAATACAATAGACCTTTCAGTCTTGTTCACAGTTGATGGTGCTGTTTTAAAACTGCTATGTAAGACTGCCAGTTTGGGACAGGGGAGAGAGGAGACATATTATCACTCATTTTAATGCATGGCTGAAGAAGTGGTACAGGAAAGAAGGGATCAGGTACCTGGGCAGTGGGGCTGCTATAGGAGGGGTATAAGATTATTCAAGGGGGTGGCATTCACCATTCAGAGGAAGGCACCAGCAGGCCAGGATTCAGGTCTGAAGAGCATATCAAGGGCACTTTAAACTAGTGTGTGTGGTGGGCAGATCAGTGGTGGATATGTGTAGTTATCCAGTAAAGTATGTTATATATGGTCTTTCTGAAGTGCTGGAGAACAAGGAAGGGGTAACAGAAATTGAAGGGAGGGGCAATATAGGAAAGCTAGGAAAAGTTATGGAATAGAAGCCATGGTGCGTGCTAGAAAGAAGGCATGGGTAAGAATGGTTAGAAGATCTGCAGGATGGTTAGGAGATCTGGGGAAAGGAGAATGGATTGTGCCCAGTAAGGGGGGGGGTGATTTGGAGGACTATGTGCACAAACGACAGGAGCTTGCGAAATAAGATCACTGATGTGGAGGCAGCGGTGGCAGAGGCAAGCCTAGACCTGGTGGCAATCACAGAAACATGAACTACCCAGTACCACAACTGGGAGATGAAAATAAATCCTGGGGTATACTGTGTACAGGAAGTCACAGGATACAAAGGGAAAAATAGGGGTAGGGGTGGCATATGTCAATGGGGCAGTATAAAAGCTTCTGAGATTGAGGATATGGAGCAGAGCGTGGGCACAAACAATATAGGCACAGGAAGTAACAGAAGGAGAAGGAATTATCAAAGTAAGGGTGGTTTATAGACCACCATCTTAAAATGAAGAAGTGGATGAGGAAGTAGGAAAGGTGACAAAAAGGGAAGCAGGGCTTGGGGAGGTGCTGCTACTGGGGGGGGGTTCAACATGCTAGACATGGACTGGAAGATCACAGAAGCAGAAAAGTGCAAGAAGGCAACAGCTGGTAGAAGTCTTTCAGGATGTATTCCTAGTACCCAGAGTAGAGCAGCCTACTAGGTAGGCAGCCATTTTAAACTTAAGTACTTACCAATAGGGACAGTGTAGGGGAGGTCACGGAGCTGGACCCACTGGGAACCAGTCATCATCAGGAAGTTTGGTTCAGTGCCAGATCTGAAGCAGAGAGAAATCAGTCCCAGTCTAAAGACTTGGGGCTCGATTCTCAAAATGGGCTTAGATCAGCACAAACTGCAGCGAACAGTAACTTGCACCGAATTCCTATGTACCAGGGACCCTGCACCTGAATCGCTATCTGGTAGGATCCTGGTGGCAAAGTCCCACCACTTGAGGCAAGGATGGCCTGGTGGCAAACAGACAGTGCACCAGGAGGGTTTGCAGTAAGCTGCAGGGCGGCAGTGGCACTGCGCCAGCGTAAGTGGCCAGAGTGGAGCATGAGGATGGCTAGCACAGTTCCCTTGTGCTATGTGCAACAACCGCGATATTCAAAAGTGCTCATGCAAATGGGGCTATAATGAGTAGTGGGCAACAACGCGGTATGTCATTATGGTGGCCTCACTTTGCATGCAGGTGCACCGATCCTGGCGATTTGCACTCTGCCTGCCAGGCAGCAGCCGCTGAGGACCGACGCCCCCTGCACAGCACGGCAATACGCCCCTCTGCCCAATCTCGGGCATACAGAGAGTTAAAAATGTCCCATATCCCTCGTGGTCCAGTGTACCACTACACACCTGATCACGGGCTTAAGTATATAATAAGTCACGTCCTATATCCCTGGTGGCCCAGTGGACTACTCGCAGCCCGATTGAGGGCATTTGTATTATTAAATTAAGTCCAATATCCCTGGTGGTCCAGAGGTACCCCCTCCCCACCCACCCACTGAGCCCCACCACCCGCTTCCCCTAGTCAGCAGCGGGCGGCAGCACCCCACCCGTCTGCCACCCACTGACTGACACCATGGTAGAGCTGTACGCCCATTGGTCCACAGCGTGAGCCAATTGGCATGCAGCCCATACCGTACTACACATTCCAGATATGTGAATGAGTGATCAGAGGAGCAAATCATCACCAGAGTGAAATGATGGGAGCATATTGTCGGGGGGTGAATTGTCGGGAGCCAATTGTCTTGCTCCCAAAATGGACAATGCATCCTGAAACTGGTATGGGCTGTAATGGGCAATTCTATATTGGAGACAATTTTTCCTAATGACATTTTTATACTAAAAATAAAAGAAGCTGAAAATATACTAACAAAAAAACTGTGCATAATAAATATCTAACAGGTGTAAGCAAGTGTAATCTCTTCTCAACAGGAAGAAACAATGTAAAATGATAAAACAATATATAACCTTTTCACTGGCTTGAAAAAGGCTTCTCAGTAGAGCAGTTTAATTCGAGCATGTCACACTCCCAAGTGAGCCTCCTGGGTTTACTGTACAAACCAAGTCCACTGCAATGGATTCTGACTCCAGGGGAGGGTTCAAGAGTTTCTGGCACCAGAGGGACTTTTGTGGTAGAAGAGGGGCAGTATGGGGTGTTGCCAGTGATCATGTGATGTCCTAACTCCACACTGTATGTCATTAATGGAGCTACTGGCAATGTGGCAGCAGCCGGGATGGAGAAGTTAAAAATGAAAACAGTCTCCTGACTTGTAAATGATACTGCACTTGACCATAGCCCATGATGCAGTTTGTCTCCCTGGATCCTCCCCCAGTTGCAGTGTACTGCAATAAACCTGTAACTTTGCTATGACCTTGGGGCCCGCCAAAATGGGACAGTCCCATGGTGTGGTGCAAGCTGGGTAGTCTGTGTGGTGCTTGGGCAAAAGCATTGTGAGACAGGTAGGCAGAGTCTAGGGAAGCAGCAGTCAGGTACAGGATAAAAAACAACTTACAAAAAATAAAGCCATGGTCTGGTCAATGAATACAGTTTCAAAGTATAGATTACTTGTGACTATAACTTAGAGAACAGCAGCATTTATTAAATAAACTGAAGCATTTTCAAATATGATGAATAGCTAAATCCAGCAGTGATTTTTTTTTTAACTGATACTATCTTGTCCTGTTTCATTGTAATATGTTATTCCCATCCAAAATTCTGCCCAGTCATTTGATAGAATTTCATGTTAAAAGGGTAATAAAATTCTCTCAGTCTTTGCACCACCTCTGGGCTGATGTTAGGATGGGTCCTGCCTTTTGTCTTCCCCAGGCAGTGTGGCTTACTGCTTCCCTCAGTCTTCTTCAAACAAGGAAATCCCTTGGTGTGGTTAAAGTAGAAGTGTTTGTCTGTGATGATTCTTTGAAGACCAAGAAACTCCTGGACTTTTCCGACTTCACCTGCTGGATCACTAATTAGCTTCTCCCCACTAACAAAATGGATCTGAGATAGTGGAAAGTACTGTAGCCACGTCTCCAAATGTTGTGCATACAATCCAATCCATATAGGACTCCACAATGAATCAATCTGTCCTGTAGTCCTGTTTTTAAAGGTAAGAGTCTCAAAGCTAGGAATGTCTGGTGTTTTGGATATTATCTGCGTGTAGTCTGAAATTGCCCTCGTAATTGGATTCCGTACTACCACAATTAACTTGATGTCTTTTGACATGGCATGAATACGGACAGGGGCTTCTGCTGTTACAAAATACCTTGGTGTTTTCTCCATAACTATCTGACCATCCAGTGCTTTGGGCATCAGACTCCTGCAATGAAACAGAAAGGTATTATTGAAATAAAATGCAATTCTAAAAATACTTTGAACATTGTAATCTTCAAACAACTTTTAATTTAACTATCATGCTAACAATGACATACTGTAATGCTTTCTCACTGCTGCGGTGTAACAACACCTACTACAATACAATTGCAGACTAAAATACTAGAAAAAGGATGCCATGATTAAGAAGGCAGCAGCATATTAGTTTTAATTTTATACAACTGGTAGGAAATTAATGTATAAATAATTCTCAACATTGGTTAAACTTTGTGCTAAGTGCAGTATATCAACCTATCAATTTTCTCATGTTTCTTTTGAACTGAATGGTTGCAGGAAGATAATAAATATCAGTGTTCATGGATTTTACTACACAGGCATATAACCCAGCATATAAAATCAATATTCGGGTCAGTGTAAGATGTTTGTTCTTAGTTCACGCATGCACAGGTATGGCACAGTCCTGCCACAGATCCAGACAGGAGATCCTTTACATGGAGATAATATTAGAAGGTTGACATTGCTCCTTTTTTGGACAATAATAGCACATCCTAAAATGAGAAACCATTGATAGGATTACAGCATTAAGAGCAACTTTCCAGGTGCTCACACCAAGAAGCATGAAGAACTCTTGCCTGCCCCCAATTCATATGCTGTAATATCTCTGTATTTGCCCCTATTTTGGAATGGCAGGGATTGTATTTTGGCTCAGTGGAGCCAAGCTGCACCAATCCCTTTCACTTCCTTGTACCTCCTGATGCTGAGATCTGCCCCTCCGCTAGCACGTTTTGTGATGTCACTATATGGAGAGCACAGAGGCGATCCATAGACATGACCATGGGGTGGGCAGAATGAGAAGAGATCTGGATAAACTAGCAAAATGGTCAGAAGAGTGGCAACTGGGATTTAATGCAAAGAAGTGCAAAATCATGCACATAGGGAAGAGAAACCCTGAAGCCACCTATAGGCTGGGAAGGGAGTTGCTAGCAGTCACAAAGGAAGAAAGAGACTTGGGCATCATCATCACTGATGACCTGAAATCATCCAAGCAGACCTCTAAAGCAGTAGGTAAGGCTAGGGGTGTTAGGGTGTATTAGTAGGGGTATCACAAGTCGTAAGAGGGAGGTAATAATCCCTCTTTACAAGACACTGGTTAGGCCCCATCTGGAGTACTGCGTGCAGTATTGGAGACCACACCTTCACAAGGACATTAACCAACTTGAGGCAGTCCAGAGAAGAGCAACCAAAATGGTGCAGGGACTGCATCAGAAGACATATGAGGACAGATTAACAGAGCTCAATATGTATACCCTTGAGCAAAGGAGGGAGAGAGGTGATAAGATCGAGGCATTCAAACACCTTAAGGGCATTAACAAGGTGAAAGAGTCTAACATGTTTAAATATAAGAAAAATAGCAGGACAAGAGGACACAGCATGAGCTCAGAGGGGGGCCGATTAAGGGGGAATGTGAGGAAATTCTTTTTCACAGAAAGGGTAGTGGATGCATGGAATGGCTTACCACAAGAAGTGGTGGCTATGAATACAGTGCAGGGCTTCAAACAGGCATGGGATAGGCATAAGGGATCAATACAAATGACTATGAATAGATAGGCCACTGACAGAGCAAAGGCCGATGGCACATTTATAAGGTAGAAAAAGAAATGGGCAGACTGGATGGGCCTTGTGGTCCTTATCTCTGCCGTCAGCTTCTATGTTTCTATGTTTCTATGAATGGGGCTGTTTTTTAAACTCCATTTTTCATATTTTAGATGGCCATCGCAAACAAATCAAAGGCACTGCTCAAATACCAAGGACACTGTTAGTTGAGCAGTGCCCTTGATTTGTTTGTGAATGGCCATCAAAAATATAAAAAATGGAGTTTAGATAGTGGCCCCCGTTCATGTCAATGGAACACGCGCCCATGCTCCCCATATAGTGACATCGCAAAACGTTGTAATGCAGGGCCAGATAACAGCATCAGAAAATACCAGGAAGTGGAAGGGATCAGTGTAGCTCAGCTCCACATAGCCAAAATATGATCCCTTACCTTCCAAAATAGGGGCAAATACAAATGGAGATATTGGCAGCATATGCACCAGGGGGCAGATAAGGGTTCTTCAGCTTCATGGGGGACGATCTAAAAAAGAGACCGATAGTTATTGTTTAACTTTACTGTACAGGCATAAATATTGTAAAGTAATTTTCTTTTAATTGTTTTTTCTTCCCACTACCACTCTCTCTACCCACCTGTTCCAGTCACCTAGCCTTCTCATCCCTTGCTGACTGGACAGCAGATGTTCCTCCTTCTATAGATATAGATATTATATGCAGTATATATTTTATACTGGCATGACAGTGCCAGTATAGTTAGGATTTAATAAGGTGTTTAATGTTAAACCTCAATAGTTGAACCTTAATAATTTTAGTGGCATTTGACAAAATAGCCCAAACATCTGCATGCAAGGTTTGGCAGGCTGGATCTCAAGATGTAAAAAGTTTTGTGATTACATCTTACATGGTTTCTGAGATAAGAAGCATACATTTTTAATTAACTATTTTTTTTTCTACACTTAACATAGGTTTTTTGGTCTCACATACAGCCTAGGCTGTATAGAATTTTTTCATAAAACATTTAGGTTAGAAGCAGCCTATGCTGAGGTGGTGCCTTTCCAAGGTTGCATGAAGATGATAATATCAGTTTAAACTTATTTTGCTATATAAACATATAACCAAGCATACAAAATAAATGTTTTGGTCAATGTAATGTGGTTGTGCTAAATTCATGCTTGTATGGCAATGTCCTTCCACAGATCCAGATATGAGATCCCTTACAAGGAGATAATATTAGAAGGTTGCCATTGCTCCTATTTTGACCGACAGCAACAAATCCTAAAATTAGAGATGAGAGCTAGGATTACAGTATTAGGTCTTAACTTTGCAGTACTGGCATAAAAACTGTAAAGCAAGTTTATTTTAATTACTTGTTTTTCCTTCCCGCCATCCTTCTCCCTACCCACCTGTTCAAGTCCCTTGACCCTCTTATCCCTTTGTTCCTGCCTTGAGTTATATAGTATCTATCTACAGTATCTATGTTTATGTATTACAGATACTGTATATACATATAGATATATACACACTATATACAGATATATATATTTTATATATCATATATATATATATATATATATATATTACACACACACACACACACTGCTGCACAGTAGTGCATATGTTAAACCCCAAATTTTGCACTTTAATAACTTTGCCACCATATGATGGATTTGCCTGAAATTTTGCGGTGGGACACCATAGAGCTTTAGTTGTGGCACGTTGCATTACAGTCTGATGAGCCATTGCAGAGCTGCAGAGTGCCATAAAATGAGCAAAAACAGTTTTTGTATGGTTTTTTGCTCGTGGCTACAGCCCACATGATTTGTACATTTGGGGCTGGATATTCAAAAGGGTTGCACCTGCACAAGTCCAAAATTGCGCCATTCTGCAATATTCAGCAGGAGGCAGTTGCACCCCCCAAGTCATGCTGAGCAACAGCGCAATGCTAATGAAGGCATGCTCAACCAGAGGGGGAGGAACCATGCATAAACTGCACAGCCCGATATTCAGCCAGGCTGTGCAGAGTTGTGCAGGTGCAACCCCCTACCTACGCCTGCACAACTTTGAGCCCCCCAAAAAAGGAGTAAGTCGAGGGCCACCCACAGGTGAGCTGTCGCATTGCAGGGCGCAACACAGCAGTTGCCACCTGTGGGTGACCCTCCACTTGTTCCCTGTGCCCCCCTTGCAGTCGGATCACAGGCATAATGTGAAATCTCCCCCTCCCGACTGGCCCAATCATGGGCATAACATAAATGACAACCCTCCCCACTATGTGAATTCATATATCTGGACTGCCTTGTATGGTATGGGCTGCACGCCCATTGGCTCTTGCTCTGAACCAATGGGCGTGCAGCCCTACCGAGCAGTCAGTCGGGCGGGCAGCGGTGTAGGTGGGTGGGTGCTGCCGCCTGCCAGCTGACGGGTGGGGAGTAGGGTGGTGGGGTCTCTGTGGGTGGGTGGGTGGGGCCACTTGATCACCAGGAAATTGGACTTTGGGGTTGACTCATGCCCGATCGGGCTTTGCAGTCCACTGGACCACCAGGGATATTGCTCTTTGGGGGTGAACTCCATTCTGGCCGCATCGGGCCAGTGGGGGTTGTCATTCACATTATGCCCACAATCGGCCAGTGGGGGTTGTCATTCACAGTATGCCCGCGATCGGGCCAGTGGGGGTTGTCATTCACAGTATTCCCCGATTGGGCCAGTGGGGGTTGTCATTCACATTATGCCCACGATCGGACCATGGGGGGTTATTCACAGTATGCCCACGATCCGGCCAGTGGGGGGGTTATTATTCACAGTATGCCCGCGATCGGGCCAGTGGGGGTTGTCATTCACATTATCCCCGCGATCGGGCCAGTGGGGGTTGTTATTCACATTATGCCCGCGATTGGGCCAGTGGGGGGGGTTGTCATTCACAGTATGCCCGCGATCGGGCCAGTGGGGGGGGTTGTCATTCGCATTATGTCTGCGATCGGGCCAGTGGTGGAGGATTTATTCCATGCCCGCGATCAGGCTGCAGGGGGCGTCGGTCCCCGACGGCTGCTGCCTGGCAGGGCACCAGGCGCAAGTCGTCAGGGATCGGCGCACCTGCATGCTAATGGCATGCAAATGGGGTCGTAAGTAGATGCAAATGGCCCCCCGTGCATCTTGCATGAATTATGGCGCCATTTGCATGTCACCTTTTGAATATCGGAAATTTGCGCATGGCACTTGCACCACCGCATCTTGAATGCTCCACTCTGACCACTTGCGGTGGCGCAAATTCCACTGCACCATGCACAGTGGCTGTGGCTCGGGGGCGATATTCAAAGGAGTTGATCAATAGTGCAACTCCGGTGAATATTGCCCCAGCCACACCCCAGTGCAACATTTTTGAGCAGTGCAAGGGCTTGCGCCATAGAATAGTGCAGTTTGAATATCCAGCCCTTGGTCTAAAATCTTCAGGGAAGATGCAGTCTGTGTCATTGATGTGCCTTTTGAAGATTTGGTGAAAAAATACTAATCCGTTCAAAAGTTATTCAATTTTTAATTTTCCCATCATAGTCAATGGGGACAAAATTTATGTGCCTCTCGAAAGCTGCCACCATGACATTTTACTGTCACAAATGGCCCTTTTACTGTCGAGCAGTTGCCATCTTATTTTCAGTTAGTGAGAGAGACAAAATGCCTGCCCTTTTAAATTTGGGACCCCCTAGGTAAATGCTGACAGCTGTGTTTACCTAGTCGGGCCCTGAGGATCACAGCAATATCTTTTTGGGAAACCCAGAAATGCCTTTTCAGTGATCAGACCAGAAAACAAGAAACTGTAAATAATGGATGTGACACTTTCACAAATCACGAAACTGTCGTACTCCATTCTGTCACATTACTTGCTAAAGTCTCACAGTTTGTGACAGAACAGCACCCAAAAACAACAATTCTTTGCTACCCCACTGCATTAAAATGGTTGGGGCTTTGGGGCTGAAATTTGCAGGGTGGCAAGCCCTGATCCCACAGATGGGCTTTTTGGTGGGTTGATCCCAAAACATTCAATGGGCCCATAGTTACAGCACTCCAAAGTTCAGAAATTTCCCATAGGCTAACACTGTGGGGCTCACGGTGACGTTCAACACCCATATCTCAATAACGATTCACGATATGGGTTTTTCGCTACCCACATGGAGGTTTTGAAGTCATGATTACAACTGCAGTGGAATTTTTTTCATAGTTGCTATGGTGCTGCCACCCACTTACTTCCGGTTTCTCTCCCCTCCCCCTTCCCCTGTCCTGTGTCATTTGCCCCCTCCTTTCCAAAAATGTATACTTACCATTTCAACACCCCTGCTGCAACTCTCCAACTTCTGTTGCTTTATGTATTGCTACTGTTCAATCTAAGTGTGATGACTAGATACCCAGTATTGATCTTTTGAGCTACCATGTATCACCTTCAAGCTCTAGAATGCCTTGTACTACCCAGTTTGTTACCATGTACTAGCTCCTAAGCTCTGGTGTGACTTTGTTCTATTTGTAAATATTGAGTAAATAATCTCTTTTTCCTTATCATCTATGTATCTTTTATATATTTTGCATATTGCATATGTTTTGTACACACTCTTGTTTTGTATCTTCAGGACCACCTTGTAAATGAGCTTGCTCAACAGAGTTTTTTCCTGCCAATAAAACTTGAATTGAATTGATCTGGTTACTGAGATATTGCCAAATAAGTGTTACAAGGGTTCATTTTCAGTACTATGGGGCTGCTGTATGGCTCGGTACTTATGTGTAAGTGGGAGCTCAGGGCCCAGGGGGCCTGTGCTCCCATATACGAATACCATTATGAAAAAAATGGGCAACATTCTGGGCTCTGTGCTCCCTCAAACACATACTAGTTACATTACACTTTCTCAAAAAGAAAGGAAATTAATTTCAAAAAACGTCATTAATGCATCAGTTAGGGTTGATAGCACATAGCTAAAAGTACGGAAATGTGATGTTAGGTTCCTCCCCACACCCAGCCTCACCTCACCCTCCCACACACTAATAGACATTGGGTAAAGGCGGTCATCAGGCCTACTGCAACTCTCACCTCATTCTCCTATGCTGTAGCATGTCAGTTTGTTTACACATGGAATGGGGTGAGAGTTAGGCCTGATGACCCTATGGCACACCCTGACATCTGTTGGTGTGTGAAGGGTGGGGTAGTGGGGGGTAACCCTAACATCACATTTCCATACTTTTGTCACTGTGCTATCAACCCTAACTGATGCATTAACAAAGTTCTTTTTGCAATTAATATATGTAGATATATATATATATATATACATATAAATATATATATATATATATATATATATATGTATATATATTTTTTTTACTGGTGAAGTAGCACCAGTATAGTTAGGGTTGAATAAGTTGTTTAATGTTAAATCACAGTTGTTACACCTCAGGGTTTTATTTAACTCTAAAAATTGATTAGTGTTTCGCTCATAAAAGTGCTAAAACATTGTGAAAATGCATAGCACCTGCCTCACTGTGTTTAACAAACATAACACTTCTAGAAAACCTATATAAATACTTTCTGAACAGTTAGTATTGTCCCAAGAAAAAAACTTCTAATCAATTATTTAAAACCCTGCACCTTAATAAGTTTAGTTTGACAGAATATCCCAAATATTTGCATGTGCAGTCTGGTAGACAGGGCTTTAAGACACGAAACGTTTCAAGATGGCATCTTCCACAGTTTCTGAGATATGGAGCATCAATTTTAATGAATTACCTTTTTCTATACTTAACATAGGTTTGTTTTGCTTTCACACACAGCCTAGATGATACAGAATTTTTTCATGAAACTTTTATTTTAGACATGGCCTGAACTGAAGTAATGCCTTTCAAAGGTTTCGTAAAAAAATATTAAATGGTTACAGAGTTATATGGAGGTTTTCTTCAGTATGCCCAGTAGGGTTTTTGGATAACCCTCTGATAAGAATGATAAAAACATCGATCATGAGGGTTTATCATTCGTGGCTTATCCATTATGAGAAAAAATATTGATTGTGACAGCTACCATCTTTTCTTTTTTAACTAAAAACCTTGAAAAACATAAAAAATGATGTATTTTCAAACAAACAAACATCTGAACCTAGGTAAATGGGACCCATTTAGCTAGATATTGTTAGCTTTTTTTTACAAAGATGGATGGAAATAAGATTCCTGAGCACCCCCAACAACCTGGGTGCCCAGTTTAGTGAGGAGAGCCATTCACCTGCATTCTGTGTAATAAAACAGGGGACTTTTGGTTTGTGTAGCCAGAGCTGGAGTCATGCTGCTGGTTTGAGTAGGAGCAGTGAGCCAGGAATCTCTCTCTCTCTCTCTCTCTCTATGTTTGTCCCTCTGTCTATCTACCTACCTACCTATCTCTATCGATCTTTCTTTCATAATTTTTTATTTCCCTCCCTCCCTCTCCCAGCTCAAACTACCCTCCTTCATGTTTCCCCAATATAACATCTATGATTTACTGAAAGCAGACTGGGATGCCCACCCTCAGTACCGCTTGCCCACCCCCTTCCCTCTAGTTCACCTGCTTCCCCATGCTAGGTGGTGATAACATACACTAAAAGCCAACACTGGGGTGCCCAAACCATAGTGTCAGATGCAGGAAGGTTTCACCTTTTGCTAAAAACAAAAAGTCCCTCACTGTCTTTATTTTTTTTACCCTGAAAATCAGAAAAGTGTTCATCGCCGATTTTATTTATTTATTTTTTTTATTTTGTTTTTGTTGACCAGGTAAGTGCACTAGACAAATCCTGCCTATTTTCAGGCACGACCCGGGGGGGGGAGATACAGATGAATGCCAACTGACCTTGAACCAGATTAAGCTGTAGGTGGTATTTTTTTAGTGAATGAGGGAAATTTGGCCAGGACACCAAGGAAATTCCCCTACTCTTTTCGATAAGTGCCATGGGATCTTTAACATCCACCTGAATCCAGTCAGATAGGACCTCAGTTTAACATCTCATCCGAAAGATGGCACCTCAGAAGTGCAGCATCCCTCTCATGCTGCACTACAGTGTCAGTACTGGGATATTAACCCAAGTGCCAGATGTGGGAACTGAACCCACAGCCCTCTGATCTCCAGGCCTCAGAGGTGAGTGTGCTACCTACTGAGCCACTGACACTGATTTGACCCCCACCCACCCCAACTCCCCACTCAGCACCCCACTCACCTAAAACTGTCCCATGGTGTAGATCCATACTCTAATCCCAAACAAGTCTTGCTGGTGGAACTGGTGACTGCGATATGAGAAAATAAGGTATGCCCAGTTTAATGTATTTCAATGGGTTTTCAACTTTTACTCACACTGTCATTTTTCAACAGTTTTACCCCACATTTTCAACATGGCCTTTTTGGGACCCCACCTTCTGAATATGGCAGGTGAAATTTTTAAAACCTGTCCGGAAAAGTGATTTCATGGTCTCTCCATGAAATCACCTATCAGGTGGGATTTTCACTTACATGTTTCATGAGGTGGGGTCATAAGAAGACAATCTTGAAAATCTTGTATAAAAATATGGTAAAATGACCAAGTAATGAGTGAACATTGAAATATTTCAGCGTTCACTCATAACTTTGCTAATTTTCAGCATTTTCCCATCAAACTTTCAACATGGCCTTTTTGGACCCCACCTCATAAACAAGGCAGGTGAAAGTTTTCAAACCTGTCCCAAAAGGTGATTTCAAAGTTGCTCTGTGAAATCATGTTTCAGGCAGAATTTGAAAATCTTTACTTATCAGGTTCATGAGCTGGGGTCATAAGCAGATTGTGTTGAAAATTTTATTTAAAATATATTAAAATGAACAAGTCATGCGTGAACACTGAAATATATTAATGTTCACTCATAATGTCACTAATTTTCAATATTTTGACTCCAAACCTTTTGCAGTCATTTTTTCACACCACCTCATAAACTTGACTGGTGCCATTTTTTGACATCCTCTATGAAATGTGTTTTTGCACATATGGTGAGAAATGACATTTCAGCAAGTATTCTATAAATGACATATCATGTTTATAAGGGGAAGTCATAAAATGACTATCTTGAAAATTTGGAGTCAAAATAAAAAAAAATTAATAGTGATTTAGAAACATGTGTAGTATCAGCCTTCACCCCAGCAGGTAGTGATTTGTGATCCCCTGCTGGTGAGCCGAGTTTGTTGTCAAGCTCTGTGACCCAGCTGGATGGTGTGAGGCTGGGGGGATGGTGCTGTCATTTCTCAGTCTGGAAAGGGTAGGTGTAGGGTTGCCTGCAATGGCCCAAGTAGTTTAGTGAAGACAACTCTTTTCTTGGCATATGGCCATGTACCTCTGCATCTGTGGATGCCAGAGGACCCTGTGCTTTGGCTGATAGATGGATTCATTGCCCTGTGCATCTATGCCTGTGACCACATGGAAGCACAGGATGCAGAGGGCTCTGTGTTTTTGCAGTCCATTATCCATTAATTCTTGACATCTGTTGCTGCATAGAAGTACAGGGCCTACAAGGCTCTGCACTTCCAGAGGTAGACAAAGTCTTCCCTGCAGATTTGCATCTATTCAGGTCTGCATGAACGAGGATACAATTCCACTATCTTAAAAAGAAAGCACATTCCTTACAAAAAACTGTGTTAATGCACCAGTTACGATTCAGCTAAAAAACCTTGACCGGCATCTTGATTTTTCAGTGTATATTGATGCTGTCCACCATGAGCTACTCTCTCAGAAGTACTGGGTCAATATGCCACAGCTGGAACAGTGTGTCAATAACTATGCAAGGTATACCACGCGTGCATGTAGAGTGATGGGGATATGATAACGAATGGGAAATACTGCTACCCCTGTCACTCTACACATCTATGAGGAGAAGTGAAGTAGCTGTGTGCTGGTGGCCTGGTCAAGCCACTCCTGTGGTGGAGTGGCTAGGGCACCAGCACATGGCATAATCAGGAGACCAGGTACCATGGTTCGATCCCCCCAGGTCTCCCTGCTACTACTTTTTAGGATTTAAAAATATACTTCCTCCCGAGTTTCTCCCCATCACCAAAGTCCCCTCCAGAGTTAGTTATTTAAGTTCCAGGGGTGGGGGGCAAAGCCTCCCATGTGGGAGTATGGGGCAAAGCCTCGCTCAAAAAAAAAACAAAGTCCCATTGTTGTCAATGGGTGCACTGTTCCCAACAGGTCGGTGTTTTGCCCGATTATATTTGTGGTCAGTGCTGTTTTGGCTGTGGCATTTGTAGCATGCTGTTTTTGTATATGGCATAATGACTCCATGCCACTCTCAGCTTGGACCTTTGTAGAGGAATAAAGCAAGTATTCTGCTTCCTGCCCGCCGAGAAATTGTAGTAAAAATGATTCTCCCTACCTTTGATTACAGTGACTGAGTCTATAATGGTGCCCCTAAATCTTCCCTTGCCAGACTAGACTCCCTTTTTCATTCTTTCTGTCATTTTGCTTTAGATTGCCCCCCCCTGTACTCACCATTTCTCTCTTTTCTCATTCCTTTCCCTCCCCTCCCCTCTCTTGCTGCTAAACAGCTTTCTCATTGTGCCTCTTTTATAACCAAACTCTGGTTCTGCTCCCTTCCATCCCCTCCACCTTCTTCCTCCTACCTTCTCCACAATATTATTTCCCATTCATTCTCTATTCCTTCTAGAAAATTTACTGTTGGACAATCTGCTTTTTACGACTGTGGGCATATCCTACAGAAGTACTGCATGTACAAAAGGAGTGATGTCATGTTTTCTGTCCGTGGAACTGACTAAAGGTGTAAATAGTCTCCTCCGCCTTATCCTCCTCCAAGAAATGTTTTCCGCCCTCAAATAAATATGTTTTCATGTTAGTCAATGGTTGCAGGGTACTATTTTCTTTCTTAAATGGGTGGTACATGAACTGGAACCTGAGTAGTGGGAGGCAGCATTGTTTTTTGGGGGAAGTAAGATCCAACCCACTTCCTCCCAAGAAGCTCCTAAAGATCCAGCCCACCTTTTTTTTATTCATGTGGGAGGGGCATGAGGTGGATGTATCATGTTGAAAGAAGAGTCACTAGTTTGGGACTGGACCTAGGAACAGAACAAGTCTGTGGAGTCCCTGCATTTTGTTAAGGACTATGAAAACATAAAATACGTAATGCCTTCAAACTGACTTAAAAACCCTTGGAACAAATGATTATCAGAGTCACCTGGTGTCTCAAGAGGAAAGACTACGAAGTGTCTGAAACTACAGCTTAAGGATTCAGCTTCCAAGGAAAATAGACACATTTCAGGTATTTCTTAAACGTTTACTGTATATACTAAAATGGGCACAGTACTTGGTAAACACAGTCTGTGATGAAGTATATTTTTCTTTTTAAGTTTGAGAAGTGGAGTTGACTTGCACATGTTAAAAATACCAGCTGCAATTAACAACAACTTGTAGGTACAAAATGCTGCTTTCTTTCCTATTTACTTTTTTCCTGGCTCAGTTTATATCAGTGAAAAGAAAGACTTTAACAACTATCAGAGCTGCCATACAACTGGACAAGCTATTTATCACTCATTTTTCATTTAAAACAACACAAATGTAGTTTCACATTTTTACCATGAGGGAAGCAAGAAGATGAACCAGCATGGTTAACAAATACATTCATTGTCACCTGTGAATGAATGGGGTAGTTTTTTCTAACATTCCTGGTGAGTTAATTACTCCTTGGAACCTGTTATTCCAGTTTTTATGACTGTGTTCCTGGAACTTTCTGCATAACAAGTTCCCTTAGGTACCTCACAACACCTCATTAAGCCATTTGACACCACCATCTTTGCAGGACATTGCATAGCAAGAGACACAGTCTTGCCTTTTTCCAAATAATATACCAACTTCATTCTCAGACAGGCAGTTCTGGGCTACTGTTTATATTCTACTGAATCTGCTTAACTTGCAGTTTGTGACTATAAGTGTTTATAACTGAATGATAATAACCACATTTGCTTCACTTGCCAATAGGCAGGCATTTGTGTATCTAATTTCTGTTTGACTTACTGTAGGTCACACATAGAATCTGAAAAATTCATAACATGCTGTATTGTGATTCAATGAACTGATAAATGGGGATTTTGGTTTCTTTTACAAATAATTTTTTTCCTAACCATGAATATACTAAAACAAAAAATTATCAATAAAATGTTTTTTAAATAAAGAGTTTAGCAGTAATTTAGTTTATATGGTGTTAAGAGCTGCTCCCTGGAAAATTATCTGGTTTGGGGGGCTGCCATAAGCAGAATGGGACTTCACAGATGGGGGAACTCACAGCAGCAGAAGAAGCATGTTGGCATTAAAAGTTTAGTGGCATGGATGTAGAGGCACCAGTATTTAAGCATGACTTTGGTAGAGTATTAATTGTGACTGGGGGGAGAGAGAGGGAGTGAGTCTTGATATTTTTAGCATAATGGTTTTCTGAAACTTCAACCTTCAATGGGTTAGACTTTGTAGCCATCTGTACAGTATATCACTAAGCCACATGCAGTGGGGTATGGGTAAAACCCACATCACCAGACCCAGGCCAGAGCTGTAAAATCTAGACTGGGCACAGCTTGAGCAAATATTGCTGATCTGGTGGTGCAGCAATAAAAGATAAACTATGAAATGCCCTCAATAACACACCTACCCCAGTTTACATTTACCTGATGCCCATTTTTAGGCCTTATATAGTAATATCTTCCTTCAAGAGAACAGCTTGTAATGAAATGTGTCGAATTTACATTGGCACTTGGGCATATGCACTTTTATATTATATGAATTTTGTGTGTGAACTGTATATCAGTCTCTAAAAACAATTAAACACATCAAATGTCTTCAAAAACTTGTCTCAACATTGTGTTTATCTTCTACCTTGTCACAACATACAGTTGTCTCAGCAGTGTTTTCAGTTACGATACAATACCTTCATGTATTTGATGGTCTGGTTCTGTTGAGTTGATTGCTATAACAGTGTCATTATGTTTAATTATACAATGGCAAGAAAAATGTAAGAAGCTGATTGGCTGCTGACCCATTAAAACAGTGATGTTATTACACAATAACATCACCGTAGTTTTGGATTTGGATCAATCCTTGCATTTTCTCTTAAGAAATATTTTTCCACACTAACAAAAACATCCTTTAAAATGTATTTTTTTATTCTGCATATAACAACAAGCCATTGTATAATTGAAATAAGGCACTCCAGGGTGTGTGTAATTTTATAATAACATCACTCCTGGGGTGGTAGAAGCACTCGGCTTTGCCTCATGCTTCAACCCACCCCAGGAGTGACATTATTACATGATAGCACACACCCTGTCATGCCTTATTGCTTAAATATGCCCTTTCTCAATGTACTGTACTTTGATTCAGTTAGTTTATATGCAACAGCCTTCATGTGAACACTCTGGGCTTCTCTTTGATGCCTGATGTCTATTTGCTTTAGCTATTGTATATTGTTTGAACTGCTTTGGTCTTCTTGATGTGGTGCCTGTGTGCTAAACTATGTAATCTGTTTTTCTACTGCTACCCATGTATCTCCAGTGAATGATTGTTATAACTGTCTGCTCTCCGAGCCATTGTTTTTTGACTTGTTAACTGTGCTGTCTTTGTATTAGTTTCGACAAGGTGCCTTCGAAAATGAGTCTCTGACTCAAAGGTTTGTAAATCTGATATTTTTTAAATAAATAAATGTTTATGTTTAAGCTCATGAAACACCCTATCTAGTTAATGCAGTCACAGTCAAGGCAGCTCTGCCAGAGCTTGTTCTTACTGCTTTCCTAAACTTTGGTCCTCCCTTCCCTTTTCACTTTTTTTCTGCTTCTTCTCCTTCCTCCCTAAAGTCTTTTCTTTATGACTTTTGTTATCCTTCCTGCAGCTGTCCATGACCCTCCCTCTCATATTTACTTTCACATTACACATAATGAGCTTGGTTATTTGCAACTTGCATTGTTTATTGTGCCTCTAATATTCATATTTATGCTTTCTATATACTATATTTTGATTCAATTTTCATTAGTTCTGTTGTTTAGCTATCTCCTTGTTAGCTATTTCCTTCTGCCCTCTCTCAGAACACATTTGGAAACTAGCTATTTTTCAGCTCAGTATGTCTTTCCTGGAAAACTTTTAAATAAAGAAATAAATAAAAAAATACATACGTAAACAAATAAATAAATGTAACACCACAAAAGTAGGGAAATATTGCATTAGGGTTTTAAACCCCAACTCTCAACTCCCAGGTCCCAGCCCCCCAGCAGCAAAGGAAAAACATTAGGGTTCTGGGTCTCCAGAGTCTTTGCAAATCAGTGGTGGGATCTTCCTTGGGGTATTCAACCCTAATGCCCACCCCCTATCATGAGTAAACAAGCTCAGAAGTGATCTCTTTTCTTCATGCAGCACCTGTATGGCATTGTGTAATGAAAGCTACAACAGATTCTGTTGGCAACATGTGGCAAGGCATAATTCTCTACCTTTGAGGAGTGTATCAATATGAGGTACTGGCTTGGAGCTACACCTTGTGCTTCAGACAGGGGGCTACAGACTGGGGTAAGGAGTAAGCTTTAGAGTTGACAACTCCAAGGAAGAACCCATCACGGATTCACCAAAATTCCAGAGACTCAAACCCCTAATGTTTTTCATTTTGCTGCTTGGATGTGAGGGGGCGAGGATTTAGGGTTTCCATATTTCTGCAACATTAAGCTGAACCCTAACTGGTGCATTAACACAGTTTTTCTGCAAAGAATATAGGTATACACTTTATATATTCCTCTACAGGAACAAAGTATGTATCCTGCTTCCTACCCATTATAAGATTGTATTGAAGATGATCCTCCCTATCTTTGGCTATGGTGAATTTTGGAGATCACACTTCAGAAAGGACATAAGTAGAGTGAAAGAAGCCCAGAGGAGGCCAACTAGGGAGGTGCAGGGTTTGCATGAAAAACCCTATGAGGAGAGACTGAGGGGTTTTAACATGCGCACCCTGGAGGAGAGGGGAGAGAGAGAGAGGTGACATGACAGAGACCTGCAAGTACCTCACGGTGGTGAACAGGGTGCAGGGAGAAGTCTCTTTCAAATGAGAAAGAGCACTATGACCAGGGGACATGTGATGAAACTGGAGGGGGAAAGGGAAGTTCAAGAGAAATATGAGGACATGTTTATTCACTGAAAGGGTGGTAGATGCCCGACACAGACTGTCAGCAGAAGTGGTGAAGGCTAAAACAGTATGGGGGGCAGCTTCAAGCATGCATGAGATAGACATAGTGGCATATTAGGAAAGTGACAGACAGGAGAGAGGGCCACCAGAGATGAGATAAGGTCCGCAGGGGCAGATCTGGTAGGGAACATCTGGGCAGATTAGGTGGGTAAAGTGTCCTTTTCTGCCGACAAATTCTATGTTTCTATGTACAGTTCTGCTCCCAAATGCACCCTAGCCAGACTCAACCACTTCTTTTACTCCTTCTGTTGTTTTGCTTTGAACTGCCCACACTTATCCACTGTTGATCTCCCTACTCCTCCCTCCCCCTTCTCTCCATTGATGCCATGTGTCATGCGCAATGTGCCTATTTTATATTCAAATTCTGGCTTGGTTCCCCCTTTCCCTACCTTTCCTCCCCTACCTTCTCCCCTCTTACCTCTTACTATCTCTGTGGCACTGGTTACCATTCTATTTCCATACCAGTCAGGACATCTATTGCTGGCCAAGCTGCTTTTGTATACCATTTCCCTAAACTCTGCTCCTCTCTCCCCAACTATCTATTCTGCCTCTTTCACTTTCTCCATTAAGTCTCTCTGTGACTTTATTTCACCCTCCTGCAACTGTCCCTAATCTCTGATGTGAACTAAGGGGGAAGGGTTAGAACCTTGTATTGACACTATGTCATGGTGTTAAATAGGGCCCAGTGGGCAGACTTAATGGATCTGTGGTCATTCTCTGCCATCACTGTTTCTATGCTTCTTAGCTTGCTCCTTCCCTGATTTACTTTTGGAGTCCCCCCCTTACATTTATGCCCCAGTTAGGATTGCTTCACTGCTCCAGATAAAATGTAGTTTTATCTACCTTATGCGTCTTGTGCTTTTTTTTTATTGCATTATTAGTATGCACATCTGTAATGTACTGGACTTTTTTCTTATTCTGATGCACTGTACTGCTAGCTATTTATTTACTGATGCATTTCTCTTAACATTTTTATTTTTTTCACCTTTTTGTATTATCCACACACACACACACACACACACACACACACACACACACACACACACACACACACACACATGACACATCTGGAAACAGGTTATTAGCTCAGTCTGTCTTTCCTGGTTAAACATTTGAAATAAATAAATATTTAATCCCAGCACTGCTTTGGTTTCTAGGGGATATCAGAAGGCGGGGCAATGCAAAAGTAAAATGTGGCATCATTGAGTGTCTAACAGCCGTATTCCCCACCAATGAGTTGCTGCAATGTTTTAAAACCTATGATGAGTCACCAGGGGTCAGCAGCATACAGGTTGCAAATGCACCAACAGACTAGTTTCAAAGGTGATTGTGCATCCAGCTACAATCACAGACATGTGAAAGCACCTTAAGAAAAATACCTGTAAAATGCTATTGTATGCCAGCCTGCCGACGCAGAGGTTGGAATTCTGCTTGCGATGCTGACGACCTGGGTTCAGGAACAGAGCTGGGAGTTGGAGGGCCAGCTGGGGGGGGAGAAGGATTGAGCATTCTCGGGACTGCTTTCCTTTTCTGGGGGGAGTGTGTCCGGTGCTTTGATGACACCTGGCAGAGACTGGGGTGCTGCACAGCCAGTCCCAGAATGCAGGAGAGCAGGGCGGATGCTGGTCATCATTGCATGTCCCTGCTCCCCCGGACATCAGCACATATGCAAACCTGCTGTCCCCTGGCAGGACACCCCTGCCCTAGTGCCGTCCTCACTGCCTTAGATGTCCACCAGGGTGGGTCCCTGCCCTGTGGGTCTGACCCGGGGGGGTAAGCCGGTGCTAGCCTACAATGACCATTGGTGGGGAAGCCCCCTTGGTGGCCTACCCATGGGGCAAGCCCTGGCATGAGGGGGCATGGACAGGTATGGACCGACCTCTGGTGGGAGGGTTAGGGGGGCTGGGCTCATAAAGAATGCAAAATTTAAAAAAATGCTATTGTATATGTGCAGCCATCATTTCTACATTCATTACAATTTCCTTTTTAAAACATTTTATTTGGACATCTACCAAACCAGCACTCCTGTGACAGGCTCTAATAAACTTGAAAGATTTATGTTTCGAATCTATGCTTTTTTTCATGTTCCTTGTTTTTTTTTTTTTTTTTCATTGTTCTTTCCCAAGAAAAAGTGCTTTAATTTCCATTTTTCTTTTAGTATTGTAGTGGCTCTAATACATGAAACCAAAAATGACTGATTTTTATCATATATGCAGGTTATGTAAATCATATCTCAAATCATTTGCATGCCCACTGTCAGTTGCCTAGATAAAATGACAGCAGAGCAATAAGCAGCAAATAAATAGGGAAACAAGGGTTTAACATATTGGAGAGGTGCCTAATCACCCCTGATTATAGTGGAAGTACACAGCAGCCCTATAATAAACACCAGTGTCTGTGATAGTGCACAAAAAAGGGCTATAAGCATGACTATTCTTAAATTGTCCATCTTACTGTGCTCATTACTGACTATTTATTTATTTAGTTTTTGTTGACCAGGTAAGTGCACTAGACAAATTCTACCTATTTTCAGGCATGACCTGGGGAAGGGGGATACAGATGAATGCCAACTGACATTGAACCAGATTAAGCTGTTGGTGGTAATTTTTAGTAAATGAGGGAAATTTGGCCAGGACACCGGGGATATTCCCCTACTCTTTTTCAATAAGTGCCATGGGATCTTTAACATCCACCTGAACTACCATCAATCCAGGCAGATGGGACCTCAGTTTAACATCCCATCTGAAAGATGGCACCTCAGAAGTGCAGCACCCCTCTCATGCTGCACTACAGTGTCAGTACTGGGATATTAGCCCAAGTGCCAGATGTTGGAACTGAACCCACAGCCCTCTGATCTCCCGGCCTCAGAGGCGAGTGTGCTACCTACTGAGACACTGACACAGCACTGACTATAACACCACCCTAATAATAGCTTCTGCACAGAAATTAAAAAAATAATTTTCAAATACCAGAGGTACTTTCCAGTGACTTAAGAGAACATTTGTTGATGGTGTCTTTCTTTTTTTGCTGTATACTCACAATGATGAATTGGCAGCTGAACCAGCAAAACCAGAATGAAAGGTAAGCATATTATACTCACAACAATGATGTGGTGTAGCATTTAGTACTGGAATTTAGAAGGATACAGCTTTAGTCCTAAATTGTTCCACATGAAATTCATCATTCAGCAGAAGCAATTGCATTCGGCATCTTACATTTATCTACGGAACATTCATTAGTTTTAGAACTAGTGCACAATGAAGAACTGTATAAATATGATACTAGCTTTCCACTGCCTGAAACATATGTTTGAAGCCCAAATCTAGTAATAACTAAAAAAAATGAACTTTGTGGTAGTTTTAGTTCCTAGAGGTTAGCAGTACATACAATGCCTCGGGATCTGAAAGCATGGACGTTCAATTATTTGTTTACTACAAAATATGAGTGGTATCTCAGGATCAATAATTTGATGAACTGATGAAAAAATATAAACATGTATCACATAGAAACATAGACTCTAATGGTAGATAAGTCCCACTTGGCCTACTTAGTCTGCCCATTTCCCTATCTATTGGATAAGCTGCAGATCCTAGTTAACCAACAGCCTACTTCTTCCTACCCCCCACAAGAATTGCCTTATGTTTGTCCCATGCGTTCTTGAATTCCCCCATTGTTTTTGACCTCACAACCTCCTCAGGAAGGCTGTTCCATTTGTCCACCACCCTCTCTGTGAAAAAATACTTCCTCACATTGCCCCTGAGCCGTCCCCCCTTATCTTCAAATTGTGTCCCCTTGTTCTTGCACATCTCTTTTTCTGAAAGATGCTACCCACTTGGACTTTGCTGATTCCCTTGAGGTATTTGAAAGTTTCTATCATGCCCCCCCAAGGGTAAACATATTAAGCTTCTTTAGTCTCTCCTCATACGGCTTCTGTTGCAGATCCTGCACCATTTTAGTTGCCCTTCTCTGGACTGTCTCCATCCTGTCTATGTCCTTGTGGAGATGGGGTCTCTAGAACTGACACAGTACTCCAGATGGGGTCTTACCAACTGTCTGTACAGAGGGATAACAACTTCCTGTTTTCTACTGGTGATGCCTCTCCCTATACATCCTGGTATCCCCCCAGCCCTCCTTACTGCCTTCTCACATTGCTTGCTTACCTTTAGGTAATCTGATATGACTACTCCCAGGTCCTTTTCCATTTTTGTTGTTGTTAATACCCCCATCTACTCTTCTCATGGATGTTTATTTCCCAGGTGCATTACTTTGCACTTCTTTGCATTGAATCTAAGTTGCCATACTTTTGACCATTCCTCCAACCTTGCCAAGTCCCTTCTTATCCTTTCCACCCCCTTGTGTATCAACTCTGTTGCAGATCTTTGTGTCATCTGCAAAGAGGCATACTTTCCTTTCAGTCCCTCCACAATGTCACTTATAAAGACATTAAAAAGGACCAGACCCAGTACTGAACCCTGTGATACCCCACTAGTAATCCTCCTTTCTTCGGAGTGGACTCCGTTTACTATTACCCTCTGTGTCCTGTTGTCCATCCAATTTTTTACCCAGGCTACCACCCTAGGACCCACTCCCAAGCTGGCTAATTAGTTTATAAATCTTTTGTGTGGGACTGTGTCAAGTGCCTTGCTAAAGTCTAGGTAGGCCATGTCCACAGCCCCTCCCTGGTCTACTACTTCAGTCACCAAGTCAAAGAAATTGATTAGATTCATCTGACATGACCTTCCCACTGTGAATCCATGCTGCCTTGGGTCCTGTGCCCCGCTGGCCTCTAGGAACTCAACAATTCTTTCTTTCAGAAATGATTCTATCATTTTCCCTACCACTGAGGTCAAGCAAATAGGTCTATAGTTTCCTACCTCTCTTTGCCCTCACTTTTGTGAAAGGAAATCACATCTGCCCTCCTCCAGTCCTTAGGTACCACTCCATCCTCCCATGATTTGTTAAAAAGGGTAGTCAGTGGTATCACTAGTTTTCCCCTTAGTTTTTTTAAGAATTCTGGGGCCAATCTCATCAGGCCCCATTGCTTTGTCCACCTTCAGTTTTAGGAGTTCTTTCAGAACCCTTTCTTCTGTGAAAGGACTGGTATCAACCACCCTATCCAGAGTGCTTCTATTGATTGGATTAGGTACCTCCCCATCCTCTTCTTTTGTGAATACTGAGCAGAAGTATTCATTCAGTATCCCTGCTTTTTTACTGTCCCTCTCTGCCCACTCACCCTCCCCTTTATTAAGCCTTACTATCACTCCCTTGGTCTTTCTTCATTCACTAATATCCCTTTAAAAGGCTTTATCCCCCTTCTTAACCATGCTGGCTATCTTTTCCTTGGTTTGGGCCTTTACTATTCTGACTGCCTTCCCCGCTCCCTTCTGCTTTAACTGGTACAGTTCTCTGTCCTGCTCCTTCTGTGTTTCTTTATACTTCCTGAATGCTATCTTTTTTCTCTCTAACCTTTCCTGCCACCTCTTTTGAGAACCATAGTGTTTTTTTTTACTTTGTTTTGATTTGTTTATTTTTTTCACACAAAGGCTTGTTGCCTCTGTGGTGGCAGTTCTGATGTTTCCACACTGTTCCTCCACCCCGCCTTCTTGCCTGTTTGCTATTGCTTTTCTGAGGCGCTCTCCCATTTTGACAAAGTCAGCCCTCCTAAAGTCCAGTACCCTCACTTTTGTGTAGCTTGGCTCTTTGGCTGTGTCTATCATGAACCACACTGGTGGTCACTTGTTCCCAGATGGCTACCCACTTCTAGATCTGAGATCCTCTCTCGGTCTCCGTTTGAGAGTACCAGGTCTAAGACTGCTCCATCCCGAGTGGGTTCTAACACTAGCTGTCTGAGGCATACACCCCTGTAGGGCATTGAGAATGGCCCTGCTCTTGGATGTGGCTGCAGCAAAGGTGCTCCAGTTAATATCTGGCATATTCAGGTCCCCCATCAACAATAGCTCCCCTTTTTCCTGCCATCCTACAGATGCCTTCAATCATTTCCTTGTCCAGTTCCTCCCCCTGAGATGGGGGTCTGTATACAACCCCCGTGTGGATTGTGGTGCCATTTACAGTCTCCAGGGTGACCCACAGTGCCTCCTCTCCTCCCCGTTTACCCTTTAGTTTCATTGTTTGATCCCTTCCCTTATGTAGAGAGCTACTACTTCTCCTCTTCTACCTTCCCTGTCCCTCCTGTAAATTGTGTACCCTGGTATGTTGACATCCCAGTCATGGTTCTCTGTGTACCATGTTTCTGTGACTGCCACGATATCCAGGCATCCCTTTTCCATCAAGACCACCAGTTCAAGGAGCTTGTTACCTAGACTATGGGTGTTGGTACTCATTGACCTCCATTTTTTGATGGCCTTACCCCTTTTAGCCCCATCCCTGTCCTTACTACCTTTGCCTTTTACTCCATTTGCCCCTGCCCTTCTCCCTATCAACTTCTCTGTCTTGGTGTTTATCTCACTAACTACCCTGATTTTTGGGGGTGGGCTAGGATTTTCCTGTTCCTTTTTAGTGCCTCCCCCCTTGGCTAGTCTAAATGCTTGCCAATGAAGCATTCAAACCTATCACCTAGGATCCTGGTTTCCCTCCTGGACAGATCCAGACCATCATGCCAGTATAGGCCTGCATCCCTCCAAGTGGACCCCAGTCCCCAATGAAGCCAAAATCCTGAGCTCTGTATCAGTTTTTCAACCATTGATTTAATCCCATGATGCAGAGCACCCTCTCCTCACCCATGCCATAGACAGAGCCCCTCCAAGAAGGTTACCGTGCATGCTACTTGTCTAAGGCCCCTCCCCAATTCCACAAATTCCTCCTACACTGCTCTGATCCCTTTCTCAGCCAGACAATGTGTCACTAGATGGACATACAGGAACTTTCTGTCCCAGAACAGGAAGATCAGGAGCTATAAGGACACGGAGGCAGTAGAAAAGTAGGGAAAACTATCTAGAGTTCTAGTTCTTAAGTGCCAGTAGAGTAGTAAAGTTTTAATAGTACCTCCTTCCTCTTGCTGTTCTCTGCCAAAAGTTACTAGGGCAGTTTTAAATCCAAACACCTGGCTTCCTGCTGCCTAAGCCACTCCCCTTAATTCACAGCTCCTTTCTTCACCTAGCTAACTGCACAGATAATAGTTCCCTTCACCCAACTCAGACAAACACACTAACTCTTGTTTTTTTTGTTAGTTTGTTTTTAACCCAAATTGAAGGTCCCAGTAGTAGAGTTCTAGTTCTTAAGTCCCAGTAGAGTAGCTTCCTCTTGCTGTTATCACAACTAGACTGGGAGCGGTATGCTTTGTCACCAGTCCCTCAAATTTTACAGTATAAAATTCCTCAAATGAGTTGTAAAAAAAATAAAAATGAACATGCTCTCTAAACCTATTTTACAACTGTCATTTCCAGCTAATACTATATGATGTGTAACCCCATCTCCCAAATGGGGGAATTGCATGGTAGGCTCCATGTAACATTTCTGACTCAGAAGCTGGATTTTCACCTGGACCCACGGGACTATTGTTTTTTTTGGGGGGGGCCTTGGCTGCCCAAAGATGAGAAGCAGCTTTTTTCTTCAGTGCCTCCTGGTATGACAGCAAATTGTAGCTGGTGGTTCTCTCATGCAGGACAAAGGGTAAGGATTGGTCACCTGCTCTGAGGGACTGAAGAATTTTTGACCATGCTCTCAGGCACGTTTAGCATTGTAGCCAAAGGCAATACAATGGACATCATGCTTGCATTTAAACAAACATGGCAGTGGCCATATGTGAGACTACTCAGACCCCAGGGTAACTGGGAAAAAGGTCAGAGTTCACCTTGGACATTGCTCATGACTGGATTACCAATCAGAAGACAGGGTGCATTGCTAAGGGTATTGAATCTGAATTTTGCATTTGGAAGTGAGAGCATGAGGAAATACCGGGGAACATTCAGCCAACCATAGACTGTGTTTTCACTAATTGTCCCACCCCTGGAAAATAAGGCTAATCCAGAGACCAGGGGTTATGTGAATATAAGGCCTGCTGGGCGAGCAGAAGTAGCTGGGAGAAGACATGCCACAGAAATTCTTGGGAGAGCAGATCAGTTTTACTTGTAACAGAAATATAGCTCCTGACTGGAGCTTCAAACTGAAACAGCTGAGAGGCCCAGTGAGTAGTTGAAGTTGGTCAGGCACTCTCAGAGACTTACTTTATGGGGGGTTTGTTGAGCCAAAAAGTCAAAGCCTGACTGTGAAAATCTATGAGTTCCATCTGGAGCCCAGACAGAATGGGAGTAAACCAAAGAAAGAACCAGATCCCTTCAGCTAATTTGGCTGTCATCTACGAAGTCCCCAGCTGGAGTAGAAGAGGAGAAAAGGTCCCTTTCTAAAGGATGAAAAGTCCCTACATAGGTTGAAAACCAGGAAGGCTGAGAAGAATGGCCTATTGCTCATACCCACAAGCAACCGGAAGTGTTGCAGTAACCACCATTTCACGTGCCATCCATTCCAGCATACTGGCTGAGACTGACTCCTTGAAGGAACACCACCCTGTCAACTGAAGCCTTCAAGCACCTACTCCTGAGCAGAATAACAGTGAGTAATGATCAGGTCACTGGTCATTAGCTACAAAGCCAGACAGAGTGTTAGGATGTTGGTAACCATGGGCTAGGGCTATGTATTTTGGGACATTCTGGGAAGAAAACCAATAGGCTGGCCATCAGGCTCAGGATTACATTTATCATTCATTTATCATTAAGGGATTTGTCTGAGTGCTATGTCTTCATGTTGGTGACTGTTCATGCAACTAGAGTGCCTTGTCTATGTGGTGCTAGGCCTGCAACAATTCAGTTGTTGTGTGTGTTACAACAGAACTTTAAAGGGGCTTCCTAGGGACTGTGGGTAAGTAAGCAAGTGGTACACCACCTAGATGAGAACTATAGTGGGTCTGCTGAGGAGGTTTGGGGGGATTGCACATGTGTTTATGTTTTTGCATTGTTTAACCCTGACCCATCCCATAAAATGTATGATAGTTTTACTCTGTAGTGCCTTGTTGAAAATTGTTAGTAAAAAAAATTGGTAACCATGTTTGTCATGACAATCAGGAATGAGTGAAGTGGATCTCAAATTCTGTATGTGATTTATCCAAATTCCAAATCCCACTGCCTGAATATGTTCTGACGTATTCGTTTCGGGGTTGGGGGGGGGTAACCTATACAGCAGGTCTCGGAAATTATAGTATTTAGCTAACCAGGGGGCAGGAAATTTCCAAACAATTTTGTAGGACAGATCTTACCACACAGTCACATGATGAGGTCAAATCACATTCTTCATTGTCTCACTGCTGTTATATAATGAAATGCAGGTGCTAGATAGTAGACACGCATTTCTTATAATTACTCGTGCTGTAAATAAAACATGTTCAGTTTCAGAAGGAGAAAAAAAACTGTCTGAGCAATTCCTCTACCTCTGTGACTTTTATTTTACTTATTTATTTATTTGTTAACCAGGTTCGCACACTCAGCCAAAGGACCATCTTTCAGGTGCGGCCCAGAACTGACAAAAGGGTAGCAACAAGATGACATACATAAAAGTATAGTAAACTTCACATGCAATATGCAGGTATAAAAATGTAACATATTAAATTGCCATGTATAAAGAAAAGAATCCAGCATGTCTAATCACGTTTATCAATTGCATACAGATACAGAAGGAAAGTACTGCTGTAAACTTGTTTTGAATGAGTATTTGCTGCATGAATAGTAATGGCAAGATCATTCCAATAGTTTGGAGCAGTAAATGAAAATGCATGCTGACCCATTACTGTGTTCACCTTGGGTATATCGAGCAATAAATCAGCATCAGATCTTAGGTTTCTAATATTTCTTTTAAAGCTCAATAAAAAATAAGGGTGAGTCAGAGTGCAATTTCAGAGCTCTGTCTTTAAGTATTGGTGTTGTCTATACTGTTCAGAACTCACCCAACCAAGTAGATTATATAATGTAAAATGATTAATTCTGTGATGTGCATTTAAAATACTGTTGCATGTACAGTTAAAGCAGTGTCAGTCAAACTGAAAGATGTTTGAAAAAATAAATGGATTACTTGTCAAAGTAGGCAGAATACCAGTTGAAATGTGTTTCCTAGTATCAGATGATAAACAGTTTTTAACTCTGTATGACGTACCCAGTTTTTAATTATTTGGTTTACAAATATTGTTTACATATTGTGAAAAGGTCAAACTGGAGTCAAGTGAAACACCCAAATATTTGAAAACTTCTACGTGTTCTAAATGAACGCAGTATGTGTCAAGAATCTGAAGTCCCAAGGTATTTTTAGCTAGTTTTGGTCTTGCTCAACAAAGCACACATTTTGTCTTGTTTTATACAATTCAAAAATAAACGCTGATTAGAAAGCACAGAAGAAAGATTTGCAAAATCAAGATTTATGGCAGTGTTGATATCTGAAAGAGATGCAGAACTGTTAGAAATTATATCATCATCTAGATATAGAACTGAGCTGGTACATTTCAAACTAGATAGAAAATAATTAACAAATGAGAAGAACACAGGGGTCTTAAAGCTGCACTTTTACCTCCCAGAGAGAATTTCTGAAGGGGTTTTAGCCAAGCATCAACTGCCCTGCCCACCCCCAGCTACCTTCCCACTCAAGGCCGGCCCTAGCTTTGTGGGAGTTTGTGAGATCATGTGACCTCTGTCAAAATACCCACAACTCCAATAGCTGGTTGCACTTCTGACCACTAGGGGTCAGTTAAGAGCCCTCCTATCCTTTGCATTCTCTGCCTATCTCCTCCTCCTCTACTAACCCTTTCCTCACCAATCCCCTTCTCTACTCCTCTATTTCTCCATCTGGACAGCTTCCATCCTGTCTATGTCTTTGCAGAGATTGAGTCTCCAGAACTGCACACAGTACTCCAGATGGGGTCTCACCAGCTGTCTGTAGAGGGATAATAACTTCCTGTTTTCTACTGGTGATGCCTCTCCCTATGCATCCCAGTATCCCCCCAGCCCTCCTTGCTGCCCTTTCACATTGCTTGCTCACCTTTAGGTCATCTGATAGGACTACCCCCAGGTCCTTTCCATTTTGTTGTTGTTAGTATCTCACCCCCATTGTGTACTCTTCCCCTGGGTTTTTGTTTCCCATGTGCATTACCTTGCACTTCTTAGCAGTGAATCTAAGCTGCCATACATTTGACCATTCCTCTAACCTTGCCAAGTCCCTTCTCATCCTTTCCACCCCACCTTGTGCATCAACTCTGTTGCAGATCTTAGTGTCATCTGCAAAGAGACATACTTTTCCTTCCAGTCCTTCTGCAGTGTCGCTTATAAAGACATTGAAGAGGACCGGTCCTAATACTGAACCCTGCGGTACCCCACTAGTAACCTTCCTTTCTTCTGAGTGGACTCCATTTACTATTACTCTCTGTGTCCTATTCTCCAGCCAATTCTTTACCCAGGCTGTCATCTTGGGACCCACTCCCAAGCTGGCTAACTTGTATATTAATCTTTTGTGTGGGACTGTGTCAAATGCCTTGCTAAAGTCTAGGTAGGCCATGTCCACAGCCCCTCCCTGATCTACTACTTTGGTCACCCAGTCAAAGAAATCTATCAGATTCGTCTGGCATGACCTTCCCACTGTGAATCCATGCTACCTAGGGTCCTGTGCCCCTCTGGCCTCTAGATACTCGACAATTATTTCCTTCAGAAGTGATTCCATCATTTTCCCTATCACTGAGGTTAAACTAACAGGTCTGTAGTTTCCTGCTTCTGCCTTTCTCCCACTTTTGTGAAGGGGAATCACATCTGCCCTCCTCCAGTCCTCGGGTACCACCACATCCTCCCATGATGTGTTAAAAAGGGTAGTCAGTGGTGTCACTAGTTCTACCCTTAGCTCTTTTAGAATTCTGGGATGAATCCCATCAGGCCCCATTGCTTTGTCCACCTTCAGTTTTAAGAGTTTTTTCAGAACCCTTTCTTCTGTAAATGGGCTGGTATCAACTTCTGTATCCAGAGTGTTACTACTGTTTGTTTTATGTACCTCCCCCTCTTCATTTGTAAATACTGAGCAAAAATATTTGTTTAGTATCTCTGCCTTTTCACAGTCTCCCTCTGCCCACCCTCTCTCCCCTTTATTAAGCCTCACTATCCCTCCCTTGGTCTTCCTTTGCTCCCTGATGCACCTATAAAAGGTTTTATCCCCCTTCTTAACTGAGTTGGCTATCTTTTCCTCGGTTTGGGCCTTTGCTGTTCTGACTGCCTTCCCAGCCTCCTTTTGCTTTAATTGATACAGTTGTCTATCCTGCTCCTTCTGCGATTCCTTGTACTTCCTGAATGCTTTCTTTTTCTCTTGAACCTTCACTGCCACTTCCTTTGAGAACCATAGTGGTTTCTTACATCGTCTTGTTTTGTTTATTTGCTTCACACAAAGGCTTGTTACCTCTGTGATGGCAGTTTTTATTATTCCCCATTGTTCTTCCACCCCTCCTTCCTGCCCATTTGCTAGTGCATTCCTTAGGCTCTCACCCATTTTGGCAAAGTCAGCCCTCCTAAAGTCCAGTACTTTTGTCTTTGTATGGCTTGACTCTATTGCTGTGTTTATTGTGAACCATACTGTTCGATGATCACTAGTTCCCAGATGGCTACCCACTTCTACATCTGTGATCCTCTCTCCATCTCTGTTTGAGAGAATCAAGTCTAATATTGCTCCATCTCGAGTGGGCTCCAGTACTAGTTGTCTAAGGCATGCCCCCTGTAGGGCATCTAGAATAACTGCACTCTTCGAAGTGGCAGCTGCAACTGAGCTCCAGTTAACATCTGGCATATTCAAATCACCTATCAGCAATATCTCCCCTTTTTCTGCCATTCTAAGTATACTTTCTATCATTTCCTTGTCCATTTCCTCCCCTGAGAAGGGGTCTGTATCTAACCCTTGCGGATTGTGTGCCATTGCCTGTCTCCAAATTTACCCACAGTGCTTCTTCTCCTCCTGTTTACCCTTTTGTTCTGTTGCTTTTATTCCTTCCCTTATGTAAAGAACTACTCCTCCTCCTCTTTTTACCCTCCCTGTCCCTCCTGTAGATAGTGTATCCTGGTATGTTTATGTCCCAGTCATGGTTTGTGTGTACCATGTTTCTGTGACTGCCACGATATCCAGATGTTCCTCCTCCAGCAAGGCCACTAATTCAGGAAGCTTGTTACCTAGACTACGGGCATTGGTACTCATTGCTCTCCATTTTTGTTGGCTTTACCTTCTGTTGCAGCATCCCCCACTGACCGTTCTACCTCGGTCTTTTTCTCATTTAGTACCCTGTTTTGTAGGGAGAGGCTGGGATTTTCCTGCTGCTTGTCAGTGCCTCCCCCTTTGACTAGTTTAAAAGCTTGCCAGTGAAGCATTTAAACCGATTGCTCAAAAGACTTGTTCCCTTCCTGGACAGATGCAGACCATCCTGCCAGTATAGGCTGGTGTCCCTCCAGGTGGAACCCCAGCCCCCAATGAAGCCAAACCCTTGTGCTCCGCACCATTTTTTCAACCATTCATTAAACTGCATGGTGCCAATTACCCTCGCCTCCCCCATGCCTTTGACAGGCAGCACCTCTGAGAAGGATACTGTGTGTGCTACTTGTCTTAGGCCCCATGGCTGTCTCCTAAAACACCTGACTCAGCTGTAGCCTTGAATGGATACATGATCTTCCGAGAGAATAGGTTGGGCAAAAGAGGTGGTGGCTGTGCCATTTCTCTCTGGGACTCTCTCCTTGGGCATATTATACAGACTATCCCCCAGGCTCTGGAGTCCAAGCCTGTATTCTCAAATTAGTTATCAGGGACTCAGTCAAATCTCTCCTAGTAATGTCAGTTTACATCCTTCCCTGTAACCAAGATTTGGCCTTCATTCCCATCCTGGACTTTATCTCCCAGCTCCCTAATGAGGCCGCGGTCATAGTCCTTGATTATTCCAATATAAATTGGCCATCACCATCAGCAGCCCCACATAGGGATGCTGCTGCAGCCACTGACCTTACACAGGTTGTATCATCACCCATGCATATTAATTATAAGACAGGTAGCTCTACGCTGATTGATCTTGTCCTCACTAATCACCCTGAGAGACTTTCAATGATCTCAGTGCTTCTTGATACGTAAAGTGACCAGTTCCCCATACTATGCTGCTGGTCTAACAGTAATAAAAACACCTCCTAAGGTCTCCTATCAGTGCTCCTTAAAAAAGGATCTCAAAACCAATTTAAAGACTGCCTCTTACAGAGTGATTGGCCTCCCATCAATACCGCCACAAACATTGACACTGCCCTCGCCTATTTCATCTCCACTTTTAACTCCACCTGAGACTTCTTTGCCCCTTTTTCCAAGAGAGTTATTAAAGGGCTCGAAATGCCCTGGATCAATCAGGCTCTCCTTAACCTTATGCGCTCCCGGTACATTCCCTGGCACAAAGCCCTTGCATCTGGCCTTTCCGCAGACAGGCAGCACTACAGAGCTGCCAGAAATCACTGTACCTAGGAAATTCATCAGGCAATGGCAGCCCACTTCCAAGCCAGTTTCTCATCCACTTGGGGCTCAGGGAAGAAGTTCTGGGAAAACATCAAGCAACTGAATGGGAATACCTTGTGCCCCACCTCCTTGCCTAACATCAATGGTGTCCTTTCCCAGGATCCCCTGCTCATTGCTAACTTGTTCAATATAGCATTTTTGGATTGCAGCAATGTTCTACCCCCCAACTTCTTCAACAACTCCCCCAGTACTACACCAGCCCCCTCCAGGTATCCCACCTTTTCGCTTTAGGACTGTCTCCCAACATGAGGCCAAATCCTACCTTACAAGGGTCCTGGGGAAATCAAGATTTAGTGGGGACTCCTTGGAGTTGAAGCTATTACTTCTGGCTCTTGATGTTGTCCTTTCCCCACTCACCAAAATTATCAACCTTTCCCTGTGCCTTGGCCAACTCCCCTCCCTGTGGAAGTCAGCAGTAGTTACTCCTATATTAAATGGAGGTGACCAAACCTCCCACAACAACTATCGCCCAATCTCCATCCTCCCCAATCCCCAAAATCTTCAAAAAAAAGTCTCTGACCAACTCTCAGAATTCCTATCAAAACACATCCTTCAATGCCATCAACAACAATATGGTTTCAGGAAGGGTCCCAGAACAACCACGGCCCTTCTGGAATATACCGACCTTATCCATAAAGTACTAGACCATGGACACCTAGTTGGGTCTGTGTACATAGACCTAATCAAGGAATTCAACATGGTCTACAAAGCCCTCCTTGTTGAATCCCTTCCAGCTATGGGCCTGTCCCTGGATGCCTCCTCCTGGTTTACCAACTACCTTAGTGGAAGGATGCAGCAGGTAAAGATCAACAACACACTATCTTCTAGTCTCCAGTTTGATCAGGGGTTCCCCAGGGTTCAATCCTGGGGCCCTTCCTCTTTAGCCCATTTCTTACTACCCTCCTTACTGCTTCCTCTGGGCATATGTTGTTGTACACCTACAATGTCATAATTTACTGCAGCTACCCTGACTCCATTCCTCTACAACAGGATCTCCAAAGATTCTTCTCTGAATCTAAAGCCTGGATTGCCAGTCATAAACTCAACATAAATTCAGGGTCTTAAATAATTGATTAGTAGTTTTTTTCTTTGGGACAATACTAACTGTACAGAAAGCATTTATATAGGTTTTCTAGAAGTTGTACGTTTGTTAAACACAATGAGGCAAGTGCTATGCATTTTCACAATGTTTTAGAACTTTTATGAGCAAAACACTAATCAATTTTTAGAGTTAAATAAAACCCTGAAATTACAAGAAAACAAAATCCATGGTATTTTCACACCATCAGAACAAACACAATGGCATTTCCCTAAACATTCTTAACTGCCAGCTCTCTCCCTGGAACAGGTTCACAGTTTTAAATACCTTGGCATTACACATGACTCCTCCCTTTCCTTCCATGAGCATATAAACCTAGTCAGTACCGCTATAAACACCAGAACTGTCCTCCTGTACAGGCATAGACTGTGCATGCCCTCAGATGTCCTCCACCTGGCTATAACCTGCTCTGTCTTGTCAGCAGTCAATTATGGGATTGTAATCTATGGGTCAGCTGCTGACACAGCAACCCACAGGATAAAGGTTGCCATGAACAAGGCTTGTCGACTAGTGGCTGGTTGCGACAGTTTCACTCACACCTGTGATCTCTACTGTCAAACTAACCAGCTTAACTTTGAAGGCCGGGTTAAATACCATACCAGCCTGCTAGCCAAAAAGACTGCCTCTGGGCTCTCCCCACCAGGGCTTCTTCACTTTCTTACTCCTGCCCCTGTAAACTGGGCTACTAGAAGTTCCTCTAAAGCAACTCTTCTAGTCCCCCAATGTAGAACCCCCCTGGGACACAGGGCTTTTATGTACAGGGCTCCCCTCTGGTTGAATGCCCTTCCTGGGGTAGTCTCCTCTGAAGTTAAACTAGGCCCTTTCAAAGCGAGTCGTAGAAAACATCTTCTTTCCTCCTGTCTCTGTGATTGCTTCTAGCCCCCCTTCTCCCCTCCATACCCTCTACTGACAAACAATGTCTCCTCTGACTGCTCCAGCCCCTCCCATATCTCCTTCCTCCACCCGTCCCCCGGTTTCTACCATCTACAATCCCATCTTAATCCCCCCTTCTCTCTGCTCTTTCAACCCACTTTGCCTGTAAATCCATCGCTATTCAATTCTGTGTTTTTTCAATTGTTTACAATGAATGTCTGTTGTTTATGTGCGCTACATAATTAATGCTATGTTATTATTTCATTCCTACTGTATATTCGTTAATTTTATTGTTTGCTATCTCTGACGTGGAGCCTTTGTAAACAAGTCTTTGACTCAAAGGTTTGTAATTCCAAAATTTCAATAAATAAAATAACAAATAAATAAAATAAATTGGACTCCTGCAGTATACCATCTAATAATATACACTCACTAGATGAAGAACCATGTTGCCTTACTACAGCAGGATGGGCCCACATTACTTAAGTATTTTAGTAGCAAAGTATGATCAACCAGGTTGAAGGCCTTGGTCAGTTCCACAAATATCATGCCAGTGAGATCTCACCTGTCCATTCCTTGACAGACATGGTCAGCGAACCCGATCAAGAACACTTCTGTACTATGGTTTTGTCTAAAACCATGTTCTGCAGACTTAATGTTGTGCATTTAAAGATAAGCACAAATCTGGTCATTTACCAATTTTCTAATATCCACTGGAGGATAAAATAGAAATGGTTTGATAATGATCAGCACACTCCAGTGAACCTCATTTCCAAATAGGAATGAGCACTGTGTTTTTCCACAGTTGAGGGAACTCTCCTGTAATTAGTGATAAATTATGAATAGCTGTCAAAGGACGTAAAATATAATTTGCTATCAATTTCAGAAACTGGGGTTCCAATCTATCAGTGTCTGAACTTTGATCAAATGAGAGAAGTCCAATCAGTTTTAAGGCCTGCTTAGGCTTAATTAAATGAAAGTAAAAAGAGGAACTTTATTAGCTGAAATGTTCTTTACATTTTTAGAGAAAATTACATTGGATTAATCAAATGCCGCTTTATACTTGTCATACCCGAAAACCTATCGACAAACAAACAAGAAAACTCTCACAGGTGTTAGCTGGATCCCAAACAGGTTATGCATTATGAATCAATGCATCAATGTGTCTCTTTTTAACTGGATTGGTCAGCTCTGTTACAGAGGCCCAGAATCTTTCTGGGTTCCCCAAATTATTATTTTGCTTATCTGTTACTGTACTCCAAACCTGGTACATTTCAATCATATTCATAGGTAGTTAACTACCTATGACAGCTGTCTAGATGGCCCCTAGAATTGTACATAATGATTTTGCACCTACTGTATCAGCAACATGATCAAAAAGCAGAGATGCTATGAATTGCCTTTGCAGACATCAAGTGGTCAGGATTTATGAGATGTCTGATGATAAATGATTTCTGTTTTCAGTCTCTGTGCTGCCAAAAACTCACTATCACTGTTTATATATTTTGAACTTCTTTTCCTTAAATGATGTAGTAAAGTATGTGTTCAAACTCATACATATAGCATTAGCAGCTCCTCTTTAACTATACTGCCAAAGCCTATTAAAGTCTAACAAAAGCAAGATCACATTCCCATCTGCAACAAAGGTGATCTGAGACATGCACTAGGTTTTCTATACTCAAACTATACAGAATTTGTTTCGCAAACTCAGAATCAACATGTGACAAGCTTGATCTTTTTCTCCCCATTTGGTTTACAGATGAGCAAATTGGATGGTGAGTACTTGGATTCAAGAAATAGTCTTTGCAATTTAAGGCTGGAATGATAAATCACTAGGAGCTAGTTGCCCACTAAGAAAGAAAAATCACAAACATCAGCTACTAATTCCAAAAATGTGCCATATATTGTTTCAAAGTACAGGTATGGTAATTTCCCCTGATCCAATACTGTGTCTCTCCTCCTACTACTATTTTAGTCAATAGCATATACTATAACTGGGCCAAGGCTGTGGTACTGACTCAATAACTACTGAGGTTGTATGAGCAGAGGTGAGGTCTTTACCAATTTACCAACCCTTTCATATTGAGAAACCATGTTTCCCCATCATCCTATTCCTCATCATTATTCTCAATCACCTTTGCCACACCTTACTTCTGGCTGATTGTCCATCTTTGCAGGACATCACCAAGGTCATTCTGTAGTTCACCAGCAGTGGGTACTCCACTTGACAACAGCAGAAATCCCCCCCAACACGCACACACACACACACACACACACACACACACACACACACACAGAAGCAGTGCTGGAGTTGTGAGGTCCTCTTCATGACAGTGCATGGTCCTTAATTATTAAGATTCTACCATCCCACTGTGAAGGTCCTGATGCATCAAGACTGGAGGCAGATTTAGATTGATGGTAAACGTTGGAGAGCATCTTAACACTGATTATAAAATGGCTATAAAAAATTTAGTAATTTGATTGGCTGAGGAGCTTGGAACCCAGTGCTGTTGTCCCATCACGATAGCACTGGAAGAAGGATCAGTAGCCTCTTCACATATGAAATCAGTTGTACCAAACACATACCTGACTGCCATCACAAATGTGGCTGTCACCTTTACTCACTAAAAACCTTCAACTAGGCCCTAAACATAAAACTACATTAAATTTACAATAATTAAGTGTTATTTGCCGTCATAATCCTCTTCTCACACACACATAACTTAAAAAATGAAGTGCTGCAGTACTTACAATTTTAATTTATGCTGTTTCTTTGTTTACCATGAAAAATCCCCCTCCTATCCTCACCTATTTACTGGGGAAATCTGTGTTCTTTAACCTGCTACAGATAAAACAAAAGCCCTGGTTCCATCTAAGGCCTTCTGTTATGTGATAGTGGGGTGTGAACATTCTGCCAGTAGAATTGAGCAGAGATTTGAATTCTTGTATTCCATACAGTACATAGTAAACGTTCCAGCTCTTGAATTCAAACCCAAGACACGTATCTTGAACCACCTTCTTGGATACTTTGCATTTTAATATCTTTGCAACTGTTCAATGGATTTGTATGACATTTTGCATGCACAGTCTCAAGGGGTAGATTTCTTGACATCCTAAGTTGCCACCCAGTTGAATGTGAAGATTCTGAGATCTGGATAGTGAAAAAAGTTTTTTTTAAAAAAATCAACATTTTTTTCTTGTTTTTAATCTTCATCTAGCACCCAGATAGTTTGAAATTTTGGTCTGAAATTTTTAGGGTAGAAAGGGCTTGACCCACAGATGTGACTTTGGGTGGTTTGGTGAGCAAATATTATTTCATTCAAACAGGAAATAGTCAGCCAGGTTGTGTCCCGGAGCTTGGTGTTATTTTCTTCTAACCCATCAGCAGCAGAAGTACCGGCTGGCAATATAGCCTAGAGGTTAGAGTAATGAGCTATGAATGAGCTTGGTACATCCAGCAGACCAGACCTTGGTTTGATTCTCACAACCTCCACTTGCATACTGTGTGACTGAGCAAGTCACTTAACCACTCAGTGCTCCCAAGTCGCCCCTGAAAACAGGCACTTGTGCCGCCTTACCTGGTTACCAAAAAAGAATAATACTAAAATTGTATTTGCTACACCTAACAGTAAAATGTAATAAATAAACAAATGATGCAGGGTAGCTCTGCAAGGGAGTACAGTAAATGTGGCTAAATGTGTTTAAATGTTGTTACAATGCAGTTAGACATCCTGGCCTGAATATTCAGACTGCGCCTGGCAATGGCGCAAGCGTGGGCACAGCACATCTGGATGTGCCGGGGCCAGAACCAGGTGATAGTCAACGGTGATAGGCCATGACACAGCACCACTGAATGTGACACAGAATGTGCACAGTGCAGTGACAATGCGCCAGCACAAGCCACAGATAGGGAGCACTGGGGATGCGCTAGTGCAAATGCAGTTGCGCTGGGCACAGCACCCGCAATATTCAGAATAGGGCATGCAAATGGGGTCATAATAAATGTAAGGTGCAAATGGCGCCATTTGCATGTCATTATGGCACCATTTGCATGCGTTGGGCAGGGCAGCTCGGCAAAATGTGCCTGGTGCCCTGCGTTGTTGCTGTAAGCCCCTGGCGGTCTAGTGCACCCCTCCCATATGCCCGATCATGGGCTGTAGAATAAGACAATCCATACCTGGTGGTCCATTTAAATCCCCCTTCCTCTCATTTCACCCAATCTCGGGCATCTGAAATGAATAAATCCCCCGGTGGTCCATTGGTATCCCCCTACCTCACGGTTCACCCGATCGTGAGCATCTGAAATGAATATATTCCCTGGTAGGGCAGTGGTACCCCCCTCCCCTCCACCCACAGAGGACCCCTGCCATCCAGCTCCCCCCCCCATCAACAGCAGGTGGCTGCACTTTGCCTGCATACTACCCGGTCACCGCCGAATGACAGCTTACAGTATGATCTGTAAGTCAATTGGTCCAGTGTGGATGAATGCTTGCACACCGTACTGTAACACAGGCATGACTCTTAGAATGAACCCATCCACAGATTTGTGTCTGTGTAGTACAGTATGGTGTGCAAGTCCATTCATCCACACTGTGGAATAATTGGCTTACAGATCATACTGTAAGCTGTCATTCGGCAGGCGGTGGCGCGGCAGAGTGCAGCCTCCCGCCGATGACAAGGGGCGGAGCTGGGTGGCAGGGGTCCTGTGGGTGGGGGGGGAGGGGGGTACCACTGGCCCACCGGGAAATATATTTATTTCAGATGCCCGTGATTGGGCAAAATGGGAGGGGGGGGACACCACTGGAACACCAGGTGAGGAATTTATCTACACCACTGCCCACGATCAGGACTGCTGGAGGGAGGAGGAACCACTGGACCATTGGGGAGGGTGTGGGTGCTTGTGAACTGTGTACCTATGGGGTGGGTCACCCCCCCCACGGCTGGTGGGTGCTGTGTTGCACCCTGCTCTACAGCAGTCCACCTGTGGGTGGCCTGGGTTTGTTCCTTGTTTTTCCGGCTCAACTTTGAGTCCCCATATGCAGTGCAAATCAGGATTATGCCAGCATATGCACAGCACATCCCAGGCTGAATATTGGGATGTGCCGCATATGCATGGGCACACCCCCTACATTTGCGCCGTATACATTACCATTGCACCCCGGTGCTCTGGGACTTGCGCTATGCCTGGCAGCCTTTTGAATATCCCACCAAGGTGCATTGCAGGGTTACACCAGTGCAACTCGGTTGCACCAGGCACAACCCCTTTGAATATCTGGGTCTCAGTTGTTTTGCTTCTTTTTAATGCTTTTTAAAAATTAAAAAGGCATTCCAAGTCATGACAAGGGACTACATTATCTCTATATATCATGGCTAACTTTAATTGCAATACAGTTAATTCTTCAGATTTTTCCTTTTATTACATGCTTTTTTTAATGCAAAAAAAACGAAATGTAAACAATGTGAAATGATGCAGACTAGTTCTGCAAAGGACTACTTTATCTCAATGTCAGCCATATTTAATTGCAATAAAGTTAAACCTCTAGATTTTTTTGTGTCTGTTTATTGCTTAATCATTAAAGTCATGTTGAATATTTTATATACATATTATAATCACAATAAGGCACTCCAGGGGGTGTGTCGTGGAGGGATAACAGCACACCTAGGGTGGCAGAAGCACTCAGCCTCAAGTTTTGACCCACCCTAGGTGTGCTGTTATCCAACCACGATGCACAACCTGTTGTGACTTATTGCTTAAATAGTCGACTGAAGGATCTTCAGCTTTTTCCAAAACAAAACATTTTACTTACATATTTGTATAAAAATAGCTAGAGAATATTTTCATGAATTTATCCTAAATTTGATTAAAAAAATACTGTATCCATTGTAGAGACATTTGTCTAACTATTGTGAATCTGAGCTTAGTACTGGTTTATGAAAACCCACCTATGACCTTCAGGTGCAGTTATAATATGGTTCTTAGGGAGTCTAAACATATGATTCTCCTTGAAAGGTGTTGGGAGTTTCAGACTACACACCACTTGTTAAGTATATTTAGCCAGGGTAAACTCCTTAAGCATACTGAAAGCATGTTTTATGCCCTGTGGTAATGGGACTTAAATGGCATGTAACACATTTATTTATTTCAAGTAGTTGTTTGATTGTCGTTGTTCACCAAGTAAGTTCACTGTTGTGTGAAACTCCATTTACAGGAACAACCCCCAAGGGTACATGTAGATAAGCATCACTTGTAAGAAGAGAGTAATAACCAAGAAAATTCCAAACAGTAATGGAGACACACTAGTAAAGAGACAAATAAGGTAATATAATTACTGGCCAGCATGTTTTATGTTTAAATAACTGTGTTGTAATGATCAGTTATAACCAGTTATGGGTAACCATGAGCTGCTAATCAGGCTTTCACTGCAGGAACTATGTACCCCAGTTTCACAACTGCCTCTCATTTACGAAAAAATTGTTCCCTCAAAAAACATGCTCTGTCATACAAAATAGATGCAAACAGTACAACTTGGAATCAAGCTTTACCGCCACATTCTTTTCTTATTAAACATTTTGAACAAGTAAGGGAATTCAGTTTCAGACACTATTCCTATAGACTCTCTAAACTCATCTCTTATTAAAAACTACTGGTCAGTAAATATAAACAAGCATTTGCCAATGCCAAATGGTTGCTTGCTGATATTAGCATTGGATGTGCAGTAGTTAGACAGATGCAGAACAGGAATGGCAGTGAAGTATTGAATTCACGCCAACCCCACCTCCACCCTGCAGAGATGGACAGGCATTGGGGTGTGCCTTTGGGTCATCGCCCATAACGCTCATAGCATTTCACCTCACCCTATCCTGCAGACAAGTGTTGAGGTGTGCCTTGGGGTGTTCAGCTTTACAGTCACCCCATTTCATAAGGACATATGCTGAAATGTGTGCAGTATAGGAGATTGGGGTGAACTCTGGTGCCGAAGAGTCCAAGACACACCTCAATGCCTGTCACTGGCTTCAGGGTGGGTGTGGGGGTGGAATGGCATGAGCATTATAACTGGCAATCCAAAGGCACACCCCAATGCCTGTCAGTCTGTACAGGGTGGGACATTATGGTTAGAAACCCTAATTCCCTGGGTGTTTGTTGGTATTTGCACTACAAATCTTTAACATGGCCTTTTTGTGATCACCACCTCATGAAAGCATTTGGGACCTCTGCTCACGAATAGTGGCACTGTGATTTTGTTAATCTGCCCCGAATTTTGATTTCTCACAGTGCCAGATGTGCAAAAATACAGTTCAGGCACTATGTGGAAAATGACAGCTGTACCATTCATAGGGAGGTGTAAAGAGATGGCAGTGTTGAAAATCTGGAGTGAAAATATTAAAAATGCTTGAACTTATGAGAGTACATGGAAACTGTGCAATGCACGCTCTTAACATAGTCATTTAGTGGAATTATTTCACCAAATTTTCAACATAGGCATTTTGTGACCTCTGCTCATGAATTCTGTCACTTTGATTTTCTTAATCTGTCCTCAACATTGATTTCCCACAGCGACTGTGCCATCATGTGCCAGATGTGCAAAAACACATTTTGGGCAGGATATGAAAAATGACAGCTGAACTGTTCATAAGGAGGTGTGCATAATTTACAATGTTGAAAATCTTGAGTGTAAATATTACAAATTCTCGAAGTTACGAGTGTGCATGGAAACTGCACAATGCACGCTCATAACGTAGTCATTTGATGGACTTTTGACAGTGTCACTGTCATTTTCTTAATCTGTCCTGAACACTGATAACCCACAGCGACCACGCTATTCTGTGCCAGAAGTACGAAAACACATTTAGGACAGGATGCAAAAAATGGCAGCTGTACTGTTCATAAGGACGTCTAAAAAATGCCAATGTTGAAAATCTGGACTGAAAATATTGCAAATTCACGAAGTTATGATTGTGCATGGAAACTGCACAACACATGCTCATGACACAGTCATTTTTTGGAATTTTGTTCGCCAAATTTGTAACATAGGCTTTTTGGGAACCCACCTCATGAACAGTGACACTGCCGTTTCATTAATCGGTCCTGAAAGGTGATTCTGCACAGTGACAGTGAAATCACCTTTCAAGACTGAATAACCAGATGTCAGTCACTGACTTCATGAGATGGGGTCCTAAGAACCCCATGTTGAAACTTTGGTGCCAAAATTCACAAAAATGGGCAAGATAAACACATAAGTTGGAAAAATGCAATTTATGCCATTATACAGCTTATTGGCATTTCTTCAGTTTGCAGTCAGCTTTGAAGAGTGCAGACGTGTTCCCGGTTGACCGAAGATTGTCACACCAGGCTCCGGAGGTAAGTGTGTGGTGGGGAGTGTGGGGAGGTGGGGTGTGCAGAGGATGGGGGAAGGTTGGGGGAAGGGGCACCAGAGACAGTGAGGGATGTTTTTTTTCTTTTACAGGGAACAAAAAAAAAAAAAGCGGGAAGCTTTTCTTTTTTTTTTTTTTTTACAGGTGGTTTGGCATCCTGGGGTGGGCTCCCAACATGCCACCTGAGTGTTTGTTGGAGGTGGGGTCAGTCGCTGAGGGGGACTGGGCACACCTCTCGGCACACAACAAATGGGGGGGACATTATGCCGATGGAGACTGGGCTCCCCTGTCAGCAAATGAACTTGGGAGGAGCATGCTGACAGGGGGATTGGGCACGCCCATCGGCTTTTCATGGGGACTGTGAGAGGTCGATGGTGATAGCCACTGCCATGTTAATTTAAAGCAAATGCAAGGACATTATGCTGATGGGGATTGGGCTACCCCATCGGCAAATGAACTATGGAGGCGTGAGGGGGCATGCCGACAGGGGGATTGGGCACCCCCGTCGGCTTCCATGGGGACTGTGCGAGATGGACATTGATAGTTGCTGCCATGATTATTGAAATGGGACACCACACAAGGCAAACTGTAATTCGCTGCTGTAATCAGGGATGGCCCCAGCAGCAAAAACAACTGATTGTTAATGACAGGGCACTCCCTGATTGCAGCGGCGAGTTTCTTTCAAGTTGGTGGCATGCTACAATACTGCTGTCATCAACAGCGTGCTTCTCTATTGGCACCACAGAGACCAGCCCCAAAATGGACTGCTGGCATTGGCCACAACACTGCCGCACCTCCATGACTCGCTACTGCAGCAAGCTGCTGAAATATGTTTCTTGCGCATGTGCATAAGCAAACATAAAAAGACATAGGCAAGTGTTTGTAAGATAAATTTCATACAAACCCTCAGTATGTGATGCTTTCCCTTGAGCTTTGCTTTTTGGGTTTATATACTGTAGCATCCTACACCTCAATTGTGTATACAGTTCTGGTTACACACACCTACCCATGTCTTATCTTTATATAATAGCTGGCTCTCGTTGTTTGCTATAGGGAAACTGGATTGTAATTTTGCCGTTATAACCAACTGGTTATAATGACAAACAAGCACCCAGCTTCCCTTGTGTTGGGCATGCGCCAGGCCCGGCTCTTCCCTTCCTCCCCATAGCTGCCATTCCTTACGCTGGACCATTCACTGTCAACAAATTGATGTCGGCATGTGCCCTCAAAAATATAATTTATTCAGTTTTAAACAGGTCTGCTTCCAAAAAGGAAAAAGTAAACGTTACTTTCACGAACTACCATGCGCTAGCTGTAAAATTCCTCTTGTCTGCTGTCCCCTACCATCCCAGTCCTCAACGCTCTGCAGTTCACCAAAGCAGGAGTCGGCGGTAAGTACTTTTTAAAACAAAATTATGACTGGGCACAAATGTTTATTTTTGGTCTGAAATGTAAAAAGAAAAGGTAAACACTGCTTTACATCAGCAGCAGTGCTGCCACAGACCGCGCTGAAACCCCAATGGTTCGCAGTTTGGCTCCATAGACAAATACATTAATTTTGTGTAATTGCTGTAGCAAAAAAATGATCCTCAGTAATTATACAAAATAAAGGATGGGTAGGTGGTAAAAACTCCACTGATTTTACAGACCCCCCCTCAATGTGGGATGCCTTAATAAACCCCTCGAGCTCGCTCTCGGGGTTTATGTGGCATTCCACACCTCGGGGGAGGGGTCTGTAAAATCCTCCCACCTACCCATCCATTATTCTCAATGTTGCAACTTATTAAGCAAAGAAGATACTTTAGGTTATAGAGTCAGACACCCTGCTCTTCAAACACCATGTCCTAGGTCTGATTTTACTCAGGGTTTGTTTCTTCCCTCCGCTGGTTAATGCTAGAAATTGCCGATGCTTTTTTATGGAGACTGTTTCACTCTCTTTATTAAGATCAGATCCCAAATGCCACACTCAAGTAGATAGCCCCTTGGCAGAAACTTTCCAACTTAGTCTAGATTCATCTGTTCACTTACAGAGTTGTGTAAAATTGTAAAATTTCACCTAGCAAAATATTTCACGTAATTATCACATTACGCAAAATGTTTCGCCTAGGCGAAACATAATTTCGCCTTAGATGGTGATGATGTGTAACATCAAATTTCAACGATTTCGCAAATGTTTTTTCAATTTTTGCCTGATACTTTGATACTTAGAGGCAACTTCAGAAACACCCAGAACAGAAGGACACAGGAATTGAAATATATAAAACAATTTAAATCTCACATTTCTGGACTGAATCGGGACATCGGTTTCATGACACACTATGGTAAACTGTAATTCTTTTTTATTGTGTACTAAATCATGTCAATATTTATCACACTTTGGTTCTGTATCTCTCTTACTATTGTATTTTTTTCCTCTGAGTTCTGCCTGTTCTGTTTTTTCTTTACCTATACCTCACATCCTCCCTGCCTCTCTCCTATTTACTCCTGAGCTCAGTCCCACCTATTCCCTCTTGTTTTCACACATCTGTTTATCTAGACCTTTGTTCTTTTGTTTCTCCTAGTTTCTTGATTTCCTTGCATCTATTAGGCATCTCCTGTCCATTCTACCTTTTCAGCCAGCCTCTGATCTCTGATCCTATCTGCATGCTTTTGTCTTCCCTTTAGCTTCCTTTCATGTCCTACTGATCTTTTCCTACTATGCCCCCTTCCCATTTCTTCTCATGTTTTAATTTTTTGCATCTTAGACTTTCATTGCTAATTCCGTTTATCACCTTCATACTTCACTTCCTGATTTTTAATTGCCTGACAGTAGATATAAATATTGCTTGTTGCTCAGTTTTGCTATTCACCTGAAGAAGGGACCTGTGTGGCCCTGAAAGCTTGTGCATAATTCCATCTTGTACAAGACACTTGTTGGTCCAATAAAAGGTATCCAACCTCTTCAATTTTGCCTACAAATTTGCAATACATCATGGGTAAATAGCTAACATATAGTATAACATGTAGGCTGTTTCCTGCACAGTATATTGTCTGTTGAGTTGGAGAGCAGTTCAGTGTGGTGCATCACAGCCAATAAACCCTTCAAAAACCTCTTTATTTGTTATTTTGGAGAGCCAATTGCTCTCAAAATATAAATTTTATTCCTACTGCTGCTAGTGAAAAATTTTGTTTTGGTATCTTTGGATAATACTTAAATAGTGTTTTCAGTTTTCTCTGTGTCAATGAGGGAGCTGAGTGGGGGAGGATTGACCGTGTGCATGTGGGTGGGTGGGTGTGTGTGTGTGTGTGTGTGTGTGTGTATGTAAAAGCAGAGCAGGCTAGTTCCTAATATTTGACAGATTTTTCTCAAGTTGTGAGTGAGTTTCTGCTATTTCTTTTAATTCTTAATATTTTTGTTGGTGTGCTACATATTTGTGATATTTTTCTTACATATTGACCCTTTTTTAGGTAACTTTATCTGAACAGTTACTCATTCTGAGTAGTTATGTTCCTGTTTCCCTTTTTCTGCTTTATTTTTGTATTGGAAACCATTGTAAACAGGGATGAAAACAGCAGATTTCAGTCCTGGTGGTGGATGTGAACCATCTAACAGCATGACTGACACCAGATTTCTGTCTCAATTTACTGTGACATTTTTTGGGGAAACATTTCTGGGCTTCTGTGGCATGTTAGGCAGTAGCAGCAGCAAGATTAGGCACGACAACTGTTTGTAATGGTGCAGAAAACAGTAGATTTAGGTCCTGGTGGTTGATGTGAACCATATAATAGCATGCCTCAGGGATTTGATTCACCTCTGGCAGGCACCTCGCACCCTACGCTCCTCCTCCCTCCCCCTGCTAGTCCCCCCCACTCTACATCTATCCCTCTCAAGGAGGTCCTTTTCATTTGCTACTGTCTTTGATTGGAATGCCCTCCATCCCCACAAGTCCAACCTGCATGCCTATCTTGCTGCCTCTCCCTCCTGCCTCTGCTTCCACGGATGCTCCTAACCTCCCTCCTCGTCTGACCTCTGACCCATACCACCTCTTCCCTTCCCTCCCCACCATCCTTTCATCAGGCCTACTCTCCTCATTTAATGTGCTCAAAGTGTGACATTCTATTGCACATGTATAGTTATTAATCATAATGTATATAGATTTTTATAGCTATGTAACTATGGTGTACATAATTAGCTGTACTGTATTGTAACCACTGTACAATGTATGTCAAATTGTATCCACCGTACAATGTATGTCAAATTTGATACTGTAATGAACTGGCTCCCTGTACAAATGCACTACTATACTGTACCATGTATGACCACGGGTCGACCCTGAAAAAGGGACTGTAATTGTCTCAGTGGTCTTACCCGGTCACCAAAACTCAAATAAATAAATAATATATGATTAACACCAGATTTATATCTCAATTTACAGCACTAAAACATGTCTTGGGAAACATTTCTGGACTTCTGGGGCATGTTTGACAGTGACAGTACCAAGATTAGACCTGAAACCATTGTAAACAGGGCAGAAAACAGCAGATTTTGGTCCTGGTGGTGGACATAAACCATCTAACAGCATGACTGACACCAGATTTCCATCTCAATTTACTGGAACATTTTTGGGGAAACATTTCTGAACTTCTGGGGCATGTTAGGCAGTGGCAGCATCAAGATTAGGCCTGAAAATGGTTGTAAATGGTGCAGAAAACAGCAGATTTCAGTCCTGGTGGTGGATGTGAATCATATGAAAGAGCTTTTGACTCCTTATCAATCAATCAATTAATCAACTTTATTTAACCAGGCATAAAACACCACTAAGCAAGCTAATTTTCAAGGTGGTCCTTATACCCCGTGCTCATTTTCAAGGTGATCCTTATACCCCTGTGCGACAGCTCTGCTCTGCTGACGAGGGGTTGCTGGAGATTCCGAGGGTTAATTTGAATTCATCTGGGGCTCGGGTTGTTATGTTTATTGCCCCAACCCTCTGGAATTCTCTACCACATCAGCTATGGGAGTGCAGGACAGTGTGGAGTTTTAAGCAGGCACTGAAGACTTTTCTATAGAACAAAGCTTTTCCTGATTTTCTATGATTTTACTTATATTTATTGTTTTATTGAATATGTATGTATTTGTGCAGTGCTTTGACAGTTTGAAAAGCGCTATATTAAATAAAAATATTATTATATAACAGCATGACTGACACCAGACTTCTGTCTCAATTTACTGTAACATTTTTTGGGAAACATTGCTGGACTTCTGGGGCATGTTCGGCAGTGGCAGCACCAGATGTGTTACATTTTCGGAATATTGAACACAACAATAACTGACACAACATCACATAGCATTGTGAAATTATCTTTTTAATAGGCACACTACTTGACATTTGTAGACAGGAGGAGGAAACATGTTAAAGAGCAGGTGACACCTTTAACATAACTTTTACAAAACATAACATTGATCAACCATTCAGTTGCATTCCACATACAGTATTTGGAGTTTGCAAAGGAAAGGCTGGCACCTGTCAAAGGCTGATGGCCATCAGGGCCCTGCGCGCAGTCTGTATTTTTTTAATTCAAATATCTTGTGTGAGTTGCTCCAACTCAAAGTAAGAATTACTCACCACCCACACATATCCACAAAATGCTCTTTCTTTATTCCAGTGTGGCAAGTAAACAATGTAAAAAATGCTCCCATATAACTAAGATAAAAAAATGCCCGCTCCCTCAAAGCACCATACTTCATGATACATCAATGGTTATGTCACACCAGACGCGTTTCACACATGCATGCTTTCTCACACACAAAGCACGCATGTGAAAAATGCATGCTTCAGGTGTGACATAGCCGGTAACATATAAGGAATGATGGTGCCTTGGGGAAAAGAGTGTTTTTATCTCGGTTATATGGAAGCACTTTTTACATTGTTTACTTGCCACACTCGAATAAAGAGCGAGCACTTTATGGACATGTGCTGTGGTGATTATTGATTTTGAGTTGAAGTAACTCACATGAGGTATTTGAATTAAAAAAAATACGCACTCTGTGCACAAGGCCCAGACAGACGTCAGCCTTCGGCAGGAGCCGGCCTTTCATTTACAAACTCTATATATATGGAATGCAACTGCATTACACATCATTATGTTGTTAAAAGTAACCTTGTAGGTGTAACCAGCTTTAAGAAGTAACAAACACAACAAATAATAAGGGAATAAGGTGTTTATTAGGGGACGGGTACCTGAACACAGTACAGAATAAGTATAACAAATGACAGGCAGGATCAGGAAGACAAGGGTAATACAACAATGAGCAGGAAGACGTAATAGACGTAGAACAAGAAACGGGACTAAATTATATAGGGAGCATAAGACAGTAAAACACAACAGCAATGGTCAAACAAATTATTTTACATACAAAATAAAGAAACAAGGACTTAAGTATGTAGATTAAAGAGGACAGAACAGTTTTTTTTTTTTTTGGGAAACATACAAACAGCAGAATAGAGGATAGAAAAATGAAAACAAAAAAGACAAATTAATTCATGCTGCCACATTAACTGCCAGTGGGACCGCCACACAGTTCAGACAGGATGCCCACGATTTTGTCAACATCACCCTGGAGTTTAGCAATCTCCCCCCGGGTACCATAAAATTCCTGTCTGAAATCATTTAACTCCTGTAGAAACTGGTGGACATCTGACAGGACAGGTGATAAGTCTGCATGTGTCACTGCTGAAGGGGTGGGGGCTGCCTGCGCTGCTGCTGTTGGCTCTGGACAGGGAGGCCCTGGCGGGGTCTTGATGCTGCTGCAGAAGTTGTTGTCTGGTCCAGTGAGCCTGGTGAGGATGCTTAACGGGTCCACCCACACCTCCCTTCTGCTCACCCCCTTCAGTGCTCACACCCGCACTGCTCCCTACAGCTGCGGTTGATGCTGCCACCACCTCTTGCAGTTTGACATCCCATTGAAGTGGGTGATCATGCAACAAGTGGCTCCACTGGCCACTTGCCCTGAAGTGAGAACCAGACTTACCACGATGCACTTCCTGCCCACGTAGATTGCAGGTGACCACTGGGTCACCAGCCGAACTTGCATAAAAAAACTCCCAGGCAGGAGAACTCCAGGGATGATGGGGCCGTGGGGGGGCAGATGATGCCCCAGGTACTGACTCCTCCAGCTGTTCAGGAGGGGACATTGTCTCCTGTTGCTGGGGTGGAGCAACAGTATCCTGGTGCTGGGGAGGGGGCACTGTCTCCTGCTGCTGCTGCAGTAGAGGGGCCATGGTTGCCTCCTGGTGCAGGGGAGGGGGCACTGTCTTCTGCTGTGGTGGAGGGGCTACAGTCATTTCCTGCTGCTGGGGAGGGGGCACAGTTGTTTGCTGATGGGTGCTGGTGGTGAGGCCAATAGCCTCCTACCACTGTGGCATTTCATTTTTAATGGACATCTGAAATGTGCGCCCGTCAATACTGTGTACAGGTGCCCCACTGCCTCTACCCTTTCCATTATGCCCACCACCACCACTAATTCAATCGAAACAAAAGAAAAGAACAGAGATAGAGATAGAGATAGAGACTCTAAAAGAGAGAGCCGGGGGAATCTCACACACACACACACACACACACACACACACACACATATACACTCACTTCACAGGTACTAAAATATGAAATAGGACAAACACAAACAAGAAAAAGTTAGAAAAAATAGCACAAATTAAGTAGTTTATGTATTAAAGTGCACTCTGCAATAGCGGTGGGTGAAGTGCCTAAAATTCACCACATGAAGTATTTTGTGTAGAGCCTGAATTTTGTGTACTATTCTGCAAAGCGAAGTGAATAACTGCATCTCGAAATAATGCTAAGTTCCCATTATTCTTTATGGACTTTGTGTTAGTTCGCCTTTTTTTTGCTCTTTAAGATGAATTTTGCAGTGATTCATGAAATGTAAGGACACGTGGGCTCTAGCCTCGGTTCAGCGTAGTGTCTGTGAGTGACAAGCTAGAGACAGTTTGTTCTCAGAGCTCTGAGAATCAAACCATTGAAAAGCCTTTAAAAATGCATTTTTGCCACAAAATTTTGTGTCAAAATTTAGTACATTGATTGCAGTAAACCCTTGTGTGTTTATATCATCGAGCATTTATTGATTTTGCGTGAATATTGAATGTTAATTTAGTATATTCAGTCTCTCTACTGACAGACACTGTAGAAGTGTGCTTCAGGGGAGGGGCAGATCTGGGATGTATATTGTAGAAGGGAAGATTCACAATGAGAAAGGCAGTTTTTTCAACTTTTGTTGGCTGATGTTTTAGTATTTCTGTGTTCGGGTACACACAGCAATACTTCTATTAAGTTATTATCAGGTTTTGCTGTTTGCTGTGCTGCTGTGCATTTTTTTTTCAGTCTGTGTTGCAGTTTACTGAACCGTTAAAGTTTCTACGCATTACATTTCATCTGTGTGCATGCCATCAAGTCAGATACATTTTATTACACTGCTGTGATAGCAGTACTCTTAATTTCTTAACCCCACTGCAGTATTTTTTCTGGCTTCTATCTAGCTAGTGCTGTAACACCACCCTCTGCAAAATCCGATATTGTTGTTCCACTGTAGGATTTCGGAAGACTGGTTAAGGTCTTGTGCCTGTGCAGCTACATCTGTTTAGTGCTCAATTTCTATCTGGAAGTTACTGTTGTTTTTTGGCTTCCCATCCACCAAAAATGGAATAAATATAACGCTGCTGTTAATTGTCTGTGTTCAGTCTGTTGAAATTGTTATCACTGTACAACTATTGTGTTTCCCCATAGTACCATGATTGAATACTGTCTCTCATTGTATATTACAGTATTTAACCAAAAAAAAAATGACATAATAAACATACTTATTGCAGTATTTGTGGCATTGTACGGTCTTGTGAATTCTCTCGAATTTGTTAGCAACCCACAAAATTAGAAAACAAATCACTGTTTGCTTGGTGACTCTGTGTAATCTAAAAAAATGCCCACAAAGACATGGTGAGGCAAAGATGTTTCTGACTGTGGCGTATGAGTCACATAAGTCAGTGAGGTATAAGCTTTGGCTCTGTGGTCACAGCATTCCGTTGCACCATGTGGAATAAATAAAAAAAAGGAAAAAATCCTTGAAGGGAAAAAGTACTATGACAGAGAGAGTTAGGCCAGGCAAGGTCCTTGAATCTGTGTAGGTAGCAGCAGTGCCTGCAGCATCACCCTTGGCATAGGTGGTGCATGAAATAAATTCTGTGTGTGTGTGTGTGTCAAATAAAATCTGCCAGCCAGTCCTCAAGTAACAGCAAGTAGCCATGTAGGTAAAAGTTGCAAATTAACACTGGAGGTTTACCACAGGCATGAGGAGGATGACTTTGAATGTTGCAGTAGTGTTCAGGGTACCAGTGTGGTGCATATCTCAGTTCAAACACTGTACTCACTGTCATGTCACGATCATGGATTCACGAGTCATGAGACAAATCACGTTCTTCACCTTCACGATCACGAATCACAATACTTCAGCTTTTTTTCATCTCGCATACCAAGCAGGACAATCACATCTATGTTTGTACCCAGTCATGATGATGGTGGTGCTGAATAATGCAGGTGAAGCAGACCATCCTGGTGCAGTGTAAAACTCAGGAATATGATAACAAAAGGGGCAAAACTCAAAAGCAGAAAAATGGCGTAAACAGAAACACTGATTAAATAACTAGCACTATGCAGACACTCTCAGAAAGCTCCTTCTCTGGCACAGGGCAAGGGAAAGTGAAACTAGTTCACTGTCTTGCCTGCATCATGTGACCCGCAGACTGCCAGACATGAGATCCATGGGCTGTTTCTTGCCAATTTCACCTTCTCTAAATGTAATGCAAATTGAACATGAAGTACACAAACGCAAAGTCTATTAAGATGAATTTTGACTTTTTAATGGGAATTTCACATAGTGTTACATGAATTCGGAATTGCCCACTTCACCTTAACTCCACAGGTGAATTTAAACTTCACTGCATCTTTACTCTGCAGTCACAGGTTTCGGACTCTGAGTCTAGAGGATGCCTGCTTCCTTGAGATATGTAGCACAAGAAATGAACCACTCACTTCTTGCCTGTTTAGACTCAACCATGTGACCACCAGCAGAGAGTAATGTCCAATGTCACCTTATAGAAGTGCAAGGTGAAATTGGGTGATGAAATTTCACTGAAAGGCCATAATTACGCAATATGTTTCACTGGGAGAAATTGGCAATTTCACTGCCGAAATAAAATTTCACTGCATCTCTATTCACTTAATGAGTATGTGTGTAACAGGGACATTCAGTTTAATGGGACGTAAACTTGACGCACTTTCATTTCCTTTTCAGTCAATGTTAAAGTCACTGATAATAGGGACTACAGATGTGTTTATTTGGGAGAGTCAGGGCGTACAGTAGTTATCAAGATAATTAAGGCAGTACTTAAACTCATTTACACTCTTATCACCTCACCTGCTTCTGTACCCTGAACACATATGACCTCTGCCCTACAGAACCTGTAAGCAGTTATGCAGTGATGCAAGGCCAGCAGGTATGCAGCTGAAGTGGACTGGATGGTGGTGAATCAAAAGATGGTCAAAGCAGCACATCAAATCACAAACGGCAGCACACAGCGCAGGATGGAGAATGGAAGATTTACATCCAGGATGTCAGGGGCACAAAAACAGGAATTTAGCATGCAGCAGTAAGTCATGCTTAGTTTTGTTGGTTGCAGTTGGTTGTAAGTAACACCAAAGACTATAAGAGTTCTGCAAGGACTATGGACACCAGGGGTGGCTCTGTGTGGGAAAATGGGAGGGTAGGTCAATGGAGGCACACCAGAAAGGGTGACTATGACAGCAGACAATGGCTGATGGTAGGACTGTGGCATATTTTTTATATACTGAATGGGTGTTAGGTGTGTGAGTGAAAAATTATTAATAAAGACTTTAAAAACTTTTTGTTTTTGAAATCTGTCTTGATTAATACTGTACTGTACTTGCGATAATCCATTAAAATAATTGTTTTCTGTTAAAAATGGTGGACACTTCGGTTTTAACAAACACTTCCTTATACAGACTTAAATGTTTCTAAAACGGTTCCAGGTCAAAGCCCTAGTTTAAATCTGGCCATCATTAGCCCCCACGAGAAGCTTTTTTGGCATTTTACCTTGGGGGCTAATGATTGGCCAGGTTTAAACTGGGGCTTTGACCTGGCACTGTTTTTGAAACACTGAAGCCTGTATAAGGATGTGTTTGTTAAAAACTTTCCTTTTTTGTTTTTACTCTATCTCCCAAGTTGCAACTAAATACCCTGCTGTAGTCCCCTTTTTGGTAGAGGTTCCTTAGAATTTTCCTTTTTCAGCCTCGGGACACCATCAGACACTGGACTTGGGTCAAGAGGGCATTTGCTGGCAGCCCTCCCCTTAAGGCTCCTGAGGACCAGAGAACCCTGAAGGAATCTTCAGCCTCAGGACACCATCAGACACTTTGAATAGAGAGGGCATCTGCTTGCAACCCTCCCCTTAAGGCTCCTGAGGATCGCAGAACCCCGAAGGAATCCTCAGGCTTGGGTTGAGAGGGCATCTGCTTGCAGCACCCCCCAAGGCTCCTGAGGACCACAGAACCCTGAAGGAATCTTCAGGTATGAACCTGGAGCACTTTGAGATTGGTGTCAAGCATCATCTTAGACCAGGAACTCCAGATCTACCTGGACAGTGCTCCCTCTGATTATTTTGGTCAGCAGAACTTTACTGATTGTCTCTCTCCAGTGTACATGGGAGTAATATTTTAGCAAGCATTATTTCATTTAGCATTTCATACAGTTTTGTCCTCTGCATAGCTCTTTATCGCTGTTTTAAGGAAGTTATAGTTTTGTTTAATGTGTATGCAGAGTGTTTTAATGCTTTTACTTGAGTGTTTTGACCCATTTAATCTCATTTCAGTGTTGTACAGTAATCACCTCTGCCTAGCTCTCCCATCCACCCACAGGCTGTTCCCCTCAATCTGCCTCTGTTTTACATCCTTATAGTCTCCTCTGGAAGACTCTCTCACATTTGTACTTCTCCGATTTCCATCTTAGATATCACAAAGGTGCATAATACTGTACTGAATTAATTGCCTGATTTGTAGTCTAATTTTCTGAATGTTACTGCTGGAATGCTTTCAGCTCTTTTCTTGCCTCTCCTATGCGACTTTGCTCTGGGGGACACAGTTTCTCTGCCTACCTTCTATGTCCCCACTCCCATTCCACTGCTTCCGTGCCTTCCCTCTGTAATTCCATTCCTGCTCTCTCTCTCTCTCTCTTCCTCTCTGCTCCATCTCCACACGCCCACTCTTCTCGGTGCTCTTTGCCTTCACCTTAGTATTCCCACTGAGCTGCTGGCTGTTCCCATTGTCAGTTACTCACCTTTGGAGCACAATTCAGGTCTGTAGCCACCTCCCCACCCGTCTCAGATCTCCACGGCCCCCAAAGCTGTTAGGAGTTCCTTATTTCCCATTGCCTGCTCCATAATCCTTCCATTTTCCCTCCTCAGCCTCAGGACACCATTAGACACTGGATTTGGGTTGAGAGGGCATCTGCCCTCCCCTTAAGGCTTCTGAGGACTGCAGAACCCCAAAGGAATCATCAGGTATGAAACTGGAGCATACCGAGGTTGGCATCCTGCTTCATTTTGGACCTGGAACTCCCGCTCTACCTGGACAGTGCTCCTTCTGATTATTTTGGTCAGCCGACCTTTGCTAATTGTTTCTTTCCCCTACTGCTCTCCCTCCAGGGCACAGGGGAGTAACCCAACTGGGCTCAGCATTTGCACTTTATATGCTATCCTCCAAAGCCCCTCTCATGCACCTCATTACACTCACCTGTTTAACCACCTAATCGTGTAACTTCAAACACGTTCCTTACATTAACACTCACAGACTATTTCTTTCTTCACACATTAAACTATCCTCTCTTCCTTCCTGCAGCCTGCTGCATGCTAAAATGTCCCCAAATTATAATCTCCCCCTAGCTCCAGAGCCTCTAATTTATCCTTCCACTACCTCTCACCACTATCACCCCCCTGACCCTTCTACCCACATTCCTTTCACTACTTCCCATCCCAATATGCCCACTCTGATTGCTTGCCTAGGAATACTTCTCTCTCCCCTCTCTCTCTCACAGGACATCCACCCTTAAATAATTGCAACACACAATCGTTCCCTACATATCATTCATATGAACTAATAAAAACCCTACTACCAGCTCCACCTGGCACACTTACCTCCCCCATTTCAATCACCCCAACTGACCACAAAGTGACCAATCCCCTCAGAGGATTGTTCTCTAATAATCTCTTAATAATGCTATTAATCACATCTGCCTGCTGCAATGCTGTCACACCCACTGGGGGAACCCCCACAAGTACCCCATAACCAACACTCCCACCTCCTCCCCCTAAAAAACTGCTTCCTTTCCACCATATGCTCAGACTATTAATCCTACTTCTCATCTCAGGCTCCATGCACCCAAATCCTGGCCCCTCCTCTCTGAATCCAACCGGAAGTGTTCCCCTCCCATGATAACATAATTAAGGTAGCACACTTGAATATACAGAGTCTCATGGCAAAGCAAACCGTTTTCAAGTCCTGGGTCTCAGCCAATAAGTTTGACATCATAGCCTTCACTGAAACTTGGTTGTCCAACAAAACACCTACTTCCAAAATAAATCTTGATGGCTACTCTGTTACCAGGAGGGACAGGATAGGCAAAATGGGAGGGGGATGCCTTTTCTTCATCTGCAATCACCTCACCTCTGTGGAACTCAGCATCCATCCCATGACTACCACTCTTGAAACACTTTCCATAAGTCTAATCCTAGGTAACAGCAAAACCATAACACTGAATGTAGCTTGCTTACTCCCAGGCACCCCTAACCATAAACTGGATTCACTTCTTGAACTCAAAGACTCCCTTCCCCTCAACAGGGCATGGCTAATCCTGGGGATAGGGAATATGATGGAATCACTTCTGAAGGAAAGAATTGTCAAGTACCTAGAGGCCAGAGGGGCGCAGGACCCAAGGCAGCATGGATTCACAGCAGGAAGGTCATGCCAGATGAATCTAATGGATTTCTTTGACTGGGTGACCAAAGTAGTAGATCAGGGAGGGGCTGTGGACATGACCTACCTAGACTTTAGCAAGGCATTTGACAGTCCAACACAAAAGATTAATATACAAGTTAGCCAGCCTGGGAGTGGGTCCCAAGATGATAGCCTGGGTAAAGAATTGGCTGAAGAATAGGACACTGAGGGTAATAGTAAATGGAGTCCACTCTGAAGAAAGGGGGTTATAGTGGGGTGCCATGAGGTTTCAGTATATTACCAGTCCTCTTCAATGTCTTTGTAAGTGACATTGCAGAGGGACTGGAAGGAAAAATGTCTCTTTGCAGATGACACAAAGATCTGCAACAGAGTTGATGCACAAGGTGGGGTGGAAAGGATGAGAAGGGACTTGGCAAGGTTAGAGAAATGGTCAAATGTATGGTAGCTTAGATTTAATGCTAAGAAGTGCAGGTAATGCACCTGGGAAACAAAACCCAGGGAACAGTACACAATGGGGGTGAGATACTAACAACAACAAAATGGAAAGGACATGGGGTAGTCATATCAGATGACTTAAGGTGGGCAAGCAATGTGAGAGGGAAGTAAGGAGGGCTGAGGGATACTGGGATGCATAGGGAGAGGCATCACCAGTAGAAAACAGGAAGTTGTTATCCCTCTGTACAGACAGCTGGTGAGACCCCATCTGGAGTACTGTGTGCAGTTCTGGAGACCCAGTCTCTGCAAGGACATAGACAAGATGGAAACTGTCCAGAGGAGGGCAACTAAAATGGTGAAGGGTCTGCACCGGAAGACATATGAAGAGAGACTAAATGAGCTTAATATGTATAGCCTCGTGGAAAGGAGGGAGAGGGGGGACTTGATAGAAATGTTCAAGTACCTCAAGGGAATCAACAAAGTCCAAGAGGGTAGCATCTTTCAAAAAAAGAGGTGTGCAAGAACAAGGGGGCACAATTTGAAGATGGGGGCGGCTCAGAGGTAATGTAAGGAAGTATTTTTTCACAGAGAGGGTTGTGGATGCATGGAACAGCCTTCTGGAGGAGGTTGTAGAGTCATAAACAGTGGTTGAATTCAAGCATGCATGGGACAGCCATAAGGCAATTCTAGGGGGTTGGGGTAGAAAGAAGTAGGCTGCTGGTTAACTAGGATCTGCAGCTTATCCATTAGGTAGGGAAATGGGCAGACTGGGTGGGCCAAGCGGTCCTTATCTGCCATCAAATTCTATGTTTCTATGTTACTGGGCTACATAATGACTGGCAAACTTATAGGCAGCTAAGGAGTAACTGCAAGAACTCAATCCTAAAAGCAAAATGACTTCACTTCCAGAGTCTCCAGAGTGACCATCTCAGTAATCCAAAGGAATTTTGGAGACAGGTTAACTCCCTCCTAAAGGGTAACACCTCTGAGGCCTCAAGTTCCCTCGCAGCCCAGGTGGTCACTCTCTCTCTGACCCCACCTGCATAGTCAATGGCTTCAATGAGTTCTTTACCAATCTGGATATTTACACATCACAGTTTTCTGGTAGTTCCACTCCCCACCTCAAGCCTGACCCCCCAGTAGACAGCTGCCTCAATGGAACACCCTGCCTTCCACCTAAAGTTTGCAACACTTGATAAGGTTTGCTGGCTACTCAGGAATCTGAAGGCTGACAGCTCGCCTGGCCATGGCACTCTGGAACCTAAATTCCTCAAGATAGGAGCTGATGCCCTAGTTCACCCTGTTCGAGACTTGTTTAATTGACCCTTCCTTACTGGAACCATCCCTGATAAATGGAAAGTAGCGGTGATCATCCCCATCCACAAGGGAGCTTCCAACTCGGCTGTGGAAAATTTCCAGCCCATCTCATTACTTGTGCCCCCTCGCTAAAATACAAGAGCGTATAATTTATGACAACTTGCAGGATTACCTTGACCTTCACCATCTCTTCTCACCCTCTCAACATGGATTTAGGAAAAAACACAGTACACTTACAGCTCTGGTTAAGGTCACCTCTGACATATTCTGTGAAATGGACTCCAGCAGTGACACTAGAGCAATCTTTGTAGACCTGACCAAGGCCTTTGACTTGGACAATCATGACCTTCCTCTACAACAACTGCATGTCCTTGGTCTAGATGTCCATACCCTGACTTGGATACAACGTTACCTCTATGGCTGTACCCAAACAGTAAAGTGGGCAGGCTCCCTATCTGTCTAAAGGCTCATCACACATTGTGTCTCCCAGGGCTCCATACTGGACCCATTACTTTTTTCTCTGTATATTAATGACCTCCCTAATAACTGTGGTGGAGCCTCCATCCAACTATATGCAAATGATGCTCTCATCTACTGATCTTCCTCCAATGTAGAGTGGCTTAATTCAACACTTGCCTCTGACTTCCACACTCTTGAAGACTGGTTCCTTCAGAAGCAGCTTGTCCTCAATATTAAGAAAACTAAGTGTATGCTGTTCACCAACTCAGCCTCACCAGCCTCCGGCTGTATCTTCACATTTGGGAGATGCACTCAAAACTGGAAGGTCCTTTAAATATCTAGGGGTCACCTTAGATCCCTCATTTGCTTTCATAATGCATGCTACAGTCCTCACTAAAACCATAAACTAAAAAATTGGTATCCTCTACCGCATCCATCCATTCCTTACTTTATCCTCCTGCCTGAAGATTGTGGATGCTACCCTCCTGCCTCTCCTCATGTATAGGGCTCCCTTACTACTCTCTACTACTACTGCATCTGTTCAATCTCCCCTCTCTCAGGCCTACCATAGGGTCGGTAGATTTGTACTAAGGACCAATACTCAACATCACCACTATGATGTCCTATCAGCCCTGGGGTTGCCTGCCCTACGAATCAAAATTACGTTATGCTACACTAAGCTTTATCCATAAGCTTGTCCATCGCTTCACTCCTCCTGCCTCACTGGTATTGTTCAACGTTGTCTCCCTCGATGTGCCCTTAGATCTGCCTCCCTTCTCCTGCTATCTGTACCAAACCTGTGCCTCTCTGTGGCCGGGAGATCATTTGCTTACTCAGCTGTGTCTGGTTGGAATTCTCTACCTCCTTCTATTCTGGCCAGCTCCTCCCTCTCTTAGTTCCAAAGCTTGTTGTTAACTCACCTAACTGACCCATCTTACTCCTGCTTCTATTGAATCCTGACTCCCGATTACTCCTAGTGTGATTTTCATGTCATACCCTTCTCCTGCTATACCCTTTCCACTCTCTGTATCTCCTTTATCTCCATATCTCCAAAAAAGAAAAAACATTTTGCCTGTATGTAAGCTTCTGTTGACTGAGCATTACATTGCTTATTTGTTTTCTTGTGCATTGCTATATGTAAATGTTAAACTGTTATGTATTTCTTCTCCTTGCCATGCTTATACCAATGAATGCACTCTCAATGTACTGCACTTTCCGGGGTTGTCCCTGAAAAAGGGACTGTCATGTCTCAGTGGACCTAGGAGGCAGTAGAGCGCAGTGGGTTAAGGTTCTGAGCTGCAGATCTGGAGACCTGGGTTTGAACCCACAGCTGCCTAGGTGCATACTGTGTGATCCTGAGCAAATCACTTAACTTCCTTGTGCTCCCAGGTCGCATCTCGAAACAAGCTTCGGCTTAGTGCTACTCCTGGTTAAACAAAGATCCCTTCCCTCCTTCCCTACCCGGTAACCCAAAATTCAATAAATAAATAACGTTTTTAATCTGTGTTTTTGATCTTATGTATGTTAATTGTTAGTGGTATGTATGCACGGCTTTAAGACAGCACTATTTAATGATGTCACTTGGTGTGTGTTGTGCCTTTGAAAAAGCACATTATACATGTCAAATGCATTTGGCAGCTCACACCTCATGAGGCTCGTTGTTTTTTAACTTGTTTGCACCTGTTTATACCTGAGACACTATTTTAATAAATGCCTTCGCACTAGCCAGTGCTGTATATTTTTTTCCCAGTTGTGAGTGCTCCGAATTTTCTGTCTTATGTTTAACTGTAATATATAACTCAAAATTCTTATCTTGGTATGCAATGGCTATAACAGCTTAATTGACTGCAGTACTTCTAATGGCTCAATCTGTACCAATAGCTCACTTTTTTAAAGAGCACCATTTTTAGAAGTACTTCCAGCAAGCCACCTCTGGGGACAAACCTTACCCTACATGGACTTAAACAGTCCACAGGTCAAATTTGTGTGAAGTATAGGTTATGAAGAGAAAAGTATTATTATGTATGGTAGAACACTGTTCTGCATGTAAATCCATGCTTAGAACAGCACTGTTGTTCTGCTACAGCGATGACACAGTCTTGTTGTGCTGCACTGAGGATATCACTATTGCAGCACAACAACATGGATTTTGTATTTCTTTGAAACTTGGCTTCCCAGCCAAATGCCCTTTGGGGTAAACATTGCCTCAGTGCTTGCACACAGAGGTTCTTCATCTTTAAAACTATTTTTTGTTTTAATTAGGTTCACCACAACATAACCCAGATCGTCCATCTTAGGGTAGCTGGTTCATTCCACTGGGGTGTCAAACAGACGAGGCATACTGATGAATCCTGGTAGGACGAAACACATGTCTATGTCTTCTGTTGGCACCCTTTGCAAACTGCATGAGAAGCCGTTCGGCATCATGCATTTCTGCTTAAAGTTGAACCAGCATAATATTCTGTGGCGATTTGCATATGCAGTCCATGATGCTTTGCATTTTGGGGGCATGTGTGATTTTGTATTTCTTTGAAACTTGGCTTCCCAGCCAAATGCCCTTTGGGGTAACCATTGCCTCAGTGCTTGCACACAGAGTTTCTTTGTCTTTTAAACAGTTTTTTGTTTTAATTGGGTTCACCACAACATAACCCAGATTGACCATCTTAGGGTAGCTGGTTCATTCCACTGGGGTATCAAACAGATGAGGTATACTGATGAGTCCTGGTAGGACCCTTTGCAAACTGTGTGAGAGGCCTTTTGGCACCATGCATTTCTGCTTAAAGTTGAACCAGCATAATATTTGGTGGTGATTTGCATATGCAGCCCATGATGCTTTGCATTGTGGAGGCATGTGTGATTTTGTATAACATGGAATGTCGTTGCACATGCATGATGAAGTGGCCGCGGTGGAGAGGAAGTGAGCAAAGCTGGAACAAACTGCTGTAGTTGTGCCGAAGTAAGACCTTTTTTGTACTGGGGACCTGTTTGGGGGACAAGGAGTACACTTATGGTTGCCCATATACTACAAAATATTGTGTATGAACAACCATACACATACAAGGCTATTTTAAAATTTCAAGGTTTCCGTGGTAACAAGACTGTTCAAGTTGCGCTCTCGAGGTCTCCTGTTACCATGAAAACCTCTTGATTGAAAAATAGCCTTGTTGTGTATGATTGCACATGCACAATCCTCTATGTAATTCTTGGCACAGAGGAGCTGGCCACCAGATCCTTTCCCTTCCTGGTACCAAACTGTAAGAGCGCTGCCCCCATGCTGTTATGTTTTGTGACATATTAATTTGTAGAATGCTGGGGCATGCCCCAATGATATCAATGGGGGTGGATTTAAAATTAGTGTTTTATAGGTTTTAGAGGTCCACTACAGTCACTATAGTGCTTTGGTACTAGACCTAGGCTGTCTAAATTTCTAGCCCTCCATTCCTTCCACACCCTGGATGGCACACCAATTGACAATGTACATGCCTCTAAATATCTAGGCATCTGTCTTGACCACCACCTTGACTTCTTTTTGCACACTGACACGATTCATAAAAAGCTTCATCCCAAACTGGGAGCCCTATTAAGGTATAAAAGCTGCATCCCCCTCCCTGCCCACCGTGATATCCTTACCAAGATGATGCTCCCTATCTTTGACTATGGTGATATAGTCTATTGTGCTGCCCCTAAATCCTCCCTGGCTAGACTGGACCCACTTTTCCACTCCTTCTGCTGCTTGGCCCATAACTGCCCAACCCACACCCACCACTGTACTCTATTCTATGCTTTCCCTTCCCTCCCTTGTGGATTGTTATCTGTCCAACTGTGCCTCCTTCACTTCTAAATTCTGGATATCCTCTTTACCCCCCTATCTTGACTCCCTACTCTCTCCCTCCACCCCCTCCTCCTACTCCCTCCGAAACATTGGGTTTCACTCCCTCAAGCTTCCTTCCCAAAAAATGTCTGCTGGTCAATCTGCTTTCTCTTTCTGCTTTCCCAAACTTTGGAATTCTCTCCCCTTAAACATCCATTCTGCCTCCTCAAAACCCTCCCAACTCTCTCTTCTCCATTCCCACATCTCTCCTTCATGCCATTGTCTCTAGATCTATTTCTCGGCATAAAATCACTGCCCATTTCCCCTGCTTGTTATATTTCATTTCTCATTTCCCCTCGCCTCTTTTTTGTTACCTTACTGGTGCCTCTGTATACTGCACAACCTGACTATCCCTGCCTGTACTGCAGTACCCAGGTTTCGGTCAGTCTTTTCCTGCCAGTTCCTTGTAAATACCCAGGTACCCAAATATAAAATCTGCAGAAATCTGCTGTCTCTGTTTATTCCTCTGTCTATCCACATACTGTTTTTCTACTGCTATTACATTTTATATGTACTGTCATGTAAATTATGGTCATACCTGTTGCTTTGTATGTTATTTTTGTAAAATCCTTACTCTCAGTTGAAATATTTTATTGATACACCTCTTACACATTTTTTGTCTCTTTATTTTATAATTGTATTAAAGTATAATCTTTTTAAAATGTTTTAAGCTTGTCCCTTTCCCCTTCCCCCAGGACACATCTGGAAATGAGTTATTTTTGCTCAGTATGTACTCTCTTGGTAAAACACTTAATAAATAAGTAAATAAAAACCACTGCTCTAGTAACAAGACTCTTGATAGCGGAGTTACAGTTTTGATTTGATGGATTCCAGTGACCATCTAAAACATATAAAAAGGTAGTTTAAACCTGCTCCCACTGATCAATGGAACAGGCCCCTGCACTCTAAAAACTACAACGTCAGGGATTTATTGAACTCTAAAAACTGATTAGCGTTTTGCTTATGAAAGTGCTAAATCTTTGTGAAAATGCATAGCTCTTGCCTCATTGTGTTTAACAAACACAGCACTTCTACAAAATCTATATAAATACTTTCTGTACAGTTAGTATAGTCCCAAGAAAAAAAACTGATAATTATTTAAAACCCTGTACGTCACAAAACGTAAGAATATGGGAGCAACATGGGGGCAGAGCTTTTATGATTCAGTAACAGGAAATGGAAGGAATCTGGTGGCCGCTGACTCCTCTGAGTCAAGAATTATTATTTATTTTATTTTATTTTATTTGTTTTTTTGTTGACCGGGTAAGTGCACTAGACAAATCTTGTCTATTTTCAGGCATGACCCGGGGGAGGGGGATACAGATGAATGCCAACTGACCTTGAACCAGATTAAGCTGTTTGATCCCCCCCCCTTCATAATCTGCACTTCAGAAAAATTCGGGCTAGGAACTGTTTACATCCAGGTAATGTAAGGCACCAGTGAGGAACTTTTTTTTAATCAGCATAATTGTTGCTCTATAAAAGAAATTGCATATTTAGATCTTAAAAATTATTTCACCAGAAATTATACAGTTACTACCTTAAATGAATGCATATGTCTATGATGGAGTTTTGAACCACTGAAATTTCAACCCCTTACTATATCTTACTTGTATAATATTTTTTTATCACTGTGTTTACAAGTATTTAGTAAAATCAATATCTTAAATTACCTATTAGAGCAGGCACAGTACAGTCATCTTGTCCCAATAAATGATGCATTTTGCATGCAGGCATGCACTGTGAAATCTGAAATAATGTGTAATGCTTGTCTAATGATTTCCCTTCTAACATGTACTGGAAAAATCAATAGTTTCCTGGCACATGTACTGTAGACCTTTACATTAACCATTAATACCTTGTTGTAGACTATTTAGAGAGGGAATCCAGAAACTAGCAAACTATCATGGGATTATATTCACAAACACTGCCTCCAGCAGTAACACTGCTTTACAGTACTTTGCCTTAACTAGCCCAATTCAAGTATCTAAAATGTATTTGCATGACAGAGTGCTGAATCGGGTTAGTTTAGGCAAAGAAAAATTATGTGAACACTAGAGTTGATGTTCATGAATACAGGCTATAGATACATAGATAATTTAAAGGGGACAGGAAACGTGTGGTAATTGGTAGCAGTTAGTAATGCTCCTGTTAAGAGCTCTGACAAACATGCCTCCAAATAATTTGTATTTAACTGTACCCGAATAAGATTTGATGTGAAAAAATTATTTTTAAATTGTTTTCTTTTTAAGAATAACATTCTGCACGGTTCTTTTCATGGAACTGGTAGTTTGGAGTTTTTACTATATCATGGTAAGTGTACAGAATGCTAATCATGAGCTGTTGACCCATCAGAACCTTACTCAGAATTCTGTGCACAAACTGAGATATAGTTAAAACCAGATCACTGATTCCAGGTAGAGAACTGTAACAGAATGCTGCCCATATAACAAAAATGCAAAATACAGTTTTCCATATCACTTTTTATTCATTTACAGTTTAATATGGATACTTTACGGAAATGAATAAAATTTCTGAAAGCAAGAACTTTATAAACAACTGCCAGTTGTAAATGGTTTCCTGTCCTCTTTAAGACAGGTTAAGTGGGGGGGGTGGCGGCTTGGACACCAACAAAGATGGCCACCTAGAACCATAACTTGATCCCCAGCTAAGGGAATCTGGAGCAATACACAGGCATCCAGGGAAAAATCTTCTTTAAACGCATCACACAAGCATCTAGAGTTGAAACCGAACTAGCTGACAAGGAAATTGAGTGATCGTGATGCGGTACATTGCGGCATAGCGCCGGTCCCATACGCGACTCAACTCGAGAACCAGTGATACACAGGCTGAGGATACTCAACCCGTTAGTGCATGTCAGGGCAGCAAGAAACATATGGAAGTTACTCACTCACAAACTGGATACCCCCTGCTCATAAACCGGGCTGCTATCTGAGCGATTACAATACGCGCACTGGCATCAGATAAACCCTGCTCCTACATGGCCTCCTCCATGCGGCAGATAGAGGCCCCAGCTGCGGTGGCCCAGCAACCTGTTACCCAGCTGCTTGACATTAGTAGCTCATTTCAGCACTTAACAACCCTACTCGAAATACTGCTCAGTAGAGTTCACACAATTTCTTCTACCTTGGCTGGGACTGTTGCCGAGGTGCATATACTAAACAACAAAAGTGAATGTGATTGAACAGATGTCTGAAAGCCTGGAGGAAAGTCAGGCCAGACTACTACAATGGATCCAAGATCATGAAAAAAAGCTTGCTATTCTCTGGCGAAGGGCTGAGGATCAAGAAAATCATGGGAGGCGCAACAATATTAGAATTCGTGGCATACCAGAGGGACTAGAAGGAACCAATACTGAAAGATTCCTGAATGAAGAAATCCCAGTAATGTTGGGGGAAAGATGTCACGGACCAATCGAGGTGGAAAGAGTGCATAGGATACCAGGAGGACCACGTCCCAGGGACTCACCACCATGACCTATCATCGATTACTTACTCAAGTACTCCATGAAAGAAAGGGTGCTTCAAGTAGCTAGAGACCTGGGGGAAGTTATATGGAGGGGGGTAAAGGTCTCGGTTTTCAGAGACTTCTCAGCAGAGGTTGCAGCCCACAGGAAAGCCTTTATCCCAATTAAGAAATACCTGGCACAACACAACTTTAAATATAGCTTTTGCCAACTAGCCTACCTGTCCGTATCCAAGAAAGGGAAAGACATTGTGGCTGAGTCCCCTCGAGAGGTGGAGATGTAGCTAGCTAAGTATTGGTCGAGGCTACCCCCACAAACTACATCCCCCAGAAAGCTCTGGCACCCAGGACACTGGGAGAATTACAGAGGGAACCAATCTCTAAGTAGCAGTACACGGAGAGACCTGAATAACAGCCAGGCGGTCCCATAGAAAAATGGTTCCCACAGGTCACTTCAGCTCCCCCGAAAGACAGCTATGCAAGCGAGCGAACGATCCTAACAGACACCAAGGGGCATCCCAAGTCCCCTCCGCTCCCAGACATCAGTGGGGACCCTTTTCCACCACCAGAATGAGACACAGATCTAATAGTGACTTGGATCCATGCCCTGGAGGGCTCGAGATAGAACCTCCAGCTATGCTAACTAAAGATGAAGTCATAACAGAGCAAATGGATTACACTGAAATCCCCTATGAATTACTAATGGAAGCGGCAGTTATAGACTCTTGGACAGACCTATCCCCTGAAGCTGATGACTCTTCGGCAACCATGATGCTGCCAACCAGACTAGGACTAATGACTTTTGCAGAAGCCCTCTCCAGAGACAGACAGGGTGCACAGAGCAATGTGCCTGAATTCACCTTGCAGGAGGAAGCTACTCCTCCAGATTGAACAACCTGAGTGCCTCCCCTCCAGCTCCTCCTTCTTAAGGATGGTGTCAACCCCCCTCCCACAATATGCAGGCCTTTTATCTACTCATGTGAGGATAACGGTGGGTTCATGGGAATGGCTGTATGCCTAACTTTCTGGCTTTAGCTCTCATTAGTCAGCCAGCACCAAGGTTTAGAAGTGATGGGGAACAGCTACTGCGCTCAGCTGATGTGTTGCACTTCATTTCCCTCCCCCCCTTCCCCTGGTACCTCCCCGCCCCTCCCCCTCTCTTCCATCCAATAATCCCTCTAATAGGTGCTACCTCAGATAGGTAACCCTCCCCACGACTCTCAGACCCCCCCTCATTCACTTGCTTTAGAACCTGGATGCCTCACCTGACTGTGTTAGGTGGCGCAACAGCTCATAATTGCACATGCATGGCTGGGAAGAGAGTCAGAGGTCACTGATTAGCTAGACTTCTTTTCCCCCTGTGTGGGCTCTTGGTTAGCATGGCTAGTGTTTCCCCTCGTCATTGGCGACGGGGCTGTGACATTGTGCTTATACCAAAACTCTACTAACTTATTGCTTACACTGGTTGTATAATATCCTGGTTCAATTTAGGTTTTAGAGATTTATTAATCAGTTTACTGCTCCTACAGCCTAGTAAGCATGGGTGTTAACTTGTTCAAGTTTGATTATTGACGTTCACACTTGTGTTCTCTTTTTCCTTCTCTTGCTATCAGGTCACTCCTACTGTATCACTCTTTAGTGAAACCTTCCTGACCTATCCTGTTGAATAGATATCATAGGCATATTGTCTGCACACCTTACCTTATTGCCTAGGGACCCAGTGGGTGAGTACCTTATCTTTTCTTCACTCTTTAATACAGCAGAGTTTTTTTTTTTTTTTCAAAATGGGGTTAAAATTCATATCATGGAATGTGAAAGGTCTAAATCACCCTACCAAACAGACCATGGTCCTTAAACATCTTCACTCTCTGCAGGCAGACATAACGCTTTTCAAGGGATGCACCTGATTGTAAAGAATGTAAGATGGCTCAAAAAAATGTGGGTGGGGGAAGTAATTGCCATTTCGGCAGCCAACAAGTCCAAGGGTGTAGCCATCCTGATTAAGAAAACATGTCCCTGGACAATAGATAAGGTTGCCACGGACACCCAGGGCCGATGAATAGTAGCCAGGTTCTCTAATCCAGGAGGGCATGCAGTTCTGGCCAATGTCTACAGCCCCAACAAGGACTCACCTGAGCTCTTCCTGGATCTTAATCATGCTCTAGAGTTCTTAACAGAGGGATATCACAACATCCCTATAATGATAGGGGGAGATTTTAACCTAACTCTGGACATCTTTGTTGACAAGTCTAAGCCCACCCCGCAAACCCACCATAAGACAGTGGGTATACTACAAAAAATTACCAAAGAATGGGGAATGGTGGATATTTGGAAACGTGACCACCCCACTGGGAGGGACTACTCCTTTTTTCGTCAGTCCATGCAACCTATAGTTGCATTGATTTCTGGCTCGCAAATATGTCAGCAGCACAGGGCATAGTATCCTCCAACATACATAACACTCTGGTCTCAGATCACACCCCTGTCTCTTGTGCATACTCACCTACCGGGCAAACAGGCACAGGCACCAGATGGTACTGTAACCCCCTACTCCTTACAGATCCCTCCTTCCAATGTATGGTCAAAAAGGTGTCTCAGGACTACTTCAGGAACAATAAGCCCAGGGACACCTCCACAGCCATGATTTGGGAAGCATACAAAGCTGTGCTCGGAGGGCATATCATCTCCTTTTCGGCCCATAGGAACAAGAAGAGGAGAAAGGAGCTCACCAAATTCCAATCTGATCTGTCGAAGCTTGAGGCCGATTTCAAGGCGTCCATGACTGGATGTCCAGACACGGCCCAGCTCTGAGTGATAGTAGGACTAAAATACTGCATTAATACAATGCTTCATCAACAAGCAGAATGGACCATAATCAGAGCTAAACTCCTATAATGGGAGGGGGAGACAAGCGTGGGAGGCTGTTGGCTTATCAGCTAAAGAAACAACAAGCGGCTTCCCGCATTCACGCCCTTAGAAATGATAAGGAACAGGTGGTCATGGGCCCCAAGCAGATCAATGAGTGCATGAAGCAATTCTACCAGTAGTTGTATCGGTTGCATCTATCCCCAGAACAAAGCCAAATAGGCCCCCTATTAAGGGGATTCTGCTCCAAGGCTCACATCCCCCAACTCCCAGGGACAGTAATGGAGGCATTGGACAAGCCCCTCACTGAGGCCGAGCTTACCCTGGCTCTCTCTCAGCTGGCTAAAGGTAAATCCCCAGGGCCAGATGGTATGACCACTGAATTGTACCAGTTAGTTAGTCCAGAAATCAGCGCCCCACTTTTAGCCACCCTCCAAGAGGCACATTCGGCTGGCATTCTTCCACCAACTATGCGGAAGGGCCTTATCACCCTCATCCCCAAAAAATCAGATGACCACCTGAACTGCACAAATTTCTGACCCATATCATTAATCTCAGTAGACACCAAGATAGTGGCCAAAATCTTGGCCAACCGAATGCTAGAGGTAATACCTCTACTAGTACATCTATCCCAGACGGGATTTACCAAAGGCAGATCGGTAATAGACAACATTCGTCTTATACTGAATCTGAAATTGCTAGCTCTCCGCTCTCCCACTTCCATTGCTGCAATTGAGGTAGATTTCTCCAAAGCCTTTGATTCAGTGGAATGGCCCTACCTACATGAAATCCTTAATCTGTATGGCTTTGGCCCGTTTTTCAGACAATGGATCCAGGTTCTCTATAATATGCCCACAGCTAAAATACTTACTAATTAAGACATCTCCTCATCCTTTACCCTGCAGCGTGGCACTAGACAAGGATGCCCACTCTCACCACTATTATTTCTGCTGGCATTGGACCCCCTTATTAGAGTGCTTCAGGCCAATAAAGCTATCAAAGGTGTTCAGGTGGGGGAACACACATACCTAACAAACGCATATGCAGACGACCTACTTCTTACACTTGCCCACCCACGGAACTCTCTCTCTCTCTCTCCCTGGTCCTGGACACCCTACAGACCTTTGCATATATTTCCGGCCTCCAAGTGAATCATAAGAAAACTAAAGTCACTCCGCTGAATGCAGCCTGCACCAAGGATTGCCTGCAGGGTCTAGGGTTATCTTGGACTTCCCATACACTGTCATACCTGGGAATTCAAATACCCATTGAATGGGGACAGTTTGAGGCTCGGAACTTCACATCACTATTCAGCCAGTATGCGGCGATCAAAATGCTCCTGCTCCCCAGAGTAACCTATCTCCTGAATAATTTACCAATAGCCTTATCGGACAAAGTCTTCCTTTCTTTAGATAAGCTGATCTCAGGCTTTCTGTGGGAAGGCAAAAGACCAAGGTTGGGGGACCACAAATTACGAGTCCACTGGTCTCGAGAGGGCCTGGGCCTACCATGGTTAAGGGGCTACCACTGGTCCTTCCTCGCAGTTCAGGCTACCAAATGGTTCTTACCGATCACTACCCCCTGCACCATGGGTACGATTAGAGGGGCAAGTACTGCAGCACGCCCCTCTTAGTCTACTTCTAACCAATGTCCCCGTCCCCTCTCCCAAGCTTACTCCGGTCATGGCCGAAACCAGGAAAGCGTGGTTCCATCTCATGAAGGTGGCTAAGACCCAGAACAAGAGTGCAAACCTACCTTTCCTGTACCTTGGCTTGTGGCACAACCCACTCCTAATAGTGGACAATAAACCCCTACACTGGCCTACGTGGGAAAATAATGGGATACATCAAGTGTAAGATCTGTACTTGCCAGGCACTGCCATGGTTCTGTCATTTGAACAACTTAGAGCCTGTTACTCCTTGCAGTCCCATGATTTCTGGAAGTATCTACAGGTCTGCAACGCTGTTCGGTCCCTGGACTGGACAGCTTTGGAGGACTCCAAATGGAACTTGATATCCTCTCTACACCTCCAAACCTCCTCCCAGGGCATGGTGGGTCACTTCTACACCATCTTGCGGGAGGCACAACCTCACTACACTGCTTCCAGTAAGGAGGCATGGAGCAAGGACCTGGGGTTCCCCTCAACACCTGATTCCTGGTCTTGCTGTCTTCGCCTGGCACACTCCACTTACAAAGACTCCAAGAGCCAATGAATCCAACTCAAGATCCTCCTGCATTGGATGCGAACCCTGGCCATGTTGCACAAGTGTGGGATTCTTCCACATGCACAGTGCTGGAGATGTAAGCAAGCCCCTGCTAACGTTCTACATCTCTTGTGGCAATGTCCGAACTTAGTCCCCTTCTGGTCTACTGTGCAAACAGACTGCTCTGGAGTGTTATCACAACATATAGATATTTCCCATCCCATGCTGCTACTAGGGGACCCTGGCCCCTTGACACACCTAAATCGGCAACAGCAGAACTGGGTGTTAGTGGTTCTGATGGAGGCTAAATGGCTCCTCTTAATGCACTGGAGACATCCCCAACCTCCCTCTCCTTCTCTCTGGCACTCAGCTGTATCCAGATTGGCTACCTTTGAGAGACTTACCTATGCGAGTAGAGGACAACTTAATATCTTCAACAACAGACGGGGAGCTTATCTCAACTCAGCATTATGTAGAGCACCCCTCCCAAGACTCTCTCACACACTGGTAATGAATAAAGGACTTCTGACCCCCAGCTCAGCCCGAGAGATGAAGCACCAAGCTAGACCTATGTAGTGTAGTCATCAACTCCATTCCTCCGTGTATCTCTGCTGTACTGAGGATCTATTATACTTCCCTTCCCTTTCTATCATCTTTCTACTTGAATGACATTGGTACCCCCCCCCGTGGGGAACCTAAGTGGTTTGATAATGATAGTTACAGTTACTGTGTTAGTCAAACTAGGAATTGTTGAACTGTTTGACCTGAATTATTTTTTTTTTCTTTAGTTGGAATGGCAGGTTGAGCAGGAAAGTTCTATTTCAAAAACTCAGATAATGTAGAGAACTGCAGCTGCCTAACTTTTCTTACTTTTTGATGCTATTATAACTATGTTAATAGTGTATGTTCCTTACAATATCTCACCATACTACCTGTTTAGCATGGTTTGGCCTGTAAGTTACTGAAATGTTACAGCACAACAAAATGGAAAACAATAAAAACTTTTCAATGATAATAAAAAAAAAAGACAAGTTAAGTGTTTTTTACCTATTTAGTGTGTCCTGTACTAAATTTGTATCTAGTCTGACAAGCCTTCTGCCTGAATTTTGACACACTGGGGATCACCTCTCTTCCTGATGATGGCTCCTCTGTACCTGTCCCATTTGTCCTTGAAACTTGTGATGGAATCTCCAGATTCACTGCCTCCACTCGTAGCCTGCTCATCTATTCACCTGCCTCTCAGTACAAAAACTTTTGCACATCCTGCTCGGAACCCCGTCACCAGTCTTAAGTTGTGACTACTTGCTGTTCACCTTACCACTTAATTTTACTAACTTACCCATATCCACCCAGTTGGATCCTTCTAAATATTGGCATGCCTCAATCATGTCCCACTCTCTCTTCTGTCCTCTGTCACAGATGTCAACAGCAGAACTCAGAGGTACAAAATTCCACATTTTTTTTTACATTCAAGTCATTACATTCTTTTTCATATATTGTTTACTTGTATACCATTATGTGTGTGATGCAATTAGGGTGCTGCAACCAGTTCGCCTGGCATGTTGGTTCACTGGATTTTGCAGCGCTCAGCATGGAGGGTCCCATCTGGGTGTTGTGCTCCTTGCCCCATACACCTCTGACATGGAGGTAATTACATTGAAGTATGGGGGAGTGGGGGGCACAGCCCCCCCAGAAAACAGCTAGAACAGTGACACTGGGTGTGATGGGGGTCAGGTGGCACAACTGCTGGGCATGATGTTCGACATCGGCATTGTACTTGCACCCTAATAATGGTCACGTTTTTTCTTGTCGCCACAACATGGGTGAGCCATTGTTTATCCCCCTCCCAGCCTGAGTCCCAGTCTGCTGCCTCAACATAACCTCCCAGACCCTGCCCCTCACCACCCGGCAGCCACAATCTTCTGCTGCTTCCCCCCACACATGGCTGTGCACTTGGGCCAGCACACCCTCTTGTCTAGAGTGGGTCTCTGTGATAAAGTGGCATCCAAGAGTGTCAGGCACATCATCCTACCAAACAGCATTCTTTTTCTTTCATAGTTTACCCGACTCATGAGATGCTGACTGGCAGCTTCAGAGAACATGTGCACACCCTCTCTCTCAGAGCTCTCAGTTACACCGCCATCTGTGGTCAACATGGTGGCTATATAGCAGCTGAGCCCAGATCCCACCCTCCTTTGAGGAGATGAGCATCCTCTGTTATGTTCTTTCCTTCTCTCCCTGGTGGCCAGCCAATGCTTTAGGCTTGTCCGCAAATCCAGGTCATTTGTGCCATGAGCAGCAATGTTTCCACTGCACTGCCAGGCCAGTTACCATCATTACATTGTTTATCATTAAAGTTATTTACATGAAAATAACTTTAACAATATGATGAAGACATTGACTTTGCTTGAAACAACTGCAGTGAACCTTCATATTTTGCAGAGCATTTTTATCCTTTACTGGATTTTAATAAATTGTTCACTACTAAGCATAAGGTTTTTGCAAGCAGAAGAGGCACACAGAACAGAAACTCAGATTAATGAACTCAGGGTTCAAAGATGGACTGAAGTAAGGTCTGAGACAAGATGTAATGTAATTTACCAAACAAAGGGTGCCCATATGTGTATGGTACTACAGTTTGCATTAAGGAGAACCAAAGGCTATCAATAGAAACTGCCCCATTTGTGTCCTTGGAATTTCCATGCAGGCCTAGTACTTTCTTTCATTATAGTACTGAGATGTGTAAATTTGATAATTGTGTAGTTATTTGGTAGCAAACAAAACATAACTAAATTATGTTATGATAATTTCTTAATTCTGCATACTGCAGTTTAATTCCTAGGCATCTATTTAAATAGCAAACAGTGTTTATAGATTTGTTCTTCCTTTATGGTTTCTTCTCCACATTCAGTTTTCTCCGCCCCTCTCTGCAATAACATCTGTTAACCTGTTAACATAACAGGGACTGAAGTAGCTTCCAGCTCTACAGTATTTGCCACCAATAGCCAGTATATGCATACTAGAACGTGCTGATGAAAGAATCAGCAAATCTGATTTCCCTCTACCATGCAGGTTTCTTCAATTTCACTATGAAAGCACAACTTATCTGCCAAAACAAAACCATTATTAATAAAGCTGCAATACAGTTTTGAATGGGAGTGATTTTCTTTTGGTTTCCTTGAATGTAAAGCAGTGATGCATGTCACAGTGAACACTTGGTGCCTATATCGCCTGCATCAGAAGCCCTATGAGGAAAGACCAGGGGATCTGGATCTGTACTCCTTGGAGATCGGGGGGGGGGACATGATTAAGACATTCAAATACCTAATGGTAATAAACAAGGTACAGGAAGGGAGTGTGACGCTTGGCCACCTGGTTATGATTATTCTATGATATTTGTAATATAAAAATATAGTATGTGATTGTCTTACATAAGACAGCCTGGGCTTCCATGGGTGCCCCCCCCCCCCAGGTTTCAGTGAAGCTACAGGATATTTAACTGACCAGATCTCCGTAAGGTAATTAACTTCTTTGAGAAATTGCATTTTATGGCCTTTTTATGACCTCATGCTTTGAAGTTGGGAAACTAAAATATACATTTTATTACAGGACAGGACATCATTTAGCTGATTTCTGTTGGCTATATTGCACCTAGGTGATGGATTGCAGTTGTTGTAAAACTCAAAGAAAATGGCGGATCAAAGACTCATAATTTGGGAAATGTGCTTTTGCTGATGTCACCTTATTTAATATATCTCCTGATAGGGCATCATGTTTGTATTTTTTTTTATATTCTAAAAGGAGGAGCTAGATGACTCACAGAAGGGGTGTGGAGAGACTGAGTTAAACTAATGCTTGTGTCTGAACTGTTTGAGAGGTATTCCATCTTGGGACTCTAGAAACAGCTCTCTGATATAACTGCACTTACAGAGGTAATACATTAGATAGAAAATATCTAACTGTATTTTGGTAGGAGTCTGGTCTGTAGTTTTCCTTGTTTTTCTTGTATGTGATTGTGAGCTCTTTGATATATTGTTCTGTTACATTTTTCATATTTTTATCATCTTTCAGTAAAGAATCTTTTATTTGAAAGACTGCCTGGGTGTCTCTCAGTTCTTTTTTGCATGTGATGTATAGGATATTAAGTCTGACAAAACTGTTCAAAAGCTTGATGGTGTTACTAAGCTTGAAAAAAGGTAAGAATATAGCCAAGGTCTCTTTTAGAGTTTTAAGGGTTCATTTTGGAAGCCTGGCTGGGTGCCCCTGGTGAAAGATTGTGCCACAATCCCCAAAAAGGGTACGTATCTGAGCCTGTTCATTGGGTATGCTAGCATAAGGTTCACAGTTTGAACCCCCCCCCAGAACTTGAGACTAAAGGTGATTTGGACCCAAAAGCAGACAGGAGGGTTACCCTGTCTGTTACCTGTTCACACTATTGTGCTCTGAGGTTGGCACTGTGGGAGCAGGGAGTCTGACCTGCTGAGTGCATTTGTGACAGGAGAACCTTAAAAAGAAAAAGATGCCCAAAGACTAGAGGTCATAATATGAAGTTGGAGGGGGGAAGAATCAGAGGGAACAAGAGAAAGTATTTCTTCACAGAAAGGGTAGTATGCCCTGAAACAGCCTCCCAGTGGAAGTATAAGGGGATACAATGGTAATAGGATTGAAGAAAGCTTTGGATAGACACAGAGATATCATAAAAACTGGTAGGGAAGGTAAGAAAAAATTACTCACCTTAGTAATGTTGTTTCTTCTAATGGAGTCTTGCTGTATTCTGACTATTGCAGTTAGATCCTGCCTTTCAACTGCCCCGGAGAACAGAGAGTTAACTTTCCATGGCCAGCATGGAATGTTCAGCATGAGCTCGGTTGAAGCCCCTGTCTGCTGTTGTTTAAACTTCAACCATCAGATCTTTATGAGCAATACTCACTAGAAGTTCTGTGTGGAAACTGTAAAACTCACACTAGCCAACTGGCAACTAAATTTATTAAAAATGATTTTTTGGTTTCAAAGCAAAGACTCAAGTCAGGAAACCCAAAAAACAAAACACAACACACACCAAAATAAAGGAGGATGAAAAAGGGAACCCTAGGGTGCCAACACTGCTCTTGCCCACCCACATCCCAAAAACCAGGTTCTGAGAGGAGGCGGGGAGGTCAGAATATAAGACTCCATTAGAAGAAACATTACTAAGGTGAGCAATTTTTTCTTCAAACAACATGAAGTCTTGCTGTATTCTGACTATTGCAGACTACCAAGCAGTACCTCCATGGAGGAGGGACAGAACATACTTTGGGAATAGGCTCCGAAGTACTGCTGTGCCAAACCGAGCATCACTCCTAGCCTGGATATCCAGAGAGTAATGCTTGATGAATGTATGGACTGTTTTCCATGTGGCTGCTTGACAAATTTCTAAGATAGGAATATCCCTGGCAGCAGCCAGGGAAGCAGCTGTACCTCTACTAGAGTGAGCCCTCAGGCCTAAGGGTGGGGTTCTACCCAGTTTTTCATAGCAGAATTGTATACAAGAGACAATACACCTGGCAATAGATCTCTTAGTGGCAGGTTTGCCCTTACCGACCTCTCCATATGTAAGGAACAACTGGAGGGACTCAAACATGTGACTCTTGGTGCGCTCTATGTAGTAGCTGAGGGCCCTTTTAACATCCAAGCTATGCAGCCTCCTCCCTCCAGAGGAGGAAAGGTCAGTGAAGAAAACAGGGAGAGACAGAGACTGATTAAGGTGGAAATCTGAAACCACCTTAGGCAAAAACTTTCTGTTAGTTCTTAGGACCACTTTATCTCTATGGAAAGAGATGAAATCAGGCTCCACTGACAGGGCTTGCAATTCACTGATATGCCTGGCAGAGGTAATGGCTACCAAAACACAGTTTTCAAGTCAAGTACTTAAGCTCTGCAGAAGACAAAGGCTCAAAGGGTGGTTGCATAAGCTGAGCAATGCAAACATTAAGGTTCCAAGCAGGAGCAGGGTCCCTAAAGGGGGATTGTGTGCAGCAATCCCTTGAAGAACTTACAAAACACAGGATGGGCTGATACAGGAGAGGGCTTGCCTACTGACAAGAAGGCAGAAACAGCTGCCAAATACACATTAAGTGTAGCTGGCCTAAGTCCTAAGCCATTAAGATGGACCATATAGTCCAGAAATGTAGGCAACCCAGCAGATTCTGGAGAAATATGCTTATTAGAGCACCAAATAGTGAATCTTTCCCATATGGAGTTGTAAGTCTTTCTGGTGGAAGGCTTTTGAGAAGCCTTAAGGATATCCAGAACCCCTTGAGAAAGGTGCAGATCAGCAAACTCTAACTCTTCAAGAGCCATGCCTTGAGATTGAGAGACTTGAGGTTCAGATACCAAATCCTCCCCTGAGAGGATGTCAACAGGTTATAATTCCTGGGAAGAGACAGGGGAAGGTGGACTGCTAAGGACAGCAACTGGGGGTACCAGGGCTGTCTGACCCAGTCTGGAGCAATCAGAATCACTTTGCATGGTTTCGACCTGATCTTGACTAACACTTTGAACAGGAGAGGGAAGGGGGGGAAAACATACAGAAATTTCCCTTCCCAATTGAGAATCAGAGCATCCAGGGGGATTGAGCCCAAGACTGGGGGTCTGTAACAAAAGAGAGGAAGTTGGTGATTGTCTGGGGCTGCAAACAGATCTATCTGTGGAGTGCCCCATCTCGAGAAAATCACTTTCAAAATTAGGGGATCTAGGGTCCATTCGTGATGGCCCTGGGATATCCTGCTGACAGCATCTGCTAGGACATTGTCCTTCCCTGGGAGGTGAACTGCTATCAGAGAGGTTTGCAGGGAATAGGCCAGGGACCACAACTTCATTGCTTCTGTGCACAAGGCTGTAGACTGAGTGCCTCCTTGCTTGTTGATGTACCACATTGTGGTGGTGTTGTCTGTTCTGATTTGGACCACCTTGTTCTGTACAGATTTGGAAAAGGCTTGCAGTGCCAGAAACACTGCTCTGGGTTCCAAGAGATTGATGTGAAGCAGAGATTCTTGAGGTGACCACAGCCCTTGGGTGGTAAGATCCCCCAGCTAGGCTCACCAGCCCAGCAGGGAGGCATCTGTGGTGAGTATCATATAATGAGACTGAGTGACAAAAGGAACTCCTTGTCTCAAATTGTCCTGATCCTGCTACCATTGCAAAGCCTGGATCAGGGTTCAAGTCACTGGGACTAGTTTGGTAAGGGAATCCTTTCTTTGGGACCAGAAGGCTCTTAAGTGGAACTGAATGTCCCTCATCTGAAATCTTGCTCCCTGGACCACTGCTGCAGAGGCTGCCATGTGGCCAAGAAGCTGCAGGAAATGCCTTGTTGGTCGAGACACCTGAAGGGTGAATGAAGAGGCCCATGCTATAAGAGTCCTTACCCTGTCCAGGGGAAGGAAGGCTCTTGCTCTTATTGTATCCAGCTCCACCCCTATGAAGGTGTACTGGCTCGAGAACTGACTTTGGAAGGTTGAGGAGGAATCCTAAGGAAGTGAGCACTTGCTAAGTTATTTGCAGATGTGACTTGACTTGGTCTGGAGACTGATCCACTATGAGCCAGTCGTCCAAGTATGGAAAGATGGAGATCTTTTTTCTCCTTAGGAAAGCAACCACTACTGCCAGGCACTTTGTGAACACCTTGGGGCTGATGTTAGGCCAAAGGGCATTGCTCTGAACTGATAGTGGCCTGAGGGCAACTCGAACCTGAGGTACTTTCAGTGGGAGCACCTGATGGGAATGTGAAAATAGGCATCTTTGAGGTCCAGGGAGGCTAGCCAGTATCCTGGCCTTAGAAAGAGCAGAATTGTTCCCAGAGTCACCATTTTGAACTTTGGTTTTAAAAGGTGCTTGTTCAGATATCTTAGATCCAGGATGGGACGCCATTCTTCTGTTTGTTGGGGGGTTAGGAAGTACCTGGAGTACAATCCTTTGCCCTTGTGTAGGGTAGGAACCCTCTCTATGGCTCTGAGAGCCAGGAGGGAAGAAACTTCTGCCTCTAGGGCAAGGGTCTCTGATGGATTTGCATGTGGAAAGGATCTGGTTCTCATCTTGGGAAATTTTTTGAAGCTGAGAACCAGTCCCTGGCTTACTACTTCCAGGACCCACTTGTCTGATGTCAGAGACTTCCAGTCCTGGACAAAGTAAGCCAGCCTGCCCCCTACAGGTATTGGAGAATCGGCCCGGGCAGACCCATCAGGGTGTCTGCTTGGCAGGGGCTTTAGGCTGAGGGGTGGAAGCAGGCCTGCTCATTCCCCATCTGCCTCTCCCTCTGAAGAACCCCCTCTGAGTATAGGAAGAAGAGGAGGCTTGGGCTTGGTAAAAAGGCCTTTGAAAAGGCCTGCCCCTGCCCCTGCTCCTGGACTGCTGCCTTTGAGGGGTGGCTTGTCTTTCTTTGGCCTGAGCACTCCTGTAGGTGGTCCTGTACTCATCCAACTTTTTCATGTAGTTCTCTGTCTGCTCCCCCAAACAGAGAATTACCAATGACAGGGAAATCCATGGCCTTAGCCTGGGTATCCTGTGATAGGCTAGTACATCTGAGCCAAGCCATCCTCCGAAGGGCCACAGATGTAGCCATGACTCTAGATGAAACATCATTGGAGTCCACAGCAGCATGAAATTGCACCTTGGATGCCTCAATCCCATCTGCAGCCACCTGTTCCAGCTCCTGGGCAAGCAGGTCAGGGGTCTGTTTAGCCAGAGCCAGCACAGTGTCCCATCTGGACTTCTGGTATCTAGCTGTGTAGGCCATATAGTTAACCTGCCTGAGTCCCAAATATGCTGCCATGTACTGCTTCTTTGCCATGGCATCAATCATCCTGGAGTCCTTATCTGGGGGGTGTGATGCCAAGGGAATATTTGCCTTATCACAGGCAGCAGCCTGCACTACCCCAACATGGCTGCATTGCTGAGAAAGGAACTCCGTGTCCGAGCCTGAAAGGGTGTACCTCTTGTCCATTCGTCTGTCCACAGAAGGTATAGAGTTAGGAGTCTTTAGAATTTTAATTGTCTGTTTTCCAAAGATTTATGGAGGGGAATAGACAGTCTCCTGGACTCTGGGATGTCCACCATTTCAACAAAATCAGGCTCCTCCTGATCCTCTACTGCTTCTTCCATTGGAAGCTGGAGGGTTTCAGCCACTTTTTTGTAAAACATAAAGTGGGAAGGGGACTCAGAAAGCCTAGAAGGAGAAACACCTGAAGGTCTGTCTGGGGAGATGTCCGGGTCAATAGGCACATCCAGACTTTCATAATCACCATCATCATCCTCATATTCTCCCTCCTCCTCCTCCTCCAGTTCATAAAATTCTTCTGAAGTGTAATCTGGAACCGGGGGAACCGACCGAACCGAGCCTCTGCCAGATGGTGCCAGTTCGGCCGGAACCGAAGTTAGCGATTGCACTATTCTTATCGCTCTGGCTATCCCATCAGCAGTCGGAGTATGAATTTCTGGATCCGAACTGGATGATTTATCTCTTCTCTTTCTTCTAACCAGAACTGACTCCTCAGAATTGGCTCTCCTTTTGCCCGAAGAAGTTTTGCCCTGGTCAGAGTGCACTCCTTCTAGTTCAGTCAGAACTGAACTGAGCTGGCCATCCAGGTCAGCGGACTTCTCGGCCTCCCTTTCCCTCAGTCTACCTACTCTCTTATCCAGGGTAGCTTTGGGAAAATTCTTACAAATTTGGCAGTCTGAATCGAGGTGGTCAAACCCCAGACAATAAACACAGGTGGTGTGGGGATCAGCCTTAGCAAAGGCTTCCCCATACACACTGCAGTGTTGAAACCCAGTGGGCCCGTTTTTTTCTTGGGTTTCTCAGACATGGCCAATCCTATCCAAAACTTACCCTTTTTTCGGCAATCCTCCAGGCAAGACTCCCCTATCGGTTCCTGACCATGTTACGGGTCTTGGAAAAAAACGTAATAAAATCCCTTTTTTTTAGAACCGATACGGACCGGTTACCACACTCTAAGTAAATTCACAAACTTTTTTAAACTAAACTGATTGGTTCAGCCAAACCGATCCAAAATTTACAAGTGCCACACAGAAACTAAATGTAAAACCTATCTAGTACTCACAGTACCACAGACAGAGACTTAAACAGACAGATTCGGTAGCAGAAATTCAATAGAAACCGAGCGAAAAATGACACTTTAACTGACTTTTTTGAACTGAGCAAAGGAGAAATCTCCAGAGTGACTGTTCAGTGAGGCAGAGTAAAGAATCTGACGGTTGGAGTTTAAACAACAGCAGACAGGGGCTTCAACCGAGCTCAAGCTGAACGTTCCATGCTGGCCATGGAAAGTTAACTCTTTATTCTCCGGGGCAGTTGAAAGGCAGAACCTAACTGCAATAGTCAGAATACAGCAAGACTTCATGTTGTTTCAACCTGCAGTCTCAAAGGAGGCTGGAGGCACCATTGGTGGGGGAAGGGGGCAGGAAGGTACAGGCTGGAGACCATGTAGGGTCTGCATCTTTATATTAGGCAGGGGAAAAAATTAATCAACTAGATGGGCCAGGAGATCCTTTTCTGCCGTCAAACTGTACGTTCCTAAATGTTTTTCTTCCAATTTAGATTGTTGTTCATCTGTTATCTCACAAAATGCCCTCTTTTCCCAGTTTGAGTCTCCTTTAGCGTGTGTTTTAGATTTGAAATAATTAGAAGGAGCGTGTCTTTAAATATTGCTATACCCAGGTGGTTTTCATCGGTATTCTCAGCAATTGTGAACAGTTATTATTACAGAAGGGTAGTAAGCAGTGTCTGTTGGATACTAGTTCACCCTAGTAACAAGAAAAGTGATGGTAAAGCAGCAGTGCAGTGAAACTGAACAAAAAAATTTAACCCTATTTTTTTTTCTTTTACTCTAAAAGATTCCCAGCATCGCCCAGTTTCATCTGGTGTTTTTTTTTAGTTCCACCAAACTTTGAGTATTTTATTAATGTTTTAATTTCATTTTTTTTTTCCCCCAAGAAAAAAATAGCCACTCCATTTGGCTTAGAAATGTCATTGTAGACCAGGCACGGGTTAGGACTGAGAAAATAAAAACAAAATTCATGGTGCATTGCAAAGGAGGTACCTAGAAAAGTAGATTTGACAGATATACGAATAGTTGTATTAACTGTAGCTGAAACTAGCTTTAAAAAAATTATTTGCAGTGCTCCTTTAAACATTTGGAGTTTGAAAACAGTTAAGAATACTGATGAAAACTTGGGGATGGCCATATCAACAGTAGTGTTCATTTAATTTTTTTTTTAATTCACATTTTTATTCTCCTTATGCACCATGGCTGCTAGCTCTGCCACAACCCTACCTCCCTCATCCGTCTGCTGTCCACCAGTTATACCGAGCTCCATGCCCGCATAGACTGCGCCCATGGTGGGGCTGGGAAGGGGAGGACCATCCTCTCCCTACCCGGTGATCCTGCATCCAGTTTAGAGGTCCAGCAGATCAGCGACAGAGCGGGATAAGGGTAGGCAGGGCTTCATGAAGCCCACGACCACCGTTCTTCCTCTGTACTTTTCCCCTACCATGGCGGCCATTAGTGCATGTGCGTGGAGGTGCACATGCACCACGTAACCACAGCTCCTGTTCTGCACTGCTCAAATGTGGCAATGCCACCTGGCCTCCAGCAGATGACAGCCATGAAGTGAGACAGCAGACCCCTCCCCCCACTCCAGGAGATGAAAACAGTTTGTCGACCACTTGATTCTCTCCCTCCCTCTCTGTCGACCTCCATTAACCCTTGCTCGTTCCTGAACATGGTTCACTGACATGGCAGGGGGTAAGGCATGAAAGCTTCTCAAGAAATTCTAATGCAGACTCAAAACAGAGGGTAAAAGGTACTAAAAAGACATGAGAAAATGTTTACTCTAAAACAGAATAAGAAGGTTTCATATACAGAAGGTACAAAGCATTTACCACAACATGCACAGCTGTTTAAAGATAATTTTTGTTAAAGAAAAATGCCTAGCCTTCAAAATGACTGGCATTATTAACACAACTGAAAGCAGCATGCAACACGGCAAACCTGGGTTTGTGCATGCACTGGACATTGTCCCATTGCTGAAAAAACATATACTGTAATTCTGAATGAGCAGTGAATCCTTCCTGCCAATTTTTGTTGTTTTCACCTAAAACTCAACTCTTCTAAAGGGTATTTTAATCAGTTTGATTAATCAGTTTAAAACAACTGTTTTCCTACTATGCTAGCTATGCAATTACACAGTCCTAGTAAAATGCAATTACTGTAAAAGGATATGGGGGCCCTATAGATAGTTGCAGTTTGTGATGGTACAAAATCAGGGCACAAAAGGCTCCCCTTGCACCATCAGAAACTGCCATACACAAAAGTGAAACATAGTTGTAGAGAAGAGTAATCTCCTGTCAACTAAATCTTCAGATGTTTCTGGTTGGAAATGGGGCTCCCAACTACAGACAGGTACACTGGAATCACCACAAAGGACTGTGCCTGAAAGAACATCAGTTGTATGACACTCTGCCATGCACAATTCGTTGTGGCAATGGAGCTACTACAGCAGTCATCCACTGACTTGTCCTACCCATACCTTTTGATCTGCTTCTGGGTCTTGTAGATTTTTTAGATCCCTTATGGTTCTTCCCTGGTGGTCCAGTGCCACCATCTTCCCTAACCCCAGACCAGTTGAAATCCTTGACTTCTAGCTGTACCACCTCCCTAGCACCATTCCCCAGTGCTAACCATATCCATTTTATTTAACAAAAAACAAGTCCACGTAGGTTCCTAGATTACTTTGTCTCCCAACAACATGGCCCAATGCCACATTCCTGTGTTGGGAGGTACTGGGTTATTTAGCTGGCCTGTGCAGGAGTAAACAAGCATGTGTGCATGGTACATTTCATTTACATGCCTGGCCTCTGCCCCTTTTCTCTGTGCTGTTGAAATGCTCAGTTTGATGCTGGAGGGAAAGGCTTTTGACTCCCCCCCATGTGTACTACAATGGAGTGCAAGTTACGACAGTGGCAAAAAGGGATTGTTGCAACCACTGTGAGAAATTTGCAACTGTGTATGGGACTCCAGTTATTCATTACAGAATGTGTTACTTAATAGAACACTACTGGTGCTCGACAGAGATCCCTACTTTTCAAGAATGGTTAATGGCCAGGGAAAAGCTGGCAAACTTTTCAAGAATGTCTCACTTTGCTGCTGGGACTACCAGCATTTACAAAGAAAGGTGGTCCCCATTTGGAGCATATGTAGTAGCCAGAAGGATATCTCCCAGATTAGTGCAGTGTAAAGACCTACTAAAACCTCCCTAAGTCCCAAGGAACAGTTCCTGCAATGGACCCCCGAGCAAAAGAATTACCTCCCTGGTACAGGCCCATTACTATAGGATACCACTTGAAATGACAATATTTCTCTAACATCATATGATCCCCACCATAACTCATGAGTGTATTATACCTACAAGGTACCACAAATGAATGTATTAGCTTCTGATAGTAGAACTTTGTAATCACTCTGTATCTTCACAGTGACATTAGTGCACCCTGAACCAGATGCATACCCCTAACTGTTTACCCCAATCTTAACATTTGTTGAAAGGTAAAGTCATATGTGATATGTTCAATGTCCAATAAATATGACTCACACAATGTATTGTACCTGATGTGCTTATATCTATTGTTACTCTGCAAAATTGAAAAACTGAATAAAAAGATTACCTGTAAAAAAAATAAAATAAAACACTGCATAAATGATAATGTATGGGCAGCTATACACAGCATGCCTGTATCTGCACTGAATGTTATGGCAACCAGGAACCTCAAGAGTGAACCTTGAGAGGTTCCTTGGTTGTCACAGAACACTTGAGATGAACACACAGAATTGTCTATGTGTGGATGCCCATACATTATCTTTTTTAATGTATGGGTATTCATGCTTGTCTATTTCAGGCACTCTGGTTCCTTTCAGTGAATTGGGGTTGGGGACTAGCTCAGATTACTGATTCAGTGTGCTGCAGCTTTCTCTGTAAGTTCAAGTTAAAAAAACACTTCCAACTCGACTGGATAGAGGAAAACAGCTACTGTATGTAGCAGCATTCTAAGTTGTTGTACTGCAGTAGTGACATCACTACCGCAGCACAACAACATCATGATGTCACTATTGCAGCACAACGGCATATTCCAGGCATGTAATACCATGCATAGCAGAGTTCTACCATACACTATATTCAGTTGTTTTCTTTTAATTACAATAATTTGAGATTTTTTGTATATAAAAACTGTCTTCATCTAGCTAATATACTGTAGTTGGGTTCTGAAAGCTTTCACTATTTAAACACTGTGAATATTTGTTTGTAATACAAAGTTTTAATCTAGGTACAGAGCAGCATCTGTGCTTACTGTTTTGATTTCATTTCCCTGATTGTACATACATGAAGTACTTAAAAGACTCTCAATAGTTCTAGAGGGAATTCTTAAAAATACATTTCCTCTGAGGAACTGCAATAGCATTTAATTTATCCCATTTCTCCTATCATATTATAAGCAGTAAAAACATAATTGCCTCCTTGTCAGCCAGTGATTAACTGATAAGATAAGTGCTGCAATAGCCAACTAGATTTTCATTACTGTACTTCTTTATCTTCACATCATAATTTTGTGACAGTCTTCTCTCAAGAGATTTCTGATATGAAGATCACTGGTACATACTGTGTTGTTTCTTGAGTTCTATGAATTTCAATTTCTGAGTAACGTATTTAGTTTTATGTCCTTGTCTACTTATTCCACCCATGAATCTTATCATTGTCAGATTAATGCACCTCATTGCTCATTGATTGCCACAATGCAAGCGCTGCCGGATTACAGGCAGTACAATATAAGATGGTAGACATGTGTCATGAACATTTGATCATATCACCAAGATACTGAGTCTGGATTTCACTAGAAATGTATTTGCTATTGTAATGACTTTTAGGGATGGTAACTGAGGCAGGCCAGCTGACCCAGCCATTCAGGTTGGGGGTAGGTTTGGACAAATAAGCCAAATCAGGTTTTACCATTAACCCCCCCCCCAATGGTCAGTATTGTTCTTAATTTAATTGTTAGTACTAAACTGCTCTTACAGTTCTAACCTTCCTTTTCATGATGACAAGAAAAACAGAGTTAGGGACAGAATTGGAAAAGGTGGTAACAAGATCAAAGGGTAAAAGGAACAGGATAAGACAAATGGATGAGTCAGAAGGAATAGCGGTTAGTGGTATACATAAGCAGGGATGAAAATCACAGGGCATGGGGTGAGAAGGAGAGGAGAGCCATATGTACTAATGCCAGGAGCCTCAGAAACAAAAGATGTGACCTGCAGGCTATCATGGCAGAGGCTCACCTAGATCTAGTGGCCATTACAGAGACATGGTACACAGTGCACTGTGATGGGACACAGTCATACCAAGCTACTCATGTTTTAGGAGAGATAGGGCTTGGAAGAAGGGAGAAGAGGTGGTACTCTATGTTTGTGAGGGAATAAAAGTCACTTAAGTGCAGGTACAGCAAGGTTAGGAGAGTCTATATTTTTGTTTTCTCAATTGTTTAGCCAGGAGTGGCACACTAAGCTGAAAGCTTGTTTAAAGGTGTGGCCTGGGAGCACAGGGAAGTTAAGTGACTTGCTCAGGGTCACACAGTATGCAAGTGGGGGCTATGGGATTCAGAGAAAAATGTGCAATGCAAAGGGTCTTATACCCCTGATAATAGCCATGACAATGGCTAAAAAGATGTATAAAAACATTGCAATTGGTCAGTAGCAAATAGCCTGACTGCTCACTAGCCTGGGAAAGCATGCTGAGCTAGCAAAAATAACAGATAGGTAAAACAATGGTCTTGTATATTCTGAAGGATACTTGAGGTTACATACATGATTGTGGTTCTGCACTAGCACTAAAGATGGCAGTATAGTCTAACTAATCATTATACAATAGTATAAATAGAAGAATCTCCCAAGTGTTACAATTAGTATAATAGCAAAAGCATTATGATTCTCAGTAAAAATACAGTAGAACTCATATCCTGACACTTATACTTGTACGATAAGTGCCTGTACCCTAAGAATAGTGCATATACTTTCATGTATTGCTATCTGTGAGGTAGGGGCCAATCAGGGGTGCTGGTGCATGGATAACGTCACAAACAGGGACAACATTGCAAATGCCACAGTGGGATGTCCCCTGGATATCAGTGATCATCGTACAGTGTGGTTCACCATAAGGAAAGGAGCTGAGGTGAGTCACATGAAGATGAGAGTCCTGGATTTCAGGGGGAGGATTACAAAGAAATGGGAGACTGCTTCAGAAAATGCCTTGGAGACTAGCCATGGAGTGGTGGAGGTACAGAGCAAGGGAATAAGGGACTAAAAGAATAAATATGGCAACTCAACATGTATGGTAACCAGTGATAATAGGGATTATGAATGAGCAAATGTAGAAACAACAACTCATTATAGCACTATCATCATCAGGTACCCTGCAAGGGTAGCATTGCTATAGCGCAGAAAGCGACCGGAAGGGGAGGGATAGGAGGGAGGGTTTGTATGGGTAGGGGATCCTGCTGTAGCCAAGCCAGCCCTGTGGTGTGGTGGTGAGGGTGGCTGGTTATGGTGCAGTAGGCACTGGGTTCAGGACCTGTTGGGGGCAATTTTTTTGCCACTGCATGCAGCTTTTTGTTACTGTCTGTGTTTTGCCCCTCCTCAACATGCACCCCTGAGCACAATCCTAGTCGGGGGCTTGAGGGCAAAGCCCCCTGCAAGGAAGGGTGCAGGAGGTCATTGCCCCCTCGCAAAAACACTTAAAATAGCCGGAAGTCAAGTTGTTTGGGTTTGTAGATCACCGAAATGCTTTTCAGCGATATTCATTCGCTATGATAGCAATCACTATCATGACATGGAACCAACATGTACTCACTGGAGCAGCACAGAGATAGGGGTGGCATAATAGAAACATTCAAGTTCCTGAAGGGCATAAACAGAGTACCTACCCAGGGACTCTTTCTGATCAATAGCGCCACAAGGACAAGAGGTCATGAAATGAAATTAAGGGGAGGGAGGGTCCAGCATAACATGCATAAGTTCTTCTTTACAGAAAGGGTGGTGGCTCCATGGAATAGCCTACCTGCAGAAGTCATTGACTCCAAAACAGTATGGCAATTCAAATCTGCTTGGGATAGGCATAAGGGGGATTGTCTCTAAGAAATTCTAAGGTGGGGTGGCACTCGGGGCCGACTAGGGCTGGCAGTATAGCCTAGAGCTGTGAATGAGCATGGTACATCCAGCAGACTAGACCTGGGTTTGATCCTCACAACCTGCACTTGCAGACTGTGTGACTCTAAGCAAGTCACTTGACCACCCAGTGCTCCCAGATTGTCCCTGAAAACAGGCACCTGTGCCTAGTGGGCCTTACCTGGTTACCAAAGACTAAAATAAAAAATATAAAAATAAATTTTTGGTCTCCATCTGCTGTCACTTTCTATGTTTCCATGTTAATATCATTATGGCAATAAGCCTCTGCATGTGTGAGGTAAGAAATGGCAAGAGGAAAAGGAAACCATTATGGTTCTCTAAGGAGGTGACAAAGGCAGTGAAAGAAAAAATGGCAGCATTCAAAAGGTACAAAGAAGCTCAAAGGGAAGAGTACAGGGAAGTGTGTGACGCCAGTCCCATGCAGACAGAAGCAGAAAAGGGGGTATAGGAGAATTTATTTATTTATTTGCTTTTGGTACCCAGGTAAGTGCACTAGGCATAGCAATGCCTATTTTCATTCATGACCTGGGAGGATACAGTGTTACAGAGATAACAAAACAGTTTGTGGAGAACAACAATCGGTGGAAAAACAATGGCTACAGGTCGGTACAGTTTCAAACAAGTGTGCAGTACATACGAGTCAACAATAGATAACAATAAGTAAAACATAACAGTAAAACAGGATATCAAGTGCAGGCACAGGCACAGGAAAGGATTGCAATGGAAGTAATGAAGAGGTAAAAATTTTTTCTGATATGTCAGCAAGAAGAGAAAAGCAAGGGAGGGACAGTCAAGATAAAAGGATAGAAGGGGAGGCTGCAGAAGGAGACCAAGAAAAAGCTAACATATGAACAGGTACTATTGCTTGGTTTTCACAGTAGAGGGAAGAAGGGACAAGACATATGAAAGAAATAAGAACAGCAGTGGGGAGGGGGTGGACATAAGACCATTTTCAGATGATAGAATACTGAAAGGACTTGCAGCCCTGAAAATGGATCAGGCTATGGGACTGAATGGAATACATCGTTGGGTACTCAGGGAGCTCAGGGGAGAGCTAGCCACTCCACTGACAGCTTTGTTCAACAGCTTACTGGAAACAGGAGTGCTTCCAGAGGATTGGAGAAGGGCTAATGTGGTCCTTCTGCATATGCGTGGCACCAGAGATAAATCTAGCATCTACAGTCCAGTCAGCTTTACTGCAGTGGTAGGACAACTAATGGAAACCCCACTAAAAGACGGACTGGTTGATTACCTAGAAGCCAATGGGCTGCAGGACCTCAGGCAGCATGGTTCATGGGGGGGAAGGTATGCCATGCGCATGTGATAGATTTCTTCAATTGGGAGACAAGGGAAATAGACCAGAGGAGGGCAGTGGATATACTCTATCTAGACTTCAGTAAGACTTTCAACACTGTGTCATAAAGAAGACTGATTACGAAGTTCACTAACTTTGTTGGTGGTGGCCAAAATGGTAAATTGGATTTGCAACTGGCTAACAGATAGGACCCAGAGGAGAGTGGTAAATGGCACACACTATAAGGAAGGACGGTGACCAGTGGGGTAAATGCAAAGTTTAGTGCTAGGACCAGTCTCCTTCAATATCTTCATAGAGGACACTGCAGTGGAAGTGGAGGGAAAGATCTATTTTTTGGCAGATAACACCAAGGTCTGCTACAAAGTAGACACTCAGGTGGGAGTGGAGACAATGCACAGGGATCTCAGTAAACTAGAGGAGTAGTTGAAGACCTGATAGTTGGGAATAAATGCCAAAAAGTGCAAAATCATCCACCTAGGATGCTGGAACCCTAGCGCTGAGTATAGGATGCGGGTGGTGATGGCATTCACTAGGCAGGAAAGGGAATTCAGTGTTATTATTTCAGAAGACCTCAAGGTGGTATCACAATGTGACAAGCTTGTGAGCATGGCTAGTGGGATACTGGGGTGCATAGGAAGGGGCACCACCAGCAGGAGAAGGGAGGTGGTGTTGCCACTGTATTGTTCTCTGGTATGCCCCCAACTTGAACACTGTATCTAGTTCTGGAAACAACACCTCAGGAAAGACACAGACAGGGTGGGGCAGACCAGAGAAGGGCAACCAAGATAGTGCAGGGGTTGCAAGGGAAGTTATGAGGAGAGATTGAGGGATCTAAACATGCACACCCTTGAGGACAGGAGAGTGAGGAGCAACATGCCTGAGACCTTCAAGTACCTGTCAGGGGTGAACAGAGTACAGAGATGGAGGTAGCTTCTTCCAAAAGGTCATGAACTCTAGGACTAGGGGTCATGTAATGAAATTGGAGAGGGAAATTTCAGGAAGGATGTGAGGAAATACTTCTTCACAGAAAGGGTGGAAGAAGAATGGAACTGACTGGCAATAAAGGTTGTAGAGACTAGAACAGTGACAGGTTTCAAGTATGTATGGAATAGACAAAGGGACATATTACAGAAATAGGAAGGGGTCCCTAGAGACCAGTAAGGGGTCTGCAGAAGTATAATAGGCAGGGAAATTTAGGAAGACTGTATGGGCTTAGCAGTCCTTTTCTGCCATTAATTTTCAGTGTTTCTGTGTTTCTCCAAGGGTCATCATTTTCTTCTATTAACTCTGTTAGCTGATGGTGGTGCTGAGAGGCTTAAGCAGGAGTTGTATGTTAGCAGCAGAAGGGGATGAGTGAAGCCTGATGAGTTTCAGCTGGCAAGGGCAGAATCAGACATATACAGCAGGAACACGCACACTCCACAATTTCCTCAGAGACCACCAACTCAGGTTACAAGTTGCTGCAGAAACATGAAAGATCAGCATATAGTCACCTGACTCACAATCATTGAGCATGCAGTCACAGTTACAGTTACTAAACAATTGCTGGTGATGTTGTAGGGATATAAAAAGACCTCCATCTGAAGCAGCAGCAGTCAGAGCAGTGTGGCTGTGAGATAGATCAAAAGATTGTGTTGTGAGTCTCTCTCTCTACCTCTTCATAGTGGACATCCTTACCAGAACAATATATAGGAATACAAAATGAAATGCATCATAAAAGAACAAATGAAAATGTTATTAGGCAGCACTGAGCTGAGCAGAAGCTTTTCATTTGGCACAGCGTAGAGGGGCATTTGTGGTGTGGCCAGTAGCTGCACTGTGAATATGCACACTCACTAACAAGGACAGGGGTATAAAAACCAAAATAATTTTCCATTATTGTGCAGCAGCAGAGGCACAGCCCTTTAGGTGGAGGACAGGGCCGGGCATTTGTTGTGGCTGCACTTCAGTACTGCGGTGCAGACATAGCAAGAAAGCATATAACCACAGAAAGTATATGAGAAGACATAAAAACATATAATATTGTTCAGTACTCAAATTCCTGTATTTAGTTTCTGACCAGCTTGGGCTTTTGTCCAGCCTGGCTCTAAATTGGCTCATCAGGCCAGATTTGCTGGCTTGCACAGCCCTACTGAGGGTGAGTATCTCAAAATACAGGTGGGTTGGGGAAAGAGTTGAGCAAAATCCTTGGTTTCAGTCTCTATTGATTTATCTACTGTATGTGGTATTCAAAACATCAGTAACAGGTAAGTTTAGCCAGTGTAACATATCAAATTGATGCACGACTAAGTGTAACATATCGTATTGATGCACGACTAAGTTTAACATATATTGATGCACGACTAAGTGATGTTATATTCACATACTACAGCTGTCACCAAAGTGCACCTACAAAATAATGGCATGTTCCCTGGACAGTGCATATACTGCAGGTAAACATTAACACTGGAAATATTATAGGGAATAAATGGCAGTACTAGATGTCAGTGAGATGATGCTTATATTTTACTGGTTAGTCTATCAAACAGAAAAGTGTAGTACAGCAGCAGGCCTGGATACCCTGACACAGAAACGGAGGAAATTATTTACATCACTCAAGGCTGTCTGAGGAACATTTACACAATGTATAGAAAGCGAATATACTGGCCTAAATACCCAAACCACTTGAGGTCTCATAAGGTGCATTTGTGTACACAAGTATCATTTTAAAGTTCTTAAGGTTTCCTCTTTTTTCTGCTACATTTCAATTTTGCAGCACATGAATTCTTTTAAAAGCTGTTGTTTCACACAGTGAACTTTTTATAGACAAATATTTTGCAGAAAAAAAAATGAAAAACTGTTTTTTTTACATTTAAATCTCTCCCTACTTTTCACTAGGGACAGAGTCCCTTGCCAATTTCCTTACCTACAGTAGCATTACCTTTTTAAAGAGGCACTGACACCTTTTTTTGAAAACTCAGCCCAGCACCAAGGTGTTAGGCATTGCATGTTTCAAAGCACTGCACACAAGCTGCTTTTATACGGCACTTACTTGTGCTGCTCACAATTGCTCCAGTCCTGTTTCGCTCCACCCGTCATGGTACGATGCTGCATCTACACACACACTGCCCGTTTCGAAAGTTTGCATCTTCCGGTGTTTCGGCAGTGCCTCCTGCCTTCTGGGGTCCCTTGGTCTCAGGGTAAATTGCCGGTACTTCAGGCAGCCATTCTGCCTTGCTAACAATAACAAAATGTAACTTCAATGCAGAATTTATTTAGGGAGGCATTCCTCTATCGAATTCTGCTGAAAACATTACACAAATCATCCAATGTTGTGCCCAAAAAGCAAGCAACACGTATCCAAGTTGTTGCATCTCAACAGGGATGATTTTGGTAAATGTTTTCAACAGAATTCATTAGGCAGAATCCTCCCTAAACGAATTATGCATGAACTTGTCATTTTTTTAACATTAATAAGGGCTGCTGTCAGATTTGCTGAAATAGGTGTAACTGTTGTGCTGCTGTTCACAGGTCGGTCGGTAGGTAATACTTATTGATCGATCATAAGACCATTACAAACATTAAAATATGTTCATGCTATAAATATAAAATATTCCATAAGAATCTTAAAAAGACATCATATTCACAACTTTAACTAAACACAAGTTCATATTAGGAAAAAATAACAATGTCACAGTGATACATCATATACTCTAAGCATATTAATTCAACTTACATTATCAGAATATAAAATTTCATTTTAGACACCCTGGTCCAGATATTCAAAGCTTTGCGCAGGGCAAAAAATGTTTGCGCTTGTTTAGCGCGGGATTAGCGCAGGTCTGCTATATTCAAAAGGCTAAACAGTGCATGCAAACCACATTAGCGCCGGGCAAACCATAATTATATGCAAGGGGAAAAGTGAACATGAATACAGGCACAATGAGATACTCAGTGACTAGCACTGAGCTAAGGTGTTTAGCGTGACTTAGTGCAACCCATAGCATGGTACAAATTACTGCCCAGGAAAAGCTGGTCTTAACCCTGGGCAAACAGCTTTGTGCAACACTGTTGCTTTGCACAGTGATAGCATGGCATTAGCATGGCTTGCGTGACCCTAACATATGAGTATGACACTAGAAACTGCCAGACACGGAGGACACATGCTGTTCACTGATAGCACCACCATGATGCCAACAGCTGCCACAGGTCCCAGCCATGCACAGGCAGTAAGGGGTGATCATGCCCACAGGTGACATCATGGTAGTGTGGCAATACAGCACACACCTGCAGACCATACTTCTGTAGTGCCCAACAGATGCCAACACACACACACACACACACACACACACACACACAGGCAGTACTGTGGGCATGGTGGCCATTGAGGGGAAGGTGTACGGGTGGCCAGACCTCACCACAGCCCAAGTGTGGCCACAAGACTGGGACACAGCATGCAGTGCACATGGGCCAGTAGTGGGAATACCCCACAGCCTGTGTGTCTGTCGGATTCTACGTGCCCCCCCAGCCACATACAGCACAATTGTACAGATGCCAAAGCACACACAGCTAGCCATGTATATGTCACTGTGTGTATCTCATGCTACAGGTGCAGCATCTGTGGATCACGCAACAGCGTAACAGTAATGTCCACTGTCAGTAAATGCCTGCAAGTTGGGCCTGTCACTGTGTACAGTGCAGTCAGCATCACTGCCCTACACACCATAGGCAGTGCTGTGTTCCTCACACTACTGGCCCTCTTACTACTTTAGTATCTGCTGTGCACTGTAGCATGCCCTACAGTGTGACAGGTGCATGCAGCACCACCACCACCTGTGCCTATGCTGTGTTGTCCCCTGGGGCACAGTATGCTATGCTATGCTGTACTGTTTACATGTAGCCTGCAGCTATCAAAGTGCACTGCCAGACAGACCTAAAGGTGGAGCTGCGATTGGATCTGGCCAGACCCTGTACTTCCAGACTGACCTACAGGTGGCTCTGTGGGACCCTGCAGTAATGCTGGGCAAACGGCATGCAAATCAGTGTATGATGAGATGCTAATCAGGCTGTTTGCCCAGAGTCTGCCTAAGTAGGCTCATTTGCATGTCACTTTTGAATATGGTAAATCTTAGTACCGGGCAAACAGCTTAGCTCTGCGCTACAGCCACGATAACATGTTAGCACGGCGCTAATGATTTGGGGAATATTATACAGTTTTGATCACTGTTCTTTCATATCTGCTGCTGCCTGCAGCTGTACTGGGTCCACACATTTGCTGGCACACACACTGGCCACATAGTTCACCTCTAGCTGCCTTCACATCGCTGTGCACTGTGTTGCTGCTGTGGTCTGCACTTCCTGGTTGATATAATCAGACCTGTCTTATTCCAGGGCTAAGTTTGCCCTGCACTCTCAGCCCAGTTTGCCCGGCCTCTTTCTCATGCTATATTCAGAAGCTGTTTGCCCCATGCTATTCCTTTTGAATATAGCTTGCTTTGTGCTCCAGGCTAAAGTTTGCCTGCCGGGCAGTGCTACTTTAGCCCAGGGGCAAAGTTTTGAATATCTGGCCCCCCAAGTTTTAATTTGATAAATGTTTCCTTCTTTTGCTCAATTATCTTAAGGAGGGAGACCATGGAGACCAATATCTTAGGGTCACATGTTGTAAATAAGTAAATCAGTAGTTGCATAGGCTGATACTAGATACATAGATACATAGACAGTGTCGGCAGATAAGGGCCTATGGCCCACCCAGTCTGCCCATTTGAGCTTGTAAGTTCAGTTTGTTTTCCTAGAAGTCTGTTGCCCCTTACCCCTGACCTCCAGAATTCCTTTATGTCTATCCCATGCATTCTTAAATCCCGTGATTGTTTCAGCCCCCACCACTTCCTCTGGCAGGGTGTTCCACTTGTCCATCACCCGTTCTGTGAAGAAATTCTTTCTCATGTTTCCTCTGAATCGCCTCCTCTCCAACTTTATCCCATGCCCTCTTGTCCTGGAACATCTTTTTCGCTTAAAAATAGTGTTTTCCTGCACCCTGTTCCTCCCTGTCAGATACTTGTATGTCTCTATCATATCCCTCTCTCCCTCCTCTCCTCCAGGGAGTACATGTTCAGTTCCTTCAACCTGTCTTCATAGGACTTGTGATGCAATCCATGCACCATCTTTGTTGCCCTCCTCTGAACCTTCTCTACCCTGTCTATGTCCCCATGTAGGTATGGTCTCCAGAACTGTACACTGTACTCCAGGTGGGGCCTCAGCAGTGTCTTGTATAGCAGAATTATGACCTCCTTTTCCTGCTGGTGATGCCCCTGCCTATACATCCCAGCATCCTATTTGCTTTACCTGCTGCCTTGTCACACTGTTTCCTCACCTTGAGGTCATCAGAGATGACAACCCCAAGATCCCTTCCTGCTTGGTGCATGCTATATCCTCACCCCCCAACTGATATATTGTGCCAGGGTTTTTGTGCCCCATATGCATTATCTTGCACTTCTTTGCATTGAATTTCAACTGCCAAACCCCTGACCATTCTTAAGGTTTCTGCAGGTCGCTTCTCATTCTGTCTACACCCTCTGGTGTGTCTACTCTGTTACAGAGCTTTGTGTCATCAGCAAACAGTGAAATTCTGCCTTCTAGGTCCTGCACAATGTCACTGATGAAGATGTTGAATAGGACTGGTCCCAGCACTGATCCCTGTGGTACCCCACTGGTCACTCTTCCCTCTGTGGAGTGACAGTCATTTACTACCACCCTCTGTGTCCTGCCACCCAGCCAGTTACCTATCCACCACACTACTGTCCTGCCCACACCCATATTCCCCAGTTTGTGTAATAGTCTTCTATGTGGCACAGTGTCAAAGGCCTTGCTGAAGTCCAGATAGGCCATGTCCACTGCCCTCCCCTGATCCACCTCCCTAGTCACCCAGTCAAAATTCAACGAGGTTGGTCTGACATGGACCTCCCCTGATGAAACCATGCTGCCTTGGGTCCTGTAGTCCATTGACAACCAGATGTTCCACCAATCTCTCCTTCAGTAGTGCTTCCATGATCTTCCCACTCACCGAGGTGAGGCTGACTGGTCTGTAGTTCCCTGCTTCCTCTTTGTTCCCACTTTTGTATAAGGGGACTACATCTGCTGTCCTCCAGTCTTTGGGTACCTCCTGTTTCCAGTGATCGGCTAAACAGGATAGCCAGAGGTTCAGCCACCACCTCTCTTAGTTCTTTAAGGACCCTGGGGTCACCCATCTGGCCCCATTGCTTTATCAACTCTTATTACTTCCAGTTCTTTCAGGACCCTTCTCGTGTAAAGGACTTGTGTCCATTTCTGCACCATTCTCACCCTTGTACCCTTCAGACCCATTACCCTCCTCTTCCTCAGTAAAGACTGAGCAGAAATACCTGTTCAATATGTCAGCTTTACTGTTGTCATCCTCCACATGGCCCCCATCCTCCCCTTCAGTCTCACTATCCTCCCTTTGTCTTTCTTTTTTTCACTTATGTACCTGTAAAAGGTTTTGTCCCTCTACCCACTGATTTTGCAATGTGTTCGTCTGTCTGAGCTTTGGCTTCCTTACTGACCTCCCTGCCTCCCTTGCTTCTCCTGGTACTTCTCCCTATCCCTTCTGCCTGTGTCTTTTGTATTGCCTGAATGCAATCTTTTGGCTTTCACTTTCTTTGCTATCTCTTTGAAAACCATAATGGTCTCTTCCTTTCCTCTTGCTAACCTGCTTAATGCATAATTCTGTTGTTCTTGTAATCCCCATTTTAAATACTGCCCACTGTTCCTCAACCCCTGATTCCTGTACCATTCCGCTTAATGCCTCTTTCAAGTATCTCGCCATTTTCCCAAAATCTGCCCCCCTAAAATCCAGGATACGTGTTTTTGTGTGGTTTGGTTCTGCTCTTTCTGTGATTTCAAACCACAATGACTGGTGGTCACTGTTTCCCAGGTGCTCCCCCACTGTTACCCCCATCACACTGTCCCTGTTTGTGAGCACAAGGTCCAGTATTGCCTTCTGCCGAGTTGGTTCCATGACCAGTTGCTTGAGGAAGGCACCCTGAAGGGAGTCCAGGATAAATCTGTGCCTAGTTGATGCTGCTGCTGGGCTGCTCCAGTCCATGTCTGGAATATTGAAGTCTCCAACCAGTACTACCTCACCCTTGTCTGCCATCCTTGGATGGCTAGCATCAGCTCCCTATCTGTTTCTTCCTCCTGGGCTGGTGGTCTATAGACCACACCTGTGCGGATGGCTGTCCCCATTTTCCTTTCCAGCTTAACCCACAGTATCTCTCTCCCATTTTGTTCCTCCTGGATCTCTGTGGCCCTTATGTCATTTGTTACATACAGTGCCACTCCTCCTCCCTTCCTGCCTGCTCTGTCTCTTCTGAATATGTTGTAGCCAGGTATGGCCATCTCCCAGTCGTGGTTATCATTGCACCAGGTTTCTGTGATGGCCACAATGTCCAGGTCTGACTGTACCATGACAGCCCAGATCTTCCATCTTGTTGCTAAGGCTCCTGGCATTTGCACACATGGCTTTCCATGATTTGACCTCCCTAGACTGTTTCACTGTTCTACTCCAGCCCCTTCCTTGGTTGTCATTTATCCCTGGTTCTCCTTGCTGTCTGCCCTTCTGCTGAATGTTGTCCCTTTTCTGCTTATCCACCTCTTGGGCACTAATCTCCATCTTTTGCACACTGCTTTGCAGAGATAGCCACTCCTCTGGTTCACTGGTTCCACTGCTAGCTGTGGGGGGTGAGCAAGTAGGTACCCTCCTTGCAGGCCTGCCATCCCCCTTTGCTAGTTTAAATGCTTGTCAATGTAGCATTTAAACTTATAATTGAGTGTTTGATTCCCTCCAGGATGGATGCAGGCCGTCAGGCTTGAACAAACCTCCATCCCTCCAGGTGGGTCCCCAGTCACCAATGAATCTAAACCCTTCCTCACAGCACCAGTTCTTCAACCATGAGTTAAAGTTCCTGGTGCATGCACTCCATGCTCTCCCTTGCCTCACAGGTAGTACTTCTGAGAAAGTGACAGAAGTAGCTACTTGCTTGAGACCCTCCCAGTTTCCTAAACTCTTCCTGAACTTCATTTGGCTCCCCCATTTGCCAGGTCATTAGTACCTAGGTGGATAATGACATTCAGCTCACCCTCCTGTCTTGCCTTCCCAGTGATCCCCAGGATCTTCCTTCCATCCCTCCATGCCGTGGCACCTGGTAGGCACCTCACCTCCCTGTCCTCCCCTCCTGTGTTCCTAGCTGGATCCTCTATGATGGAGTCCCCACCAGGATTTGCTTCCTCCTCCTCTGGGGTCCACTGATTTCCCGCTGAGGTCACCTCCTTGGCTAACCTCCACATTCTTTCCTTCCACTTCTATGGGTACCTCTTTTGGTTGTCCTCATTTGCCAGTGTGGCATATGAGTTCTTGAGTGGAATAGAATCTGGGATGTGCCTCTGCCTGACTGCTATAACCCTCCCTGAGCCCACTGTCATCCAAGTGCTCCTCATTCTCAGCATCCTTTGAGGCAGTTGCATTGGACTGGGTGGTCCCTGGATAGGGGTGATGGTACTCCTGACTCAGTTTACTTCCGCTTTGAGTCTGGCTACCTCATCCCACAGTCCAGAGCGATGCATGCAGATAGGGCAGCACCTCAGTGTCCAGAAGGTCTGCCTGAATATGGCTGCCCCACAGCCACTGCATTGCACCACCCTCACATTATACTGCAATTCCACTACTTGTCTGCTACTGAAGCTCTCCTAGTTCCCTTTATTAATTTACTGTACTAAAATCCTGCCACTGATCCTCAGATAATTTTTTTTTTTAAGAAAAAGAAACCAATAAATAAATAAATGAGTCAATTGTCATGCTGAGGGTGGGCTTCTTCCCCCTTTTGCCCCTCCTACTTCACACCCCTTACTATACCCTGTGTTTAGCTCTTGTCAATCAGATTTAACAGGGCATATAATTAAGAGTTGGGGGAAGGGGAGGGGCCGGCGAAAATTTGCAGCAATTAAAGACAGCACAGAATTATACCACTGCTATGTTTTAAATTTTCAACAGCCCAAAAACAATTATAAGTAAAGACAACAAAGAAAGTATAGTGTCACTAAAAGCCCACAATCTAAGTTTAAAAGAAAAATAGCAATTACCAGTTACTCTAAAGCACTGAATTGAATATGTTTCCTTTCTTCCCCTTCTGGCTTCTTCTGAGAAAATAAACTCTGCTTGCTACTTTAACTCTGACTAAGCCCCACCTCCAGTTATCACGTAGCTGAGGTCAGAGGTCAGACAATTAACACCCTTCACCCAACTACAGGGCAGTCAGACAAGCCAAGATAAAATTTGCAGCAATTAAAGACAGCACAGAATTGCACCACCACTATGTTTTAAATTTTCAACAGCCCAAAAACAATTATAAGTAAAGACAACAAAGAAAGTATAGTGTCACTAAAAGCCCACAATCTAAGTTTAAAAGAAAAATAGCAATTACCAGTTACTCTAAAGCACTATTGGCTCAGTATATTTCCTAGTAAAGAGTCCTATATTTCTCATATAGTGGACATAAAAGTACTAGATGCAACAGATTGTCTTCTCCAAGTCCACATTTGCACTCAAAATCATTATTTTTTCCCCCAACATATTGTCCTCTTTTTCTATTGCTTTTAAATACCTCGAAGTGAAACCTTGTCAAACGTGTTCTTTGCTTTGGATTTGGCAAAATATGAAGGTATTGCTCAAACTTGTGCGCTCTCTTACTTTTTGATAGCCACAAACAGGCTGTAGATAGCTGACAGGCTTCTAAATCTTTTTGAGCAAAGATATCCTTGACTCTATCATTTACCATCATTTTAGTACAATCAAAAGGATCTCTTAGGCAATCTGCAACTATATGTAACAACCCATATGGTTTTATAAGATCCTCAAGGACATTCATACATGGAAAAGTTATATTAGAATGTGTATATAGAATCACTACCTCTAAACACAAATGGGAAGTCTATCCGAAGGTATCCAAAAATGTCCTGAGCCAATAATTAATTTGCCTCTGTGCACAGGAGTATTCAGCTGATAGCTGCCCAATCTCTGCCCTAACCACAGCTGAAGGGGCACTATTGGGAAGTCCCATTGTTTTTTTATAAAATTTAAACTAGAATCCAAAGTCCCCTTGAGATCCCCTTCCCAAAGTTCAGCACCATAAAGTATCTGGCTTTTAAGTTTTGCTCTTACAACTCTTAAGTTTCCCTCTATTGGCCTTCCCCCATATTTATGGGAGAAAGACAACATAACTGGAAGTAAACTTTCGGCCTTAATTTTTACACTTTTCAAGTGAGCTCCCCATGTTTCATTATAACTAACTCTGAGTCCAAGATAACAGAATTATTTTACCACTTCAAGCTTATGGTTATTCATGTAATAATCATATTCTTTCATATTTTTCCCCAAAACAAGGACCTTAGTTTTAGCATAATTAACCTGCAGGTCAGCTTTTCTTACATTCCAAATATAATTTTTCAATGCTCCTACACATGCCAAAATGACTAAGTGAAATCAATGCAACATCATCCGCATAAGCTAGATATGATATTGCCCTTGCCCCGATTTTTGGTAAATGAAAATCGGAATTATACATTTCTCTCAATGCTGTAGTAAAGTAAAGATTGAATAATAATGGGGCCATTGTACAATCCTGTTTCACCCCATATTATTTTTAAACCAGGTACTCAATTCCCCTGAATCTCCATACCTGATACTGGTATAATTATATTGGTGCATAAGTCTGATCGTTTTCAGCAAAGGCTGCTCAGTCCCCAGTTCCTACAGTTTATCCCATAATAAACGTCTATTAAATTTGTCAAAGGCTGCTTTGAGATCTATAAAAGTGCAAAATAATCTTTGATTTTTAACTATTTTATATTTATGGATTACGTATACCATTTATTTATTTATGTATTTATTATTTATTTATTTATTTTTTTTTTATTTAAAATTTTGATGACCGGGAAAGGCACACTGAGCCAATGCTCACTTCCAAGTGCGACCTGGTGCAATGTGTACCCAAAGAAACGACTGATCAATTGTTGAATGATTTTTTTCAGAATCTAGACTGTGCTTCATCCACTATATTATTTACCTCTGCCCATGTCATTAATCTATTATTTAAAATTCTGGTAAATACCTTTTCTAGAGTATCCAAAATGCTGATGGGCCTATAGCATCTAGGGTCCTTCCTGTCACCTTTCTTAAATATTGGTACAATGATATTTAATTTCCAGCTTTTTGGGTATATCTCCTGTTCTCCAAATGTAGTTATAAAAATTATGTAAAAAAGGGATCCAAAAGGATTTCATTCTTATTATTACATCAAGTGGTACCCCATCAGGGCCTGGCACCATTCTTTTGCTAAAGGAATCAAAAGCCTCCATCAATTCACCAAAAGTGATCTCAGAATTAGGATGATACATTCCTCCTACGTATTTGTATTCTTCCAATCCAGAAAGGTAATCAGGGTCATCCCTATAGAACAATTGCTTAAAATCTTAACCCCATATTTCTGAATTAATATAAGTCTCAATTTAAGTATGATATCTCATTCCAGAGCTGACAATCCTCCAGAAGGTTTTATTATCCTTTATAAGAACTGTTTTATGGAGTTCCGTCCATAATTGTCAGGAATACTTCTGCTTGTTCTTATTTAAAACCCCTATATTCCTTCCTTGCCTTATTCATTAACTTATTATTGCTCTTATCTGGATGCTGTTTTAATATTCTAAACCTTTTAACAATTTTCTAGCATTTTTACATTCATTATTATACCAGTTTCGTCCATCTCTCTTCTTTATAACTACATCCTTAGCAATTATATAAGCAACTATATTTATGATAGAATTATAGTCAGAAATCATGGTGGGACCAGGTGGCTGTTCAGCCAATAAGGATAGATTTAACAATATCCCTTTACTCTCAAGTAGGGCCACAAGATTTTGTCCCTCAATTACCCTCCATTCAAATTCTTCTTCTTAGGGACATTTTGGTTTCTCGTTTTCCTCAATTTGCAATAATAATTTGCTGCAAGTACATACTCACTCAATATTAGAGCAGAATGCATATTCATAAGCAAAAAGCTGAACTGGGTACCTGTTTTTGTAAAAAGCATTACTTCAGCTCATTGGACTAAATGCAAACTCGCTTCCACCGAAGGGAGATCCTATGCCGAGAACGCGCATGTAGTCAAAGCGCGGTACCAAAGTGCTTTTTTTATGGTCCCCATAACAAATACATCATTTAGTAGAACTCCGTAATGAAAAGTGCTGCTGGTATTTAAAATTTAATCCCGAGCACTGGTTCAGCCACAAATCACTTTCAAACTGTGGCACTGAAATCCCGTGCATGCGTAATAGCTGCACGTTCTTGCGCATGCACGAGATCTTTTCCTCTAGCTGCTATTGCGCATGCATGGGATTTTGGTGCCACAGTTTGAAAGTGTTTTGCAGCTGAACCAGTGCTCAGGATTAAATTTTAAATACCAGCAGCACTTTTCATCACGGAATTCTACTAAATGATGTATTTGTTGTAATGGGGACCATAAAAAGCACACTTCAGAACCGCGCTCTGACTACATGTGCATTCTCGGCATGGGAGCTCCTTCTGATGGGCCGGGTTTGCTTTCAGTTGGCAAGTAAGCCAAAAAAATGCTCTTTTTGTTTACAAAAACAGGTAACCAGTTCAGTTTTTTGCCTATGAAGGTGAATTCTACTCTAATATTGGTACAGGTATGTGCCTGTGGAATCATTGTTGCAAATTGAGGCAAAACTGAGGGGCAAAGCTGACAGTGCCCCTTTAATCCAACAGGAAGGACCCTGCTGCCTTTATCCAAAGTAAAATCTTTCATCCAAACGTCTAGTTCCAAAGCCCTGTGTTGCTGTTCTGCTCTAGAAACCAATTGTAAAATCGAGCATTTATTAATCAAATTAAGGTTAATCCAAATATAATCAATTAAAGATGATCCATTGCCACCCATGAATGAATATTCACCTTCAAAATCAGAGGGCAACCTTCAATTCAGAAGCAGCATATTATTTTTACACATTATCCTATGCAAGGCAATACTTTTTTCATTACTAATTTTATCTTTAGAATTCCTTATCAGTTCTAATCTTGTATTGGGGTAAACTAAAAGGGCTTCTGCCATGTCATCTGAGCAGCCTTGCAAGGCTCCCAGTCTTGCATTAAAATCGCCTAATATGACTATATTTCCCATTGGACAATCTATTTGAATGTTACCAATCAGTTCTTCTAGTATAATTAGATAATTAGGATCTCCACAGTGGCTTCCAACAAGGTGGGAATAGACATTACTTATGGACCATATTTGTTTTTTATCCACCCTGTTATCTTCACTGCAAGTATGCCATAGCTAGAAGTACTGACTTCTTCTGTAGTGATATTATTATTAAGTCTAATAAAAGTAGCTAAACCCCCAATACCTCTTCCAAAACATTTATTTTCCTTTGCATTCTTACAATATGCAGTATAACTGCTTAGATACTGATTACTCAATGCCCAAGTTTCCTGAATGCCAATGATATGAAATTGGTTAAAATAGTTACTCACTTCATGATCTCCATTTCTTTCCCCTAGCCCAGAGGAATTCCAAGATAAATTTTTAAGTAAGTCTTTATCCTGGGGTAAGATTTCTACAATTCCCTTATTAATATAGTTACTTGTGACCTCTTCCCTATTATTTTGTCCCCGTGGTCTCCCCCCAGATGTTGTATTTATACTGTCATTGCTCCAAAGAAGCTAGAGACTCAAATGTATTTGATGTTTCAACCAAGATTTCCCATTTTTTGGAATTCATTTGTACTTTTCTCATTTCGTCAGAACCATATCTGTCCTCATTTTCAATACAACAATGAATTCCTAATTCATCCAAGATACTCTGCTTCTTCCTTAATTCTTTAATTATAGAATTCTGATTTACATGAAACAAGATGTGTCCATCAAACTCCTTCCTGACTGTCTTCCCTACATAATAGCTGCTTATTTGTGTGTCAAAACAGCCATTAAGAAAGTCAATTAATGTACCCCTTAAATTAAATTTAGTTTCATTTGGTAATTGCTTCAGCCCAAAGATTGAAATTACAGAGTCAATTTTTCTTGCACCAGCTAGAGTTTGATTTATGTAAAATTCCAGGAAAAGACCCCTCAATGTGGTAACTTCTCCCACCACAATACCCATGCCCTCTAAATTTCTAGTCTAAGTGCTATAGATTTTAAAATGTAAAATGTATCAGTTACTACAAGGGACAACTCAGTTCCCTTTATTGGCCTGATAATGCTAATCAAATCTTTCAAAATTCTGCAGCCATTCAATATAGAAGACAATAATGCTGTTAGAGTTTCCAACAGATTTTCATACATTTCATTTGGCAGGCAAGCTACCCCAAAAAGATGTAGCACAAAATCAGAGCCTAATGTCTTTGCTAAGAAAAAATCAAAATGGTCATTCTGGCTAGTCATCTTATCATTACTTTTAGGACACCCACTGTTTACAGATTCTGGCTCCCATTCCTCATCAATTCGATCATTACAAATACTACTATTCTCAGATACCACTGAAGCAATCTCTTCATATTTTTGTTTCTGATTCCCTATGCTTTTTGGTTTCCGTTTTCTACCAATATTCTGTTTTTCTAATATTTTTGTATCTTTAAACTCACACTTCTCGGTCTTGCTACTCATCTGGTTTTTTCCCCTTTATTCTTTGTTGTTTAGAGATATGCTTCAATTTAGATCGGGATTGAGTGGATGTAATATCCTCTCTCTCTCATCCACAAAATTTCATTTGTCAGTTTTCTTTTATTCTTCTTATTAATATATTTTTTTTTTCTGAAGTGGGTATGGGGTGTCTATAGCATCAACAACGTCAGTCTTATTATTTTTCTTCTTTATTGCTGTTATCATCCATACGTCTCCTATAATTACTAACTACAATACTTTCCTTCTGTATTTTATTAGCAGATTCCTGCATTTCTCCATTTTGCCAGAGATGTGGGTGGTTTTGAACTAATTCTCTACAAATACTACTATCCCATTGTTCCTTAGCTGGGAGCATAATAAATTCGAGTTGGGAACTTTGATTACTTTGATCAACCAGGGGGAATTCCACAAATGTTACTGCTTCATTTGCTGTAGATTTCAAAGTGCAATTCAATTTACTCTTACCTTTGTTAAAAGAAAAATCCCTAGCCTCATTGGAATCCTGTTGTATAGTACCAAGATTACTTTGCTTTAAATCTAATTCTTTACCCAGAATGCATGTTCTAGAATTTCTGGTTGCAAAATCCCTTTCAGTTAGGTCCAGTTTAATTCTATTCTCTAAACAAACCCCTTTAATAAATGAAACATCCCATTTAATTTCCAATAACTGCTTAAACAGCAGAATATTAGAATTAATTGAATCCCTTAATGCTATTAATAGATCCTTGGAAATTCCCTCAATATCCATAAAAGCCGAGATATCATGTCTCTCTGGGCTCATTGTCCATGAACTTGTGCTATTATTTATAAAAGGTAACTCTCTTGAGTCATCCTGAAACCTCACTTTTCTTAAGTCCCCACAGTTACTGTTCTCCCCAAGTATTTGATTTTGGCTTGTCTCAATTACTCTGCTATGACTACTATTGTCAACACAGGGCAAAGGCCTTTCCATAATATCAGATCTATGAGCTATATGTACACAGTTTTCATTACATTTGCTAATTTCATTTTCTAAATGCAATGTTTCTCTCAAGCTCTTTACTTCTGAGTCCAACACTGATAAATTGTGAAAAATTTGTGAAAAATCAATCTTTGCATCTGCATGTTGTCCTTTATTAAGTTCATAGTGGTTAGTACCTGCTGTGTTTATCACTTGTCTATCTAACACTACCATATTTGCTACTCTCTCATCCTTATCCCTAACATGTTTATTGTTGTGCTGCTGTTCACAAATGTGAACAGTACAGTGATTTTACATTGCAGGGCAGAACGGAACAGAAGCTGGTGAACCCAGGCCAACAGGGAATGTGTTTTAGGGAAGTGCTCACTTTGGTGGCGGTAGGTGAATGCTTGTACATACAGAAAATGTAACATTGCAGTGTGACTATTGGTTATTCCAGTACAGACCACTGCATGTGAAAGTACCTAAAGAATCCCATAAGTAGCTCTATATTGCTATAAAAAAAATGAAAGCAGAACCCAGAGCTTTTGAGGATCTACTATGAACTCTCCCAGTGTTGAGAGGCACATTGCAAAGAGTGGTGGTGAATAAGAACTCTTCAGCTTCATGGCAAGTAACTAGTTGAATGCCCCAGGCAGGAGTGTCAAGACCCCTACTGTTAAATACATTGTAAACATTCTCTTGGAAGGGACTGATGGCCAGCTAACTAAATCTGTAGACAAAATCAGGATAGTCAGTATAGTGTGGTTACAACCACTGAGTACCTCTGTTAATCAAATCCAGATATGTAAAAGCTGATACAGGGTATTCATACTGCAAGCCAAACAAGAAAAGAACTGTCACACATGCAAATTGAATAAGCACTTGAGAAATGTATTCTTTCCAAGAGGCCACAAACTCTAAGCCCACCGTTCACCCTGTGGGCCTCTTCTCTAGATAGAGAGCACTGTGGAGCAGGCTGCACTTGCAAACACACTATCCTGATGAAAGAGAGCCTTGAAGAATTGAATATACAGTTCACTATGGATGCATGGAACAGTAGACAGCTAATTGAGACACATCTGATGGTCCATATTTGAGCAGGGCATGAGTGGTGATCCTGAAAAGTAAAAGGACATAGGCCCACCAGCCCTTGATGAAGTCCACAGAGTGAAACATTGGGGTTAGTCAGTAACAGCATAGACCTTACAATCTGCACGCTTATGAAATGTCAGTGGACCCTGAAACATTCCAGATATGGAGAAATTCAGCTCAGTAGTTGCAAAGTTAAATGCATATTAACAACATTTTATGAAAATGTATGACATTTTCCCAAAGTTTCCTGAAAGCAGAATAGGTTATGCTAACACAACCCAATGGTGAGATTTAATTTTTGTAAAACACTAATTACTGCTGTGTCAGATTTGACAGTTATTTCATCAGCCAGCCGGACATCAAGCTCTACTGAGCTGTTTGGAGTTATGTAGCACATCCTTGGGAGAATATTCTTACTCCCCTTCTCCAGTCTTGATTTAGATGAACGTCCCTATGGTCTCCTCCTTGTGCCATACAGCGACACCCTCCCTCAAACAGACAGTCACTCACCCCCTTTCCTCTGTGAGACTTATCCCTTTGGAATAGACAGAATCTCTCCTTCTTGTAGCCCAAGTCACTTTCTTCTGAGTCTGGTACGAAATCCCGACATCAAAAATCCCGTCATTTGGATGCTGAACTCCAAATTCCCGATGCTCTTGTTACCATTGAGTACGGAATGCAGACAGTCCAAAATCCTGCCATGTCATCCTCGATACAGCATTCTTTCTTGCTGGTTGTCAGCAGTGGGATTCAAACCCGAAACCTCCCCAGTGTTCTAATAAATGGTTTTGAAAAGTGCTGGAGTGGGCATGGCTAACTGTCATTTGGATCAGGGTCTTGGAGTGCTCTGAAGCCATGTTTAGTATTCGACTTTTTTAAAAGAGCTGGGCTCCAGTTTTAAAAAGCGTGCCACTTCTTTAGAAGACATAGTGTATTCCAATAAGGATTTCAGAGTTGTACAATAATATATTGAGAACTGACACACAAACTCCTTTCTGGCTTTTCTTTTTTTTTCGTCTCTTGTCATTTTTGGTTGTAAATGAAACTCATTCCCTTCCGCACATTAAAGTTTACTGTATACACAGTACTCGCATATAACATTTTTATTACCAAAAAAGGTAAAATCCCAGTTGTTCAGGGTTGTAGGCATGTTTCTTCTTTCAAGCATTTGCAGTTTATTCTACAAGGCAGACACCAAGAAAAGAATTAATCACACATGGCTGCAAAACAGCCCCAACTGATTATGATCAATACAGTTTGGAGAAAGTGTTTAACTCATTACACCTCCATTCATAGGTGCGCTACAGGACAGTAATACAGTTTGTAATTGATTGGTCTTGTTTTTAAAAACATCTTAATAAAGTGGATTTTAACCTTTTAACAGCTTTACTTGTTCAACATTGCATATCAGCATTCTCAGTGCAGCTACCATTTTGCCTTTTTGATACCAATCAAATATCCTGACTGCCTCTGCAAGGCCGGGAACCTGTTTGCTGACCTAAGGTGGTCTTTGGTTATTTGTCTAACAGTTTAATTTGAACTTTACACCATTTCTCAGTTTAGGGGCAGTACAGCGTCAATAAGAACTCACAATCCTACTTACAGAAGTGACAGAAGCATGATCACAAGCAGTCCTGAAAGAAAGGGCAGAACAAAGAAATAAATGCCAGAGTGTGAGTTGGAAGCAAGAGTAACTAACTTACTGGCCGGGAATTAGCCACTGCTAAACATTTGAAAAACAATTTGTGCAAGATTTCAACCCAGACATTTTTTAACTATTCGATTCCCCCTGCAAAACTATTGCCTTTTTACTGGAAAACAAGATCATGCATATTTGCACCTCTGTCCTGGGTGCAAGCCAATCCAAGTAAAACATAAAGTAATTTATTTACAAACTTTGACCGCAATGTCAGGATTACGAGTCCTGGTTATAAGCAACTCAAAGTGAAACATATTGTAGTGTGTTTATAAACTTCAACTGCAATGTCGGGAATATGAGTGTTGGCAAACTGTGTGATGGGATCCTGAATGTAACAGGAAATCAGAGTCAGACTTTTGTATGTCAGTCATCTAAGAGTCGGGATTTCGTACAGATCCTCTTTCTTCTCCCTAGCAAGTATCAGTGAATGCCACTAAATCATGGCCTTCCAAGTGCAGCAGGCCCTTGGGTTTGTGGTAGTGCTGTGCTGAATGCGGAATATGACCGGTGAAATTATGGAATAACCATTCTGCCGATGGAATTTCTGCCAGAATTTCTCTGGTTCTTTTGTAACATCCTACCTGTTGTGATCTGCAGAAAATCATTCTGTAACCATTTCCACAGAAAATACTGAGTTCTGTGGAATAAAATTCCACAGAAATGCTTCAGAAAAATGCATTCCACATTTTTCTGCCGTGAAATTTCATCATTCCGTTTCTGGCAAAATTAAGCAGAATTTTGAAAATTCCATTAAATTTAATTCTGACAGAATTCAAAAATTCCACACAGTACTACTTTGTTGATTACACTGTGTTTAATAAGTTTGTATGAACTACTCTAGAGCCATTGAGATGAACAAAATGGGTGATTTGGTACCTTTTATAGGACAAACAAAATATTTACAAAATGTGTTTAGCTTTCAAACTGATATAGAGTCCTTCCTCAGAAAAATGGCAATTCTACAAAGAAATCACTTTAAGTACATGGGGAAGAGCTGGTATAAAGCAGAGATAAGAAAGCAGAGTTTGAGACATTAGTTTGATCAATTAGGGACTGCCATTTTTCTGATGAAGAACTCTGCAAGTTTGAAAGCTAAAAACATTTTGTGAATCTCTTCTTGGTCCAATAAAAGGTATCAAATCACCCATTTTGTTTATCTTTTTGTACGAGGACCAATACAGTAACAGACTGTTTTCTAGATCCTTTGAAAATAGGCTCTTGCTAAAGGATTTTCTTGCTTGGGAAATAAAAACTACTGGATATGATTCTCATGCTGGACTGAATCCAAGTGAGAACTGTTGTCCATTTCTGCTTCCATGATCATCCTGAGGGTCTCCTCTTCTGGTGTTACTCACCTGTGCTGTCCATGTTTTTTGTGATCCACTGCATTTGATTTCGTCCCCTGGTGATCCCCTGTCATATCCCCCTGCCCCACACTCTAATCTAAATATCCCCTGACTACCTAGTCCATTCTCCTGGCAAGAGACCCTTTCCCTTTAGGTGCAAGTCGAGTCCATCCTGGTCAGATAGGCATCACTTGCCCCAGCATTCCCACAGTTGGGCCTGAAAATGAAGACCATGCCTCCTGCAACAGACCCTTAATAACAGTTAGCCAGCCAAGTGGTCTACTGTCATTTCTGCCAGGTCCCCAGGATCATGTGAATCTTGAAAAGCGCAATCTGAATGCAGTGCTTTTCCCTTTAAGAACATCCTTTTTCTGTGATTGACTGGTTGAAGTCTTCAGAATTTGTGTTCTCTATGTCATTTAAGCAAAACATTGATGACAATCTATTCCTCTGCATTGCCTGATCCTAGACAGCATTCATTTGACCGTTGCTGCATCCAGGTAATTTATCTTGCAGTATGTGTGCTACCATCCACCACACCCACTACCACAACTATGGATTCCCTAACAAACACAACATTCTTGCTAGTCCAACAGCCCTCTTTCACCAGCATCATAGGTCAAGTGTATAGCTTGATGACATTCATAGGTATGTTTATCACAAAATTATCACCAAAATTCTACGATTTTTGGAAAAACGTGTGAAATTCCACCATGTAATTAATTCTTAATTTTAAATATTTGGCAGCTTTTAACTTGGTCATCATTTAAGCAAACAAAGGTAGTAGATAAGGGCTATCTTATGGATTTACTCTACTTCAATTTCAGCAAGACTTTTGACTCAGTGCCACAAGAAGACTGCTGAAGATGCTGAAGGACCTGGGTGCTGCAAGGGGCATAGTTAGATGGGTAGGAAACTGGTTGAAGAATAGACAGCAGAGGATGGTGGTGGTAAATGGAGTCAAATCTAAAGATAGGGAGGTTGCAAGTGGGGTGCCACAGGAATCCGTCCTGGGTCCTGTCCTTTTCAATACGTTCATCAGCGGCATTGGTGAGGACATCCAGAGCAAGTTGTCTCTGCAGATAACATAAAGCTCCATGGTAAGGTAGATAGTGATGAAGGGATCAGGGAGATGCACAGCGATCTACAAAGGCTAGAGAAGTAGTTTAAGGTTTAGCAGTTGAATTTCAATGCCAAAAAATGCAAGGTTATGCACCTAGGGAAAAAGAACCCATGATAGAGTATTGAATGGGAGGGGTTAAATTAAGCAATAAGGCACAACAGGGTGTGGGTTATTGGTGATTTACTCACACCTTGCTTGGTGTGTCATGAGGCACAGCTGAGTGACTTAACCACACAAGAAGTGGGCAAATCTCTCAATAACTCACACCATGGAGTGCCTTATTGTGATTATACAATGAACCCATGGGTAAAATAAATGTAAAATGTGTTTAATTATGTTTTTTATAAATACCATTCATCAGCTGTGGGTTATGCACAGTGAATCGGATCCAACGAGGGTCCTGATAGAGACACGGATTCACCGAGGGGCATGAGGGCCGTTGAACTAGCTCTCTTCCCCCCCCAAAAGACTTCACAAATGAATCGGATCCACTGAGGGTCCCGACAGAAACACGGATCCACTAAGGGTCGTGAGGGCTGTTGAACTAGTTCTCCCCCCAAAAGACTTCACAAGTTAAATGGATCCACCAAGGGTCCTGACAGAGACACGGATCCACCAAGGGTCGTGAGAGCCGTTGAACTAGCTCCCCCCGGCCCGAAAGACTTCACAAATGAATCGGATCCACTGAGGGTCCCGACAGAGACACGGATCAGCCAAGGGTCAGGAGGGCCATTGAACTAGCCCCCCCCACCTGAAAGACTTCTCAAGGTAATCCTCCTAAGAGCCAGCACCAAACACTCAGGCCTACAAACTACTGCTGCTAGCATATTCAAATACTGGACTTGGCACCCTTTTTCTTGAACTCTTTTACAGTGAGAGCAACTATTTACAGTCGGAGTGGTAGTGGAGATAGTTATTTTCATTCAAAATTTCCACCTAACTGCTACCTTCTATACTGTCTATAGTGGAGGGTACATTACAAGGTTACTGGCAGAAAATAGGATTTTTAAAGGCATGCCATCTGTTATATGCAGTCTGAAAGCTATGTAATGTTAAGTTAAAATTATTTAAAGGTATCCCACTCAGAGATTTGCGGCATAAAGTAGGGCTGTTAAAGGCATTTCATTTACAATCTGCAGCGTGAACGATATTTACTGTTAGATAAAAATTATTTAATGGAAGCTGCTTTTCTCTGACCCTTTTCCCTCCCAGTACATGCCCCCTCTTCTACTGTCTGTACTAATCTGTCTCCTTCCCCTTACACTCAGTATTTAAGATTTACCCTGCCTTTCTGTCATCCACAGTTGATTGGATCCACTGAGGGTCCCGACAGAGATGTGGATCCGCTGAGGGTCGTGAGGGCTGTTGAACTAGCTCCCCCCCCAAAAGACTTCACAAGGTAATCCTCCTAAGAGCCAGCACCAGACATTCAGGCCTGCAAACTGCTGCTGCTAGCATATTCAAATACTGGACCCCACTGACACGTTGCATCAGCTCCCCACCTCCCCCACCACCACTCTTGCTCAGCTTGTACTTATATAGGCAATGGCTAAACGGCTGAACCAATCAGCCCACTTTTCCATCTGCAGCCTATATCCTGTCACCACTAGAGGCTGCTCTGCTATATTTTAGCTCTCTTCTCTTCTCTCTCCTTACTAATGGCTTTCTCTCATCCTACCTACTCCCCCCCTCCTCTCCATGCTCCTTTTTATACTCTCCCTCTCTCCTGCACTGTCCCCTGTGCTCTTTCTCCCCTCCTCCATTTCCCCCTCTAGTCAATATTCCAGAGACACGGTCTACCCTAGGGCCAACTGCATACCACCCCCCACCATCCATACTGCATTGCATCCAAAAGCTACAGCAAAGCTCACCATGGAGTATCCCACCTGCACTGTGTCCCCCCTCCTACCAGGTGATGGGACCTTCCCCCCGCCCACCTGTACCACATACTACTATGACCACTGCCATAGATGGACAACCCTCCTTAGGACTTCACTTCATAGGGTATCATACCCCATGAAACAGATGAATCCTCCACCTCCTCTCTCTTCCCACCCTCTCCTCCTGTCAGCCCCCTGTATGCTACCCCTCCCAATTCCCTCCCTGTCTAACCCACCCGGGACCCCAGCTCACGTAGCTCATCAAATCAAAAAAATCAGCCTGGAACACTGTGCTCAGGTCCCTACTCCTACTGCTACTCCTAATCTCCAGCAATATCCACCCCAATCCTGGCCCAGTTGCAACCTCTACCCCAAACCATGCCCCCACCAGCGGGCTTCGCATTGCCAGCCTCAATGTCTGTAGCCTACTAAAAAAGTGGGACTCATATTAGGGTTGAGTCCACCAACATCAGCCTGAAGTCATTGCCTTGAGTGAAACCTAGTTCTTCCCCCTGACCCCTGACTCTGTGGTTGCCCTGCCCGGGTTCAACCTCTTCAGAGCTAATCGACAAGGAAAATCTGGGGGGGGGGTTTGTGCCATCTATGTTAAAGACTCAATACAATGCCAGCTACTCCCCCCTTCCCCTGCTAGTACCCAGGCCTCAGGCCATTACACTCAAACTCACACTAGGTCACTCTCAAACTGCCCTTCTTATCACGGCAGCCTACATCCCCAATAGAGACCATAAAACAGCCTTCCACTCGATCCTGGCCTATCTCGCCACCCTCCCACAGCAAACCGAAAAAATTATCCTTAGTGATTTCAACACCAACTGGCTGGCTAAGTCAGTATCCCTGCTTATCGACACTACTACAGCCCAAGACCTCATATAAGTAGTCCCCTCTCCCACTCGGCTGGATCCCTCAGGGGTCCATCCTTGGTCCACTTCTTTTCAGTCTTTACCTTAACTCCCCCCCTAGTGCCTGCTCAGGAAACCTACTTCTATATGCGGATGATTCTGTCCTTAATGCATCCAGCCCTGACCCGCTGCAACTCCACCAAACCCTTCAGTCCTCCTTTAGCAAAGCCGAACGGTGGTTCACTGCACAGCGCCTCATATTGAACTACAAGAAAACCAAGTTCATGAATTTCGCCCACTCCCAGAACTCTAGGAAGAAACTTTGACCCCAGATCCTAACTGCTGACCTAACCCCCCCTCTCGAGTAAGTGGAATCCTTTAAATATCTAGGTATCACCCTGGACCCAGCTCTCAATTTTCACCAACACATACATCTCCTGTCCACTGTCCTTAATGTCCGTCTTGGCCTGCTCTACCGGTTCAAACACTGCCTTACCCAAGACACCCTCAGACTCGCAGTCTCATCCTCTATCCTCTCCCTCCTTGACTACGGCATACTCATATATAATGCTGCCACCACATCTTCCCTCAATAGGCTCCATCTCTCCCTCAACAAAACCTGCCGCCTTGTTCTGGACTGTGACTGCCTCATCCATACCTGCTCACTTTATAACTCCACTAACTGGCTTAACTTAGACAATAGGATCCAGTTCCACACCTGTCTCATGGTCAAAAAAAATCACCCTAGGTCTCTCCCCCCCCGGGCCTCACCTCCTTAATCTATCCAGCTATAGCCCTTAAGGTAACTCGTAGCTCTGGCAAGAAGCTGTTCACAGTTCCCCATTGTCAAACCTCCCTATTTCAAAGGTCCCTCAACTTCAAGGCCCCCTCATGGATGAATGGACTTCCCAGCTTCATCACAAATGAAAACTCTATCGGCCTTTTCAAAAACCAACTTAAGAGATATCTCCAGTCCTCAAACAACTATGACTGCTATTGAACCTGTTTCTTGATTATCCCCCTCTATGACAATGGCCTCTGGCTGGCTTACCCCATCCCTTGTCTTTCTATATACTTACTTGTGCCACCTTAAGTTTCTCACTTACTGTTTGCGAGCCTTGCATTGTACTTTTACCACACTTATAGTTTATTTTGTACTGTTACCATGTATTCAGCTGTTCTGTCTCATGCAATGTATGTTTACCCTATTACTGTTCTGTCCAATATTTGTGATGTGGAACCTTTGTACATGAGTCTCTGACTCAAAGGTACTTTCTGAATCCTGAATAAACAAATAAAAATAAAATGCAGGCTTTACCATCGGTCATGTGACATGTTTTGACCAATGAGGTTACAGGATTTTCGCACATCATTGTATAATCAAGCACTATGACAGATGAAAGGGACATGGGAGTCATCATTAGTGATTCCCTCAAATACATAAACAAGCCAGTGTAACAAGGCCTACAGTAAAGCTTATAAAATGCAGTGGTATATCAGAAGGGCTATTGACAACAGGAAAAAGGAGATATTACTACCCCTACATAAGTCACTGGTGAGGCCACACCTTGAATACTGTGCGCTTAGCTCTGGAGTCTTCACCTAAGGAGGACAGCAACAGCCTAGAGACAGTGCAATGCAGGGTGACCAAGATGATTTAGGGGCCAACAGTACAGATCTTATGAAGATTGCCTCAAGGCAATGAACATGTATTCCTGGAGACCAGGCAAGAAAAGGGAGATATGTCAGATACCTTCAAGTTCCTGAAAGGAGTAAACAAAGTGAACTGAGGGAGACTATTTAACAGAGTACAGAGTACAGAGTCAAGAACCTGAAAGCATGAGTGGAATCTGGGTTGGGGGGGGAGTTTAAGAGGAAGCTCTATTCTACAGAAAGGGTGGTGGAGCTGTAACACAATCTGCAGTGGAGGTGGTGGTCGCCAAGGCCATAAATGATTTCAAGTATCTCAGGTTGGTAGCAGTAGGGAGGGGAGCGGGGGGGTGGACTGGGAGGGATAAATCCCCATATGGACAATAGGTACCAGGGTAGATTTGGGCCCTCCGTGCAGATGAGATTGACCATTGTTTTTTTTCTGCCATCATCGTCTATGTTTCTAAGCAAGAAATTTGAAAGCTGACACATACCAAATATTTTCTTCTGGTTATGTGCACCTGCCAAATTTTATGACATTTTATCTACTTTTAAAATTGCAGAATCCTACAATCTCAGTTTCCTTACTTGCAACATTTTGTAAACAATTTAAGAAAATATGTTTGTTTATAACTAAGCTGACATTTAAGCTAGAGACTGTTGACACGTTTACCTTTCAGGGCAGGTTCAAAATGTCTACCAAAGATTATGGCACTTTGTTTAGTTGTTCTGAAGTTACATGGGCTCACAATGTCATTGGTAACTTTTTCCAAAATTGGAACATTTAGGAAATATTTGACTGTTTATAACACAGCCTTCCTTAGAGTTAAAATATTAAGACTTAACATGCATACACTTTGGGAACTGCCCTTGAACACTGCCAACTATGGGCAGTTTTTGATCTGTATAGTTACAATTCATCGCAAAAGCTTGAAATTACATTTTGCTAAAATTGTGTAGAATCAGACATTTTGTCCAGTGTCTGCTTGCAAAATTTAAATGTTGAAGAGCATCAGTATACACTAATCTTTCTAATATTTTCTGAATCAAAATCCCCATTTGCTATACATTTTACTAGAAATGGACTAGTGCAACCAGATGATTACCTATGACTTCCCGAAACTGGCTTGCCCGATGCTCAGAATCACGACACTGGGTGCCGAAAACACAGGTGCCTGACATTGGGATTTTGTCAGTGGCAAAAGCACCCCCAATGCAGGGGACTCTGACCCCCACACCTCCCATACTTACAGATATCAACTCCATCACGGACAAAATCCCGATGTCGGGCAACCGTGTTTTGGGCACTCGGTGTCAGGATTCTGAGCATTGGGCAAACCAGTTTTGGCATCTTAAATGGATACCAACCAGATACATAACAAGTGACACTCAGTTACATGGTGCTATCTCAGATCTGGCCAATGGTTTAAGCCTTTATATTACCCTGGATCTGAAAAATCGGTTTTGCATTTTGAATTTTATTTATATTTATCCAAGATTAGGTCACTAGCCAAGCCTGCTTTCAGAGACTATCCTGCTTAAAATATTTTAGTTACAGTATATACCTTCATTCATATGTAACAATTTACAAAGGTATTGCATATTTAAATAACTATTCCACATTACTAATACTCACATTTAAAACTGCAACAGTCCATGACTGCATTCCTAAACATACTGTTAAGTGGAAACATTTCTTATTTGAGGAGGAGCCAAATTCCGGAATAAAGGTCAGTTTCCCAAATCTTATTTTTATTTTTAGGACTTTAAATCCCTTCCCCACTATATTGCGATTATGTTAGGTATTATTTGTAACTTATTGTTCATATAAATATGATGGTACTGAGTCAGGGACACACTTGTATAGAAAGCCATAGAGTAATCTGTCTCTCCTAGTACTGAAAGATGTCCAATTTAGTTCTGAAAACATTGTATACCAATGAAAGTAAATTAATGGTCAACAGACCATAAATACAAATCAAGTTTCTGCAAATCTTTCTTACCAGTCCACCTATATGCAATACTGCCACAATCCATCATAGGCAGTAACTATTTTGGCTCCCATTTCCCTGGATATGCAGCCCATGTGTCTGCATATTGTACCCATCTTTTGGGAGATCTTAGCACACATCTTGTCAATGTGGGATGTAAACTTTAATTCCTCATCGATCCATAACCCAAGATACTTATATGAACTCCCATGTTCAGTTTTGGTCTCATTTTTGAGTAGATCTCAATTCCATCAGGTCCTTGCTTACAACTGGCCTTCTTAGGCTTAAAAGCCACTACTTTATTTTTTTTAATGTTAATAAGAAGTTTATTTTGCACTAACCAAGTTTCCAAATATTGAAAATCCCATTGAAGTTTTGGACTAACCTGATCCAAATTTGGGGCTGAGCTCACTAAAATCATATTATTGGTGCACATCTTTATTATAGACTGAGAAATAATGTTTGAGGTTATCAATAATGTCCCTTTTTTTCCTCAGGGGTTCTGTTGCCCTCCTTGGGCCAGAAGTTCTCCCTTGAATGAAGTGCCACTTGTGGTTCATATCCCTCTGCTGCACCTGCCCTGCTCCTCCTAATTGAAGGTATGGAGCTGCCCGGACCTGTGTCCCTTTTTGAATTTTTGGTGCCTAAAGCAGGGTTGGCTAATTAGTGGCGCAGATGAATTTAAAATGCAGAGCTGTGCCCTGACCAGATCACAGCAATCTGCTTGCTGCCTATAAGTCTACAGGCTCGGATAGAGAAACGCAGCTCCCAAGGCTAATTAAGCTACTTAACTGGGTCTGATGTGATGTACTGTGGACAGAACTTGAATTATTTGGCCCTTGGCTGCTTTTCAGAACTTGAACTTTGCATTGTTTTTTGCTAGAATTGAATGCATTCATCGGGTAACACTTTGTATCTTACTATATTAATTTGCACCTAGCCACCTAAATGTTTAGTGAATTGCCAGTTTGCTTGCAGCAAATCACTCTTACCTTTACTGTTTATTTTTATGGCTAAGTCTCTGTTCTGATTCAAACTTTCTTCTTTCACTGCTTGATTTTTGACTTGTCCTGTTCTGTTTTCTGGCCCCTGCCATTTTCCTGTAGATTCCCACTCCTGTAGCTCTCTGCCCCTCCCTGCGTTTAAGTCAAGAGACCAGCCCTGCACATTTAACCTTTTATTTTTCACATATCCCCTCCATGCCCATGTATCCTCTTTTTTTTTTTTTTTTTTTTTTTACCATTAGCAGATTATATCTTCTAGCCACTAGAGGGCTATATCTCTGGTAGGAGTGAAATTTACTGTGTCCACTCCAACATTAGCAGGTTATACCTACCAATACCAAGTCTGCTATCCTTATCGCTCTGTGTGTGCACTGTCTGCCTCCTGTCTCCCTGCGGACATACACTATGTCGCATAACACCTATGCTCCTCTCTTAATCATTCTCTTTCCACTTGGCTATCATGTCACAACACCCACCTCACAATTCACACACAACCTCATGACTAGCGGCATACCATGGAGCACTATGCTGCATGACACAGCTCAGTCTATCTCACCCACACATACAACCCTGGGAAATAACTGGCACAATCTTCGTCTGGAGTACCCCCTCCTCCTACAGTTTCTCACCCCGTGCAGTAATACTCCTACTACAAAACCAACCTCAAGGAGACAACCGGAGGCATCAAAACTTCTTGCCCACTGTCTTGCAAGAATAGCATTTCTCCTACTACTTCTCGCTAGAAAAGTCCACCCAAATCCAGGTCCCCCGACACCTCTGAACTCTACACCCCGCAAACTTGGATCCCTAGTGATTGCCTCCATTAATATGCACAGCTTGCTGCCCAAGCTTGATGACCTCCAGGTCTGGGTGTCTCTTCATAACTCTGGTAATCTCGCTCTTAATGAAACCTGGCTCTCTCCCAACATTCCTGAAAATGCAGTATCCATTCCAGGCTATGCCCCTTTCAGGCTTGACCATATTGGGAAATGACGTGGTGGCTGCACCATTTATTTGAAGGACACCCTTTAAGGACAAGTCCTCCCTCTACCTTGCCCTGCCAAGAACTCCCAAATGTTAATGGTTAAAATACTTCTTGGCCAGCAAGGTAAATCACTCACAGTCGTATCTGTGTATATCCCCCAGCATGAATAAGCAGCTGGATTTCAACTGGTCACTGACTTCCTTGACAATCACCTCCACCGAAGTGAGACAATTGTCATGGGAGACTTTGATGAGAACTGGCTGGCTCACGAAGCTAGCTCTTACAAAGATGCCGTTGCTGCAATAGATATCACTCAAATGGTTCTTACCCCCACAAGATTCAACTACAGAACTGGCTATAGCACACATTGCTTGATCTGATCCTCACCACCCACCCTAATAGAATCACTAACATGGTAGTACTCCCTGACTCTCTTAGTGACCATTCCCCTGTAATCTGCTGATGGTTGAATAAGGCAACCAAGTCAAAGGCCACTTTCTTCCACCAGCATGTCCTAAAGAAAGGAATGCTTCCCCAATTCTTTGCTGGTCTCTTGCAGATTGACTGGTCACCCCTTGACTCCATGAGCAGCATCAGCTTGGCCCTCAATTACTTCATTACCCGGTTCAACGGAGTCTGCAACAACTTTGCCTCCCCCCTTAAAAAAAGAAAACTCAGATCCTCCAACAGCCCATGGATTACCCCCAAACTAGTTGCTTTAATAAAGCACAGGGATACTCTCTGGCACCATGCCATGGCATCTGGGCAACAGCCAGACTTGCAGTGATATAAGGCCACCAGGAATCAGTGCACCCAGGCTGTTCACAGAGCCAAACAGGAATTTTAAAAACGTGAGCTAACCAACACATTGGGTAAGAGCAAGTGCTTTTGGGAAAACATTAAAAGCCTCTTGGGGGAAAGCCAACCAGTCCTCCCCCGCCATGCTTAAAGTCAATGGGACTGTCATCCAGGATCATAAAAAATTGCTGACACCTTTAATCACTCATTTACTGATCTTAGCAGTGTCCTACCCCTTAACTTTTTCGATGGCTCCACCCTGCCTAGTCCAAATAGTAAAACCGACCACCCCAGGACAACCCTTCCCCTTTCTATTTCAGGAGACTATCCCTTACTGAATCCAGGAAATACTTTCGAAAAGTCATAGGCAAATTCAGATTCAGCAATGACCCACTGGATCTTAAACTTCTCTCACTTTCCTTCAAAGCCGTCTTACTCCCACTTACTAAACTCCTAAGTTTCTCACTCTCCCTCAAACAGTTCCCCCAGCTCTGGAAAACACCCATTGTCACACCTCTGCACAAAAACGGTGATCGGTCCCTGCACTCCAATTACCACCCCATCTCCATCTTACCACCACTCTCCAAGGTACTTGAACATATTGTTTTGGACCAGCTCTCTGAACACCTCCACAAATATCATCTACAGTGTCCACAGCAGCATGGCTTTCAAAAAGCCCATAGCACTGACACTGCCCTTCTTGAATTTACTAGCCATATACACAAAGCCCTTGACACAGGACAAATACTAGGTGCTGTGTACATTGACCTACAAAAGGCCTTTGACACCGTGCATCCAGTTTCTGCTGGGTTCCCCTCTCTATTCTTGGTCTTTCGCATAAGGTCACAAATTAGTTTGAAAGCTATCTTACAGACAGGAGCCAACAAGTTAAGATCAATGACTCTCTTTCCTGTAGCATCCCGGTGCACTCTGGAGCACCCCAGGCCTGCTATTATTCAGCCTCTTCATTAACAACCTCCCTGCAGCCTATGCAAATAAAATGATACTTTATATAGAAGATGCAGCACTCTTTTCTACCCATACTGACCCTGTCCCTCTCTCCCAGGATCTCCAGAAGAACTTCAGTCATACAGAATCTTGGTTTGATCAGCATAAACTGCTGATGAACTATAAAGAAACCAAGGCCATGTTGTTTTATAACTTTCACAGCAAATTTAGAAGACCAGCCTTACCCTCTACAACAAGCAACAACTACCACTTGACCAAGTGCATGAGTTTAAATATCTTGGCATTACCCTTGACTCCACACTTTCCGACAACTCACATGTCCACCTCATCTTCAAAGCCATTAATTCAAAGATTGGGGTCCTTTGTCACCACCGCCACTGCCTGACCAGCGAAGCCATGCATACTGCTGTAACTAGCTCTATCCTGTCCATTACTGGCTATGGGCTAGTCTTTTACAGGGCTGCTTCAGACACCACCCTAAAAAGAATCAGGACCTCTCTTAGTAAGTGCTGCAGACTTGTCACAGGAACAGGTAAGAGTACACACACCTGTGATCTACACAAACAATCTAACTGGCTCAATCTTGATGGCAGATTAGCCTATCAGACCTGCCTCCGGGCAAAGAAAATCCGCCTTCGCCTCACCCCTCCTGTAATGCATACCTTCGTGCAACCCACCCGTAATGCACACTTTATACATAGTACACTCAAATCCAAGTATCTTGTTCCATTCTGCAGTACCTCCCAGGCTCAGCATGCCTTCTTTAGCAGGGCCCCAACACTAATGAATGGCCTCCCTACTGTAGTCTCAGATGAGAATAAGCTTGGTCCATACAAGCACAAACTATGTCAGCACCTCACTACTCTCAACAAGTATGACTGCAGCCTCCAGGCCTACAAGTTGCCTGCTCTCTCCTCAGGCCCCTGCTGCCCACTAGTTCACTCTCCCCCTTCCCCTCCTGCCCACCTCTTTCCCCCTCCCTCCTCTAACCACCTGGTCCTCAAGTCCTATCCCTCTCCTCTCTCACCCTCCCTACTGCTTACCATCCCTGCGTTACCCTTGGCCCAAACACTTTTCATTTCCCTAACCAACTCCTCCATTTACCACACTTCTCCACTCCCCCTATCCCATCCCCTTCTCCCTCCATACCTCTCCCTCCCTTCGACATACCATCCGCTTACCCTCACTGAGTTATCCTTGGTCCTCTCCCACTCCCCCCCTTCTTCCCCTCCTTGCCACGGCACTTCTGTTGCTTAACACTTTGTGACAATGCGACAATCTTGGTAGCATTTCCTCCTCCTTGTTCTCCCTGTACACTGCACAACTTTAGTGGTGTTCATCCAACCCCTCGCTATTCTGTTCCCTTCCTCCCACCTTGCTGTACATCTCCTTGACTATGTTCTCCCTGTAATTAAGGATTATGCTGCCTGTACTGAATGACTGTATGTTACTTGGATCTATTGTATCTACTGTGTTTTACGTATGATGCCAGTTTTCTTGATGTTTTCTGTACCCATTACATGCAGCCTGAACCAAATTTATGTGTAGTTGTTGCTGTCAGTGTTTTATGTTGATCAGTTATTAACTGTATGGATTTCTCTTTTATTTAATCCCTGTGTTTCTTTATACTTCTCATGTTGATGCAGAACCTTCGTAAATGAACCGATGGTTCAAATGTATTTGTAATCCTAGCACTGAATAAATAAAAAATAAATAAATAAAAATCAATAAAGAGGAGAAACGTTATTGGTCCCAGGATGGAACCCTGGGGCACTCCTCTTACTAGCCCCCCACCTTTTAGAAAGTACCTCCTGAATTTGTTGGAAATATTATTGCTGTTCATACCTGTTGGAAATATTCAAACCAACACTGTGCAAAATGTTAACACTTGACTGTGTGAACTGCTTGCATTAAATCCTCAAAATGTTATGAGCCCTTACAATAGGTCAAAATGTAAGCAAATCTACAAAGTCACAAAATCTGCCTCACCGCATTATCCAGACTACAGAACAAAAATGCTTTGCTTCTGTTTTCATAGAGGCAAATTCTTTGAATTACTGATGGAGTTCAGAATTTGGTACTGTGAAATTTAGCAAACATCTTCTAGCAAAAACAAAATGCTTAAAACAAGACTACTAATTCTCTTAATAATCATTTTACTTCATTCAAAATTGCCAACAGAACAGTAAATTAGTGGTATATGCATGATTAAAAATAAATAAGTCTTAGTTTCTTTAGACTTTATTTTATGAGTTTTATAAAACATTTTGTGTCTTTGCAGACTTATTAAATATCGGTGTACTAATACATTCTATACCATGCCCCTCAGGAAATATAAGTGTTTCAGACTATATTGTCCAGATGAGAAACTGATCATTTTAGTGCCTGTGTAGGGAGTATCCGGGGCATTATGTTACAGTTTAGCAACACGTCCCAGTGAAGAATGATTCTTCGCAATGTGTGATACTTTAAATGTGCATTAGTAATGAGCTCCATTTGACAGATGTGTGTAGAACATTAATCAGTGCTCTGGATTGCTGACATACAAGAAAAAAAATAGAATCAAAGGCCTTATTCCTCACCTTCAGAAAGCTAGGGGGCAGCAGCAATGACTAATCTGCATTCCGGGAGCCTGTGATAAAAAAGCGCATTCTGATGAATTTTTAAAAGCCTCTTTCTACACCTGCTCTCCACAGTCTGAAGACCCTCCTGTGCTTACTTCCAGCTTTGCTCATTTTCATTGTTATTCTATGAACAGCCTTTCCAACTGCACCTGCTAGTTTTAGGGGCCATATGTGACTGCACTGTCAGGACTTAAAAACAAAACTCAGGAGTTGTCATTTCTGAAAGCATTTTGATGTTTGCTACAGACAATGTTCATTTACATTTCAGTAATCATTAAAAGGGATTTTATAGGGCATTTTTTTACACTTACACGACTACTCTTTTTCTTACATCATTCAGTCAAATTACACTTTATAAAACTATGGTGTGTGTATGTGAAAGCAATCAGGTATTTACAAATATATTTAGATTATGAGCACAACTCTGCCATGAGCAGTAGTTACAAAGTGCAGAACCCCAAGGCCAGGCCATAAAAGCAAGCAGCCAGGGGACCAGAAGTCAAATATAATGTGCAAACTTAAAATATATATTTCATTTAGGCTGTAGGTAGAGAAATTTCTTACACCTAACTTACCCATAATGTTGTTCAATGTTTTAGGCCTCTGTATCCACACTTCTGCATTTTCATTAGGAAATCTGGATCTTTAAATGTCTATTTGGGAGTACAACTCATTAGCCTTTATTGAAAACACAATTTTGCAGTGCATTTTGACTTACAAAATATTCTATAAAAATCACATTTATGTGTCCTTGCTTAGTGCCATCTGTGTAGGCCTGCTTCTTCTGAATAAACTGTGGTCTGTGTCATTTGGGTATTATAATAAGCTCTGGGAACTGTGTAGTATGTTTATTATGTTATATTTATTACAAACATACATACATACGAACGTACGAAATTTGCCAGCAGATAAAGGCCTAGAGGTCTATCAAGTCTACTCAAATGTGTAGCTAGCAGCCCTTATTCTGCAGCTGCCCCTCCCTTCCACCGTTCCCCTTCATTGACCCTCCCCCTTGTCCTGTCCCATCCCCTTTTGAAGTAGTCCACTGTTCTACTGAATACCACTTCTGCAGGTAACACATTCCACCCAGCCGCTACCCTCTCTGTAAAAAAGTGTCTCCTCATCTCCCTCCTGAACCTTTCTCCCTCCAGTCTCATATCATGGCCCCTGGTGTCCCTCCCCTCCCTTACTTTGAACAGCCCCTCTGTACCTGTCTTTATTCCTTTCATGTACTTAAACATTTCAATCATGTCCCCCCTCTCCCTCCTCTCCTCCAGCGAGTACATGTTCAACTCCCTCAGCCTCCTCTCGTATGATAAGTCACTCAGCCCCTTGATCATCTTTGTCATCCTGCGCTGCACCCCTCCAGTAACTTAATGTCCCTCTTCAGATTACGGGCGCCAGTACTGCACGCAGTACTCCAGGTGCAGTCTAACTAATGACCTATACAGTGGTAGAATCACCTCTTCCCTCCTCGAAGATATACCCCTTGCAATACAACCCAGCATTTTGTTGACCTTTGCAGCTGCCATCCTACATTGTGCCGAGTTGTTCATTGACCCTGTAATGAGCACCCCCAGATCCTTCTCCTCCTCCTCTGTCTGGGCTAGCTGCTCTCCCCCCAACTGGTAACTCATCCTTGTGTTCTTTATCCTAAAATGCAGCACCTTGCACTTTTTGGCATTAAACCCCAGTTGCCAGGTGTCTGACCAGGTTTCAAGCTTTGCCAGATCATCCTGCAACCCCTGCCACCCCCGTAGGTCATCCACCACCACTCCTACCTTGCTATCATCAGCAAACAGACTAATCTTGCTCTTGATGTCCAATGATATGTCTGCAATGAATATACCAAACAACACTGGTCTCAACACCGAGCCCTGAGGAACACTGCTCGTCACTACCCTTGGGTGTGAGAGCTCCCCACCCACCACCACCCTCTGTTGCCTACCCTGAAGCCAGTTCCCTACCCATCTCACCAGCTTTGCACCCACCCCTGTGCCTACTAACTTACTTCCCAGCTTTCCATGTGACACCGAGTCAAATGCCTTACTGAAGTCCAGATACAGGACATCCACTGCATGGCCCCTGTCCAGTTGCCTAGTTACCCAGTCATAGAACTCCACCAGGTTGGTTTGGCAGGATCTGCCCCATATGAAGCCATGCTGTCTGGTGTCCTGTAGTCCTTTGGCCACTAGGAGGGCCACCAGCCTCTCCTTCAGGATAGTCTCCATTAGCTTACCCACGATGGATGTGAGGCTCACTGGTCTGCAGTTTCCCGGTTCATCCTTGGGGCCACTCTTGCAGAGGGGCACCACATGAGCAATCCTCCAGTCCTGAGGTACACACCCCGAATGTAGTGAGGCATTAACTAGGTCTGCAAAGGCCCTGCAAGGACCTCTACCAGCTCCTTCAGTACCCTGGGGTGGATGCCATTTGGGCCTGGCGCCTTGTCCACCCTCAGTGCCTTCAAACCCTCCCAAACTCTGCCCTCCATGATTTCCCCATCTGTCACCCTTCCCCCCCATTTCTGCCATTTCTCCCCCATTGGGTGTCGCCTCCCTCTTCTCTTTAGTAAATACTGTGCAGAAGTACTCATTTAGTGCTTCTACCTTATCATACCCTGCTTCCACCCAACCCCCCTCCTTCCTAATTCTTACTATGTGGTCCTTACAGCTCCTTTTCTCCCTGATGTACCTAAAGAAGTCCTTCTCCCCCTTCTTAATGCCTTGTGCCAGCCTGAGTTCCTTAGATGCCTTGGCTCCCCTTACTGCCCTTGTCACCTCCTTCGGTTCCGTCAAGTAATCCTCCCTGTCCTCCTCCCCTCCCTATTTTCTTGTACTTCCTAAAGGTAGCTCTTTTCCTCCTTACCTTTTCCATGACCTCCTTGCTCAACCAGCTCGGTTTCTTAGCCCTAGCCTTCTTGCTCTGGGCCTTGCAGCAGGTGTTGGTTGCCTCCACTATCCCCAGCTTTATGAGCTCCCACCTCTGGTTAGTGTCCATACTAGACTGAATTCTAGCCAGGTACCCTTTTACCACTTCCCCATCCTTCAAAGTCATCCTCCTGAGTCCAGCACTCTTGTGCCAGATTCCTCCTTCCTTGCCCATATCCAATGTGAGCCATACTGAGTGGTGGTCACTCCTGACAGCGGTTCCTCCACTGTAAGTTCTCTCACAAAGTCCCCATTTGCCAGCACAAGGTCAATGGTATTCCCTAACCTGGTTGGTTCACTGGCCATTTGCAGCAGGAAGCTGTCCTGGAAGGCATCCAGCAGTACCTGCTCCCTTCTGTTCCTGGTTGTTGGGGTACTGCAGTCCACTCCTGGCATGTTAAAGTGCCCCACAATCACCACACTACCCTTCTCGCAGGTCCTCTTGATCTGTTCTGCTAGTTCCCTGTCTAACTCCTCCATCTGAGATGGTGGCCTGTACACCACTCCCATTCTAAGAATCCTATTCTTGGAATCCTGGATTTGCATCCAAACTGACTCGGTACTACCCTCATCCCCTTCCTCCCTTACACACTTCCATCCTTCCTTCACATATAGTGCCACACTCCCTCCTTTCCCAATCACCCTGTCCCTACAAAATAACCTGTACCCTGGTACAGACAGGTCCCAGTCATTGTATTGGGTGGCCCATGTTTCTGTGATGGCTGCCCTGTCAACCTATCCCTCTGCCGTGAGCACCTGTAACTCTGCAATTTTCCTCCCAAGGCTCCTAGCATTAAGAGTAACCACCTTCCACCCTTCCCCCCCACCCATCCTGCCCTCCTTTACTAGCATCACCAATAGTATTTATATTTATTATAGTTATATATTTATTTTAGTCTTGGTTACAATATGGGTTATATCATAATATTTTAGAAACATGTTGGAACTGTGCTGCTTATTGTGTTTATAGTAATACATAATGGTGCCCTGAGCTTCTGTGACAGGGTGACCAAAAAAATGTATTTACTTACTTACTCGCCATGTTGCCTCAGATAAGTTTGCTATAATAACTTGCCCTCATGCTACCACAATACTCACATGAAGCAACGCAGAGGCCCATTTTCAAACTGATATAAAAAATTCCTTCTTACTATAACTCACACACATGAAGTATTTATGTGCAGCACTTGCTATAAAATAGGAAGAAAATCTGAATGACATTGAAGAATCTGGGTGAGGATTTCCTCTATTTCTTTGGTTGCCTCCTGCATCAGTTGTGACTACCACATCATTTACTTGCACCCACCACATTAACAATAGAGGATCCCAACACAGTGCAAATTACTGCATTTATATTATAGTATTTGTGTCAGGAAAAGTAAGGAATTAACTAAATAAAACCTAATCTATTTTATTTTTCAAAAATGCTGAAACATTCTTTTTTTCTCATAAATCACATTATTCCTAGTATATATACTGGATACAGCTGGATCCAAAAAAGGCTTTTGTTCTGTGGTTTTAAAGTGCTGGCCAGGACAGTCCCTAGTTGACTGGTGGCTCAGACCTAATGAACTGTAAACCTCAGGCTCTCCCTGCAGGCAATTAGATGGCTACAATGTTTCTGTATAGCTACATTCTGTGATGGCTTTTGCCATGGTAGCTAAAAAAAATGGGAATGTAGCATGTTATATTACCTGTATGCCAGACTTGATAAACAGCCAACATTTTTGTGTGAAATCATAATACTTGTACCATGTTCTGTAAATCTTAGCACTGTTTGATTAAAACTCTGATGGTGCAGAGTAATAAAGCAAAATGGAAATAGAGAACTAGGCAGAATTGTATAAGGGCTTGCTGCATTTATGTGGGGGTGGACATATAGAACATAGGCTTCATCTGCCATATGAAACCCTGCAGCCTGACAGTCGAGGAAAAGTTTATTGCAAAAGCAGTCATAAAGAGAGAAAAGTGCTAACCTGCAGCCTTTTTATCACTTGCCTTCTCACTTGTGCCAATAAAGGTACTACAGTTTATTCTACCCCAGTAGTCCACTGCCTCACCCCATAACATCCAACCAGCAGCTTATAAAGTAATGACTTCTAAAATTCTGATGACTGTGAGATTTAGTATACAGTATCAATTTAGATTTCTCAAATGTCTTTTAGTTTTCATTGCCTCCTATTTTTGGTTTGATTACTTTTTATTGTTTGAAAACTGACAGTTCCCAGTTTGGGACTATGCATAATGTAGTTTTTATTATACCTTGTACATGGTGCGTAGATAGTGCCTCTAGGAATCTGAGTGTCCATCAATGAATAGTCACTCTTTTCATGTCCACATCAGAGCTCCACTGAAACAGGCTAGGATTTTGGATCCCTAGTTGGATTTTGGGGATCTGAGGTTGGATTTTGAATCCAGGGCTTAGATTTTTGGATCTTAACCCTGGACAGTTTTTACTATAAAAGATTTCAGACATGGTGCAATTTCCATCACGTGTGCCATTTTCAACCTCTGTCAGCAATGAATATTTGTAGACATTTTTTAGAAAGAGTGATGGAGTTGTGAAGAAGATTTCATCTGAAGTAGTACTGGCTGAAATAATCTTTAAATTTAATAATCTAAAGATCTTTCTTTCCTACAATATTTTCTTGCATTAATATGCAAGACAAAGTTAATTTTACTCAAGAAAAAACATGACTACTCCATGGCTAACATAGTATTTGGGTGATGGATGGGATTTATGGTCCATCTTGTTCACCCTGTCACCCATATGGCGGTGACTGGACCCATTTTCAGTATGAACAACACATTCAAGCTTATCAGCCAGAATGTTACCCTACACATGCTGTATAACCTTTTACCCTCAAGGAAACTTTATCTGTTAGCTCACATATCCCACCATCACAGGCTTCCAATTTATCAAAGTATAGCAGCCCCATGCTGCAACCACAGAGAAGCTGCTCATTTAACGTGACAGTGGCAACGGGTAGGTATTGGAGTGTCAGATGTCTACTGATGGGTGTGGGGGCATGGATGCCATCATCCAAAATACCTGGCTGGTGCATTTTCCTTTTCTCTCTTAAAGTCACCACCCCTTTCCCCTGCTAGGATGTACCTCCCAGCGTCTTTCCTGTACATTGAACCTGGGCAATGATGTGTGATTACTCATGCAATAATTCAATGATGTGTGATTACTCATGTAATAATTCAATGATGTGTGATTACTCATGCAATAAATGCAATGTTACCATCTCTTCCTTCCTTCCTCTGGAGTCTGAGTGCACTACTTCTGCAGTCCATCCAAGCCTTTACCTATTGAGTGTGTGTGAGTCAGGATCTAGTCTCAGTCCTGGGTCTCCCACACTGTAGTACAGCATGCTATCCCCAGTGCCATTATGATGAGCAGTCAAGTGCTTTTAAATGAAAAATCAATACTTCACCATTTTATTTTTAAATTTAGAATTTTTAGAACTTTGCAGTGGTTTTTGTTTTAATGTGAGTAACTATTTAACAGATGCAATTCAAAACGGATGTGTAACATCATAATTATTTATAATGTAGCATGTTTTGAATGTAACCAACTAGGAAAGTGTGACAATCAAAAACCATCATACTGCCATGCCTGCATTTCTACCAGGTGATGTGGTATGTTGCTGCTCTGTGATGGAAGTATGAGTTGCAGGATTTGTAGGATACATGATGGGCACAAGTGTGATATGGAAAATAATTTCACTCCTCTAGAGTGACCTCTGAATACTCACGAGTGGTGAAGCCACGAGTGAGGGAGGTTTCAGAGGTCACTGTACAGGACTGAACATATTTCCCATATCACACGAGTGCAGATCATGTATCCTAGTTATACAATAGGGGCCTCTGTGTTGCAAGATGAGCAATTTGCATGGCTTTGCGTGGTTGCGCGTGGGTTTAGTGAGGGTTTGAGGGGGTGTAATAAACAGCATTTATTTTAACTCTGCTGATGTCATCAGGATTTATTTCACTGCAGTGAAAATAAGTTGTTTTATCTCACTGGAATGTGTCTCACCCCATCGTGTGTGTGTGTGTGTGTGTGTGTGTGTGTGTGTGTGTGTGTGTATATATATATATACATACACACACACACACACACACACATAGGATATGACATGGCCTGACTGAAGAGATCATATTTATCTTCATGAGAGGCCAATGATATCATGATATCTCATGAGTGGTGAAGCCACAAGTGAGATATATTGATATCATCGGCATTGAGTGTAGATGAATATGCTATCTTCAATTAGACCATGTCATGTTCTGTTTATACAGCATATGTTTTGGGGCTCCCCCAACACAACAATAGTGCTCCCTGTAGGGAGCCAGGTACAAGCCAACAACAATGTTAACCCAATGACACCTGCACTCCATGCTCCACCACAGGTGGTAAACTACATCTTGCCACTTTGCAAATCTCATATAATAGCAAAACCCTGGGTCTGTCAGACCTGTTGAACCTAGACGATCAGTAATCTACCTCAGGGATCTTGTCACAGTACAGAACCACTGTCTGCTGGATTCTGCATCCTGCACTTTTGTAAGCTAAAGAAAAGGATTGCAATGACATCTACTGGCAGAAGCAATTTAAATTTTAGACAGAAAATAGCAGCTGCATACATCCATGCTGACTGAGTAGCCTGCTGCTGCAACCCATGTCCTTTGCCATGGTCAGGAAGATACTCAAGAGAGGGATAGCAGGACAATTGAGAATGTTGCAAGGCTGGGATAGTAGTCAGAGAGTAGACCTGAAGATCACATAACATTGAACTGAATCATGGCCAGGTTGGCTAGCACTCCCCGATCTCCGATCGTACCCACCAGCTGTCGTCCACAGGTAGAGACTTTACCATATAGTTAGTACTCATTTACTCAGACATAATTAGGCCTAAACTGGTGAAATGCAGACATGTATCAAGCATTTTCCTGTTGCGTTGAATCGGGCCTCTGGGGGACAGCATCACATCCCTAACATGTGTCCAAAGATAAAGAGAGCCTGTAAAAAACTGCGGTACTCCCCTCCCCCAATCCCTAAGTTACTGGACTCCAGGACCATGTAGTCTACTGTTTGGATCTTAATGATAGGGATGGTCCCAGGTTCAGTTGCAAAGGAGATGTCTATGTATTCAGGGACGTATTTTTTGGTGGAATGGCAGTTTAGTTACAGAATTTTGCTTTTGTGTTTTTAACTGTATTTCAGAATGCTTTCTGACTGCTCTTTTTGGGTTTAAGAGGGTTTTTTTTTATGTGTTTGAAAACCGCAAGTGTTTCGGAGATTCTGTGTGTTTGTGGATATCAGTTTCTGTTATGAGGAACACAGCTTGTGCTACTGAATTAGGTGAGTGGCATATCTGTGGGCACATCTGTGTTTCTGTGACATGGGGAAGTGCTGTCTCGTATGGGGCTTGAGAGGCAATGCTTGAACAGATGCTCTTTGTGGGTATGCAAGGAGTAGCAGTGCTGAGGCAAAATGACAGGTGCAACTTTTTTTGAGATTCGATGATGTACTAGTACTTACAAGATATCACTATGACATATAGAATAACTGAAGATATCATTATGATGTATAGGAACATGGAGATATCAGTGATATATTTTCTGTCTGCCTAAGTTACTGATTTTATCAGTGTTGATATCCCAAAACATTTGTTGTATAAATATATATATATATATATATATATATATATATACACACAAACATATATACACATATATATATATATATATATATATATATATATATATATATATATATATACATACACATATATATATATATATATATAGTAAATATAAATATGATATTTATAAAATGGGTTGAAAAATTTCTCTCTGCTGGTTGGCTGAAACACATGACATGACTGTGCATATATCAGAGCGTGACCACACACCTGCATTTTCACCCCCCTCCAAAACAATTTTGCCATTTTATAAGACAGATAACCCACTCTAGGGTGTGCAGTCACACTCCAATATATGCATGCCTTGGGTGGTTGATGCACACCAAGGCGTGCGTATATCAGAGCCCAACCGCACACCTTAAAGTGGGTTATCTATTACATATATGTGTGTGTGTGTGTGTGTGTATATATATATATATATATATATATATATATATAATAGATAAACCACTCTGAGGTGTGTGGTCGTGCTCTGATATATGCACACCTTGGGTGGTTGATGAACTCGACCGCAGCAAAATTCTGGGCTCAGACCCTCCCTCCTACCTTGAGTCCGCCCTCCAATCTCAACCCCCCTCAGCATACTCCCTCAGGAACACAGACTTCCAGCTTCTACATGTGCCACACATGGCTACAGCCAAAGGGCAGGCCGCCTTCAATTATTGCATGCCTAAACTATGGAACTCCCTACTGGCGGGCATTCTACATACAGATAACTCACAGCAGCACAACCTGCTCCTCAAGGTACTTCCCTCCCCCACCTGCCTACAGTCCCACCGCGATACCATATATCTCACTTCTTACACTTGATACCTTAAGTGCCTTCCCAGGCCTCCAGTGTACTCCCTAGTATATGTAGGCCTACACTCACCACATTGCCATTGTATTCTTCCTATAGTCTAAGGGTGCGACCATCAAGTTCATTTAGGCCCTTATGCGACATAGCTGAGTTGCAGAACTCTAGACTTGCTAGCTAGTTAACTTATTACCACACTATGGGTACAAACTGCTTTCCCCAACACCGATGTTATTGTACATGTGTGTATTTTTGTTTCTCTATAATACCTGTGTCATTGTTGAATTGTATGGTAGATACTGTGAACTATTTGATACTGTATACAATCTCTCCCACACTCCACCTCCAGGATGCATCTGGAATTGAGCCGTACTCTGCTCAGTATGCCCTCCTGGTGAAATTCTTAAATAAATAAATAAAATAAATAAATGTCAGAGCATGACTGCACACCTCAGAGTGGTTTATCTATCTTATAAAATGTCAAAATTGTTTTGGAGGGGGTTAAAAGTGGAGGTGTGAGGTCACGCTCTGATACATGCACGATCATGTGATGTGTTTATATACAATCAGAAGTTTGGATTTGGAGGATATTATCTCCATTTTATATATATTTATATATAATATACACACACACACACAGTATATATATATATATATATATCTCTTAAGACTGGAAAGCAAAGGATATGGGATGTTTAACAGTTAGCTTTCTACCCCATACCAGATGGTACAGGTAAACATAGAAAAAAAGTAATCCATCTCAACAGAAAAAAACATTGGTCCATCCAGCCTGCCCATTTAAACCCTACCCATTCCAAGACCTCTTATCTAGACAGAGTTTTTGCCCTCACCTCTCCACTGACCCCTTTGCAGCCCCCTGAGTAACTACTAAGCCCTTGACTGTGTTCCCACTGTGTCTGAACCAGTTAATGGTTTTGTACCCACCACCTCTGCCAGTAGGCTGTTCTGCTTCTCAACCACTATCTCTCTGCAAAATGAAATGTTCTCATGTCCCTCCTGAATTTCTCCCATGCCAGCTTCCGCTAATGTCCTTGGGTTTTTAATTTGCCATTTCTGCTGAAAAGTTCCTTACGGTCTACCATATTAATTTTTTTCAGGAACTTAAGGGACTTTCTATCATTCCTTCTGTCTCTTCTGGCCTCCAGAGTGTATGTGCTCAGAGCTCTAAGTTGATACTCACAGGACCTGCACCTAGTTACCCTACACTGCACTGTTTCCAGCCTGTCTCTGTCTTTCCTTTGGTTGGGGGACTCCAGAACTAGATAAACTATTCCAGAGGGGCCTCACCAGTGATCTATAGAGAGGTAGTATGACCTTATACCTCCTACAACTGAACACAGTCACAAAACACTCAAATGTTCTGGTTGCCTTGCTGTGGGCTATGTTGCACTGACTAGATTGTTTTCAGAAGTCACATATAATGACATCCAGGTCCCTTTCCTCAGAAGACGGGGCCCAGCCTAACACTTACCATTCAATGTTCTGTCCTGGTGTTCTTGTTCCTTATGTGCATCAACTTGCACTGTTTGGCACTGAATTTAAACTGTTAAACCTTAAACCACCCCTCCAACCTTTACAGGTTCATCTGCAATTCCCTTTCCTCATCCTCACTGTTTACACTGCCACAGAACTTAGTGTCATCTGTAAAGGGACTTATCTTGCCCGGTATTTCTTCTCCTATGTCACTGATGTACATATTGAAAAGGACTGGTCCCATGACTGACCCCCTGAGGCACCACACTCATGACCTTCCTCTCCCTTGACTTGACTCTGTTTACCACCACCTTCTGCTGTTTCCCCCCAACCAACTCCACACCCATCCAACTAGCTCCTCAGTGTACCCAGATCCTCTAACCTCTTCAGTAATGTTCTTTGTACAGTCAACTCCATGGTGAAGTAAAAAAAATAATAAATTCAGTACTTGTCCCTTCTCTACTGCCCTAGTTTCCCAGTCAAAGAATATTATCAGGTTGGCCTGACAAGGCCTCCCTGACATGAACCTGTGCCGCTTACTGTCCCGTAGCTCACTTCTTTCCATTAGGTCCTCTTTGACTAGTGCTTCCATCAGTTTATCCATAATGGAGGTAAACGACAGGCCTGTAGTTACTCCTTTGCTTCATGTCCCCTCTTCTGTGGAGAGAAACTACATCCACTACCCTCCAGTTTTTTGGGAACCATCCCCGACTGTTGTGAGCTACTGAATAGCCCTGCCAGAGGTTCAGACAGTTCTGATAAAGTTTCCTGATCACACTCAGGTGCATTCCATCCAGCTCTGGAGCCTTATTTTCTGACCATTTTTCCTAGTACCACCTGCCTCATTTCTGAGATCCCCTTGCAGCAGAGTGTGGACATGATAGAGACTTATAAATACCTCATGGGGTGAATAAAGTACAGGAAGGGAGTTTGTTTCAGAGGAGAAGGTGCACAAGAACAAGGTGCATGCAATGAAGGTGGAAGGGGGCAAATTTAGGAATGATGTAAGGAAGTACTTCTTTACTGAAAAAGTGGTGGATGCTTACAACAGTCTTCCAGAGGAAGTGGTGGTGCTGAAAACAGTGGTGGGCTTCCAGCATGCATAGGATTTGAACAGAGGAATCTTGGTAGGGTAGTGGGGGGAAGGAGGTAACCAGAGATCAGGTAGCATCTATGGCGACAGTATAGGCTAGGAAAAATAGGTAGACTAGGTGGGCAAAGTGGTCCTTGTCTGCTGACAAAGTCTATGTTTCTACATTTCTGTATTCTTATATGATGCCATTTTCCCGCAAAGGTCATCAGTTCTCCACTCTGAATACTGATCAGAAGCACTTGTTAAGCATGACCGCCTTCTGCATTGCCCTGCCCTCCTTCATCGGCTGTATAATTCCCCATGTCATCTTTCTTTTTTCCCTAAAGTATCAATTAAACTGTTTTTCCCCTCCCTTGACCTCATCTGCAATACACAACCCCATTTCTGCTATTATATCCCCGATTGCCGTCTTAGCCACTTTCATTTTTACTTGGTATTTATTCTGTTCCTTATCTCCCTGTTTCCGTCTGTATCTGATGAAGGTCCTTTTTTGTTTGTCTCTTACTGCCTCCATGACCTACTTAGAGAACGAGATTAGTCTCTTGTGCCTGTTTCTCTTAGAAACTGTTCTCAAGCATGACTTAGTTGCCTTGAGAATGGCACCTCCAGCCCATCTTATTTTGTCCACCCTACTCAACTTATCTTGGACTAATTACCTCATCTTGTCAAAGTCTGCCTATCTAAACTCCTGAACCCCAGCCTTTGATAGGGGTGTACTGGTACCCATGGTCAGTTCAAAACATATAGTGATATGATCACAGGACCCCAGTAGCTCCCCAATGTACACACTACCTACCATTTTTGAGTTGATGAGCACCTGCCTTCTGGGTTCTCTGGCCAGTTGCAACAGTAGGCAAACCTGCAATGTATCTAGCAGGGTCTGACTTCTGGTGCTCTTAACTGCTAGAATGTTCCAATATAAAAGTCTGACAGGCTGAGATCCCCACCCCTGCAAACTCCCCCATTGCAACATCCTTCTCTATTTCTGCCCCGAGCAGCTTCCTATCACCCTCGTCCCCACATCTATAGATCATTCCCATGCAGAACTTCCTACCTGATGCTGTCATGAGCTGTACCCAGAGCAATTCTGTTTCTCAATTCCTTCCATTCATGGTCCTATCCTCTGTACCTCTATGCCTTTCTTGACACAGAAGGCCACATCTCCTCCTTTTCTTCTCCTCTATCCTGCCTATACATGGTTAATCCTGGTACTATCAGATCACAATCATTATTCCTGATGGCCCACGTTTCTGTAATGGCTATGAGGTTCAACCTCATGCCTGCCACCAGTGATTGGATTTCACTAATTTTGTTTCCCAAGCTCCTGCTGTTAAAGTAGACTACATTTCAGTTTATGCACATAACCTTCCCCTTTTAATCGGCTTTTCTTCCTTCACCCTCCCCTTCCTTCCTTATTTTCTGCTGCTTGCCATTTCTGTGAGCCTCCTTCCTCCTTGGCACTTTTTGTTAACTTATTATGGACCCCTTCTTCATTGCTTCCATCTCCACTGTCCCTAGCTAGAATCCCCTCTTGCTCTCCATCCTCTGGGTTCTTCCAACCGCAGTCTTCTCCTCCCCCACCCAGTCAGCTTAAATGCCCACCAATGTATACATCAAACTTCTTCCCAAGTGCACTAGCCCCATCTGTTATTAGGTGAAGTCTGTCACCCTTGAAGAGCCTCCTACCTCGGAAGCCCCCCAGTCTCCCACAAAACAATACCCCATCTCCTGACACCATCCCTTTGACCACCCATTAGACTCCTCAGTCTTCTCCTTCATCACACTATCTTTCCCTTACCACTATCCCACACAGGGAGGTCATTTCAAAAGGCCAGGGAAGCAGAGTGTGCCTTCAGTCTGTCTCCTAGACTTCTGCTACACTGTCTCAATAAGCTCACTTGCCAGATCATTGGTACCTAAATGTACTAGCACTCAAAGCCACCCTCCCCTTCCTCAACCATCCTCACTATCCTATCTGTGTCCTGAATGACTGATGCCACAGAAAGGCATCTAACCAACCCCACTCTTCCCCCTCCTTCCACTACCCTTTCCACCTCCCCCATCATAGAGTACCCTCTGACTAGGATATTCTTTGTTGTCTTTCTCCTGATATCATCACTAGGTAACACCAGGTTGTCCTGTTCACTCTTCCTGACTGAATCCAACCCCCCAACCCGAAGGAGTCAGGTACTTGTGCCTCCTCCAGGGATAAAAAGCAATTTTCTGTCAAGACGTGGTGGGCTTGGACAACCTCCTTGTGACCTCCCCTGTCACCCCTCCCCACTGCCCTCTAGCCTCCTGGCCAGTAATCCTCTGGAAAATGTGGGAATTTGGGATGTGTCTGTGGGTGCAAGCTCAGCTGGCGTTGCAGCTAAGAGATCTCCTCCCTTTCTGCTACCAGCTGTGCATGGAGTTTCACACATGTTCTACATATAAGAAAATACCCCCTCCTCCTCCAGAGTGCAACCCAAGAGATCAGTGCCCCACTGACCCTGCAGCTATCTTTCCACTGTACCTATGCTCCGTAAGTTGTGCTGTTTCCCTTCACACAATACCTTCTTGACTTTTACCTATACTGCAGTAACACCCACATACTAACTTACTGTATGTTACCTCCCTGTAACCCCTTTAGTTACTCCCCAAAACACCCTACCCTCGAAAGATAGTCTACCAAACTACAATTTGCTGCAGTTATACAGCTGCACAGTTTAAACACTTGTAAGTCACTGCACCCATTCAGAGCACCCGCTGAAGTGTGCTCATCATTAGGGCAGCAAACTCCGAAATTTGCCACCCCCTCCCCAAGGTCTGTCCCCCCCAGAGTTGAAATCTTTAGTTTGGGGAGGTGTGGGTGTGGGGGGCACAGCCCCCCACATATAGGGTGATCAGCAAATTTAAATCCTGGCACCCTAATGATGGGTGCACTCCGATGAGCATGTTGCAAGGGTGCAACCCTTGTAACTTGCAATATTAAGCTATGCAGACAGGAAATCTCTAGCATCCCCAGCACTGCCTGTTCTGCCACCTACAAATTGCATCACCAGATACCTGTACCAATAGAGTCCCCTGCGGAACTGCAAACTTACCTGCAGATGCCCTGCCAACATCCCTTAGGAAGCCAAGCTGTAGGCAGATACCAGACTCCTACTCTGTAACACTCACATGATGGGATGCCATGCAGTGGGATGTGTGCAGGTGTGGAGCTTAAACCTCCTGGCTCCTCTAAGCCTGCTTCAGCTCCTCCCCTATCTGATACCAGATTCACAGATTATAATTAACCATTCAACTCACAAGAGACTACTAATATTCTTCCAGCTAGACCCCCTACCTGGCTAATAAGAGTTGCAGAAATTTGTACTTTTGAAAGCATAGACTATTCTTCATTACATAAACCTGAATAATTTTCTGTTAAAACAAATACCTACACCATGTCCCATTTCAGGCATTCAAAATAGTAAAGTTTTAATAATTTTCATTATGAATATTAATACCAATATTTGGAAGCAGCAAATTACTTTAAATGACTTTCATATGAATTTAGATGAGTAGGTTCACTTCTAAAGCAGTAATATGGAGATGAGTTTCTAAATATGCGCCTTGATACTTTTATAATGAATACTACTTTTAAGGAGCAGCCTGATAGCACTGCAGTGCAGAAGCCTAATAACATCTGGGGCTGGCAGTAGAGTCTAGAGGTTAGAGTAATGAGCTGTGAATGAGCCTGGTACATGCAGCAGACCTGGGTTTGATTCCCACAACCTCCGCTTGCATACTGTGTGAATCTGAGCAATCCACTTAACCACTGAAGTGCTCCTGGGTCGCCCATCAAAATAGGCACGTGTGCTTAGTCGGCCTTACCCAGTTACCAACAGAATAACAAATAAATAAAAACCCTATGGTAACAGACCAGTTTTTATTTATTTGGTTTTCGTTGACTAGGTAAGTGCACTAGACACTAGTTTCACACCTCATACCTGGATTGTACTGTATCTGTAGGTTGGAGGTGCGAAACAGGTCACAGAGGATGTACTCCATCTGTACTCCATGTCTGGCTGAGTGCTGATGACTGCAATGTTCTCTTATCTACCCTAACACTCCCAGATGGGAGAGCTGGAAGAGTGGGTGCCACTGCCTACTGGGAGTGGTGTCAGTGTAGCGGCAAGAGTACACACTCTAATTCATTATGAGAGGTGGTGGCTAGGCTTTCCTGGGAGAAAACAACATGGCATGGAACAGATGAGGTCCTAATACCCCCTCCCCTGTCAGTCTGGCCCATCAGGGCCCACGTTAAAGTCATCGCCTCCTCCTCGAAAAGGCTCAAGCTGAAGCATCAATATATCAAGCATGGGATAGAATTAAGGGAATAGTGGTCGCTCAGGGTGACAAAACCAGGGAGGACAATGGGGAGGGTTAGTACCCTGGAGTAACAATAGGATCCAAGGAAGGTTCCAAGGATTATAGGGAAGATAGGCAGACTGGAAGGACCTCTGGTCTTTTTCTGCAGTCATGATCTATGATTCTATGATTCGATGTTTCCAGCTGGAACTTGAATCAACTTTGGACACAGGATCATATGATTCGATGCAGGGGAAGCAATCAGGGAAGTAAGGACCTTAATGTAGGATCAAGTGACCAGCAGGACACAGCAGGTATCCAGGACTTCAGAGACTATTACCTAACTGGGACAGGAAGAGAGAAAAAAAAAAGATATAAAAAACAAATATCATTTGTTTTTTGTTCTTAAGGACTTGTTTGCAATGTTATTAGGAGTCCTACACTTACAGTATCTCTACGCTACCTCACTGAAATACCCCAAATATGTTTAATTATTTAAACTTTTTTATCATGTGGTACTAATGCTATTACCCCACTTAACAGGATTTTGTAAGATAGTATGACGTGTTCTGAAAAAAGTGTTTCTCATTCAAACTAACTGCAACACAATACACATTAAACCTTATTGAACATAACAAAATCACTGAACATTTGAACAAAATATTGTTAAATAACCACCTTTCAAATATGCTTTTGCAGTTATGGTTAGGAAAAGGAATGAGAGTTGCACAAAATATTCTTATCTTGTTTCCATAATTTCCTAGCTCACAGAAGTCTACCAGTCTTGGGTCAGAAAGAAGGCTCAGCTGTTAAAAACAATCACAGCCAGCATGGAGGGAGTTTAAAGTGTCCTTTGGATGCTTCCTTCCCAGGGGAGGGTCGTAGTGTACCATTCTTGTAGCGACTCCTGATGGTGGTTAATGGAAGTGTTCTTGGGTGACCACACACTGCCGAACACCTCTGCCCTCCAGATGCCACCAGGGCCACACACACTGTGGAAGGTGGGTGGGTGCCCCCAAAAAATGGAAAACATGGCTATCCTGCAGCACCGGATGAGAGCCTTCAGAAGGCCTCCTTCATGTTGCCTGACTACCCAGCACACTGTGCCAGGCCTCCAATCAACTTTTTTAAGGCGTCAAAGGTGCTTCCTCCCACCAGTCTGCCTCCCCGAGAGGGCCCCCCCTGACAGAGATAAGCAAGACCACCTACAGAGAATGTTGCCAGAGCTCTGGTGGAAGCTGAGACTGGTGTGGCAGTAGGGCTTGGATCTAGTGGGCAGAGGAGAGAGCCAGTATGTGAGATCCCAAAGGAGTGGGACTGCATAGGGCCCAGAGAAACAAAACAAAAAAAAATCACAGCTTGCATATCTCTTTAAAAGTAGAATTTTATATATTTTAAAGCACCATTCAACAGGCGATGCCTCACTATTATCTATAAGGATACCAACCGCATTTATAACTTCCTACTGTTGGGTGGGGCTGTATAGAGCCACTTATGTTCCATGGAATCATGCTATATGTATTTATTTGTTTATTTAAAAGTTTAACCAGGAAGGGCATACTGTGCAGACAGGCTGCTCAATTACAGATGCGTCCTGGAAGAGTGGGATACAAGGAGATAAGGCAGATATAGTACAATTAACAACCGGACAATGAGAACATTACAAGTGCCCAATAAGGGGAAATAAGTAGTTACAATGAGGAGCAGAACATTAGCAACTGGATATTACAAAGTGCACAATTTGTACTCGGAATAAGCAGCCTACAGCTAACCTGTATACAGTTCATAACTATTCTAATCTCAGAGCAAAGTGTGTATATATCCCAAATGTTACTGCCATGGCCCAAAAAGAAGGAAGTTACTGGCCACTGCATCTCAAATGCTATAAAAATGCCTTCCATCCCAAACTAAAACATGATTTTGTTTCTCTTATAGGAACACCTAATTAATTAATTCCAGCCTCATGTTTTACAGTGTCAGTATATAAGCTGAAGGGATTGCTACTGACAGATGAACACCAAGATAAATGATGATGTTTAATCAGGGGGTTAGCTGCACATCTGATTAAGTAATTAATTGGCTGGGTCCAGGTGTGGATAACTAAACAATCAGAAGAAGACTGGTGCCCATGGCCACATGGGTTTTTAAAAATGCCATGAAAATATTGTTTGCATTGATAATAACTTTATATCTGTGGATTTAGTTTTGTTTACTACACATGTGCCTTTCACCTATAAAGTGCCATTAAAACAAAGGATTCAGCCGGCCCGGTGGCACTGAGGGTTGAGGTGCTGGACGACACACTTCACTCCATGCTGGCGACCAGAGTTCAGGAATGGACTCAGGATGCTGGGAGCTGGCAGGGGGAAGGAGAGGATTGAGGATCCATGGAACTGCTCTCCTCTCCTCTCCTCTCCTGGGGTGGGTACTGGGGCAGCATTGCTCTTCAGTGGCCCCTGGTGAAGGCCGGGAACACTTAAATCTCTTAAATAAACTACTGACTCTCATTCAGAGAGCAGGCCTCAAATGCAATCCAGCAAAAGCACAGCTATGTCAGAAAGAGGTACTTTTTCTGGGCCTAAAAATAACTAATCAAGGCCAAAGCCCTACCTAAAAAAAAAAATACAAAAACTGCAAAATCTACCATTACCCACCACTGTGGCCACTCTTAAAAGATTTCTAGGTATGGTAAATTATTCCAGAGATTTTATTTGTAATTTTACTCAAAAGGCTGCCCCCCTGTATAAATTACTAAAAAAGGACATGCCCTGGAATTGGGGCCCCATTCACACCCAGGCCGTGACATCACTAAAACAGGCCTTGGCCTCTGCTCTGGCTCTGGTCAACCCCAATCCAGCCTTGCCATTCCATCTGGAATGTGTCACCTCTGACATAGCCATGTCAGCAGTGCTGCCCCAGAAGGTTCATGGCACTTTGAGACCCATTACATATGCATCACAGCGCCTGACCCCAGTAAAACAAAAGTACAGCCTTTGTAAAACAAAAAAAAAACCTTCTAGACACCTACTGGGCTGTCAAGCACTTCCTGTATATCATTGGGTACTCTCCACTAATCATCAACACAAACCACACCCCAACTGTCTTTCTGCTGTCAGATAAAGTAAAAAATGGATCAGTCTCCAATACCAGGCTGACACACTTGTCACTTCATCTCCAAAATAGGGACATCCAGGTCCACCCAACCAAAATGCCACCCATGCTGGCACATGGCCTCCTTTTCCAAAAAAAAAAACCATGACTGTACATTGCAACCACCTGATCTTCCAGATCCAGGTCCTTTCCTCCCTGCCACACCACAAATATGTGGGAGCACCTCACCTTGTCATATCTTTACAGATGGTTCAGCTTCCTATTACCAAAAAAAAAAAATTACAGGGATAAAAATTCTAGCAATTTATCCTTATGGTAACACTGTTAAAATCTCTAAGCGTTACAGTGTGGCAGTCTCACAATATGCCAAGATGGCAGCAGTGGCCTGTGCCCTCAAGTTCATTCAGCATGAAACCAAAAATACCATCATCTTTACAGACTCTAACTGGGTTTGTTGTTCTCTTTCAAAATTTCTCCCTTTTTGGCAAAAAAACTCCTTCATCTCATCTAATGGCAGTCTAGTAAAACACAAAGAACTGATAATATACATACATTCACTGGCACAAAAGTTTGCACACAAACTCTATGTACACAAAGTTAAGGCTCACTCCATACATGACCCCTGTCATGCCTTCAATAATACCACAAACATTCTTGCCAAAAAAGGGGCCCCCCAAAAAAAACACCTGGATGATGGATCATCCAAAAGCCAAGGCGGCTGTACACATTGCAGCACTCAAAAAAAAGCCCAAACTTTTTTCCCCCTTGGACCTGTCAGCAGCCCAACATACTAACTCTAAACTCAAAAATGTGTTCAAATTCCTTAACAAAAGCTCTCAGCAAAACCTACCTACCCACAACCTGTACCAAAGGCATAAAAGTAAGTTACACTTGTTCCTTAATAACAAGCTCATCTGGTATCAACCAGATGATACCCCCAATAAGTTGTGGGTGGTCCCCAGACACCTTAGGTCCAAATTTCTGCACCAAGTGCATGACACCCCTACTGGTGGACACCAGAAAGTAGAAAAACACCCTCCAAAAACTCAAGACCACTGCTTTGTGGCCCGGTATCACCAAAATGTCAAACAGTACATAAATACTTACCTTGTTTGTGCACCAAACAATCCTATCCCCTCCCAAAAAAATGCCACACTACTACCACAAAGGTACTCTGGCCCTCGGCATGCCATACAAATTAACTTTATTGGCCAATTGACCAATACCAACAAAAATAACAAATATGCCGTTGTGGAGACTAATCTTTTCTCTAAGTAGGTGGAGACTTTCCCCACTAAAACATATACTGCTAAAACCTCTGCCAAAATCCTCATAAAACAAATTTTCTCCAAATAAGGCCTATCTCTCAAGGTAGACTCTAACAAAAAAACAGTTTTACAAGGAAGTTAATAAAAAAAACACAAAATCCTCGGGGTTCACCAAAAATTCCACATATCTTATCATCCACAATCTTCAGGTCAAGTAAAAAAAGCCAACAAACAAATGCTTTCCAAATTCATTAAAAACAATTCCAAGACCTAAAATTCCCTATTGCCATTACTCATTATGGCAATTAGGAGCACACCCTCAGCTACCACCCAGTTAACACCATTTAAGGTGATAACTGGCAAACAAATAAAATTACCTAAATACCTATTGTTTGACCTGCATACCCCCACAGCAGACCATGTGTCTGTAGACAAATATGTAAAAAAAAAAAAAACTCAAACAAAACCTCATACACACACTTGTATGCTACTAACTGCATGGGCAAGGCCCAGCAACAGTCCAAAATACAGTTTAACAAACATGCACAAAAAGTAAACTGGCAAGCTAAAAATCAAATAATGGTTCTCAAATTTGCACATCCCATACACTCCTTTTCCAATAAGTAAAAAGGCCCCTACCCCATTGTCAACAAGATCAATCCGGCAGTCTATCAGGTTAGATTAATACACAACAACAAACTGACTAACAAATGGTTTACATGCAAACCAGCTAAAACTGTATAAAAAAGTATAATTACTTCTCCTCACCCCATTGGCAAAATAGTACCAACTTACTAATATTTAGTTTTCCTTTTCAAGTACACTAACAAGATGGCTCTCTTGTTCCACTTTCTCCTCATCTCCTGAATCCAAGGCACGGTAAAGCACCCCCTATTCATGAACCAGGGACTGAGACCTGCTGAGCCTGTCTGACAAGATATTTTGGAGACCCGAGAGAAGCACAGCCAACAGTTGAAGGTCATGAGTAATCGCCCAGTACCATACTTTCATTACTTCCCTGCATAGGGAATAAGAGTGAGTGCCCCCTTGTTTATGTGGTGCATAACACTGCACTGTCCATCTGTATGAACAAAGGACTGGAGCAGAGATAATCTGAAATGCCTGGAGGCTATATAATACAGCTCTCATCTCCAAGACATTTATGTGCAGGTCAGCATCCACCTTACCTTGTTCCAGTTTGTGTCTGGAAGGGGAAAAGCTGAGCACCCCAAGCAGAGACAGAGGCATCCATTGTGAGGATCTGTACAGGAGCTGGTAAGGAATGGAATGCCCTGGAGTAAGTTGCTGTGGTCCATCCACCATAGTAGTGCTCAACAAAGAAGAGATGAGACAAGAACCATTTGTACCTACTCATTCATCAGCTGATCCCGCCGAACCTTCAGTGTCCATTGTGGCATTCCCATATGAAGCCGAGCAAACATGGTGTGCCGACTGCACATTGAAAAATGTATGGCAAAATCCTCCACAGCAATAATTTTGACAGGTTTTGAATTGTCACTGTGGGGGACCTAAGGGCAAAATTTTGACCTTTCACTGTGTGTCACCCCCCCCCCTTCAAATCAACACCAACTTGGACTTGACAGACCTTTAGAAGGGGGTGGGGGACAGCCCCCCACATGGGGGGTTCGGGGGTCATAGCCCCCCAAGAGAAACACTTCAATGTCAGACGGGTGAAATTTCACCTGTTGACATTGGGGATCTCGCTATGCCAAACTTCGACAATGGTGTTGTCAATTCAGCATAGGTAAACCAGCAAACAGCACTGTCACTATGGCAGAAGCCACCAAGCCCAGAAGACATAACATTGGCCTGGCAGAGATGCAGTGGCTCCTATAAACCAACTGTGCCTGAGCAATCAGGGTGTTAGACATGTCCTGAGGTAGAAAGGCACATTTCTTTTCAGTGTCCAGAAGTGCTCCAATGTATGGCAGGCACTGACAATCAGTCAGCACAGACTTTGGCACATTCACGGTGCCCTGTAAGGCATCAAACAATTGTCTTGTTCAGAAAAGGGTGTGAAGGAGTGCAACCCCCTTGAACTGGCCTTTAAAAGCCAATTGTCCAAATAAGAAGATATAAAGCCCTTCCCTGCAAAGGGCTGCTGCAACCATGGCTGAGCATTTGGTAAAGGCTTGTGGCACAGAGGACAAGCCAAAGGGCAACACTTTGAACTGATAGCACCTGTCTTCCAGCATAATGCAGAGGTACAGTCTGGCACTTTCTGAGCTTGATATGAAGGTATGCATCCTTCATGTCCAGGAAACAAAGCCAGTCCCCTGTTTGTAAGAGGAGAATCAATCCCCTTGCAGAGACACCATTCAAAACTTCTTGTGTTCGATGTACAGACTGAGATCTGTGAGACGCAACACAGGGTGTAGATCTCTTGTCCATTTTGGAACCATGAAGTATCTGAAATAGAATCATTTGTTCCTGCCTTATGGAGGCACTGGTTCAATAGCATGTTTTTGAAACAGAGTCTGGATTTACTTCTTCAGAAGGGACAAGTGGCCTGGAAGATAAGCGGAAGGGGACAGAGGATGATTTGGAGGGGTTTCTATGAATTCCAAGCATGCCCATCTGCTAGTATTTGCAGAACCCACTCATCTGTACAGAACTCCCTCAATTGATTTAAATGCAGGGAGAGCCTCCCCCCTCAAGCAGTCCTGAAGACAATATCTGAGGAGGGGAGAAATGGAAGTGAGTCAGGCAGGACCAGGTGTGGCAGGGCCAATGAGGCCAACTCCTTTGGGTGCTTTGATATGGGCACCAGGGGAAGGGGACCACCACCTTTACCACAGATCTGATGACAGCATGTATGGTTACCTCTGGCAGCAGGCATACAGAAAGACCGCCTACCATACCCTCTGGTGGGTGTGGGCAAACTGACTTAACAGACTCTGACGTCATCTTAGAGGACCAAAAATAGCCTACTGTGCATCAGTAGCAAAACCAGTTACCCTGACACAGGAATAATGCCTAATGCAAATACTGTATCTGATGCTGCAGCCCAGGAAGAGGCATCAGTCACATGAACATAGTGGATGTTTGCCAACTGCAGCACCAGCTGACAGGGTTTTAAGCAAGTAATTCTTAGAAAGGTGATGCCTGAGCTGTAGTACAGACAACCTTCCAAAGGCTATTCTGATATTTTATCATATGGGCCTGGAAATTTGCAATCCTTAGGCCCAAGGATGATGAGGCATAAGTATGGTTGGCCATTACAATAAATCTCCTGATTCTTTATCTGGAGGCAAAGTGCTCATGTGCCCAGGGGGTTTCGAGCAATCACAGCTAGTCACAATGACTACGGAGTCAGTCTCAGGCTGCAGTACTCCAGAAATTCCAGGTGCAGTACTCAAGGAAGATGAGCCGGTGCCAATCTGGGTTGCCCGACCACACATACACTGTAAATGCCACTGGTAGCATTTAAAAAAGGATATCACAAATTAAGCAATAAAAAACAAAGAATGCTGCATAACCTTTTAGTTTACTACAAGTCCAGTAGAATCGCATGCTGATCCCTAATTAGAATCATTACGTTCAGGTTTTTTTTTCTGTAAAACTGAAAGTACAGTATAAAGGATTTTCTATGACTTATATTAAATGATCACATGCCAACACAAACTAGATATAATCCAGGCACATACATGTGCAATGCCTGATTTTCAAAGTGTGTAAACTACAGATTTTTACAAAAGGGATATACAATAAACATAGGACAGGGTAGCCGATCAAAAGCACAAGTCAAGTACAGCACGGTAAAAACCACAAGGTGAAAACAGCATGAGAGAAAAGAGCTATTGGAGAATTATAGTATGGGCATAACAGCGCTATATGGGTATCTGTTTTCACTCAGGCCAAGCACTGTAAGATTTCCATTGTGCACTAGGTCAGCAACCCAGCTCCGTGGCTTAGTGGTTAGCGTGACAAGCTGTGAGTGCTCGGGACTGCCAGCACAGCCAGATTCAAGACTACCTTCTGAATGTGTATTTTTTTTTTGTTGTGCTGTGAAGTGCTGTTTTGAGGATATATATATATATATATATATATATATATTATGGGGGTGAGGGAGACCCTTTCATTTTCTGCATTTGTATGAAGTGTACTGGTTAGGGCAACAAGCTGTGAGTGTGCTTGGTACACCCAGCAGATGTGGGTCTACGTGTAAGATTTAGTCTATGTGTAAACATTAATTTTACATGTACTGCTGGTACAGTTTGTGAGGTCGCTCCTCAAATTGCTGTCAGATTGCACATGAGTCTGTCAGTGCACGCGTTCTGAGCTGTTTTTGACTGTAGCTCTTTTCCACAATAGCCATTTTTCCTTACACTCGTTTGCTGTTGTAGTTTTGTGCCACGCTACTACGTAGTAGTTGTTATAACCTAGACCCATAGGACAGTATGTTACTGTACAAACCATGAAGATAATATGTAACTGGTCAATGCAGAAGATGATTCCCTTTCAGTGCAGAACCTTGTAGTGTACAAGTTTTTTTCTTACAATGACCACAATTCACTAACGGGCGGTTATCATGCTCAAAATGCACATACCCCACCCGTGCAACTCTGTACCTGTGGACATGTGTGCACCAGCCAGAATTTACGATTGCCGGCCACCTGTCCATGGCCCCACCCCTCTGGTGCTCAGGTTCATGAGGGGTGGACAGGTGTAGAGCTGTAGACCTAGTCAGACATCCAATGGGATGCTTGTCCTGGGTCCCTGAGTGGATCCCTTGCACCATGGGAGGAGAGGAATGTGGGTAGGCACAGATCAGACATTTGAGCACAGCAGGGAACACACCTGAACAGCTGCTTCCAGCCTTTCTTGTCAGTCCAGTAGGCTGGGGCAGCATTGTGGCAGGGATCTGGGTGCCGTCGCTGCCAGCAGGTGTCCATTGGGGGGTGCAGCACACTTACAGTGAGTTTCTTGTGGCATACCCCAGTGTGGCAATACACACCTTGCTGCATAGCACGGAGTGTGGGCACAACCCCTGGCACACCTCTGGACTGCCTGTGGCACATAGCTGCTCGGGCAGCCAGAATCTGCGGTGGCCTACTGGCATGCGCTCTGATGGTGAATGCTGCCAAGGGCCCACTGCACAGCATTCACACTTAGGGTTGCCTACACGCCTCGGATATATGGCATGTAGGCGATACGCACTATAGTAAATCGTGCCCAATATTATTCATTTTTTCTTAAAGCAGGTATGTTGCATGTTCATTTCTCCTGATTAAAAACTGAAAATTTCAGTAGATGTAGTTTGACCTCCATCCTAGAGTACAGTACAATTTATATTAAATGGCCATGCCAATTAGCTGATTTGGTTATGGTTTTAAAGCCATTCCTGGTGTTTCAAATTCCCATTTTTCTGCTGCACCTGAAAAAGTTTTCAAAGCTGTTTGCTGGCACCAGTACATTCTTAAATTTATGGAAAATGATCAGAATACTGATTTGTTCTATTATGTCATGTCCAGCTAAGAATATATATGGGATGGCATTGAGGAAATTAGTGCCCACATCTGCAGCCATTGGTATTATTTAAGGTGTTTTTCATAATGGCTGTCTGACTTTGGTTACACTATTTGTTTCATATCAAAGTCCTTGTCATTCTGCATGTACGATTTAATTGTTTGAATAACTTTCTGACAAGTTTTATTTTTTCTTTGGATTTCTAATTACTTTTGTCCTGAGCCAACCAGCTCTGATACGGCCACTCTTTTTTTTTTTTTTTTTTATCATATCAAGGTTTCTCTCTCCTCTGGTATGATCCATTCAGCCTGACCGGCCCCCCCAGCCCCGACAACTGGAATTACCGGGGCTTGCCTTATGCCCAGTCTGGAAGTGGTGCCTGTGGAGGGTTGGGCATCATCCTGCCTGTCGGGTTATTTTCTCCTCCATTTTCACCCCAATTACCCGAGGCCCCAGGAGTAGAGATGCATGCGTGTGGAATCGTGCATGCACTCTACGGCCCCGGTAACAGCCCCTTCCACCCACTCATTGGCCTAGTACTGTTGCACCCTCTAGCTTGTACTGAAACCTGGCCTCCACTAGGAGGCAGACCAAAGCCAAGGGATGCAACCACACCACCCCAGAGAGGAGAGCGGCCTTTTGGCCACTCCATCCAGCTTCACACCCTCCCCCCCACCAGCCTCTAATGGCCCATGCTCGTTCCTGAACACGGATCATCAGCATGGTGCAAGGTAAGGCATCCAGCACCTCAACCCTCAACGCCACCAGGTCGGTGGATACGGCAACTCTGAAAGCAAACAAAAACAAAAGCAGCATGACAACACCTATGTTTTTTCCTTTTGCTAAATTCATAACCACATTTTACAGCTATCGAAAATGTTTTATGAAAATGGCATAGAACTTCAATGATTTTATGCATAGAAACATACAAATATTAACCACAGTGTTGGGAATGTTAGCTCAAGAGGGTATCATAATATTGATAATTTACCCTTTAATTCGCATTTGTGGAAGAAATTAAACTAACTTTATGAGAAATGAAGTGTCCTTGTTTCATTTTTTCTTTCACACTCATGTTGTCACATGAAACAAGGATGTTATAACTATGCTGCCAATTGTAACCATCATTTGTTTTATTGTATTCTCTGATATTGTTCAGATGGTCAAGTAAAATTATTAGATATTGTGTCTTATTCTCTCTGTGTTCCACGTCCCCTCTCACCTGGCTCACACCTGGAAATGAGTTTGACCTTTGTGTGCCTTTCCCAGTTTTCAATTTATTTTTAAATAAATACATTTTTTTAAATAAATAAAACATCAAACAATCTGACTTTGTATGGGTTTTTTCCTAAAGAGGGAGTATGTCTCAACATGTAACCTGACAACAAGCATGACAACTCATATTTTTGTTGGGAGTTTTAAATGTTTAGATGACCATCATGTACTGGGCAAAATACTATGAATTTGGCATTGGGTTGCTGAAACACCAGGGAATGTCCTTAATGTTGGTAGTGCACTGCAAGTTACATTGAATTGCCTTTAACTCTTAAAGCAGCATTGCATGTAACAGTGAAATTTGGCCTACACCTTTTGATTCCATTTTAGATAGCCCTCTTCTTCCTTGTAGAATATAATATTTCTCTATTTTAAATCCACTGTAGCATTTTTTTAGATTTAAAATTACTAAAATAAGCCCTAATTTTAATATGGCTATATCTACATTTTTATTGGTATTCTCAGCTGTGTTGGAACACCTATTGTCCCACAAAGGTTAGAGAAATATAGAAACACAGACTTTGACAGCAGACAAGGACCGCTTGGCCCACCTAGTCTGCCCATTTCCCTACCATTGGATAAGCTGCAGATTCTAGTTACCCAGCAGCCTACTTCCTCCTACCCCTCACTATAATTGCCTTATGTCTGTCCATGCATTCTTGAATTCCCCCACGACCTCCTCAGGAAGGTGGTTCCATGTGTCCACCACTATCTCCATGAAAAAAATACTTCCTCATGTTGCCCCTGAGCCATCACCACTCTATCTTCAAATTGTGCCCCCTTGTTCTTGCACATCTCTTTTTCTAAAAGATGCTCCCATCTTGGACTTTGTTGATTCCCTTGAGGTACTTGAAAGTTTCTATCATGTGCCCCTCTTCCTCCTTTCTTCAAGGGTATACATATTAAGCACTTTTAGTCTCTCTTGATATGGCTTCTGTTGCAGACCCTGCACCATTTTAGTGGCCCTCCTCTGGACTGCCTCAAACCTGTCTTTGTCCCTGCGGAGATGGGGTCTCCAGAATTGTAAGCAGCACTCCAAATGGGGTCTCACCAACTGTCTGTACAGAGGGATAACAACTTCCTGTTTTCTACCAGTGATGCCTCTCCCTATACATCCTAGTATCCCTCCAGCCCTCCTTACTGCCGTCTCACATTGCTTACCTACCTTAAGGTCATCAGACATGACTACCTCCAGGTCCCTTTCCATTTGTGTCGTTGTTAGTAACCCCCCACACACACACACACTGTGTACTCTTCCCCTGGGTTTTTGTTTCCCAGGTGGATTACTTTTCACTTTTTTTGCATTGAATCTAAGCTGCCATATTTTTGACCATTCCTCCAATCTTGCTAATTCCTTTCTCATCCTTTCCACCCCTCTTGTGTATCAACCCTGTTGCAGATCTTTGTGTCATCTGCAAAGAGGCATTTTTTTCCTTCCAGCCCCTCTGTAATGTCTCCTATAAAGACATTAAAGAGGACTAGTCCCAGTACTGAACCCTGTGGTACCCTACTAGTACCCCCCCCTGTCTTCAGAGTGTACTCCGTTTACTATTACCCTCTGGGTCCTGTTGTCCAGTCAATTTGTTGCCCAGGCTATCACCCTGGGACCTGCTCCCAGGCTGGCTAACTTGTTTATTAATCTTTTGTGTGGGACTGTGTCAAATGCCTTGCTAAAGTCTAGGTAGGCCATATCCACAGACCCTCCCTGGTCTACTATTTTGGTCACACAGTCAAAGAAATCTACTAGATTCATCTAACATGACCTTCCTGCTGTGAATCCATGCTGCCTTGGGTCCTGTGCCCTGCTGGCCTCTAGGCACTCAACAATTCTTTCTTTCAGAAGTGATTCCATCATTTTCCCTACCACTGAGGTCAAGCTAACAGGTCTGTAGTTTCCTGCCTCTGTCTTGCTCCCTCACTTTTGTGAAGGGGAATCACATCTGCCTTCCTCCAGTCCTCAGGTACCACACCATACTCCCATGATTTGTTAAAAAGGGTAGTCAGTGGTTTCATTACTGTAGGTCTCTCCTTAGTTCTTTTAGAATTCTGGGGTGAATCCCATCAAGCCCCATTGCTTTGTCCACCTTGAGTTTTAGGAGTTCTTTCAGGACCCTTTCTTCTGTGAATGGACTGGTATCGACCTCCCTATCCAGAGTGCTTCTATTGTTTGGTTTAGGTACTTCCCCCTCTTCTTCTTTTGTGAATACTTAGCAAAAGTATTCATTCAGTATCTCTGTCTTTTCACGGTCACCCTCTGCCCACCTCCCGTCCCTTTTCTTAAGCCTCACTATTCCTCCCTTGGTCTTCCTTCACTTCCTGATGTACCTATAAAAGGTTTTATCCCCCTTCTTAACTGAGTTGGCTAGAACAGTGTCTTCGGTATGCTAGTTTAGCCAAGTCATGACAAACATGTTGTAAAAAAATTAGAAATTTTAACATCAGCTGAGAATACTGGTGAAAACCTGGGGACAGGAGCACACCTCACAATTATTCTAAATGTTGAAAAGAAACTTAAAATAAAGTCAAAATGGTGAAGAATATGCCATCTTATGAGACAGGAGAAACAATATAATTTAAAATGAAATAAAAAAGTATAGGCCATATTTGTTGTTTAGCATAAGATCCACTGCTGCTTTGAATCAGCTCAAGGGCAACAGTTGTTTTTGTAGCTCATCTGGAATGCATCTGCAGTTCTGTCACAATGCAATGCAATGCTGAGCCGCAGCTCCTAGGCAACAGTATTGCAAGGCTCTGTGCTGGACCCAGCAACACTTATGTAATTTATTATGAAATGCTAATATAGCTTTTATGTGTCATATTTTAATGTAAATCATACCATATTTGCAAATAAAAGTTACATCATGCATACATGAAAACTGTAAATGTTTTGAACATTTGGTACAATATGTCACATCTTCACATTTCTACACACTGAGTAATACAGGAAAGTAAATTTAAATAAAACAATGTACAGTACCTATGGACCTACTCGTACCTTCTGCAAACGTGTGTCATTTCACTTTTACATACATACATAGTTTAAATTTTATATTACATTTAAAATTTGCAGTTTTTTTTTAAATAGAAAATTTAAAAAAAGCTTCACAATGGCTAAGGATTAACTATAATTTATTTATTTATTTGAAATTGGAAAATCGGGAAAGGCACAGCGAGCTAAGACACATTTCCAGGTGCAACCCGGGGGAGAGGCAACAAAGAGGTACACAGTAACAATGGATGTAACGAGGTACAGTAATGCAGTACAGTACATAAAAGCACACAAATCATGAAATCAAATACAGGTATTTAGCTGGTATAACATTCTGGGTGTTTTTTTTTTATTTAGTTGTTTAACCAGGTATAGCATGTTTTAGAGCAATGCAGCCCTACGGCAAAAATCAACTAACTAAAGGAACTAGGTTTAACCATAAATATTAGAAAGTACAAAAAGGCAAAAAAAAAAAAATGACAGGTAGATCATTTGGAAAGAATTGCATTTTAAACATTATTTTGAGAGAAGGACTATATTACATATTGGGAGAGTCATCCAGACCCCATTGGGCCTTTAAGAATAAGTATATGTTCTGTAATGCATCATAAGGCCCACTTCTCTTGTATTTCCTTGCTGTCTGCACTGGACGCTACTGGAGAGTAACATGGCACTGACTGCTACCCAGGTGTGCATGCCATATTCTTCCTATGATGTTCACAGGCCACTATAGCATATATAATCTTTCTCCTTACTGCTTGCCACAAACTCCTTTGAACTAGAACAGCCCTGATAAAGCTAACATTATTATTTACAGCAGCTGTCAGCAACAGGAGAAAACGATTGTTGCAATATGTTATGTTAATGGGCTGGTACAGTTGGCACAGCTAGCTGTGCCAGAGGTGAATCCAGGCTATTTTCAAGGGGTGGGATTATGATCACTGGGAAAATGAAATGAATACCAGATGGTATAGTGGTTTGTGAATGGCAGTGAAACAGAAAATTGTGTAGAAATAAATATATCTCTTTCATGCTACAGTTACACATCCTCTACACGGCCTTACATCTGGGTTTCCCTGCAACAGAAGTGGAGATCTGGCTTTTGCTATCTTTACAATTTTAAAATATATTTCCATAGCTGATGTTCTAATCCATATCAGTAAACAGATGCAATAAACAATATATTATATGTAGGGACCCATGACGCACTATTTCCATGGCTGAATTTCTAACCTATCTTAGTAAACAGATGAAGGAAATAATATATCTAGGGCCCCATGCTGTATCTATAGTTGGTTTTCTAACCCAGCGTAGTAATCATCAGATGCCATAAACAGTATATAGTTTTCTAGGTCACATATTATTTTCACAGTTAATTTTTAAAGATGCAATAAACAAGCAAACAATTATCTAGCATCTCATGCAAATCATATTTTCATGGAAGTCATTATTTCTGTGAAAATTCACAAATCTGAAATCTCCCATGAAACCCTGGAAACCCATGAATTAGGAAGGGGGGGTTGGGTGGAAGAAGGGTGCAATAAGGCAGAACCACTAAATGAGTACTTCTGCTCAGTATTTACTAAAGAGAAGAGGGGGGTGACACCCAAGGGGGGAGAAATATGGAGAAACGGAGGGGAGGGGTGACAGATGGGGAAATCACGGATGGTAGAGTTCGGGAGGGTTTGAAGGCACTGAGGGTGGACAAGGTGCCAGGCCCAGATGGCATTCACCCCAGGGTACTGAAGGATCTGGCAGAGGTCCTTGCAGGACCTTTGGGAGACCTATTTAATGCCTCACTAAATTCGGGGTGTGTACCTCAGGACTGAAGGATGGCTCATGTGGTGCCCCTCCACAAGAGTGGCCCCAAGGATGAACCAAGAAACTACAGACCAGTGAACCTCACATCCATCGTGGGTAAGCTAATGGAGACTATCCTGAAGGAGAGGCTGGTGGCCCTCCTAGAGGCCAAAGGACTACAGGACAGCAGACAGCATGGCTTCATATGGGGCAGATCCTGCCAAACCAACCTGGTGGAGTTCTATGACTGGGTAACTAGGCAACAGGACAGGGGCCACGCAGTGGATGTCCTGTATCTGGACTTCAGTAAGGCATTCGACTCGACGCCACATGGAAGGCTGGGAAGTAAGTTAGTAGGCACAGGGGCGGGTGCAAAGCTGGTGAGATGAGTAGGAAACTGGCTTGAGGGAAGGCAACAGAGGGTGGTGATGGATGGGGAGCTCTCACACCCAAGGGTAGTGATGAGCGGTGTTCCACACAACTCGGTGTTGGGACCAGTGTTGTTTGGGATATTCATTGCAGACATATCATGGGACATCAAGAGCAAGATCAGTCTGTTTGCTGATGATACCAAGGTAGGAGCGGTGGTGGATGACCTAGAGGGATGGCAGAGTTTGCAGGATGATCTGGCAAAGCCACCTGGCAACTGGGGTTTAATGCCAAAAAGTGCAAGGTGCTGCATTTTGAGATGAAGAACCCAAGGAGCAGTTACCAGCTGGGGGGAGTGCAGCTAGCCCAGACAGAGGAGGAGAAGGATCTGGGGGTGCTCATTACAGGGTCAATAAACAACTCAGCACAATGTAGGATGGCAGCTGCAAAGGCCAACAAAATGCTGTGTTGTATTGCAAGGAGTATATCCTCGAGGAGGGAGGAGGTGATTCTGCCACTTTATAGGTCATTAGTTAGACTGCACCTGGAGTACCACATGCAGTACCGGCACCCGTATCTGAAGAGAGACATTAAGTTACTGGAGGGGGTGCAGCGCATGGCGACAAAGATGATCAAGGGGCTGGGGGACTTATCATATGAGAGGAGGCTGAGGGAGTTGAACATGTACTCACTGGAGGACAGAAGGGACAGGGGGGACATGATTGAAACCTTTAAATACAAGAAAGGAATTAAACAAGACAGGTACAGAGGGCTGTTCAAAGTAAGGGAGGGGAGGGACACCAGGGGCCATGATATGAGACTGGAGGGAGGAAGGTTCAGGAGGGAGATGAGGAGACACTTTTTTACAGAGAGTGTGGTGGCTGGGTGGAATGCGTTACCTGCAGAAGTGGTATCCAGTAGAACAGTAGACTGCTTCAAAAGGGGATGGGACAGGACAAGGGGGAGGGTTAATGAAGGGGAAGGGTGGAAGGGAGGGGCAGCTGCAGAATAAAGGGTGCTAGCTGCACATTCGAGCAGACTTGATAGACCTCTAGGCCTTTATCTGCTGGCAAATTTCATATGTTCGTATGAAATCCTTGGAAAGCAGTGAATTTGCAATGCAAATGTGTCAACAACTGCATTTTTATAGGTTTTGATTGGTAGTAATAGTTTATGAGGCTTCAAAACCTTGTCCTACGGTGTGCAACAAATTGCATTCCCTGAGGCTGGAAAACTGTACTGGTTCCTGTTTTATAATTAAAAGTGAAAAACACCTTAATAATAACTCACAGTGTCTTTTCCTGTGAGTTTTACATTAGTTTATGAAACCTGTGAAATGCGACATTCTCAAAATGACAACCCATGCATTTTTTCAGTTGTGTCTGAATTTCACAAGGTCATAATTATATCACTGATCAAAACAAAGTAATAAAAGGCTTTGAGTGGGGTTCACAAATCTAGTTCAGCTTCAAGAATTTAGCTGAACCACTTCTGTTCCCAATGCAGTCACTTGTATGGGGTATAGCAGACAACAAACGTGAGGGTAAAACATCTTGAGGTCATCAATGAATAACAAGTGCACTTACCTCTGGCAGGTGGTGTTGGAATGCGGTGTTGTGACACCGTCAGCCAAACCAACTAAGACCACCATGGCCCAGTGTGATCTATGGTAATCGCTACTATTAATTGCAGAGTTCAAGGTATATACCCTCTGTAGCTTCTGCTTTATCTCCATGCTAGTAACTTTATTCTCTTTGGCCTCATTGATTTGCAAATTACATAAACATACCCCCTGAAAAATAACAAGTTATGCAATAAAAAAAAACAACATAAAAACAGTAAAAAGAAAAACACAAAGTGTTATATGTAGGGCATTACATTTCCTTTCACAATATGTTCCATCCATAAATGGGTATCTTTCTCTTTTTTTCTTTGTTATACTTTATATTTTTATATTATTAGAATTTAAAAAGACCCTGCCAGCTGTTGGCCAAAGCTGTAGTAGTTAATTACAAATGATAAGAGGTCAGACTGGAGAACTGTGCATGCCTGTGCAAAGCGAGTCAGGCCAGTCATTCACCGCCACCCGATTTACCACACATGGGTGACAGGTCTCACTTAACTGATACCAACTTTGTGTGCTTAGTGACGCACCCCATCATATTGATCTCGTTGGTAATAAAAATGTGAAAGTTGTAACAGCATCAGGAGGAGGAGGAATTTTGCCACTACTACTGGGAGTAGTCAATGGGACCGTGGTACCAGTGCCAGTGGGAGGAGTCCTGAGAGACTTGTCATTAAGAGATGTAGGAGTGTAGAAGTAATAGCTGTAACTGTTAAACAATTTCAGTGGACCTTAGAGTACCGTATAATGAACCCCTGCCTCCAAATCATGCATCAGCAGTAGTACCATCAAACCCAATGCTTCTGCTTAGTCATCAGATAAGGAAATTGACAGTGAGTCTGGATCTGACACAGAGACTACAGTTCTCTTGTCACCAAAGGAAAAAGTACAGCTATTTATAGACACAAAGAGCAGAGCAATAGCATTTGTCAGCATCACTAAAGCAGTGTATGGAGTGTACCAGTAAGGAGGGATACATTAGATCACCAGCTAGGAAAGCTGCTTGTAGTCAGAGTGTAAGCAGTGGAATTCTGAAGGCTCATGGACAGCAGTTTCATTGGCTGTATTATCAAATGACTGACCCTAGTCCTCCAGACTTGGATCCACATATGCTCATCACCCACTGACACACACACACACACACACACACACACACACACCTGAAAGCCCTAGTGTCTCACTGCAGCAACTTACTTCACTTAATTTTCACTCACAGGCAAACAAAAAAAAAATGAAAGATGGATTTCTCTGCCCTGCACCACTGGAAGTCAGTAAAAAATGTATTTGTAAACAAAAATCCTTCAGAACTCTGTCCTGCACCTTTCCCAGTCTACTAAATTCTTTGTACTCTGCTCCTGCTGCAGGGGGTTAAAAATAAATACAAATTTATTTTTTGCCCTCTACACCACCAGCAGTCAGTAAAAAAATAAATAAATCTTTCAAAAATTCCCCCAACAATCTGCTAAATTCAGCTGACCCTGCAGCTGCCACTGCTTGCTCAGACAATGCACTCTCTTCCCCTCTCAGAGTCGGAATGACTCACCTGGATACCAGAAAATTTCTCGGTGGGACCCTCTCTGTTTGGTATCTACCCACTTCCTGAACTCTGAAAATCTCTGCATTTACCAACTTCTTCCTAATTAGATGGGGTATTTGGGGAACTGTAGGTAAATGTAAGATGCAAGTACAAAGCTAGTGTATCAGATTTAAGTGGAATACTGATATGAGTGTGTCACCCTGGGCCCTCCCCCATCGATTTTCCAGGTGTGCCCCCTTGTACCCAGCATGATTCTTTGACATAGAGGGAGCTCTTTTCATTAACCTGGTCCTTCCCCTGTTAAAGAGAACTGGAAATGATACTGTCATGTTGGTAACATGAAGAGGTTTCAATTTCCAGCATTGCTGATTGGCTGCTGTAAGTCATCTGGTTTGTCAACATGCTCAGTGAGTCCTCCCTGTCAAAAGTGATGCGTCATGTTGTCGAAAAGGCAAAGGAAAACTGAGTTCCTTCACACCAGCTTTGCTGGTGTCCAGACCATGGATTTTGACTAGATCACTGAAAGGAAATTCAGAATCGTATCATCCTTATGAGCATTATATTTCAACATAATACCTTATAATATACGACGAGAAGACAATGCAACAATTCTTGCCAATAGAGTATGCTATGGAAAATTAGATCATCCTGCCTGCAGCCAAATAATTCTGCAATTTGAATTCTAATTCACAGATGAATTTTGGAGATCTGGGACGCTATTTCCAAAGCTTTGGGAATGACACACAGTGCTTGTGTCAAAAGATGTACCTTGACCCACACTGTGTGTCATCCCCATTTCTGCATGCAGCCTGCACCAGATGAGGGGGGCCACCTGCACCAGACCAGTCTGTACTGGGCTTGTGCTGCAGGCTGCATCATAGTGGACATGGGGCTTGTGCCAGGACAGGGCTGCAACATCCCTTTTCATGGAAATTTTGACACCCCCCAACTGCCACAGGTCTCGTGGTTGCTCTAAGTGTTGTGTGAGCCGATGCCCACGGCAGGCAAGATGGCTGATATTATATCCAACATGCAGGTAGTGAAACTGTTGTAACCATACACTTGCATACTGTAACAAAGCTACAAACACCCAGACAAGGAGATGAGTCCATCATGATAAGATATAAGTGCCCTGTTACGATGTATACAGTTTGTACATCATCTTGTGCATCCATTAGATATCTTTGGTGGTGTAGGTATGCACATTGCTCTGTCACTCATACATACAGCTGTCAGGTACTCATACTTACAGGAGTCATTTCCCCAGCTCATGTTGGTAAGGTTTGAAGATGTATATAGTATACCACCAACAGGGGTTTCTGTGTTTCATAGGTTTGTGACTACAAAGTGTATGTGCAGTACCAGTTGCAACAGCGAGGCTGAAATGTGTAGAGATCATGAAAAGGGGTGTCCTTGTATCATAGGATAGGTGCTACACAATAGGTGCATATTCCCAGTTGCTACATAAAGGTGAACATGGGTACATAGTGCCAAAAGGGGTGTCCTGTGATTGCAGGGTTCGTGGTGATGTAGTGATGGCTCAGTACCAGGTGCTACATAAGCAGTGTACAAGACTTGCCATTCTAATAAATAAATGAATAGTATTGATGCCCACAGTACAGGGAACTCATGGACACAGTACAGAGGTGCCACTGGGAGCTGGTGCCTAGCTGCCTGTGGCTGTCCAGTGGGTCACTATAAAGTTAACAACTGAGCCCCAGAGGTCGCTACTATAGCTATACAATAGCTAGCTGTATGCCACTGTAATGTGCAGCTTGTATGGTGCATGTTGTGCGAATAGTCACTCATAGCAGTACACAACTACTAGGGGCCCACTGTCCCTGTAGTGCAGGAGGACACAGGTGGGCAATGCATGCCAAGCAGTGTTGGGTTACTCCAGTTGAGCTGTGTGCCCATTATCACATGCAGCTTGCTACCCCACAGAATGCACAGGTACATGTCCCGTACTAGTCAGCTCCCCCCCATACACTCCACAGTTTTCCAGTTGACCTTCCCAATTACTACTGGGACTGGAGAATGCAGCACTGTAGTGGAGACAACAGGATATTTCATACAATCTGTGTGTGATGGCCTCCACACGCAGGTCATGTTACAGTATTGGTTCCCCCTTCTGGATGGCATGCATGGCTGTGGTAAAAGTGCTGAGAGCCCCTGTATGCTTGCACTCCAACAGGACACACATAGTCTCACTGCCCACACCAGTCATGTCTGTGGCATTACTTCAATTTGGTGCCACTCATCATTACAGTGCTGCCATTCCACAGTACAGCGCAGTATGCCACCATCGTGTATTGTCAGTTGTCGACCGCTCAATGTGCACCCTGTCCACAGCTTGGCCCACACACCTCCAGAGGTTGGTGCTAATATCTGCAGTGGTAGTGAGGGACCCCTTGACCTCTGGGCCTTGGCCAGGGAAGGATGGCTGCCTTTGTCAATCCCCTCTTGTGTGCCATCCATTTGGCACAGGGGCCCACTTGTGGCAACTCTGGGGACTTCAGTGCTGGGACCACTGTTGTACCAAAATATGGTGCAGGGTTCCTGGCACACCCAACTTTGCGGCAAGTGTCCTCTTGATGCAACTTACATCAATCTACTGGCTCTTTGAAAATTGATCCCCTGGATACAAACCATTTTGATTCAGAAGTCTATTTTGTACACAATGTTTATAGACTACAGACAGATTAAAACAGGTAAAACATGTTAGTAAACAGGATTATTTTCCACCAAATATCAAACCTTATTTTGCAGCATATTACATCTGTGCACTACCATATACTGTTATAATTAATAAACACTTTGATGTAAATATCTAAAAACTAAAATGTAATAAATCTTAAAGGATAACTGTCTTTAACCTGCAAGCCTATATTTTCTGCAGAGCTTGAACTACTGCACCACACTATGCTTTGCCTGTACTGGACTTTTTGTAAATTCACTGAGTGTTTTTCTGATTTGCACACTGGTGGTACGGATCATTTTAGAATGGTATGATGTTGTGGATGTCCTGGTTCTTTTACACAGTTGTCACAATGCACCTGGGTTCTGTTCTATAACTCTGACTGAAAGAGACATAAACTACTTGATATAGCTCTAAAGTGGTCCTTATCACAGATGTGCAAATGAGAAGCACAAAGTGAATTTACAGTTACAGATCTGGAACCAGTGTTTAAAAAAATCTTGTGCAAGAAGAAAGGTCTACAGGTTCAGTACAGTTCTCTTTTAAATTCTACATAGTGTATGAAATGGGCCAGCTATATTGTGTAACTTTAGTAAAATGTTTCTCAGTACAGCAGTGTAGCAAAGCCACAACAAACCATAAATGAAATATATGTCCTTTATACCAACACCATACCAAAATAGCTGATGTGCTAAGAAATTTGGAGTGTTCACAAGAAATCATTCTCTGGCAAAAGAAAAAGCTGCTTTAGTCCATCATATTACAAAGGGATGCAGGTGCCTTCATATTATTATTAACATGCTATTAGCAACTGAACTGCTGCTAGATATAGTTACATCTAGCAATGGGTGCTGCAGCCCCAGGTGTTCTTATCACTTATGACAAAGCACACGGACAGAACAGCCCCAGTCAGATCTCACTACCAAGCTTCTCTGACATTTACAAACTATCATGTGCAGGAAATGTCGGCAGTTTCCAGTTAACAGTATTTCATGTGATCCCCATTAGGTTTCTTCAGAAATAGCAACTGTTAAATTTCCAGATTTTAAAATATGCAGTTTATGATCCCAGATGCCAGTCAGTAAATGTTATATCTCGCAGATTGCCAGAGTCTAATGAGTGTCATTGTAAAACCTAACGCCTACTGTCTCCAGCTTTATAGGCCATAGGGTGGCTAATAAGTGTATATTCTGGCTAACAGTATTTTTAACTGGCTAATGTTGAACCATGGAAATCCTTGTGCGGAAGCACATAGCTTTATGCCATACTCATACGGCTTTCTTCATTATAGTATGCTAATCACTTGACAATCAGCTTACATCTCTTTTTTTACACTATTTACATTCATGGAAGCCCTTCTGAAAGGAAAGCAATGGGAGACCAATCAACTACTGATACCTACTCGCAAACTGACCCTTGGAACAAGAAATACTTCAATAAAGAAATGAACAGACTTGATCACAATTAAACAATGAAGATACAGCTGATAAAGGCCTGCCGCAATTACTTAATTTTTTGAACTGATATTTGTATTTATTTGGCCAGAAAATGAGAGTACATTTAAAGTAAGAGGATGGTATCAAAGTTGTGCAGAAAATGAATTATAAAAAACCTAATATATTAGGCAAGGGTTGAACGCATGAAATGGAACTAATATAAGATTGACTTTTATTTATTTTTTCCTTTCTGTTTATACCCCTTCCCTGGCCGTGGCACTGTACCCAACTTCCTTCCAGCACCCCTGGGTCAAGGAGGACCTCCCCATCCTGCTGTGATTTACCCCCCATGTGTGGACAGAGAGGGGTGGGGCCTCCTCCTTTACCCCGACCCCTGCATGTACCTTCAAACTCACTGGGATCCATCCTGCAGGCGAGGCACCAGAGGGTGAGGGCTTATACCCACCCTCTTGTCGATGTCATGCCACAGCCAATGCATTTTCTTGTGTACACCCCTGCAGGTGTGACCTGTGCTTGACGCAAGGCATGAACTGGCATCAGTCATGTCTTCCCCCTTCTTAAGGACCCAGGCAAGCTGTCCCACTAGCTGCCGCTAGTGGCCAGGCTTGCACCGTGTCAGTGAACCCCCCCCCACCCCGGAGGACATGAGCAGTCCTCTGATGCTCAAGTCTCCTTCCGCTGGCCGGCCGGGTGGCAACCCAAGCCCATTCCCAAACTCGGGTCGCCAGTGTCATGAGCGGTAGTGCTACCACTGCAACTGATGGGCTGGCATAAGATTGACTTTTTAATGTACTATAAGCAACACTTTTTACTGAGAGTTCTGTGGTACTGTAGCTACAATATAGAATACTGATCCCTGTTTCCGTTTCCATTTCCAGTGTATGTTTCTGTTTCTCTAAGTTGAATGTTTTTGTGAAGATAATTTAGAATCTGCCTGAGTGCAATTTAACAACTTTAAAACAAGCAATCACTGGTCAACAATGGTTTGCACTGAGGCTGCATATATTTAAACGTTTTCAATACATTATTATGCTGTTTGATTGAACACTTGCTGGAAGGTTGTTTTCTAAATAAATGCTGCACTACTATAATAAGCTACAGCCTGCACATCAAAAACTGTCTTGGCCACAGCCAAACAGTTGGAGTTAAGGACTGAGTGTAGCTTTTCAGACGTTAAGGTTTCATTTATAGTAGCTCTCATACAGTAAGACTGCTACAGTTTATTTCTACAGTGCAAAGCACATATTGATTTGTAAATTAAGAAATAATTTTGTAAAAAATTTTACATCAGTGATATTTGCACTTGTAGACCATGTTTATCATCATTACTATAAAAATGCAATTAGCAAAGCCAGAGCTGTCAGCTATATACAGTGGGGCACATTTTCAAAGATGATGCACTACACATCACTAGATGCACCATGCATCTCTGGCGTTGCGCAGCACATCGGTGGTGGGACTATATTTAAAGGCCCTCAAGTGCCATGCAAATCTGACTTCATGGTCACACACAATATTGTGATGCGTCTATGCAAATGAAGGGTCCCTCATGCATAGACTGTGCATCACACTATTTAAAGTCCCCCTGTCAAAGGCAAGGGCATCTGTGCCAGGGCAAAGATAAGTTTCCCGAGACCAACTTTAACTATGCAGGGGGCTGGTTGATGCTGTGTGCACAGTTCAGGTCCAGGCACACATCTCCCCCAGACCCGATCACCGATGGGGCCACACTGTACAAGAACACAGTTTCCATAGTGTAGGGACCCCCCTTCCATGTCCTGATCTCCATAAAATGCCTGTATTTTCCATCCACCCATACCCCGAATCCCTGTCATTGACAAGTACTCCCCACCCGTATCTGTAGTGCAGGGACACCCTCCCATGACACAATCCCTGTAATGTACAGTAAATCCCCACCCTTTTCAATAGTGCAGAGACACTCTCCCACAACCCAATCCCTGTAATATACAGTAAATACCCACCCTTTTCAATAGTGCAGGGACACCCTCCCACAACCCAATCCCCATAATGTACAGTAAATCCCCAATCTTTTCCATAGTGCGGGTCACCTTCCCATGCCCCGATGCTTGTACAATACATGTCAATCCCTAACCTTTTCCATAGTGTAGTGTCCCCCCTCCTGCTACCCAATCCCCGTAAAAGCACATCAATCCCCACACTTTTCAATGGAGTAGTACCCCCCTGCAAGCCCCGAACCGTACTACAGTCATGTGTGTACCCCACCAGCAGATGAACTCCCCCCAACCCCCTACCCTGGTAGCCATCATCCCACCACCTGCTCCCCCACTCCCACCACAACCCCACTGGAACCAGTGACTGGCACAGCAGTCTGCACCCTGCCACTGCCAGCCTCTGTCTGACTACTACAAGAGAGCACACAATATATGGGATGCACTTATTGAACAGAACAGATCAGATGAGGTCCAATATCTTATTTTCAGTGGTGTCCTACTTTTACACATTTTTAGATTGTATTTACCCAAGATAGGCCAGCTGAGAGGCAATACTAATTTTCAGTGGGCTTTCATAATTTGACTCCAAATTTCCACCAGTCTTTTTAGGGAAAGGGAACACTGTTTAACCAGGAGTAGCACACTAGGCTGAAGCTTGTTTCCAGACATGACCTGGGAGCAAAAGGAAGCTAACTGACTTGCTCAGAATCACACAGTATGCACCTAGGCGGCTGTGGGGTTTAAACCCAGGTCTCCAGATTTGCAGCTCAGAGCCTTAACCTGATGCACTATACTGCCTCCTTTTTTTATGACCTGATGTTACAATCAGGATAGATGGAATTTTTTAAATCCCATCTGAATTGTGATCTTGCAGTGTGACGGTGAAAACAAGTTTTGGAGCAGATTAATAAAATAACACCCGTCATGTTCTGGAGGTGGGGTAACATAAACAATATGTTGAACATTAGAGACCAAATTCTGCAAAAATGATGTTATTAGTAAACATTGGAACAGTTCAACATTTCTTCATAACTTACTTGTTTTTTCTACATTTTAACCACAAATTTTCAACATAGTCGTTTTATGACCACTTCTTCTGAACATGACAGGTGTGATTTATAAAATAGTAGCCAAAACGTCATTTCACACCATAACTATGAAATGGTTTGGCCCACCTGACTCATCAATTCTCTCCTTGTCCACTACCCCTAGTGTCCTCCTGTACCACAGGACACTCTCTTCCCTACCCCCTAGTGTCCACCTCCTTTTCCATTCACACTGACAAAGGATTTCCTCCTGCCTCTCCCATCCTGTGTACCTTTCCTACCCTGCATCTCTCCTCATTATCTATTATGTATTAAGGAGTGATAAACTATTTTGACTACCTTATAACAAACTTTGTATGCCAAGTATCATAATGTCTTAAACTATTGTTATCATATGTACCATGATGTACTAAACTCTGCTCAACGACTCTACTTGTTTACCCTCTGAACTTTGTACCCATTTTTGCTCTCTCTGCTGTATATTACCTGTTGTATTCTGCCAATCAATGTTTGTTTTTTCTGACACGGAGCCTTTGTAAATGGCTGCATATTATCTGTTGTATTCTGCCAATCAATGTTTGTTTCCTGACGTGGAGCCTTTGTAAATGAGTCTCTGACTCATAGGTTGTTTCCAAAACTTCAATAAATAAATAAATAAAAACACATTTTTGGCCAGGATTTGAAAAATAACAGCTATCACATTCACGAGGTGGTGTGAGAAAATGGCTATGCTGAAACTTTTGGGTCAAAATATTGAAAGTTACCAAAGGTGTGAGCGTGCATTGAAAAATTTCAACATAACACCCATAACTTTTTTGGTTTTTAATATTTACACACCAAATTTTCAAACACAGCCTTCTTATGATGCCACCTCAGAAGTCCAGAAACATATTTTGGCCAGGATTTGAAACATGACTGCTGTCACATTCATGAGGTGGTGTGAAATAAAGGCTATGTTGAAAATGTGGGGTCAAAATATTGAAAATTATCAAAGTTACAAGTGTGCATTGAAAAATTTCAACATACACTCATAACTTTGTTGTTTTTTTAATATTTTTATCCAAAATTTTCAACATAGCCTTCTTATGACCCCACTTCATGAACTAGGGCAGAAAAAATTTTCAAATCCTGCCCAAAAGGTGATTTTGTGCAATGACTGCAAAATCACCTTTCATAAAAATTGAAATTGTTGGCACAAAAGTATCACTTTGCCCACCTAGTCTGCCCATTTTCCCTACCTACTGTAATACCGCATACCCTACTTGATCTCCAGCTTTACCCTACCTTTCCCAACCACTGAGGTTCCTTTATGCCTGTCCCATGCATTTTTGAATTCTGTTACCATTTTTGCTCCCACCACCTCTGCGGGAGGTTGTTCCATGCATCCTCCACCCTTTCTGTGAAGAAGTACTTTCTTACGTTTTCCCTGAGTCCACCCTCCTCCAGCTCCATATCATGACCCTCTGTTCTTGAGCATCTTTTTTTCTGAAAAATGCTTCCCTCTTCTAACCTATTTATACCCTTGAGGTATTTGAAAGTCACTGTCATATCCCCCTCTCCCTCTCTCCTCCAGGGTCTACATACTGAGGTCCTGAAGCCTCTCTTCATAGGGCTTTTAGTACAGACCCTTCACCATTTTAGCTGCTCTCCTCTGGACTGTCTCTACTCTATCTATGTCCTTCTGGAGATGTGCCCCCAGAACGGGACACAGTACTTAACGCGATGTCTCACATATGATTTGTACAGTGGAATCACCACCTCCTTCTTTCTGCTGGTGATACTCCTCCCTATCACCCCAGCATCCCACTGACTCTCCCCACTGCCTTGTCACACAGCTTGGACACTTTTAGGTCATCAGTTATGACTACCCCAGGTCCCTTTCCTGTTTGGTGGTCGACGCTACCTCTCCTCCCATTGTATACTCTACCCCAGGATTTCTGTGCCCCAAGTACATGATTTTGCACTTCTTTGCATTGAATGTTAGTTGTCACACTCTAGACCACTCCCTCAGCTTACTAAGGTCCCTCCTCATTCTCTCCACACACACCCCCAGAGTGTCAACCCTGTTGTAGATCTTTGTGTCATCTGCAAAAAGGCATACCTTCACATCTAACCCCTCTGCAATGTTGCCAATAAAGGCATTAAAGAGGACTGACCCCAGTACTGATCCTTGTGGCACCCCACTGGTCACCTTCCCCTCCTCGGAATGAACTCTGTTTACCACCACCCTCTGTCATCTATCCCTCAACCAATTTCTAACCAGTTTACCACCATAGGACTCACTCCTAGGCTGCCCAGATTGTTTGCGAGTCTCCTATGTGGAACAGTGTCCAAGGCCTTACTGAAATCTAGGTAGGCCACATCCACCGCTCCACCCTGATCTAATTTCCTGGTCACCCAGTCAAAGAAATCTAAAAGATTTGTTCAACATGACCTCCCCACTGTGAATCCAAACTGCCTCAGATCCTGTAGGCTGGTGGATTCAAGAGATTCCACAGTCCTTGCCTTCAGTAGTGACTCCATTAATTTCCCTACCACTAAAGTCAGGCTAACTGCCCTCTAGTTGCCAGCCTGCTCCATTCTCCCACTTTTGTGAAGTGAGACTACATCCGCCCTCCTCCAGTCCTCTGGAACCACTCCTGTCTCCAGTGAGTGAATGAGCATGACTGTCAGTGGTGCTGCTAGCATCTCTTGTCTCTAACCTCCTTCAGTATCCTTGGATGTATCCTGTCTGGCCCCACTGCCTTGTCCACTTTCAGTTTTGTGAGTTCCTTCAGGATTGTTTCCTCCATAAATGGACTGGTGTCCATCTCCCTTCCATTGATGCCCCTGTCGCTTATCTGTGGTCCCTCATCTTCCCCTTCTGTGAACACTGAATTAAAGTATTTGTTCAGGTTTTCTGTTTTTTCCTTATCCATCCCCACACTCTCCCCTCCTTCCTTTCCTAGTCTTACAATCCCTCCCATGGTCTTTCTCCTTTCACTTACATACCTGAAAAGTGCCTTGACCCCTTTCTTTATTGCTTGGACTATTTTCTGCTCCATTTGTGCCTTTGTGATCCTGACTGCTTTCCTTGCCTCCCTCTACTTCTAATGCAATTCCCTTTCCTCCTCCCTCTGTGTCTACGTATACCTCACGAATACTAACTTTTTTGCCCTTGCCTTCTCAGCCACCTCTTTTGAGAACCATAGTGGTCTTTTCCCCCCTAGCTTTTGCTTACTTGCCTAATGCGGAGGTTTGTTGCCTTCACTATGACTCCTTTTAGTTTTGCCCTCTGTTCCTCTACACCACCCAAGTCTCCCCCCAACCCTTCCAGGGCATCCTTAAGGTAGTCCCTCAACTTTGTAAAGCTGGCCCTCCTGAATTTCAGGACCCATGCCTTCATGTGATTTGACTCTGCCACTGTTCTTACACTGAACCACAACATTCAGTGATCACTGGTCCCTGGGTGGTCACCCACCATGACATCTGCCACACTGTCCCTGTTGGAGAATACTAGGTTCAATATTTCCCCCTCATGAGTGGGCTCTTTTATTAATTGCCTGAGGAATGCCCCCTGCAGGGAGCCAAGATGTTCCTGCTCCTAGCTGCAGCTGCAGCTGGGATGCCCCAATCAACATCCAGGACAGAGTTGCATAATTTCGACACATTTATTCACGAGATGGGGTCCCAAAATGGCCATGCTGAAAATTTCTGGAAAAAATCTTAAAAAATTACCAAGATATGAGGAAAAGTTCAAAGCCAATTGAAATACACTGAACCACACATCTGACTTCCTAAGTTCCTGGTCTGGCATTGAAGAGTGAAGATGTGTCTCCAGTCCACAGAGGATTACAGCATTGAGCCCCCAATAGGTATGTAAGGGGTGGTGGGGTGTGGGATCGTGGATGCTGAGTGGGAGGGTCAGGTGATGGGAGGGCAATGGTGGTGGTGTTTAAGTGGTGGCAAGGCAGCAACAGACATCGAGGGCTGGTTTTCTTTTTTGCAGGATATATAAAAATAGAAAAGTCTATGAGGGACAGTTTTCTTTATTTCAGGTACGGACACTGGAGATTGGGCAACCCAGTGTCAGTGTTGTGTCTGGCAGCACTGGGGCTGCCCTTCCCCAGTGTCACACACTGAAAATGGGTGGGGTGGGGGTACTAGCTGGTACCAGGGATTGGGCACCCTGGTGAGCTGTAGGGGGCCTCATAAGGCTGTGAGTGATGGCCAGTGTTGAACAGTCTGTGAGGGAGAAGGAGCAGGTTATGGAGAAGATGGACCTACAAGTAAAATTAATGAAGACCAGCTGGCTCGCTGGCACAGTGGTTGGATTTCTGCTTGCGACGCTAGCAACCCAGGTTTGGGAATGAGCCAGGGGCTGGAGGGCCAGCCAGGGGAGAGGACTTGAGCATCCTAAGGACTGCTCGTCCTCTCCAGGGGGAGGGGGGAACCAGAGCTCGGCTCTTGTCTGGCCCCGGGTGGTGACCTGAGCTACAGCAAGCCCGATGTTCAACAAAGGGGCAACGTGCCAGATGTCGGCATTTCAGTACCTTGATGTCCGGGGACATGGCATGCCAAGAGAACATTGGAAAATAACCGTGCAGCCTCCCAGTAGACGGAGCACCAGGCCCCCAACCTTCAGTGCCCCTACCGGCCCGGAGACAGTGTTCCGACGAAACATAGATGCATCAGGGTGTAAGGGCCCCTACTCTGTACCTGCCTTGGGGATATAACCACGGATCCATGGGGGATGGACTGCACCAGTCACCAGGTAGGTGAGCGAGAGCTGAAAAGGCCATAGGTGTCTCCTGAAGAGGGGAGAGCTGAGAGGAGTGAGGAGTAAAAAAAAAAAATTAAAATTAATGAAGACCCTGCAGACCGCAGGATTTCAGAGGGTGAGGATGAGGAGTTGTATGAATCAGCTCCAGCCACCGATTTATCGGAAGAGCTCTTAAAGGTAGATATCTCTGAGGAGCTAGATAGTGGCAGTGGAGCAATGAGTCAAACTATGGAGAAGGATAAAAATGGAGCATTTTCTCACCTAGAACAAGTTCTGAGTGCAAAAAGGCAAATTGTGCACAGACAACTGGAGGAGGATGATGAGCGATGGATGAAAGAGAGACGATGTGAGTCCCAAAAAAAAGTAAGCCAGGAACACAGTACTAGCAGTGGCAATGACGGACTACTACAGAAAATGTCCAGGGGGAAGTTAACTCAGATGGACAGAAACGGCTCTCAACAAAGGATGTCAGAGTGACAGCTTTTGGACTGCCAAAGGGAGGGAGGAGAATGGTCGCCAGGGCCCGCATTACAAGGCACAGGATGGAAGCAGCTAAAAGATGGAACTTGAGAACCAGAGGAAAGAATGGACCCCCGCGATCAGCAGCAGTAATGTACTGCTATCCTTGGGGGCAGGTTCTAAGGACTTTAATGCTGAAAATATAACAATAAGTGATGTACAGCTTAAAAATAATGTGGAGGGGAGTATGATGCATATGGGAGAGGGGGTAAGCAAGGAAGGTGTCTCTGTGGGAGGACACGGAGGCAACCAGCCCATGGTCTTGGACAGGGGAGAAGGAGCAGGAAAATGTATGGAAGCTTCCTTAGCAACACAGGAGAGGTCAGGGGGGAGTACCTCTAGAGCTTATTCAGAGGTGTTAAGAAGCAGGGGGAGGAAGAGGAATGGATCAGGAGATAGAGCCACTACCCCAGGAAATAGGAGCAGAACATCTCCCCCCCCCAAAACCCAGCTACACAGAAGCACCTCCTAGGTATTTTGCTGTTAGATTGAGATACAAAGGTGGGATGGAGCACTTTCCAGATAGGCTTTTTGTAGGAAGAAATTTATTGAAAGAGTCAATGAAGTTCATCTCAACAGAAATATATGTGTTAATCCATGTGTCGGGGAAGGATGTTTTTGACATCAGTTTTAGAATGATGAGGGGGCTAGAGAGGTTTTGGCAGAAATACAGCCTGTTAAAATGTTCACCTGTTTGGACCCCCTTTTTAGCTATTCCCCTAACTAAACCCACAGTCAAATTCATCAGTTTTATTTCAAAATGAATGTGTACATGTGGGAGATATTTAGCAATGGCTCAACTCTAGATGCGTAGTGTTAGGACTCCCTGAAGCAATAACAGATTCTGAATTCTTGTGGACAGGATGATGGAAGTTTAAGGTACGTCTGAACCCAAACAAATTGGGAATAGAACACATACCCAATAGTTTCTTTTTGGGGAGGAATAGAGGGGTGGTGTTCTATCCAGGCCAGCCCAAAGCATGCTACAGATGCGGGTCAAGAGGTCTCCTATCTAATGTGTGCGATAGCATTAGGTGTGGGCTATGTGGAGAAATGAGACACAGTAATTCACAATGTTGTAACCATGTTAGATGTAACCTTTGGGAGGAGTATGGGCACATGTATCAAGAGTGCCCTTGGCTAGCCAGGAACGACACCCATACCATGAATCCTGAGGACCTCATAAATAAAGCACAACAAAGAAAACCTAAAGAGGGAGACAGGGTCTCACATGAGAGAGAGGAAGAAGAAGAAGCTCCACCGGAGACTGCCCCCACACCCCCACCCTCCCCAGCACTCCCCTCCCCCCTCCCTGGGTACCCAAGGCTCACCAGGTCAGGGAATGCATGTAGACTTACAGAAAGAGGGTAACATCAGGGAAGAGCCCCAGGAAGAGATAATGGAAATAGTAGCAAATGGGGAAACAAACGAGAGAACCGATATGGGTCAGAGTCAAAAAAGGGGTGAGAGAAAGTCAGGGGGTAAAGGTCCCCCCCTCAAGGTAGGTGCAAGAAGAGGCACAGGGGAAATATAGGAAAATAACATTGTGAAGTGAAAAGGAGGTGCACCCCAAAATAATTTTGGCGAATGCATACGAAGTCCTAGAAGTACAACAAGAAGAGGATGGGGGAGGAGTCAGATACCCTGGCGGGAGTTTTGGCAGAGGCACAGGAAAGTAGAGAGGACAGTGTGGAATATCATAACACATCTAAGAAAAAGAAGAAGAAAAAAAGAAAAATGACATAAGCAAAAGAAAGGACAGAATGGGAAAATGAAAAGAGGATTGCGTTTCAAACTATAACAATGTGAACAATGGTGTTATTTTCTGTTACATCTGTTAATGTGAATAGTGTATTGAATGGGAAGAAAAGAGTGCAGGTGTGGGGAGCATTGAGGGATTTGGCTAGTGAGGTGATTTTGATACAAGAGACGTGGTTGAATTCCCTGGGCTCAGTGTGACAAGCTCAAAGGGAGTGGGTATGGGGGCCTTCTTATTTTTCCTTTGGGTTGGAAAGGGCAGATGGGGTGGGTATTCTTTTTTGGAGAAAGGTTTGAAATTTCAGAAGCTGATTGATATTGTCCCAGGAACAGCCCTGGTAGTAGATGGCCTATGGTACAGTGATCCTAGTAGATTTATTGTGGTGTATGCTTCACAAATTAAATAGGAAAGAGTGCAACTGTTTGAACAGATACAGCCTTTTTTATGCACAGCTAGAAATATCTATTTTGGGGGGATTTTAACTGCACTTTGGATTTGATAGGGAGGAAAAGCACAGGAAAGAAAGTATATTAGGATTCTCTTGCCTCAGAAAAAGTCATGAAGCAAGCAGATTTACAAAATGTATTCGATAAGGAAGATTTTGAATGTAAGTTTACATTTAAATGCAGGAACCACTTTTCCAAGCTAGGTTATGTTTTTTTGTCTGACAGGATAAAAATAGTTAATACTAAACTAATTCCTAATTATTTTTGGGATCATTTGTGCATAAAGAGTGTGATAAGCACGGAGTCCAGTGTGGTACAGCCAAAACTCAGGTGGAAAATGAATACTGCTGCCTTGTGTAAAGATACAGTTAAAATGCATGTGATGGATATTTTCATGCGTAGTTCATCTGTTATTGGTCTATATGAAGACTTGTTTACTTGGTGGACAGGGGTAAAGAAGGAAGTGAGCACTTGGCTAAAAAAATATGGAAAGCAGGCTGTGAGTAATAAATTTCTGAAATATCTAAGCTTATGAAACCAGTTATTAAAGTTATATGAGGCATCATATATGGGTAGGGGCGATTTATCAAAACAGATTGAAAAAAATACAAGGGGAAATGAAGATGATACAATACAACAGAGCATGGTCTCTTTCAAATGAACTAAACTATGGAACACAGAAGAGGCCCTATTCAGATCCTTGTGAGGCATTAAAAGATAGAAAAAATAGGTCAAAAATAACATCACTAAGGGGGCGAAATGGAGAAATTATAACCAAGACATTAGATGTGAATAAAATGGTAGAAAAACATATGGCTAACTTATTGGAGAATAAACAACTGGATGAAAGGGCCATGGAGGAATATTTGCAGGATCTGAACATACCGATCCTGAAAGATTCTTTAACAGAACAGTTAAAAAAAGAGATAGTGGAAGGGGAGGTGGGTGAAGTAATTACAAATCTAAAAGGGGGTGTAGCACCTGGGGAAGATGGGATTCCGAATTAATTTTATAAGTCCTTCCCTGAAATTACAGCTGCCCTTTTAACAAGGGTGTTCAATAACATGTTATTTAAGCAAAATATACCAACTGAACTTGCTACAGGAATTGTAATATTTTTGTATAAAAATGGGGATAAAGAAGATCTGGCAAACTGGAGACCAATAAGTCTCCTAAATTCAGATTTTAAAATTTTGGCACAAGTTTTGCAGAAAAGGCTGAGAGAGGCAGCAACGTTTCTGATAGACTCTTCACAAACATGCACCATTCTGGGGTGGAACATTCAGGAAAATTTGATTTTAACTAGGGACACAATAGAATTTTGCTTACAACAGAAAAAGGAGGCATGTATACTAACAATAGACCAGAAAAAAGCATTTGATCAGGCTGATCATAATTTTTAGTAAAAGTTTTGGAGAAATATGGCATCCCACAGACCTTCTGTATATGGGTAGAATTATTATAACAAAATGCTGTTATAAAAACACAAGTAGGAGGTGTTTAGGGGGAACAAATGAAAATTAAATGAGGGGTGAGGCAGGGGTGCCCCCTGAGCCCTGTGCTGTATACATTTGCATTGGATCCATTAATCAGAAAGATAAAAGGAGACCAAGATATAGTGGGAATTAAAGGGAATCAAATGGGGGATGAAGTTAAAATAACAGCCTATGCAGATGATTTGAATGTGTATTTAGACTCTCAGGGAGGGACTGCGAAAGTAATGAAGCAGATAGAAATGTATTCAAAAGTTTCTGGGTCTGAGATCAACTTAGGAAAAAGCAAGGGTTTGTGGATAGGGGCTGCTGGGAAAAAGAAAAGGATATGTAATAATGTGAGGATTTCCACTGACAGTATGAAAATTCTTGGGATAAAGTATGGGGATGGAGATACAGGGATGGATAACTGGAAAGAAGCAATAGAAATAGGAGAGAAAAAAAGTATCCAGATGGAGATATTGGAAAATGTCAAAATATAAGAGTTTATGTTATTTAACAATTTTTATTGCCATGCTTCTTATATGTAGCAGGAGTTTTCCCGATACTACAAACATTAGAAACAAAGATTCTAGGGATCTTTTTTCAATTACTGTGGGGTAGCAGGCTTAACCTGATCAAGAGAGAGATAACTTACAAACCTGAAAAGCAGGGCAGCCTGGGGAAGATAAACCCAATAGTTTTTTTTTCATACACTATTTTGGTATAGTAATTTTAGGGTAATGCTGCAGGGTAAGGGGAGTATGATTGAGAAGTGGGGGAGTAGGGTTTTGGGAAAATGGTGGGAAGAATGGGGGAAAGGTGTTCCTAAGATGTTTAAAAGGAAGGAGATACCAAAGTGACGGAACTGTGAAGAAAATAATGAAATGGAAAATAACAAAGGCACAAATGTTAAGTTTGACAAGAAGGGCAATATATAGGAAAATAGTGATGGAAACAGGTATGGGAGAGATAGAGTTTAAAGGAAGTACTGTGAGAGAGAATACATTTGTGTATAAAATGTTCAACAACCCCAGGGTTCCAAAAAAAATGAAGGATCTGCAATGGTTGATGGCTCATGGGAGGGAAGGGGTAAGGGGGAATCATAAGCACAAAGTGGTGGAGGAAAGAAATTGGTTGTACCCAGGGTATGAATGTGATTTAGAAACCCAGGAGCGCTTTTTATTCTCTTGTCCTTATGCTGTATAAGTCTATGTTTATATGTTTCTATGTTTCTGTAGGCTTGTGGACTTTTTTAGCAGGGTAGTGGAAGATGCCGTGGTTGAAAAAAGACAATCTATAAAAATGCTGTGTTGGGCATATTCCCTGAGCTCTTAGATACCTATCATTGGGCAATGATGCATGTGTTATTTGCTTGTATAAAGTACTACCTATGGCAAGGTAGATGCCAGTTACTCTTACAGCAAAAAGAGATTTTATATGAAGGCATAGAGAGAATGTGCAGCAGAGAGCTGAAAGAGGTGTATAATAATGATTGTAAACATCACTCAAGGAAGAAGGTGGAAATGTGGTGGAAAGGGTTAACTTACTTTGTGAAATATGAATAAAGAACCAATTGGAGGGAAATTGTAATAAAGGGGCCTTTTGAATAAATAGAGAATTATACTGTGGAGGGGAGCTATATAGTAACAAAAGTATGTGAGTAGTGAAGCACAGACCATATTGTTAGAACTGAAAGCTTGGATAATATTAATTGGTTGCGTGAGGATGTTCAAGGGATTTTTCAAACAACTCCCCCCCCCCATGTCTTGCGGGGAGGGGTTGGTCTACAGGTCCGGGTAGAATTGCAAAGGGAGGTAATTGTAAGAGTTTGGTTAAAGGTGGATATTATGTATTTATTTCTCAATTTTAGAATATATGCTTGTATAATGTAGATATCAATGGTAAAAGATTTGGTGTGTATTATACAATAAAAATGTCCCCTACTCTTTTCGAGAAGTGCCATGGGATCTTTAACATCCACCTGAACTACCACCAGAACAAGCAGATGGGACCTCGGTTTAACGTCTCATCCGAAAGATGGCACCTCAGAAGTGCAGCACCCCCCTCATGCTGCACTACAGCGTCAGTATTGGGATTTAACCCAAGTGCCTTGTATGGTGATAGAACCCACAGCCTTCTGATCTCCAGGCCTCAGAGGCAAGTGTGCTACCTGCTGAGCCACTGACACTGCATTTAAAAAGTGGGAAGCAATGGGAGTTGGGAGGGATACTTGGCATAGGGTGGGAGAGATTGCATTTACATTTGGGGGATGTCCACAGAGCAGGCTGATTAGAACGCTGATCAGATCTGCTTGTTGGGCGGCTTATGCAGATCAAAGGAAACAGCCACCCTATGATTGAGTCAGCTCTTTTCTTTGAACTACACAGAGTTTCCACCCAGCAAAGACCAGAAAAGTGACATGATCAGCCTGGCTGATGGCTGGTTTGACAATGACGAGCCCCTTACAGACTGCCTTGCACTGAACTGACAGTGACATACCTCTCAGAACCCAATATCATACCAATATGTTCACTTTGCGCACGCTCAAGGTTAAATAAAAAAATGGGGAATTGAATTCCAGGCTCACACAGAACTTATTTCTTCAGATTCAGATCTGTTTTATTTCAATTTATGCATAAACCCAAAAGGTATCACAGAATAAAAACAGATTAAATAAATAATACATGTATATAATAAATTACTAAAATAAATTTACATTAGCATATCAATATTCTTCAGTTTCATTTAATTCTTAATTTAATTACTAAAACAACTGTTCATATATATCTTTCTTAAAATGACATTCAAACACTGGTTACATAGTGGCAACATAACACAGCTGACTGAGTGTGGTACAATAATGGTTATGTGCAATTTTATGAAATATAAAACCCTTAAACTCAGAATCAAATTACTGTATATGCTATACACAGCATACACATCTGATTCTATCTAAAAACATGTAAACACCCTTAAGAGTTTAATTAACAGTATGTCTATAATGGAAATAAATATTTTTAAATTATGCTGTATGATGTTTTCTCCACAAAAGAGGGTAGGCTGCATAAGTGACACAGTACTAGCAAAAACATGAAAGAATCCAGAGATGACCCAAAATTGATTTCTAGGCAGACTGTCAAATAGCAGGAAAAAACCCAGATGCTTCAGGACTAGCACTTTGACAGAAAAAAAATGGCATACTCTTTTATAACACTTTTTAACAAATGTATACACAAAAATAATTAGCAACTAGTGAATAATAACATTCTGCACTATTTAGAGTGAGTAAACATACATTTGCCATGAACACATGACCTATTATAAACAGCAGTAGCCAAAGGTTAAGCTTTCTTTGTACAGCAAAATGGAATGGATTTGAATAATTTCCCCTGCCTTGACACTTCACCCTTCTAGTACTTCTCTCAAACACTTTAATGTCTATCCAAGCACATTTGGGAGCCACAGTGTATATTGGAGAAGACCATCAATTATTCATTGATCTTCTCCTTGTAAACCTGATAATCCCTGCAAGCACCAGTGTTTCTTCTTCATTTTGACCCCTCTTATACAAAGGCAAGCTTGGTTTGATCCTTTTAGTAATTCTGTATACCGATGTTTTCATCACATGATCCCTAAAATTGGCAAGAGGCCAGGATCATAATGCTAGAAGATAACCATGGTGCTATTAAGTCACATCACAGCATTCTGTAACCCTAGGTCTAGCCCGCTGAGAAATGAGGGCTAAATTGTACCTAGCATCCTAAACACCACAGGGCTAAGGCCATGTTAATCGGAAATGTCTGCCTACAGAAAATGCATGATTGCAAACTGCTCTTACGAGAAAATCCCATTTGAAACTAAGACTTTTGACAAGAGAAAAAATATAGTTTAAATCTCAGTACATCAGCGTATAAGAAATCTAATGCATCCTTAAATGCAAAAGCTTTTCCAGTTAAATTTCTGATTGATTATATCATCAGTAAGGAATTAGCAAAAATAACATTTAAAACATAAAAAGAAATCCCCAGTGACTAGGGAATGGGGCTACAGGGATAAAGGGTGTGCTCATCAGGAGAGGCTTGGGAAAACCTGCCCCCTCCTGTTTTGTCCTACAGTATCGGGGTTACTGGTGAGAGACTTTCCTACTCCCCCGACTTTTGTCAATGTGGTGAGAGTGAAGAAACATGATTCTAAACTGGAGGGGGGAAGAGTGACAAAAACACATAGAAATATTCATTCATTTCTTCATTTATTACAACCATGAATCTAACAGTTAAAGTTTAGTACGTAATGATGAATAAAATTCTAAGGGGAACATTACAACATCATAAATACATTTTCTAAATATACCAATATTCATGTCCAAAGCACTATGATATAATAGAAAAGTTTAATCTGTTCATTTAACAAACAAGACACTGTGGAAAAAGAAATATAATAAGCATGAGTTGCACTTTTGATTTCAAACACGAGGAATTTCAAAGTCAAACACAAACTGAGAGCTTGAAATACAGAATTTCATATAAACATTTATTTTGATAGACACATATAATGATGGCATACCACCCATTAAACACTAGGAAAAGTTTCAGATATAGATTCAGAGCAAGGAATGAAGCACTCAGATTACAGTAAAAGCAACATTTTTTTTAATTCAAAATTCATTGTTTTCAAACACAACAAACAACAAAAATCGTACATAATATACCGTAGTCATGCACACCTGAGACTCTACTGCCCACCACCCCTCTCTCTAACCCCTACCCTCCCTATTCCCCACAGATAAAAGCAACATTTAAATATTATTAATAAACTATTGACAAGAATATCATGAATAATTGAAGCAAGTATCTAGTTCATGAGTAAGAAAAAATCTAAATTGGATTGACAGGCCCCATTTCCTACCCAGCCAGTTAAAAACTAGACCAAGACACTTCTGGATTTAAATGGCCACAGCCATGTTTATTTAACATGCCATCTTATGACATGCCATTCAGATTGACATGCACAGCTAGGAACCTTATCTCTGGCCTCTTAGTTTCCCTCCAACCATGGGAGGCCATTTTAATGAAAAGAACATCAGAAAAAATGTCAGCAGATGGGGACTGTGTGATCCATCTAGTCTGCCCAAAAAGACTCCCCCCCCCCCACGTTGCATGCAACCTAACCTGTCCGCAATGTCTATCCCATGCAAGTTTGAAATCTCTAATTGTCTTTGATGTTCCCAGCTCCTGGGGCAGGCTGTTCCAGGTTCCACCACTCTCTCTGTGAAAAAGTACATCCTGAGGTTGCTTCTGAACCTACCTCCCACCAACCTCAAATTATGGCCCCTTGTACATGCTGTTGTGTTGTGCTGAAATAGATTACCTACCTGAGTTGTGTTTAGCCCCCCTTCACATACTTAAATGTTTCGATCATGACATCTCTGTTTCTTCTTTGTTCGAGGGAGTATAAATTTAAATCCCTGGGCCGAACCTTGTATGTTTTGTGGTGTAGTTCTGCACCATTGTTGTAGCTCTTCTTTGTACCATCTCCAAATGGTCAATGTCCTTTTTGAGGTGAGGTCTCCAGAACTGACTGCAATATTCCAAGTGTGGCCTTACCTACAAACTGTAGAGAGGCATGATAACCTCCTGCTTCCTACTAGTAATGCCCCTACTAATACAGCCGAGGATGCCATTTGCTTTCTGTGCTGCCTTCTCACACTGTTTTCCTACCTTTAAGTTGTCAGTGATCACTATGCCAAGATCTCACTCTGTGTTTCTTCAAGTTGATGTCCTCCCAGTGTGTACTTATTTCTTGGGTTCCTCCTACCCAGGTGCATTACCTTACATATGTTGGCATTAAACTTCAACTGCCAAGCCCTGAACTATTCCTCCAACTTTCTAAGGTCAGCTTTCATGGTGTCTGTCCCTTCCTATGAGACCATTCTGTTGCAGAGCTTAGTATCACCTGTGAACAGGCAAACTTTCCCTGCTTGGACTGGCATTAACAAGAGATAATGGCCAACCAGGAGGACCCTTCTTCTGACAGTGAGGAGGAGTCACTGGGCTGATAATAGAGCCTCTTTCACCCCTTTGGCAGAGCTCATTTCTCAGATCAACCCACTGGAGATGGCTGAGGTGCATCCAGGCTGGGTGTGAGCATTCTGGCCTCATCCCCATGCTGACATAGGGGTACACTGTCTGAGTTAGCTACAAGAACCCCTTCCCTCCTGGTTTCTTGCCATTCAGAGATGCCCAAGCTGCTACACAGACTTGTCTCCCAACCAGGCATATCACCCTAGCTATTCCTGTACCACATCACAAATGGCAAGGCTCAACCAGTCATTTCTCTGGTGTGACAGGTACATCCATGCCATCCCTATCATGTAACCACAGATCTAAGGTTAAGATAGAGTACTGTCTAATCACCCTCCCATAAACTGAATGTATCAATGTACCAATTTCATATTAATACATCCCTGAGCTTTATCCACAGTCCCCTTGATCTTGGGCATATAACCATTGCACCCGCTGTACCATATGGTACCATGCCAGCAATGTGTAAGGCCATGCCTACTGCAAGTGCCTCAGATCCACTTTCATCATCCTCAAAACTTCCCAAGAACAGGGTCATTTCCTTCCTAGTATGTCACAAGCAGGTCAGGAGATCCATCCTGGTATAGGTCTGCAACCAACCCAGGAAGCAGGTCCCCTCCACTGCATGCCTTGTCTGCCCAGCCATTTAACCCGGAAATCACTTTGTATTAAAAAGAGTTTCCTGCCCTGGGCTGTAGTATCATCCACCATTCTGCCCAGGGGACATATGAGTGCCCCCAAATCCAAACATTGAAGGCCATGTGCCATGGACAGGCTCAGTGTGGAAATAGAAAGCAATGGGTTACGTTAGGTGGGAAAGTACATAACCATTCAATGTTCTTGACTTCCAATGCCCAACTGGCTGTCCAACATCCCCTATATCTTTGCTACTGTTGCTGTTCCTACTCTAAATGAATGTATTCCATAAGTCCTCTGATCTATTCCTAATACTTCTAAGGACTTCTCATGTATATGCCAGAACTAATACTGAGTGAGTGGGGTGCCATCCTCATGCCTAAAGAAGGCCTTGTGCCCCCTCCTGGCCCAGCCAGTATGTAATCTTCAATCCTCTGCTCCATAGGCCATCCACTTTCACCCAGAACCTGGATCTTATACCAGCACCCTTTGCCCATTCAATCCACTTTCCTCCTTCCCAGGAACACATATACCTTAGCCATGGTACCACCAACAAAGATTTATGCAACCCTGAACTCCGATACATGGACTAGGTTTCTGCCACTACTTGCATCACTCAGAATGCCATCAATGGGGCTATGTAAAATATCGGCACTTCAAATGCCAACCAACATACTGCTGAGAGGTTTGCCCAGATGTGTTCTAATAGGCTGGGTGTCAGTGACTGTGTGTCAAATATCCAGCTGCCTCTGAGCCTCCCACTTCCAGCACTCAAGCATTTTCTGCCCTCAGAAGGCCTGTGTTTCATCCCATATGCCCAATACCTTTGAGAATCAGACTATCCTCACTATTTGCTGACCCACCAGCCCCAGGGTTAAACTCTCCTCTTTGGTAGCCACGATATACTGGCAGAGTTGTTTCTCAGGAACTGGCCACCACTCTGACTACCTCCTTTTGTCCCCCGACCCAAAGAAAATGTTCCATCCCTCTGTGGTATGTGTGCCTTGTGTACAAAATGCACACAAAACAGCTCCACTACTAGGAGGGCGTGTGCAGTTAAAATATCAACATACAGTAGTAGGAAAAGCAAGACGCAGCACTCCTCTCCTTGATACAAGTAAAAAATGTAATTAATTTAAAGCCAAAATAGCATAAAAAGCATATCACTGTGGAGCTAGGACAGAACCAAACTAGTACCATGACTGGTTTTGTAGTCACTACGTCACTGGGGGGGGGGCCGTACTGACTATGAAACTGGTTGAGGAACTAGTTTGGTTCTGTCCTAGCTCCACAGCAGTATGCTTTTTATGCTATTTTGGTTTTAAATAAATTACATTTTTTACTTGCATCAAGGAGAGGAGTGTGGTGTCTTGCTTTTCCTGCTGTGCCTTGTGTTCAGCACAACACAGTTGCCGATCTACTGCCATGCTCTGGAACCACCAGATTCCACAAATATTGTAAAACCTGGTGAGGGTACTCCACTATCTTTGGTGCAATTGCCCTAAACCTCTGTCACTGAAAATGAGACAAGGCATCAGCGTCACTATTGTCAACCCCAGAGACATGTTCATATTAAGTAGCATGAACATCAGCATGAATTCCCCTGATGAGGCTTCTTAATAGCCCGTTTGCCCCTAACTGCTTACTTATAGCGTGAACTACCCCAGTGTTATCTGTCCTAAGCACTACCTGCTTATCCCACAGTCTATCCTTCAAATCACCAGGGACACCACTATCAGCAAGAATTCCTGAAGGGTAACACTTTTTGTAACTCCATGATGACCCATCTTTCAGGCCACAGTTCCATGACCATGCCCTGGCAAAGTGTGTTTCAAACCCCAACCCTCTAGACACATCAGTGCTTAGCTCAATGTGCATGCTGATGGCCAGATCTGCCTGCATTGCTACATCTTCAAAATGCTCATGTAAGGTGAGTCACAGGACCACAGAAACACAGTAACATAGAATTTGACAGCAGATAAGGACTGTTTGGCCCATCCAGTCTGCCCATTCCTCCCTACCTACACTATTACCACAGAGTGTAACAGATCTACAGTTCTTTCACCCTCCTGCCTTCCTTTCCACTATGAGTCCCTTGTGCTCATCCCATGCATTCTTGAACCCCACCACAGTTTTCACCCCAACCACCCGCACTGGAAGGCTTTTCCAGGAATCCACCGCTCTTTCTATGAAGAAGTACAGTACTTCCTCACATCTCTCTTGAATGTATCCCCTCCAGCTTTATAGTATAACCCTTTGTTCTTGACCACCTTTTCTTCTGAAAAATACTTCCCTCCTAGCCGGCCCACTGGCGCAGTGGTACAGTGCAGCGCCGATGACCTGGGTTCAGGAACAAAGCCCGGTGCATTGGAGGGCCAGCCGGGGGGGGAGGAGGAGGAGGGGGGGTGATGTGCTTCTGCTGCCACGCCACTGTCTGGGTGACCGTGGGCGGAAGCTGAGCACCATAGCCAGGAGTGAGAGGGATGATGTTGGAATGAAGGGGTTGCCTGTGACACCACTGACATCAGGTCTGAGCTGAAAAAAAATGGAAAAGCCCCCAGTCTGCATGATGGTACCACTTCTCCTTGCAGGTCCTACACTCATCTACTGGACCTGCCAACCTGCAACCAAACTTGTGGTCCTCTGGTGTTAAAAGAGGGACTCTGGGGGCCCCGCCATGGGGAGAAGCCATAGGGTACTGCAAGGCTCGGGTCTGGTAAGTCCCAGGGACAGTGGGGTGACAGGGCTGGGGAAGAGACAGCAGAAGGGGGCAGTCTGGATGAAAAGAGGGCATAAAGCAAATAAGTAAAAAAAAAAAAGAAAAATACTTCCCTCCTGCTCCTTGTTAACCCCTATGAGATATTTCAGGGTCTTTATCATATCCCCCTCTCCCTCCACTGTTCCAGCGTATACATACTACAGTCCCTAATTCTTGCCTCTTGGAGCTTTTGATGCAGACCTCACACCATTGCAGCTGCCCTCCTCTGGACTGCCTCCACTCTACGTCCTTCCAGAGATGTGGAGTCCAGAACTAGACATAGTACTCTAGGTGGGGCCCTGCCAGTGATCTATTTAAAGGCAACACCACCTCCCTCTTTTTGCTGGTGATATCCCCCCCCATGCACCTCAGCATCCCACTAGCCCTCCTGACTGCTTTGTCACACTTCCATCAAGGCCAAGGGTGTTGGTGTAAGACCTGATGATCTTCCCTTATGGTCTCCATAACCCTAATGTGATAATGAGGCTTTAAGTACCAAGACCTGACTTTTGCCAGATGATGCTGAAATGTGCGTCCCATGGGATTCAGCTGGCCAAATGCCCTGCCAGTTGTTGTAGATGAGCCAGGGTCACGTTCCTTGTATTTTCTGCAGTTGTCAAAAGTCTCCGCAGCATAAGCATCTTATCCGGGGGAGGCAGCATGCGGCACCCTCTGTATTGATTTCAATGCCAGAAATCTAATTACCATTTTGGGGTCTTCTGTTTTAAGCTTTGCTATGGCACCTACTAAGCAGAACACACCCCCTGAAATACCCTAAGAAATCTATGATCCACAGAATGTACCCACAGAAGCAGGTCCCAGAAAGAAAAAAGTTGCCCAAGTACTGGATCACCCCTTGTTCATCTGACTCCTGGGCCACCACCTAGTGCAACATGAAGCTAACTCCCGAAATATTGAGCAGGACACCAAGCACCTGATGGGCATTCATTTGTCAGTGTAGTCTTTGCCTCCAAACTTTATGCCCAGGAGCTGCCATTCCGCTTCATGCACTAGTAGGAGATGAGCCATGAACTTGACACATACCTTTGCCATCACTGAAACTAGGACACAAGCCCTGATCTTATCTACTGCCTGGTTTAGTGAAACATGGGACACTGGTGTGTAACATGGGTCCATGAAGTCACTGACCAATTCTCTTCCAGATGAGACAGATGACTGATCAACCTGAATTACCCAGAGGCTTTACTCCAGTCCAATAAGAAAGACCTGCAATGTGGACAAGGGGGAGGACTAAATGGCCCCACTGTCCTGCCCAGCATCAATTCCTTTGGAGATTTTTGAGCAAAATGCCAGTAGTTGTCCCTCTCCAATCTGAGGTTTTCCCCTCAGACCAACATGTAGAACCTTTGTAAGGGATTTGAAAACCAACTATAAACCCAGTATTGAGAGTCTGAGCCACTAAGCGTGAGTGGTACTGTATCTTCTAAGTCATTACCTAAGTTGAGCCACCCTTATCAGCATAACCACCTTTTCATTTCCACTTCTTATAACCAACCTCCCCTTCCCCTAGAAGGGCTCCCCTGCCATGCACTGCGTGACAGGGTGGGGCCTGTTGCAGGATGAGCACTTGTGCTTATTCTTGCAGTTACTCAGGGAGCAAGTCCCTTTGTTATAGCCAAAGCCCCTGTTATGGTTCTTGGTTTGCTCAGGCTTCCACCCCCAGACTGGAGTACCCTAATCAGAAGCCTACTGACTGTGTGCTGCATCCTGTAATTCATGTTGGTATCCACCATTAATGGGATGTCTAAAATTTTCCAGTTTCATTCAAGGACCTACTGCATTTGCCAGTGAAATTCCTCATTGTAAACCTGCCATACCCTGCCCCCTTTTTTCTTATGGACATTTATAATTTGGTTGCAATAACTGAGTCATGGCACACTGTTCTCCGGTTCTACCTGATCTACTGTACTAGGAAAAATGACGAAGATTATCAACTAGTTCTTAAAGGTCTGGTCTGCCTTCGCTTTTTTCACTTCCTTAACCTTCTCACTATCTTCTTTACAGACAACCAAATCTGCCAGCAGAAGAAGGCCTGACAGTCTATTGAATCTGTCTGATGTGGAGCCCACACAGGACACTCTTACCCTCCCCTTAACTGCATTGCACCATCTCTTGAAGCCACCAACAGTTTTCTAGTTCATTACCTCACCCTTGCATTTAAACAAGGGTTAGGCCTGTCACAAGGGTCTCTCTCTGAACCCCATTAATGCAAGGCCACATGTTCAAGAGCCACCGTGGGTGTAGCAATGCATACTTCAAGTAAACCACAGCTTACAAATCTATTAGAGAAGGGGCAACATTCTGGACCCTGACCACTGATTTGGTTTAATCCTACTGCCTGATACCCCCTCCTACTGATGTTATAATATGATTGCTGTGCTCTGTTTGAATTAAACATAATGCTAAATCCATAAACCTAAGCAATATGGAGTGTACAAGGGGTCTGGATAACAAACATAGGTGTACAATGGGGCGGGGGGTCAGTAATAACACACCAAAGGGTCCTGGCTCACACATTTTATTTTGCCACAATAGCTAGACCACTGAGAGCCACTTGTCTACTGTCTGAGGTCAAATATGCCAAATCTACTGCCAGGTGTCATAATTATATCCCATGTTTAGCTTAGTTGGAGCTATAGCTTTTCAGCAAAATATCACGCCCATTCCTAATTCAACTCTAATTTACTTTAGAAGGCATGAGTTACAGTCAACGGCTCACAGACAAATTCCCAGATGGGCCGTTTTTGTTAGCATATTGCATTCAGATCTACTAATGGCAAGGAGTCAGTTGTAGCACATTGATGGAACGATGCAAAAATAAATGAAAAGTTAAACTTTGCTGCACTTTTGGGGGATGTACAACCACCATCCACTGCAAAATTCAACCCTTTCTATATCTAAGCAGGGAAGAAGTATGTAAACCTAAAAGACAAAGAACCTCTGTGCGCAAACACTGAGGCAAGGGTTACCCCAAAGGGCATTTGGCTGGGAAGCCAAGTTTCAAGAAAATATCCCAGTCCTGGGGTGTCAAGCAGGCGAGGCATACTGATGAGTCCTGGTAGGACGAAACACGTGTCTATGTCTTCTGTTAGCACCCTTTGCAAACTGTGTGAGAGGCCTTTCGGCACCATGCAATTCTGCTTAAAGTTGGACCAGCATAACATTCTGTGGTGATTTGCATATGCAGCCCATGATGCTTTGCATTGTGGGGGCATGTGTGATTTTGTATTTTCTTGTAAACCTAAAGTTAAGTTAGGAAAGGAATTCAACATTTAAACAAGAAGACAATGCCTCATGAGTGCATGCTGGTGACAGACCAGTGGAGCAGCTATAAAGGGCAGCCTTTGACTTAAGAATGAATGGTTCTTCCTTGGCAGTCAGCTGAGATTTCACAAGAGGGTTAAAAGGGTAAGCGCCCCCCCCCCCGCTTTATATTAGAGTGGTCAGAGCAGATGGGATATTCTCAGTTTCAACAAATATACTGTATATATTTTTAATTTTGATTAAACAACACAGCAACATCTTATTTATTGCAAGCATCGCATTTTATTTTGAAAATTACAGCGACAAGGTAGAGTACACAGACTTGAAGCTCACTAATGAGTGCAGCTGAATAACTGAGAAATCATATCATGTTTCTTTTATTATACTGGAGGTCCACAGTTTGCCCCATCTTTTGCTCCACTTAGTAAATTTCCAATTACTGTAATAAAGTTACTGTACCATATCATTTAATGGGTCCTTTATAAACCCGCATATTTGGTTTAAAAATCGGAATGGAAAACAGGCTATTATCAAACAGATGTCAAATGTTCCTCATGGAAAACGCAGGACAATTTTTCATTTTTACACAAGAAACCTGTGGTTAGATTAAGTTCAAAACTCACCAAAAGAGAAAAAAAAGAAAACACTTTAAACATATCTCATGGGGAAAAGTAAAACTAACAATTTATAACAGAAAGAGAAAAAGGCAGCATAGCATATAAAAAAGAAAATGGAGTGATGGAACAGGCAGCATACTACATGAATACGAACATTTTGTTTTGTATTCATTTACTACCCATGTTTCCATCATGACCTTTTTTCAACTGCTTGCCTGTGTGAGAGATTTTTAAAATACTTCTGTGTTGGGCTTTACTTTCATATGTTTTAAAATGTCTTATTTCATTCAAATTTCCAGTGGCCTGTGCATTCATAGCCACGCACATGTATACACATTTGATTTTCCTGTCAAAGAGAGATCTATCCTTTTCATTCTGATTTTGGTCCTTCACCACTGAAGCACAGCTTACAACTTCGCTATAAAATATGCCTGAAAAAGGGAAACTGTTTCTCTACTCAGAGTACAGAGGGCACAAAGAAACACAGGACTATCCATCTAAAGCAGCAGGGAATTTTGTTGTATTTTGAAATGAAAATTGACTGGCTCACAACTGACTGCGAAAAATAAATGTCCTTGTTTGTTTTGCTATAAACTGGTAAAGGGCATAATTTCACATTTATGGGGTTTCTAATTGCATTTTAAAGAAAGCTAAATTGCCATTTGCTGTCAGAGGGTATTGATTAAGGCTGTGTATGCTAATGTGTACCTCAGCTGGCTAAAAGGAAGCAGGTGGAGTGCGTACGCAGACGAGGCCACATCCCCATCAGCCACTCGCTGTGCTGGAGCAGATGTGTGGCAATTACTACTGAATCTTCTGTCAGCTATCAACCACTGTCAGGGCTTAATCAACACAAACTGTGCTATACAGCTTTTACAGTCTCCCTGCATCTTATGGTGTCACAACAGAGGCAGCTATCTCTTTTGAAGTGGTTAGCTTCAACTACATTCTGTTACCATAGCGTGTTATGAACCTTGAGGAACATTTTTTCATATCCAACAGGAATCGCATAAGAAAATCAAGTTTTCTTTGAGAATATACTTTTTCCCTCTGTAGTTGTGCCATTTACCTTCTGAAAGAAAGAAAGAAAGACTGACTCTTAAGCATTACTTTTAATGTTACACATTTTTTTAATTTACTATACTGGTCTCTTTAGGTCATGGGGCCCCCCATTGTTCCCGTCCCCATGCCCATTTGCCTCACCTGCATTTTCTGAGACTTACCTGCCTCTCCTACAAACACACTGGCTTACCCCCAGAGCAGGGCCACCAGGAGGGGGCTCCATTTCATCCTGATGGAGTCTCAGTCCATGTGGTTTGACAGGAATGCTTTGGTTGGCAGTTGGGAGCCTACGAGGTGGGGCAGACATCCTCCTGCCACCCAGCAAACAGAAATGAAGCTGCACTCCAAGGCAAAATGTAGAAAAGAAGACCCTGATATCACGAAGATGTCAGAATTGTTTTAGAGAGCCATGGTGAGCAGTTCTAACCTTGATAAGCCGCTGCCTCAAGCGTGACGCTTCATCAGGATCCTGATGATGCCTCATGCTTGAGACATGATGCACCGAGGTTAGAGGTGCTCACCCGTGGCTCTCTAAAATAAATTTTAATGGTCAGTTATATTTGATGTCAGTTCTTTCTTTTTCTACATTTTGCCTTGTAGTGCAGCTTCATTTGTTTGCTGAATTAGGATTTGAGAACTGCACCTTCCCTATTCTTTTCCTGAAGCACAGTAAAGCTTGTGTTTCTGCATCCTCCTGCCATGACTGCCATTCTTTTTATCATTTTCTCTGGCCCAATTTTTCTGGGACACTGAGAGTGCTCTCACAACATGTGTGCATGCATGCATACGTGAGGTACTGGGTCAATATAGCGCGGACAAAAACAACGCATGGAATAACACACTGTATGAAGCATGAATGGCACTACAGCAAAGCCCCTCACAAAAAGAAAGACAGGTGCTGTTTTTACAATGGTGTGCGCTCATGCTGATTCAAGTCAGGATTTTCTCCCAATGCTGTTAGAGTGCATGCTGGTGTGTCTGTGCTGTAGTGTGTATGCGCAGTTTTCTCTGCGACATTATGACTCTGTGCCCATATTTGATGCACATCGATATCCCCCCCTCATTTTGCAGCTCCAATTGCACTGCCTCCAGTGGTTACCGAGATGGCAGTAGCAGAGTGGAGGCTGACAGCCTTCCCTCCCTCCCCAAGGTGGAAGGTGTCCTCTGTGATGCTCAGCTCACCTCCATCAGCCAGCCCTCCTTTGACTTGGGCTCATTCCTGAACCAGGGTTGTTGCCACTGCAAGCAGTAGTGCTATCGCTGCACCAGCAGGCCTGTCATTCTTAGCTTTATTTGCTCAGCTGCATACTGCACCTGCTTCTGTAGCACAATCCAGGTTCTTTTTTATAATTAAAAATAGAAGCAATTGCAGGCATTTAGTTAGTCAGCTGATTATATCTTGCATCAGATGTCACCTGCTGCAAGATATTTTGTACCACTAAGCAGACAGAAAGATATTTTCTGTCTAAATACCAACAAGTATGTATCTTGTCTTCATCCCTTGCATTTTTGTAGGATTACATATCCACAGTTGTTGCTGTTGCCATTAACAAGGAAACCTTAACTTGTATCCTAACTTAAATGATTATAGTTGCTGCAATATAATATGTCTCAAATTGGCTTAATTTTTAGTGTGCACCAGTTAGTGGGTTATATGTTTTTTGTCTTGTTAGTTTATTACCTAGTTTTTCTCTGAAGCACAGTATTTCCAACTACAGAACAAGTTTAACTATACACTAGTTTCTCTTTTTTTTTATATACTTCCTTTATTATGGTAGGCCCGAAAGGGCTTGAGAGATCATGTCCATACAGATAGATCATACCTCTATTACATAGGTACATAAAACATATCTTGCTGACATCACAGTGCGTACCTACACATTAACTTTTTACTGAAGAAAAGCATTTGATGATCTAGTTAAAGTAAACTACATGTTCTCAAAGATCTATCAAATAATACATAGATACATAGATACATAGACAGTGTCAGCAGATAAGGGCCTATGGCCCACCCAGTCTGCCCATTTGAGCTTTAAGTTCAGTTTGTTTTCCTAGAAGTCTGTTCCCCCTTGCCCCTGACCTCTAGAATTCCTTTATGTCTATCCCATGCATTCTTAAATCCCGTGATTGTTTCTGCCCCCACCACTTCCTCTGGCAGGGTGTTCCACTTGTCCACCACCGTTCTGTGAAGAAATTCTTTCTCATGTTTCCTCTGAATCATCCTCCCTCCAACTTCATCCCATGCCTCTAGTCCTGGAACATCTTTTCGCTTAAAATAGTGTTTTCCTGCACCCTGTTCCTCCCTGTAAGATACTTGTATGTCTCTATCATATCCCCTCTCTCCCTCCTCTCCTCCAGGGAGTACATGTTCAGTTCCTTCAACCTGTCTTCATAGGACTTGTGATGCAATCCATGCACCATCTTTGTTGCCTCCTCTGAACCTTCTCTACCCTGTCTATGTCCTTACGTAGGTATGGTCTCCAGAACTGTACACTGTACTCCAGGTGGGGCCTCACTAGTGTCTTGTATAGTGGAATTATGACCTCCCTTTTCCTGCTGGTGATGCCCTGCCTATACATCTCAGCATCCTATTTGCTTTACCTGCTGCCTTGTCACACTCTTTCCCTACCTTGAGGTCATCAGAGATGACAACCCCAAGATCCCTTTCCTGCTTGGTGCATGCTATATCCTCACCCCCCAACTGATATATTGTGCCAGGGTTTTTGTGCCCCATATGCATTATCTTGCACTTCTTTGCATTGAATTTCAACTGCCAAATCACTGACCATTCTTCAAGTTTCTGCAGGTCGCTTCTCATTCTGTCTACACCCTTTGGTGTGTCTACTCTGTTACAGAGCTTTGTGTCATCAGCGAACAGTGAAATTCTGCCTTCTAGATCCTGTGCAATGTCACTGATGAAGATGTTGAATAGGACCAGTCCCAGCACTGATCCCTGTGGTACCCCACTGGTCACTCTTCCTCTGTGGAGCGACAGCCATTTACCACCACCCTCTGTGTCCTGCCACCCAGCCAGTTACCTACCCAGCACACTACTGTCCTGCCCACACCCATATTCCCCAGTTTGTGTAATAGTCTTCTATGTGGCACAGTGTCAAAGGCCTTGCTGAAGTCCAGATAGGCCATGTCCACTGCCCTCCCCTGATCCACCTCCCTAGTCACCCAGTCAAAAAATTCAGTGAGGTTGGTCTGACATCTGACATGACCTCCCCCTGGTGAAACCATGCTGCCTTGGGTCCTGTAGTCCATTGACAACCAGATGTTCCACCAATCTCTCCTTCAGTAGTGCTTCCATGATCTTCCCCACTACCGAGGTGAGGCTGACTGGTCTGTAGTTCCCTGCTTCCTCTTTGTTCCCACTTTTGTATAAGGGGACTACATCTGCTGTCCTCCAGTCTTTGGGTACCTCCCCTGTTTCCAGTGATCAGCTAAACAGGATAGCCAGAGGTTCAGCCACCACCTCTCTTAGTTCTTTAAGGACCCTGGGGTGCACCCGTCTGGCCCCATTGCTTTATCAACTCTTATTACTTCCAGTTCCTTCAGGAACCTTTCTCGGTAAACGGACTTGTGTCCATTTCTGCACCATTCTCACCCTTGTACTCCCTTCAGACCCATTACCCCCTCTTCCTCAGTAAAGACTGAGCAGAAATACCTGTTCAATATGTCAGCTTTACTGTTGTCATCCTCCATGCGGCTCCCATCCTCCCCTTCAGTCTCACTATCCCTCCTTTGTCTTTCTTTTTCACTTATGTACCTGTAAAGGTTTTGTCCCTTTACCCACTGATTTTGCAATGTGTTCTTCTGTCTGAGCTTTGGCTTCCTTACTGACCTCCCTGCCTCCCTTTGCTTCTCCTGGTACTTCTCCCTATCCCTTCTGCCTTTGTCTTTTGTATTGCCTGAATGCAATCTTTTTGGCTTTCACTTTCTTTGATACCCTTTGAAACCCATAATGGTCTCCTCTTCCTTTTCCTCTTGCTAACCTGCTTAATGCATAATTCTGTTGTTCTTGTAATCCCATTTTAAATACTGCCCACTGTTCCTCAACCCTGATTCCTGTTCCATTCCCTTAATGCCTCTTTCAAGTATCTCCCATTTTCCCAAAGTCTGCCCCCTAAAATCCAGGATCGTGTTTTTGTGTGGTTTGGTTCTGCTCTTTCTGTGATTTCAAACCACAATGACTGGTGGTCACTGTTACCCAGGTGCTCCCCACTGTTACCCCATCACACTGTCCTGTTTGTGAGCACAAGGTCCAGTATTGCCTTCTGCCGAGTTGGTTCCATGACCAGTTGCTTGAGGAAGGTACCCTGAAGGAGTCCAGGATAAATCTGCTCTAGTTGATGCTGCTGCTGCTGGGATGCTCCAGTCCACGTCTGGAATATTGAAGTCTCCAACCAGTACTACCCACCTTGTCTGCCATCCTTTGGATGGCTAGCATCAGCTCCCTATCTGTTTCTTCCTCCTGGGCTGGTGGTCTATAGACCACACCTGTGTGGATGGCTGGCCCCATTTTCCTTTCCAACTTAACCCACAGTATCTCTCCCCATTTTGCTCCTCTGGATCTCTGTGGCCTTATGTCATTTTTTCATACATACACCACCTCCTCCTCCTTCCTGCCTGCTCTGTCTCTTCTGAATATGTTGTAGCCAGGTATGGCCATCTCCAGTCATGGTTATCATTACACCAGGTTTCAGTGATGGCCACAATGTCCAGGCCTGACTGTACCATGACAGCCTCCAGATCTTCCATCTTGTTGCTAAGGCTCCTGGCATTTGCACACATGGCTTTCCATGATTTGACCTCCCTAGACTGCTTCACTGTTCTACTCCAGCCCCTTCCTTGGTTGTCATTTATCCCTGGTTCTCCTTGCTGTCTGCCCTTCTGCTGAATTTTGCCCATTTTCTGCTTATCCACCTCTTGGGCACTAATCTCCATCTTTTGCACTGCAGATGTTCTTATTTATTACTACTCGATGAAGATATTAAACTGTACAATGCACTGCATAAAATAAAAAAATATATTTCCTTTCTTATTTTTATAAATTCTTAATGAGAGAGAGAGAGAGAGAGAAGGAAGAGGGGGCTCAGCTATGCCTAAGTAGGCATCTAAATGTAAATGAGGCTCATACAAGAGCCATTTAGTCCACCTGTTGTGGTACGAGTGGGCTTGTTGGCTAAGGCTGAATGTAATCCTCTCCATTAAGTGAATATTCTCCATTAAGTGAATATTTTCCACTATGTCTGTCCAATCTGCTACCAGGGGGGATCTCTCTGTGCCCATTTCTTAGTAATGGCCTTCAAAGCAGCTATCGTAAGAACTGACCATAAATATATTGCCTCTCTTCCCCATATCTCCTTTGGTCTAAGACCTAAACCAAATGTTCAGGGCCCGGGGGAACTGAAATTGGAAAATTTCCTGGAGATGGTGTTCTATATTGGACCAATACTCCTCCAGTATCTGACATGTCCAGAAAATGTGGGCCTGTGAAGCTGGGGAGATCCCACATCCCCTCCAGCAGTTTGAACCAACTGTTGGTGCATAGTGCACCACCTGTGCAGGAACTCGGAAGTACCTAGCTCTCAGCTTCCATCCATATTCCCTCCAAAGGGGGGCCCCTGTTGTCTGCCATGTAGCCTGCCACATAGCAGTCCACTGTTTCTCTGAAAGAGTGATTCCCAGGTCCGTTTCCCACTTAGGTGTAAGTTTTTCAATAGGAAAGGTCTGATCTGTTAGATACCTTTGATACAATAGGGATATGGCTCCTCTCCCACCCCCTGAAAACCAAATACCGCTCCACCTCCACCTACAACCAGGCATATGTCTTCTGAAGGGCAAGGACGTAGTCTCTGATCTGGTAGAATCTTAGGTTATCTCATGGGAGAAGCCCAAATGTCTGCCTGGCTGCCTCAAAGGAAATAGGGTTATCTGCTGATAAAATCTGATAAGGAGAGTGAAATCCTTTCCTGGCCCACTGTTTAAACCATGAATCCAAGGTGGCAGCTGGGAAGAGGGGGTCATAAGCCCACCATCAGAATTTCCACAATTGATTTCTTATGGGACCATGGGTTATGCCTCTCCTCCATCCTTCCAGGACAGTCCTAGTCCCTGTATAACAAAACTCAAGTACCCCAACATCATCATGAAATGGGCTAGCCGGAAGGGGAGAGACGGCCTCAACTGCCAAATCCATTCTCTTCTAATGAGAATCAAAACCAGGACTGCCCCACAGGAGAGCCACCCACATTTGGGCCGCAGCCCAGTAACCCTGTAAATTAGGGAAGGCTAGCCCACCATGGGTCCGTGGAGCATACATAAGGCCTCTACAAATCCTAGGATGGTCTTTGGCCCAAAGAAATTTGAAAAACATGCCCTGCCATATGTTTAACTCTCTTTGAGAGACCTGACAGGGTACATATTGAAATAAGTAAAGTAACCTTGGCAAGGCATTCATCTTTAATGCCTGTGTCTTAGAATATATAGATAAGGGTAGGAGAGTCCATCTCTGGATATCCATCCTTAATTGGTTAATCAAAGGGGGATATTTAAGTTCCAAGAGGCGGTGGTTGCCAATCCCAATCTTAATCCCTAGGTAACTCATCTGATCTAGGTCCCACCTCATGGGATATCTGTTCTTTAATTCCGGGGAAGGAGTAAAATTGCAACTAAGTATCTCTGTTTTAGAGCAGTTCAGTTTGTATCCGGAGAGGGAGGAAAATTCCTCCAACTGCCAAAACAAAGCAGGGATAGAGGAGTCAGGTTCTGTAAGGTACATACAGTAAGTACATCATTGGCATATAAAGCCAGTTTATGCTCAAAGCCATTCAATGTTATTCCTTTTATATTCCCATTCTCCCTGATAGACTGAGCAAGAGGTTCTATATATAATGCAAAAAGCAATGGTGATAAAGGGCACTCCTGTCTTGTACCTCTGCAAAGTTTTAGAGGCCTAGAAATGTGGCCATTTGTGCGAACATAGGCAGTTGGGGAGTGGTATAATTTGCTTATTAATTGTATAAATTATGTCGGGAATCCAAACCGGGAAAGGGCTGCCCACAAAAAGCTCCAATCAACTCTATCAAATCCTTTTTCAGCATCAAGACTCATTAATAGTGCCGAAGTAGCAGAGTTGTTGACATGGTCAATAAGGTGGGTGGTACGCCTCAGATTATCCTGAGCTTGCCTACCCAAGACAAATCCATTCTGATCTAACTGTATGAGATGGGGAAGATACTGTTGTATTCTTTTAGCCATAATGGAAGAACAGATCTTATAATCAGTATTTAAGAGGGAAATTGGGTGATAGGAAGCACATCTGAAGGGGTCCTTTTCCGGTTTGGGTATCATCGAAATCAATGCTGTGGCCCAGGAGGGTGGAGCCATGCCCTTATCCCCCAAGACCCCAAAGAATACTCTCAAAACAAGAGGCTGGAGCAAGTCTCTAAAACATTTAAAAAATTCCCCTTGGAGCCCGTTAGTTCCGGGGCATTTCCCCATCTTCAGGGCTCCCAGTTGCGCTTTAAGTTCCTCCGCCGATATCGGGTGCATCAACACTTTTGCCTGGTCTGGTGACAGGGTTGGTAATTTCAGGTTATGTAGGAAAGATTCAGTCTTCCCATCAGGTGGGGGGGGGGGTTCCTTTTTGATATAACTGTTCATAGAACTCCCAAAAAGTCTCAGCTATCTCATTTGTTTTATATACCACTTTTATGTCCGGATGCTGTCAGATTGTGGGTTTGCTATTGGCCAATCATTGGCTAATAACCTATGACCTCCCTAGTATTTCTGTTTTGAAAAACTGTTCATCGATAACTAGTCATTGCACCCCTTTGTTGCTGTGCGCAGTCTGAGGATTCTGTTTTTGCATTCTACTGTTTGATTGACCACTGAGGGTCTTCCGCCTCCTTCTCTCTCTCTCTTCTCCCGTACAGCAAGTTGTATAAACTTCCCTCAGAGAACAACCTTGGCCGTGTCCCATAAGGTGGCACATGACATTTCCTGTTAGAAAACACTGGCATGTGTCTATGATCTGTTCCTTAACTGTCAGATCTTTAAGCAAGGAGACATTAAGTCTCCAAAAAATATTTCTTATAAATCCTCCCAGATCCAAACTCATATAGAGCGGAGCATGATCAGAGAGGAGAAAGTCCCCTATCCAGGTATCCTGCACCCTTAAAATCTCATCTCTAGGTAGCAAGAAGTAGTCAAATCGGGAATACATATTGTATACGGCAGAAAAATAAGTGTAGTCCCTTTGTTTCAGACGCTGGTAACACCAAGCATCTAAAATGCCCAGTTCTCCAATTAATTTATGGACCTTTCTTGCCACCTGATAGGACTTTCTCGGGATCTGGGAAGTGGTGTCCAGGGCAGGATTCAAGGTCAAATTCAGGTCTCCTCCACATACCAAGACTCCCTCCGCCCACTCCTGGAGAAGGAGAAAGAATGATCTATAGTCCCCATAAGGGGTATCCGGAAGGAAATACACAGAAGCAAGTGTTATTAATTGTCCCTCTAGTTTGCCCTACATGAGAGCATATCTACTCTCCCCATCCACCTTTACTGCCAGTTTTTCAAAATGGGACTTGTGTGGAATAAGTACCATAGTACCTCTACATTCACCCTTTTTATATGAGGAGGCCACTATCTCCTTAAAACCCAGCTTCAGGAATTTACTGTGCTCCCTCTCAGCTAGATGTGTCTCCTGTAGAAGCACAAATTCTGCTGTTGACTTTCTAAGCTGTGCTAAAATCGTACTTCATTTAACTGGACTTGTGAGACCATTTACATTATAAGTGCATATCACCGATCCAACATTAGCCATTATGTTTTAAAACAAGAAAGAAAAAAAATAACACATTAGTCAAGACAGGCTCCCCAGATCTCCCTCTCAGGATCCCCCTCCCCAAAAAACATTGCAGTGTATCTCCATCCTTGAACAAGTTCTTAACTATACAACAATCATCATTGCCAACTGGGAAAAAACCTTTGTGATTTATCATTATATGACTTCCTAGGTGGAAGATCCAGGTTTATAGGATCTTTGTCTGAACTCCCTTCCCCACTGTGGAAAGGGAATTAAGAGGGGGGATATGTTTATGCTCTCCAAGTGAAGGACTCCCCCCCCCCTAGAGCTTCAATGATGGTAATTATTATTTAGCTCCTTACACTGTGTGTCAGCAGCTGAACAAACTAAAAATCATGGGCCTAAACCACCCTTGACACCCCTAGTGAAAGGACACCCTGCCTATTCAGTACGAGTGTTACTTAGTCAGGCTGTTTCTATCAACAACATATAAAACTGTAGGCCAATCGACTTATGCTTTGTAAAACAATATAAACATACTTTACTAAATCCTGGTCCCTGTAAGGAGTAATGGTAACGAGGCTGCCCCCATCAGAAGGGGCCACCAGCAGGCTCATAAGGAGTCCCCGTCCACAAGACAGGTCCAAGCAGGAAAGCTATAGAAATTAGAGTGCAATATACCAATCACCTGATAGCTCCCAATTTTGAGGAGTTAGCAAAATAATAAATTATGGGAGACCTAGCAGGCCCGGTCATAGGCACATTTAGCAGCTTAAGGGACTGAACCTCAGCAACGCATCTCCAAATTGCCCCGTAGCCAAGCCCCGCAAATGGAGGGAAGTTAGCCACCCGCAGCGAGGCCCAGCCCCAAAGACTTCCTTGAAGAAGTTACCAATAAAGACCCTATAAGCCCCCTGCAATCTAGCTGAAACCTTTGATCTTTGTGCCTCATTGGCCACTGCTTAAGTCAGATCACCCAGTTAATACTTCCAAGTTGTGTAAGGGAGACATGAATTCTTGACATGGCTTCTCCACCCGCACCCAACAGTCCCAAGAAGCTCCCAGGCCCACTCAATGTCCCCGATGAGGGAGCCACATCCCCCCCCCAACCATCAGACCACAGGCTGTGTAGATACCGAGTGGTATATTTTAAAAACTAGTACATCCTGACATTGTAGAATTTGTTCAATTGAGTATTTTGTACTCCATTTTAAATTAGGTCAATCTTAGAAACCCCTTGCAAAGTCAGAGATATTTTCAAAATGTGTCCCCATAAAGTTAAGCATGAGAAGATCACAAGAAGCAAATGAATGAAAAATACTACGCCTGAAAGAGCTCAGGTAATTTGGGAGTTTGCTTCTTCTATGGCATTGTCTATTTCTGGTGCAGTCTGTGTTGGCTCTTTATTCGGCCTTCTTGAGTGTTTCTTACTGCGTAGGGAATCCCAAAAGGAGGAAGTGGTCATGTTGGCCTTTGTGCCCTGTCTTTTAGTTCCACTGTAGGCCCAGTCTCTGGACTCCAACTGTCTGCGTTGTGGTAGATTGGCCTCCTCTCCCTGGGGTTGAATGCCCACCAAAATCAAAAAGCCCCCTGCTGCTTGCAAATCTTGAAAACGTCTCATACCTTCAGCCCTGATATTCTGCTGCTGTAACTGTTTAACCACTGTGAGTACTTTTCTCCTTTGGGAAAGCAGCTGTGGTGTAAAGTCGTGGCCCAAATACAGTTGAGTGTCCCCAAAGTGAATCACTTTTTTTGACCATGCTAACTGCAAAATCTCCTCCTTCACTCTATAGTCCAGGAATGCTAGAACTACCGAGCGTGGTTTCGTCTTGGGGTCCCGAGGTTTTGGAATCAGGGATCTATGGGCTCAAATTATATTGAGCGCTTTATCTGGAGGGAGATTAAAAATCTCGTGCAGAAATGAGTCTATGAAAGTGGTCATTGCGCCAGTCTCAGTGCCCTCAGGGAGCCCGTGAATCCGGAGGTTATTCCTGCTATTTCTGTTCTCTAGTTCTTCTAAGCATGCTTCGAGTTGTTGAGAGTGATGGTGTAAGTCCAGAAGGGCTTTGTTATGCACATCAGTGGTGGTGGTATAATCCGTTAAGGTTTCCTTAATTTCCCCAGCTTGTTTGGTTAATGTGGCGATCTCTGTACATTGGTCTGAGACCTTAGCTTCTAATCGCTGGAGTGTCTGGTTGATTTGTTTCAGGGTTTGGCAAAGTTCTCTAGATGTGATCGTGCACTCAGCTTCCTCCCTTGGGGGTTTCAATGCTTTGCCCGAGCGCAAGACTCGGGGATTCCTGGGCCCTCTCGTTGTCGACCGAAGCCGGCATTTTTGAGCTTTTATTTGCTTGACTCATGGAATTATCCCTCCAGCGATGTTTCAGAGGCATCAGATAGTCTGAGGTTCATCTTTTAGTCAACAGGATGATGGATTAAGGGTTAGATGCCTGTGGAATGTTTTGTCGATTGGCGGGGCTCGCTGTTTAGGCTGCCATTAGGCGGGTGTCCCAACCGGAAGTCACCCACTTGTTTCTCTTTTTGCTTCAGTTGAATCTACTCTGAAGTGTTCCAATATACTCTGTTAAGTATCATTTTAGGAAATCGCAGTCTCATCGCTTAAGATGGCAATCTTAGAAAATATGGTCATATTAATTAGTCAGTTTGTTGCTTTTAATCCCAAACCCATGAATGTTTCTACTCTGTTCTCTAGCACAGCTTTAAAGGACCCAAATAATGTGAATCATGCTAATAAAAAGTAATAATTCGTAAGGTATCCTTAAAAAAAAACTAAAACTAAAACAATATACAGCAATGCTTTTTGAAAGTATTGTATATCATTGAATGTTAAATATATTTCTTAAATGTGCAGTATTAATACCTTATATTGCTATAGTTTTGTACATTTGATATTATATAGATGGAATGCAGCAAATGGATCCTTCAGTGCAGTGGCACACGGGATATTAACTCACCGGATTTTAAGGCCCGTCGTGAAATTCTATAACCCCAGTGGTTTACATTTTACAGCACCATCCCTAACCACTAATTAATTTGTTTAAAAGTACAAGAAGAAATATGAATACAATGTCCTTTCTTCAGTCAAGTTTAAAGGTAATCGGCTAATGTTTTGTAAATGTACTGATTAGACTTTTTTTCTAGGAAATTTATGTGCAGTACAGGGAATGCAAGCAGCATACAAAAAATCGTAACATGATTTTGTTCTTCATTACTTTGTACAGTATGCTTACTCATTTCAGTTTATAATTTGCTGGGCATTTGCTTCAAATCAAGAATTCATACATTTTTTAATTCAGAAAGTGTACTGATTTCCTAAAATACAGATTTCTAATAGCATATCAGTAGGCTGTATGTTTCTCAGGGGCCAGAAGACTGGAGATCCTTCAGATGAGAAGTGAAACCAAAATCCCTTCTGCCAACCTCTGGTAGCTGTCCAGGTGGAAGTTAAAGGTCCCACAGCATTGAAATGATTAGGGGAATTTTTTTAAAGAAAAAATAGAAATATAAATATAATCATATCACTTGCACAAATACATTAAGCAAAAAAAAAAAAGGAAAAATGGAGATAAGCAAGAAGGCGATTAAATACACCATGTATCACACATAGGATCCAAAGAAACCTTTAGAGACAAGACAGCTCATCTGCCAGGGTAAATTAAATGAAAATGTCTTACCAGGATTATCAGTGATGGTTTATTTAGACTTCCACCCTATGGCAGTACTCATAAAGATGTACATGGCATACCTCTTTTATCTTATTACCGGATGCCATACAGCAGAACATTGACTTTGGCTGGAGAGGGGTGCAACAGTTACTTCAATAGCAGCATTCATCAAATCACATAGGCGGGCAAGCAGTGCATTATACATAAGTTTATAGGGGAGTTAGGAGGGCCTGTTATTGATATAAGAGTGTTGCCTCACGTGTTCTTAGGGCAAGAGAACTGCAAACCAAAGGTGAGCATTGCTAGTGCCCTAAGGACACAGGAGGCGACACTCTTATATTCATAAGAGACTCCTAGTGCCCCTATAAATTTATTATAGATTGTTTCATGATTTTTAAAAAAATACCCTTTTTGCAGTCCTTTTCTGTGGCATGAGTGGCAGTCATTGAGAAGTCTGTTACAGTGCGCAGCGTGTGAGGTACTGTTACAGCAATGAGTACCTCACAAGCAACAGAAGGTAGCACTGTAACTGGCTGAGGATGCTCCTGTGATATATAATATCAGAACAATGTGCCTTTAAAACATGCTAGCTGCTCAAATCAAAACCAAACTAATGAATTGTTAAAAATAAAAAAAAATATTTTGAGTGAACCCTCTAGCACAAATGTGCTGGCCAAGTTGTAGGAGGCAACTGCAGTCTACCTACTTTTCAGTGCCAGCCCAATGTCTTCATCAGAGTGCTCTGATGAAGACATTGTGTAGATGTAGAAACATAAGCAGATGCAACCACTTCCTGCATCTTGACCAGTGTGTTCAAGTTAGCAGAGTCACTCAAAATATTTTTTATTTTTAGCAGTTTACTGGCTTGGTTCTGATGAGAGTCATTAGCATGTTTCTAAACGAATGTTGTTCCAACATATAATGCATGATTTGCTCACCTATATGATCTGATGAATGCTGCTTTTGAAGTGACCTTTGTCCCCCCAACCCCGCTGAAGCTATTATTTTGATGTATGGTATCTGGTAATAAACCACAAGAGCTATGCCATGTACATCTTTCTGAGTACTGCCATAGGGTGGAAGTCTGAATAAATCACCACTGATAATCCTAGCAAGGTGTTTTCATTTTTCATTTAGCCTGGCGGATGTGCTGACCCATTTCTAAAGGTTTCGTTGGATCCTATGTGTGTTAGATTGATTATACACTCTGGACTTGAATTTTATCCAGTATATCAGCATTTCAGCTGTCATGTGAGCACCTTTACCTTGTGCTTTGATAAATACATCATGCACTTCTAGGGTGGGATATTCAGAAGGGTTGCGCCCCAGCATGATATTCAAAGAGGGATTGTGCCTGACACAAATCCCAATGTGCTGGAGTGCATCAGTAATGTATGCGGCGCAGATAGTGGGGGTGCCCATGCATACTCCGCACATCCTGATATTCAGCCCGGGATGTGCTGAGCCCATGCATGTGCAACCCCTACCTGCGCTGCACACAGGTGAGCCAAAAAAAAAAGTAACAGCTGGCCACCCACAGGTGAGTTGCCATATTGCAGGGCGCAAAACGGCAGCTGCCACCTATGGGTGGCCACCTGAGCTCCGGCTGCACCTTCATGATGGTGCCCCCCCATGCCGGATCACGGGCATATGTAGAAAAACTAATAGTCTCATATCCCTGGTGGTCCAGTGGACTGCTCGCAGCCCAATTGTGGGCTTACATGGAAAGAATTAACAGTTCTACATCCCTGGTGGTCCAGTGGACCACTCACAGCCCGATCGCGGGCATATGTCTTAATGATCAGTCCAATATCCCTGTTGGTCCAGTGGACCACTTGCAGCCTGATCGCTGGCATATGTAGTACATATATTAGTCCTATTACCCTGGTGGTCCAGTGGACTGCTCACAGCCCGATCACGGGAGTCAGTAATATCCCATGACGATCCAATCCAACCCTGGTGGTCCAGCGGTACCCCTCCCCACCCACCCACTGAGCCCCACCACCCTGCTCCCCCAGTCAGCAGCAGCTCCAGACCCGCTTGCTGCCCGCCGCGTGACTCCGTGCGGTAGTGCTGTACACATTCATCCACAGCGTGAGCCAATGGGCGTGCAGCCGTGCAGTACTACACAGTCCAGATATGTGAATGGATCCATTCACATATTTGGACTGTGTAGTATGGTACAGGCTGCATGCCCATTGGCTCACGCTCTGGACCAATGGGCATACAGTACTACCGTACAGAGTCAGTTGGCAGGCAGCGGGGCAGCAAGCAGGTGGGTAACTGCTGCCCGCCGCTGACCGAGGGGGAGCGGGGCAGAGGGGCTTAGTGGGCAGGTGTGGAGGGGGATACCGATGGACCACCAGGGTTGGATTGGATCATCATGGGATATTACTGACGCCCACGATTCGGCTACGAGCGCCCACTGGACCACACAGGGTAATAGGACTATATATGTACTACATATGCCCGCGATTGGGCTGCGAGCGGTCCACTGGACCACCAGGGATATTGGACTGATCATTAAGACATATGCCCGCGATCTGGCTGTGAGTGGTCCAGTGGACCACCAGGGTTATAGGACTAATATATGTACTACATATGCCCGCGATCAGGCTGCAAGCAGTCCACTGGCCCACCAGGGATGGTGTTGACTATTTTAAATATGCTTATGCCCGCGATTAGGCTGCAAGCGGTCCATTGGACCACCAGGGATATTAGACGTGTTCTTACATTTACACATGCCCGCGATTGGGCATTGGGGCACTTTGCCGCAATGTGCAGGAGCCATTGGTCCCCGACGGCTGCAGCCTGCCAGGGCGCCAGGTGCAAGTCACCGGGGATCGGCGCACCTGCATGCAAATGGGGCCATAATAAAATGCCAATGGCCCCATTTGTGCCTTGCATACATTATGGCCCATTTGCATGTGCACTTTTGAATATTGCAGTGGTTGCGCCTATCGCAACAGTGCTTGCGCATCCCCCTGCTCCACTCTGGCCACCTGCACTGGCGCAGTGCCACTGCACCATGTGCACTGTGGTGGTAATGAGCGATATTCAACAATGCTGTGCCATGGCGCAGCTCCGTTGAATATCACCCTGTCAACACCCCTGCGCATCCAAGTTGCGCTGCGCCCAGGCTTGCGCCACAGCCTGGCGCAGTCTGAATATCCCACCCAAGTATTTATCTAAAAACAGAACAAAATACTGTTATATACCCCCTTAATTCCCAATCCATAAATCAGTAACTCCACAAAGTGTGTTTTACTATCCCTGTTTATATATGATTTCTTTTATAAAACTGTTAAAAATCTAGGAAATTGCAATACATGCCCTGCCACCAGCTAGCCTACTGTGCAGCAACTGTCTGTTTATGACTGCCATCATACATTTCCTCATTGCTAAGATTTATAAATGCAGAATCACTTCAAGACTCATCAACTTATTTTGTAGTGTATATATGGTATTTAAAGCATGTACAGAATATTAACATGGTTAATGAGTTACACTGTAATATATTTTCCTGATGAAGTCCAAAGATTTCTGTATCATACAGTATGTAGGATTAAAGGACACATACTCCTTGGGGACATCAGCAGTACATGATCAAAACTTTACCAGATATGGAAATTCTAGTAACAGATACAGCAGTATTTTCCCCCCTTTGATCATATTATGCCCATGGGCAGTATCTCTCTGAAATGCTTTTATTTAGTTTTGTTGCCCACTGGGCAAAAAGACCCATTTACATGGGCACCCCAGGAACACAAGAAGGTTAAGTGACTTGCTCAGGGTCACAAAGTTTGCAAGTAGAGGTTGTGAGAGTCCAACACAAGTGTGCCGAATGTACTAAGCTTATTTACAGTTCAATGCTCTTACCTTTAGATTATACTGCCAGCCCCAATTATGCTTTATGTTGTCTCTCATACACCCAATTTACTATGTATTGAGAGCCATGTGGAAGCCTCCATTTTTATAGGAAGGTGCTTCACAGCCATAAACCTTAGAACAATGCGCACTTGTGCTGGTGGACACTCTCCAAATTGTAGAGTTTCTGTAAATCAAGTAGATTGTATGAAATCATATCACTGCTTTTTATCACCTTCTTGTGCAAGATCACAGCCCCCCCATTTTCAAATTTTTACTAAAACTTGTTTCATATGCTTAAAGAAATTACCCATCAGCTCAAGTGGTATTTCACCAACCCATCCACTCTCCCTCACACTTTTTAGTGGAAAGAATCACCTTTTTACCCAAGGTACACAGAGTTTTATCTCAGTTTGGAAACTGGAACTCAAGTTTGATCCCAAAATGGCATGGTAAAGGAAAACTAATGGGTTTATCAGCCCTAGTCCGTTCTGTTTTGTAGTCAAATTATTTAGGCTTTGTTTCTTTTAACAGGGTTGACTCTACTACCACATAACAACTGGAAAACATTGTATAATTTCATTATCAATGAAGACTAGGGGGAACATAACATTACCAAGATCTTTTTGAACTTTGACATCTTCCAAGACTTCGGTCTGTCAAAATCCTGACTACAGATACTGAGTTTTCCCTTCTAATAATTCTCTGCCACACACTCAACCCAATATTTTGCTCCCAACATTTTGATCAGTCCCCGTATCAGCCAAGTCCACTCTATATTGCCATAATCTTCTGAGAGCTTGTCCCCAGTGCCATTCACACACACTTGTTAGTTTACTCAGGAAGCCGACACCCATGAATAGTCTTTTAAAACCACTAAAACTGTCTGGATTAAAAATCTGTTTTGCAAGCAGATGCAGTCATCACCTGTATATGTGAGTACTTTTACTTCCAATGATGGATCATATAACTTTATTTTATCAACAAACTGATGTTGTAGTATTGTACGTATTAGTGGCTCTAAACAGAAAGTATACAATACTGCACTCAGGGGGCCACCTGTCTTACTATGACCTTTACTTTTCTCCTAATCCCAAACCACCCATTCACATGTGGAATGACAAATGCATATGGGTCTAATAAGTTTAGCAACTAAATAAACCAATCTGGTATCCCATATGTCTCAAGGTCTAAAACATATACTCATGTAGTAGTCAGTCAAGGCCTTGTCTTGGCCCAATGAGCTATAAAATACTAACATACTATTTGCCAGCAGATTAGGCCTTATGGTCTATCGAGTCTGCTCGAACCTAGATCCTTAGTTGGGTGCCGAGACCCTCCCATCCCTTGTGCTCCAGAAACCCCTATCATCCATCCCCACCCCACCCCCGGGACAGGCCATCATCTGATACATCCACTTTCTGTGTCTGTCCCACCCCCTCTTGAAGCCCTCCACTGTGGATCTCTGAACCAGCTCACCAGGCAGTGCATTCCAAGGGTCCACCACCCTCTCAGTGAAAAACCTCCTCCTCTTTTCCCCCCTCACCCTTCCACCTTCCAACTTCAAACCATGCCCTCTGGTGATACCTCCCTGCTTTAGTCTAAAGATCCCCTCCACGTTTACCCTATTTATTCCCTTGAGGTACTTGAAGACCTCAATCATGTCCCCCCTGTCTTGAGACATCATGAGAGTTCACCCTCATCCTCTACTTTCCACCACTTCTTATATAGTTAAATTAGCCTGGATTCCTTGGTTCATAATCAGTGAAGTTTGTATCACTTTTAAATGTCTTTCTGATAATCTTCCCACTCTGGACACCAGGATTTTTGCTGAGATTTTATTATCTTGATCCATTGAAAAATCATTTACCAATATCTACCAACTTTTCGTTTTTATATAAAAAAAAGTAAAGCATCATATAGCTATCTTTTGGGTAAACAATTGTTTTTAAAGTGCACTATTGTACACCTCAAACAAAACACCAATGAAATAGTCTGTTGCAAGCTTTTACAGTTCTGACATGAGACCATCAGGTCCCCAGAGCAACCTTCAAACTTGAAGATTTTTTACCTTCCCATACATAGAAACATAGAAATAGTTGGCAGATAAGGACCGCCAGGCCCATCCAGTCTTCCCATAAGTCTTACACTTGTATGCTGCAAGTAATTTATAATAGGGCAGCTTCTTTGGCCATAGAACAAAGGTGCATTCTCTTTCTTGCTATATCATACTATAATTTGTTCTCTTTCTTGCTAAATCATATTACTATTGGTTCAAAATCAGGTGGAATTCTAGGGATATCAATATCTGTCATAAAATATTACATTTCTTCTGTTTCTGTTCTCATCAGAGTAGCCCATTCTTCTCAACATATATAGTGTGATTACTTGCATGAGACCATCTTTATCAGTCATCTGCATCCCTGCATTTTATCCCCTCCTTACAGCAATTATGTGGATAACTAAAACAAATTTGGCATTGTGATCTACACTTTTGTTCTGTGGCCAAAGAAGATGCCCTATTATAAATTACTTGCTGCATCTCTTCTTTTAGCTGTCCAATAAGTTATTTATTGTCCCTTCCTTTTGCAATAACTCAAATTATTTACATATAATTGTGCCTGAAAATCTAAATACCTTATGTAATTTTTCCTCACTTTCTCTTTTACGAATTTTTATAACGTATGTTTCATATCACATTTTGTATCTTACCACCTGTGACACATCATCATGCATCATTTGTGCCTAGCAATGGGCAGCAATGAATTCCATCAACTCCCCCTGTAACTTTACAATCTCTAACAAAGCATTATTTAATTGCCTAACTCCTGGTCCTATCTGGACTCTACTATTAAGATTTAGTCTTATTCCCATCAAGCAGTGATCTGTTACTTCAATCAGCTGTACCTATGCTGTGTGTGATAGTACATTTGAAGATTAAAAGGGCATTACATATAATTTTAGGAGCTCAAGTCACTCACGAAGATGCCTTAATAAAGTGTAATTTTGTAAGGTTAGATAAAAGAAGGAAGGAAATGGCAAACAAATTGTTCATGGAAGCTTGTGAGCCTCAATATAAACTGCACCCCTGTTACCATCATAAGATGTGGCTGTGTATTGTTTAAGAAAGCAAGTCAGGTGGCGAAAAGCAATCATTAGAACTGAGAAATATAGAGCATCCTTTTTATATGGTTCTTAGATAAATAAAACTCCCTTGTGTGATTGGATGTAGTATGAATAAAGAAATTAATTTTTGTATCATCATACAAGTTTTTATAATATTGTAATATATGGATTTTCAAAATGATACCCCTAAAAAGCATACAAAAAATCCCTTGTAATACACCGGTGCAAACTCAATAATGGTATCAATGGAATCCCGTAATGTTATCGTTGATATCCCGTAATACTATCAATGGAAGATCTCAACAATAGTATTATTGCAAACTGACTAAAATGCAAGCGCCATCGAACAGCTCACACTGACCACGAGCCGGCTTTTTCTGTAACTGTCACATACAGTAAAAGCCAACAAAACATTCGCGTTGCACCTACAGTCTGATATTCAGATCCCATTGCAACTTCTTTTGGGATTTAGCCATCAATATTCAAAAATCCCCTCAACCAGCAAAAAAAAGATGGTACGTCATGTACTCCAACTCGGAGTCTGACTAAGTCTCCACAGCAACAGTCGCTCGCTCATGAAAAAAAATAGTTGTTACTGCTGTTTCGTTTGGCAGTTTCTTTAACACTGCGCAGTTTTGCTGTTTGAATTTTGGAAACACTTTTGATGATGCCGCAATCATTGACTCCTACTCACATGAAAATCACCTCAGCACCCCAACCGAAGATTCCTCATTCTATGGCAAAGTTACACCCTTACAATTTCCGCTCATAGATTCATATATTGGTAACAAATACATTCTTCAGGTTACACAGTAGTGCTGTTCGATCTGGGCACTAGAAACCTCTTGAGCTTCGCTCTCAAGGTTTACTGTGCCCCCAGATCCTCTCAATGAATGACTGCCTTATAATACACCAGAATGTATCTATTATTATATTTGTATTGGCTTTGTTGTAAAGTGTTAATATTTGCTGAATCTGTTTTTTTTTTTTATGTCAATGTATGATGTATTTTCAAGTTGTTGTTTTTTTTCTATTTTAAAATGTATGTAACTTCAGCCATTACTCTCTTTGTTGGGTATTTGGCTGCAATGTGTGGTTAAATAAACTAAAACTAAAAAGACAATTCATTCAACTGTGTAAATGTCCCTTAAAACAGGTGAATCTCCTTTCTTTGTGATGTACTGTAACTGATATGCCTCTCTCAGCTCTATCATATCACATACATCTTTTAGAAAATTTGAATACCAATAAATTTTCTCAATACATCACTTCTTTCCTATTGTCTTCCTTCACTCTGGAATGTACTCCCATCCTCATTCCATTTCACTACCTCCCCTGTTTCCTTCAGGTATCAGCTGCATCTCCTTCCTGCTCCTCCTCTCCAGTTTTCCCCCTACCTGTCACCTTACATTTTCCTCTTACCCCAGTGTAGGTGTGGCTGAAATGCCTGATTTTTGCTGTTAGACTGAGAGTGGATCATTACACATGACTTTAACATGAACTGGCAGTCTGACCAGGCAAATGAAGCCAGAAAGGCCTTTGTCAGAACTGGTTTACTTCAAATCATCATACATACAACCCACATCACCTACAGGACCACTTACTAATCCACCCTCAACCGGATCATTTTCTCCAACCCCTACCAAGTGTCTGCCTCTGACTTCCTCCCAGACTGTCTAAGTGACCACTGTGCTGTTTTGTTTTGCTATTGGTCAGCCAAGGGCCTGAAAGGAGATCCTAAGTATATCTTCACCAGGTACCTGAACAAGCTTAACCTTTAGGAGTTCTCAAAGGCTCTCCACAATGTGGACTGGTTATTCACTGAACACATCACCAACATTGATGAGGCTTTTGACACTTTCAGGAAGGTAGCAGTATAGCGTAGTGGTTTAAGGCTCTGAGCTGCAAACCCGGATACCTGGGTTTGAATCCCATAGTCCCCACTTGCATATTGAGTGATCCTGAGCAAGTCACTTAACTTCCTTGTGTTCCCAGGTCGCATCTGTAAACGAGCTTTCAGCTTAGTGTGTTTCTCCTGGTAAATAAAATTAACAAAAAAGCATGAAGACAAAAAAAACAAGTCTTTCCTTGCCATATGTGACTCTTTCATTCCCCTAAAGAAACTCAGGATCAGGGGTCAGGGAAACGAATGGCTCACTCCTGGCCTCCTGAAGCTCATGAAGACTAGGGACAAAGCCTGGGCCAAGTATAGAAAATGTACACTACCCAACCTCCTTCAAGACTTTAAAGCTCTTCGACGAGCCACACCGGTGACCCAGGTTCATAAACAGACTCAGGATGCCGGGGGCTGGCAGGGGAAGGAGAGGACTGAGCATCTGCCAAGACTGCTCTCCTCTCCTGGGGTGGGTAGTGGGGATGCATTGCTCTTGCAGCAACCTCTGGTGGAGACCGGGGGAAGTGCAGATGCAATGCAAGGGAACGTCACCAGAAAAGCAGAAAAATAGCTTTGTGTTCAGTCGGATGATGGCCACCTGGTGATCTGAGGCTGTTGATGTCTCGAAGCTCTCGATCTCTCAGCAGTTCTCCGAGGGTCAAGTATAGTGCTAGCCTGCCCCTCTGGTTACTTCCCCCTCAGAGGAGGGGGACCCGCCCAGAGAAGGATTATATCCGGGTTACCCTGGGAGACAACTGCAATAGGAGGGTTGGGGCTTGGGACAAGATGGATCAGATGCAGCCTTGGCACAGCCTGAAGGAATGGCTGAGGCGGTAGCACGTAGGAGAAGAAAATAAATAACATACAAAAAAAAAGCTCTTCAAAATAGGTGGAAATCAGCTGTCTGTGCCACAAAAACAAACTTCATTAGGGAAAAGCAACTCCACAGTAGCCATGACCAGAACGTCACCTGGCAGACTTTAAATAACCTGTTAGGCAGGAACAGGAAAGATGATCCCATCTCCCTGTCTAGGAATGGCAGGCTCATCTGTGGGCCCCGAGAAATTGTCAACCTTTTCAACATCCACTTTGATGACCTGGACTATTATAAGCCCATGGTTTCCCCACTACCCAGGAACCCTACTGACCATACACCTTCATCCCCTTCTCCCACGCAGCTCTCCCCCAGACATCCCAAAATTCTACTTCCACCTCCTCTCCCCAAGATAAGTCTCTACCTATATTAGGAAAAACAAATATTAGGAAGAACAAGGGGGCACAATTTAAAGATAGAGGAAGGATGGCTCAGAGGTAATGTGAGGAAGTATTTCTTCATGGAGAGGATTGTAGATGCATGGAACAGCCTTCCTGAGGAGGTTGTGGAGTCAAAAACAGTGAGGGAATTCAAGAATGCATGGGACAGACATAAGGCAATTCTAGTGGGGGGTAGGAGGAAGTAGGCTGTTTGTTAACTAGCATCTACAGCTTATCCATTAGGTTGGAAAATGGGCAGACTAGGTGGGCCAAGTGGTCCTTATCTGCCATCAAATTCTGTTTCTATGTTTCAATCCAAGACCCTGCCTTGGCCCCAATGGAGTTGATTTCCATATCCTTACACTCGCCTTTGTTCCCATCGCCATCCCCCTCATGAACATATTCAATTTCTCTCTATGTGCACTAGTGTCTTTCTAGCAAAGGAGAATGCCATCATAAAACCCTTGCACAAATCTGGCCCCCAAAATTATGTTGGTAATTATCGTCCCATGTCTATTTTCTCCCCACTTTCCAAGATCATTGAGGAAATTGTTCTAGATCAGACTAGGCTTTTCCTTGATAAGTACAAGGTGTTGGTAAGAAGGGCCCTGATGCCTGGGATAAGGTATTGTTTTATCCTGTATAGGGTGCTAAGCCTCTGATGAGAATGCATGGGGTAGGCATAAGGGAATTTTAATGGAAAGGAAGGGGGTGAGAAAGAGCTGGAGATCAAGTAAGATCTGTAGTGACACTGTAGGTAGAGAAAAATGAGCAGACTGGTTGGGCCAAGTGGCCCTTATCTGCCATCAACTTCTATGTTTTTATGTTTCTATGTAAGGGGAAACTTATTATATTACACATTGGATGGGCATGGGGGGAGGAGCAGGGCAACCACTAGACTGCCAGGGATGAGGAAACAAATTGCAGATTGGATCGGCATGGGAGGGACCACTTGACTGCCAGGGATGGGGAAACATATCACAGATTGGATCAGTATGGGAGGGACCACTTGACTGCCAGGGATGGGGAAACATATCACAGATTGGATCGGCATGGGAGGGACCACTTGACTGCCAGGGATGGGGAAACATATCACAGATTGGATCGGTATGGGAGGGACCACTTGACTGCCAGGGATTGACAGCAGATGCTGTGAGGCAGCTATTGGGGGATTGGTGAGTGGGGGTTGGGGTGGGGGGTGGCCAAGGCTCTACACAATAACTCCGCCCATTTGTCCATAGTAGCATCAGGCTGAGCTGCTAATGGTCACATAATGACATGCAAATGACCCCTTAGCACCTTGCATGTCATATGTGGTCATTAGTATGCCCCCCAGCCCTTCACATAAGTCTATTTTGGACATATTTTATGTCCATGAATTAGCTCAAAACATCCGCAAATGAGCCCTCTGGAGTCATTGACATCCAGTAACATTTCCCTTGCTTAAGACTGACATCCTGTTTTCATTGTGTGGACGTCACCTCTTTAAGGGTTTTTTTTTCAGTCCTGTGGATGGGTTGCACCATGCCAGTTGCCATGGCAATCTTTTTTTTTTGTCTTCTTCAAAATTCTGGCATCCCCCTCCCGCACAAACTCCCATTCATTTCATGCATGTAAATGCGCAGACCACTTGGTGCCTTCAGTCAGCAGGAGGACAGACTGTGTTCTGAGAGAAGAGCAGCCAGTGAGCCTGAGGGCAGGAGTGAGTAAGCGAACTTGTGAATTGATCGAGGGCTGGGATGGATGGAGTAGGACTCCAGACTTTTGGGAGAGGGACTTTTTCTGAGTCAGACAGGCAGCAGCAGTTTTGTTTGAGCTGAGCAGTTCAGGAGGATCTGACCAGAAAAAGAGCCAGCTGGGACACGAAGTCAAACCACCATACACATGTGACAGTGGTGAGGGGTGCCTGTGCAGCTGTAGCAGGCAGAGGGGCTTAGCTAGGCCAGGGTAGCATGGGAGTCTGGGACTAGTCTGTGAGGGAGCCGAAGGACTGGAGCCTGCTGCTTGGTCGCATCAGTTGGAAGGTGCCAGCCTAGTGAAGTGGACTCTGTGAACCTGACTGCATAGCATGGCGTTGAATCCAAGAGGAGGTGTGTGTGTACTGCCTGCTGCATAGTGCCTGCTGAGGAGCAGAGGGCCAGAGAAGGCATCATCTGGAAGAGGGAGGTAGAAGGACTGGTCCTGAGGCATGAAAAAACTAACTTGTGCTGACTGGCACTGCTGTTTGGCTCCCTAAAGAAAGTTTCTCAGGTTGCACAGTGCAAGTTGCAGGCTGCAGCCTTGTTGCAGGACTGGAGGAGTGCAGAGACTAGCGAGAGCTCGAGGACTGGAATGAGAGTGGCTGACCAGGGTTATCTGAAAAGGATAAGGTTCTTTTTTTTTTTTTTTTATTAGACACACCACCATGTCTGCTCTGTTCTGCATTAGATTTGTGACTGTCCTGTAATGTGACTGTCCACAGTATTGATCCCTTGCCTCTTAATGTATCTAGCATACAGTACATCCTATTACATTGAGCTTTTTGTTCTATGTTAGCAGGCATTGATCACTGACTCCCTTTGACCTTAAAATTATAAAAGAGACTGCAAATATGTTTGTCAGGATCCTTGGAGTGATTTAAATATATTAAACCATGAACTTTTTTGACATATTTTATTTTAAAATGTCCCTTCATTGAAATAAACTGGATAAACTGATTGTGAAAAAAATGCATTTGTTTTCCTCAGTAAAATGTGTTACTCATACTGGTTTCATCTCAGAAACAGATGTCTTTTCTTTTTAAATGCTGTGAGGAGACCATGCTGACTTAGCTTTGCATACAGAGTGTGTGACTTTGTTTCTGGAGGTGCCTTGTGACTACATGGGAAAGGGAGCAGGCAGGGGATGCCAGGCAACTGGTCCCCAGGGACAGAACAGGGATGTACAGTATGTTCACACTCTAGTGTCCCACAAAGTGCTGTAACTAACATTATTACATATTTACTGATACTGTAATTTAATTCTAAAGGATATCACTGCCAAATTCCAGTATGCTATTAAAAGGTGCCTGACAGACAGTGCTGGGGGGGGTAGAGACAGTGATTATCAGCATGGGTGGCTGGCAGTAACATGCAATAATGTTATTTCCACATTCCACTTAGAATCTAGAAAGAAGTGAAGTATTCATAAGGTCAATTAGTTGACTTCTAAAACTATAGTACTTGGAGTATTTTGATGCCAGAATTTGTCGACTGTAATTATTTTGACTTCCAAAAAATTAATGGCTGGAGTATTTTGACTCCAGTGAAACTGAAATGACTTCCAAATTTCAACCCATGGAAGTATTTGACTACCACCCAAAAATAATTATCTGAAGCCCTGATGCCAGCCTCTGAATATGGTTATCAGGAGCAAAAGTGGTCTTATGTTTGGGACATGCTTACTCTCTCTCTTTCTCTCTTTCTGTCTCTGCTCCTGTGAGTCAGATTACAACAGGGGTCTGTGTTACCACCATGTGTAGTAATTGTGCTGCACTAACATGGCTTCATATTCAGACAGGCACTGCGCACCTTGCAGGGTGTGCTACCTGTCTGAGTATGAGACCCCAGCTAGTTGTGTGCTACAGTATTTCATGGATATTGCTAATGGCTCTAATGCACCAATAGTTTACTTTAAAAATACGACCCATAAACAAAAAAAAAAAATCTCATTATTAATGATCCAAACTAACAAATTAAAACCCCAGCCCCCATGCAGAAATGGAGCTAATGCTTTTCAAAAAAGCTTTTCCTGAGTAAGTTGTTAAATAATAAAAAGTCAAATAATTTGGCTAAGCACCATATAAATATACACAAATATGTTTCCAAAGCAACGTTTCTCAGTGACCTCTCCACAGCAGCTCTGACAGAAGAATATTTAGATGGAAAATTTGGATAGCTACTGTAGCTATACAGTACTGATTGGTTGCCCTAAACTGCCATCACTTTTGCTGCTCAGCACAGACAGTGAGCGAGATTTTCACAATAGCCAAGCTCCCTCGAGCTCCCAAACTGATGCCCAAAAATTGCAATCCCTCTACAGTTGCAATTCTCCTGCCTCAGTAAGTTTTCAAAAGACAGCATGAGAAGGATTCTCATTCACATTCATGGTTGACACAAATGGGAGTTTTGCACCCACAATTATGTGGCATTACTCGAGACTATGATATACAAAGTTTAATGCATATTGCTGGAGGAGACATCTCTGCTGTGAGTTCAGAATGATGCAGCTTACTGTTCCAGATATTAACTTTGCACCTGCCGACTTAAATGCAGCACACAGTGGCACTGCAAGATGTGCCTTGCACATGTCATGATACACAGCTGTGCACTGCATCAGCAGTTTCATGCACCCAGACAACCCCTACCTCCGGTCTATGGTTCTTAGGTGAATTATCAGTTCTTCACTCCCTAACCACACATCTTGAAATTCCCTGATGGTCCAGAGGTCCCACTACCCCATGATCCTTGGTGGTACAGAAATTCCCCCTCCCTTCCTCCCATAGTGTCTTGTATTTCTGGTGATTCCCCTCGCTTAACACAATGGCTGACTCTGTGCCTAACTGGCTGCCCATGAGCCCTGCTCAATCCACTGCTGCTCCATTACCTCATGCTTTTAGCAGAAAGAAACTGGAGGAGGTTGCAGTGGCATACAAACTGGACCAGTAAGAGCCATCTTGCAACCAAAACTGACCCTGCATGCTGTGTGCTTGGCAGCCCCCACCCCCTTTCCAGAAACTCACAATAGCCATTACAAGCACAAAGGAAAGGTACGTGTTCTCTGTTGAACATAACCCAATGGGGTTGCAAGGGCCATGCTGGCACTAGATGATCTTGGGGACTACGTAGTATTGTCATTAGCAACTGAAAATGAGGCCCACCATATCTGCAATGAATTTCAACAGTGTGCAGCCATATGTATTACAACCACATTAAAGACCTCCTATGGCATTATATTCCAGAACGCCTCCTCTGCTCCACTGGGAAGAATCTTTTGGAAGTTCCTTGCATCCTCTTGAGGTTACCTGGGGACAGGGACTTTGCAGTTGCCGCTCCCTGGCATGAAGCTCCTTTCCTTGCTATTTGCATTCAGCCCTCTTATTAAAGGCTTTTCGATGACACTGAAAAGTAATGTATTTTGCTGGTTTTCTTTGACCCTGGTTGATCTATGTATGTTAATTTATAGCAGAGTTTCTGTAATTTCTATTAGAACTGTAATTCATGCTTTACTGACATTTTCCACTGTCCCTGGCAGTATTATTTTGTGCAGTTCATGAAGTCTACAGGATAAGGCACTATAGAAACACAAACTGATTAGAGCCAACCCAGTGGCACTTACTGTTGAGGCTCTGGATGCCACAACTCGCACTATGCCGGTGACCTGGGTACAGGAGCAAATCTGGGTCACCAGGAGTAGGCTGGAGGGGGGTAAGAGCTGGATTGAGTCACCGATTGGCAACTCTCCACTCCTGGGGATGGTTAGGCACTGTTCCAACTAGTGGACGATGTCGGGAGGAGAGGATGGTGTTAGGCGATTGGCCGAAGCCATGTCTCAGCACAGCTTACCACATGGACTTTGGTCCTATGTGCTGACATCCTTGGGGGTGGAGATTGGGGGAGTAACATAGTCACACAAGGTAACCATGAAAACCCCACACCCCACAGCTGAGCAGTGTCATCCACGGTGGGTGGAGGGGGGATGGGCTCCACAGAGCTTGGTCTAGCCAAGGGTGAAAAATTTGTGCACAAACTGATTGAGTGATTCAACTGTCCCACAACTGTCTCAATAATGCTACAGATAGAGGAAGCAGAATAACTCTCAGCCCATTAGGCTAGAGGTTGTCTCTGTGCTGGAACAATTTCTACAAGAAATTGAGGACTGGATGACTTCCAGCTGGTTGAGTCTTAATCCAGGCAAGATAGAGTTGTTGCTGGTAGAGCCAGGTTCTCAAGGGTCAGCTAGACTGAGTGATGTACTGGTTGTACCATCTTCAAGGCCACTGATTTATGGTGATTGAAATAATGAAATTCCAATTTTAAGATTTGAAATTCCAGGATCATACTGGTGATTGCTAGTCTACTGTCTGTATTTTACCAGGATCCTACTGTCAGTCTTTTAGTATGTGTATAACTAATTACAATAAAAGCAGATTTTATATGCAGCAAAGTAACAGTATAAAAAAAACTGTACGGGAAGCAATTTAAAGGAAAAAACAAGTTATGTAGATTTACTGATCTAGTATAAAATGTTAAATTCTGAGAAACTTTTTTACCAGTGTGTAGATCATCCTAATTCCAGAATTTTATTGGGTTTTCCAGTACAAAACAATAAACTGTGGCCTTGGCAATTTGTGGCTAGGATAAACAATCTGGTGTTCTAACACTGTAACACCATGTGGCAGCTGTAGTCTGCTGTGGATTTCTCCAGCTACAAAATATCTCCCAGATAAAATCCTGTCTTGTGTAAAAGGATGCGGGGACCCTGGCACTTGCTTTTTTTTACCTCAGCACTTGACTACTGCAATGCTGTAAACCTAGGGAAGACTGAAGGGTTGGTGGGTCACCTGCAGCTAGTGCAGAATGCTATGACCAGGTTAGTCACCAGACCAGCATATATGAAGCACATCTCACCTGTGCTGTGTCATCTGCACTGGCTACCAATTTGGTGATGCGCTACCTTTCAGACTACATTATTAAATTACAAGGCCCTGCAAAATTGGACACTGCCTACTTAAAAGATCTCTTGGTCTGCTATTGTCCTAGTCACTGTTCTGCTCTACTGAGGGTTTTCTATGGGCCATTCTGGGGTTGGATTTAAACAACTGGGAGACCAAGCTTTATTGGTAACTGATTCTATTATTTGGAACTCACTACCCTTCCATCTTAGGAGTTTCCCCTCAGTGGAGGTGTTTAAAAAGGGTCTGAAATGCTTTTCATTTATGCAAGGTTTTAGAACAGAATGAACTATATCAGCTTGTCTTCACTAAGTACTTGGGGCTGGCAGTATAGCTTAGAGGTTAGAGCAATGAGCTGTGAATGAGCCTGGTACATCCAGCAGACCTGGATTTGAGTCCCATAACCTCCACTTGCATAGTGTGTGACTCTGAGCAAGTCACTTAACCTCCCCAGTGCTTCTGGATCACCCCTGAAAACAGGCATTTGAGCTTAGTGGGCCTTACCCGGTTACCAATGAATTAAAAAAATTAACATTATTTAATTTCTTTATAAAATGTGGATTTTATTAGTGTATATACAAATTTGTCTGTGCTGTGACTGTAAAATTCACTGGACACTTAAAATAGGGTGCTGTACAAACAAAATCCCCTTGCTTGCCACTGAAAAGTGTCACATATCAATTTAAAATCCCGGATCTGCCACAAAATGAAACTGTGCCAGAATTTTGAAAGTTTTATTTTGTGGGGTGTTTGGGTCTTTGAAAGTCATGCCCATGTCATTCAGTTTGATTGAGCAAATGCAGATATTCCCCCTTAAAGCTTTGCTTAATTTGGAGTAGATAAAAGCAGATAGAGAATGTCATATTTTAATACAATTTTGGAAAAAGCATAGTAGTAGTAAACTATTTAAAACATATTTGCTGCAGGTTATCAGTGTAATAGTCCACTCAGTTAATAAAAAAATTCAAATAAATATCAAAAGGCATTTTCAGTTATTTAGGCAAAACAGTGTGTCACTGTGTGATCACTCATCCATTTCACTGCACAATGGACATTAACAAGTCAGTCAATTGTAACAGTGCCCTGTCCACTTCAAGCTCCCATCCATCACTGAATCCCCAAAGCTGTAGCCTCTCTGCAATCCCCCGCAGTATATAAATGAGTATTGAATTAAAAACAGACTGTCTGGACCTTATGGTGATTTTATAAAACACAGAATTTGATAGTCAAAAAGTTGCATCTGTCGACAAGTCAGAGCTGTCCGTGTACTTGAATATCTCTCTGGACAAAAGTAAGAAAAGGTGTGATTAAATGGCAAAATTCAATATTTCAAGATGTTATCAGGTGAAACCCCTGAGCTAACTCAAAAAGGGCCCTCAAGAAAAAGTGCTCTTACTTTATTTTTACTTTTTATATCACTGCTCTCAAGTTATTTAAAGCAATATGTCTGCAAGCAAAAACAATTACCCTATTTTTGCATCATTGAATTAAACATGGACCACACATCCTAATTTCGATTAGTGAGAACGTGTAAATTAACTTTTTTATAAATTATCTCATTGATTTCCCAACTCACACCACTGTAAACAAATAATTATTTGTTCTGTCCACCCGGTTTCTAAGTATATAGTTGAATTTGTTTTTAAAATGAATATGGTACCAGTATATTTAAAAACAGGGAACATGAGCCTTTTTTTCATTCAGTAGATGCAGTAAATGTAATGGAATCAAAACTACTGTTTTCTTTGTCATGTGCCATGGCTGCGGTTCAATAAACTACGGCAATGTTGTATTTTATAATGTTACAATGAGCGACTGCCTTTTGTTAAAAGACTGGTGTTCAGCAAATGGTGTAGCTGCATTGTAGGACCATGTGAAGTAAGAGACATCACATGACAGGGTGTTGGATGTGCTCAATATACCATGATTATTGGTGCCTAAAGAGCAGCTGACGTCTTCAGGAGAACGTCAACAAAATGAAACATTCAGACTCCGTTCAACTTGTATTTCAGCTTATTTCTGTATTCCTCCTCCCCGTTATTTATTACTGATGTAATTTGCATGAAAGCAGGATGTTTTCTCATGATGAGTTCATCTATTCCTGATCCTTTCTCCCTCCTGAAGTCATAATGCACTGCTTGTGACATCACAGTTACTCCCATGGCAACAGATTGTGATGTCATAACAGAGGGTCATGACTTGAAGTAGGGAGTAAGCTACAAAGGCAGATGAACGCAAAGGAACTCTAAAAGATAAAGATCATGTATTCATGAAAATTTCCTCAGTAGTAAATAATATTGAGGAGACATCTATAGAATATATATGGAATGCAAGCTGAATTGTACCTAAATATTATGTTTTTCAAAGTTTTCTTTGAGGCATCAGCAGCTCTGTAAGCCACGTGGCAAAGTTAAGTCACCCACAGCTATAGTATATTGAGTACAACCGACACCCTGTCATGTGGTGTCACTTACTTCACATGGTCCTACAATGCAGCTACAGTATTTGCTGAACACCAGTCTTGTAACAAAAGGTAGTCACTCATCGTAGCTGATGCACCAGTTAGCACTTTGTGGATGCTGTTAGAGAAGGGACTACAGGCTCTTAATCCCATTGCCTAGTAGCAGTCCTGTGTCAACAATCCCAGCATTAGTGGACCAGCAGGAGTGGAGTTCCTTGAAGTGGAGTCACGAGGTGAGATGCCAGGACACCAAGGGACTCTGCCTAGCTCCCCTCCTGTAGCCTTAAAGTGTTACACTCCAGCTATTTTACAGCACATATTTCCCTCTCAGATGGTACTGATGTCCTTCTGGCATTGTGTTTATACTTACAAGTTTTCATAGCTAACTAGTACATGTTCTGGTTAGCTCTATTTGTTCATGTGTACCATCTAGCTACTGTGGGGTGCTGACTGAGTCCTCTCCTATACTGTTTTTAGAAGCAAAGTTATGGTAGTACATGAGGCAGTATAGCATAGCGGTTAAGGGCAAAAAGCTGCAAATTGAGAGACCTGGGTTTGAATTCCATCAGCCCTCACTTGCATACTGTGTGACCTTGAGCAAATCACAACTTCCTTGTGCTCCCAGGTCACACCTGGAAACAAGCTCCAGCTTAGTGTGCTTTTCATGATTAAATAATTTCTCCTTCCCCCCTTTCAAAGGTTTTGGCAAAATAACTAGTGTTTTGTGTTTGCTGCTTAGTTTACAGTTCTGTTTCCTGCCCAGCTTCATCCTGTCATTCAGGGGCCTAGCATACTGTATTTTGTTACTGTTTTTCTGCTTATTATTTGGGGAAAGGGGGGAAATTGTTTAACCAAGAAAGACACACTAAGCTGGAGCTTATTTCCAGGTACACCCTGGGAGCACAAGGAAGTTAAGTGACTTGCTCAGGATCACACAGTATGCAAGTGGGGGCTGATGGGATTAAAACCCAGGTCTCCAGCTTTGCACCTCATTATTACACTTTAGTCCCTCCAACCCTGACTAGGTTCCCCCTAAATTACTCCCTCTGCCTCCCTATCTGGATCAGGGCTATGCTCTTCCTAGCCTCCCAATCTGGGTCACTGTCCTTCCCTCCCCTTCCCCCATCTGGGCTAGGTCTACACTCTCCTAAGCTTCTCTATCTGGGTCCAGTTTCCCCTCCTCATAGCCCTCTGGGTGTTCCTCTCCACTGCTAGGCTCATTCACTATGCTGCCTCACTCGTTTCCTCTCCTCCCCTTCCTCTTTTCCATCTCCTCCCTTCCTCTCTCCCTCTCTCCTATTTCATCCTCCTCTCTCCCTCTCCCATCTTTCCTCTCTCATCACCGCCCTCCTTTCCACATTTCCCCTGGAGTCCTAAGTGCTGTCACCTACCACCTCTTTGTCTCCACCTTGAAACTCCCTGGCACCTCCTGTTCCCTCCCTCATACACCCAAATCTGCTACCCTCCTAACTTCCACCCCACAACTCTCCCCTCCAAGCAGATACATAGATCCATTAAGCTCATTGTTACCTTCCTTCTTCTGGTGGCAGGTGACATCAAACTGAATCCTGGCCCTTCCCCCTCCTCCGCCCTAATGCATTTGGGTTGCCCACCTTCAGATTTTCAGCCTCCTTCTGAAGCTGGATTTGTTGCAGCCTTTCTTGGTCAACCTCCAACCAGGTGTTCTCATCATCTCAGAGTCTTGGCTCTCTCACAAGGTTCAAGTCTTGGCAGTGACCATCCCAGGCTAATCCACAGCTAGGCAGGTCAGGATCCCCAAAAGGGGAGATAGTGTTACAGTCTACCTATCCGCTTGCATTCAATTTGTGTCTGTGCTACCAGTCTCCTCCACCACAGTCTATGAGCTGTTCCTCCTAAAACTCACCCTCACCCTCTCAGTCCTTCTTTTTGTTGCATGGGTGTATTGCTGTCCTGGCCTGTCCCCTGCTGTGGCCACTGAACTCCTCTCCTCCATCTGCTCCCACTTCCTGTCTGGTGAGTTGCTTATACGTAGGGATTTTAATATTAATTGGTTCTCCCACTTTGCCCACAAACTTTGTCTAAATGTTAAATCCCTCCAGTTATCTCAACTGATCTCAGACCCCACCTTGCACTTCACATTGTTATTTTCACTTGCATATCTTGTATTGCTCTCCCCAACCCCTCTCACCCTCACCCCCAGGACACAAGTGGAAATGAACTGTTACCAGTTATCAGTCAATCAATCAATCAATCAGTAAACTTAAAAGTAAAAGGCAAAAAAATGACAAAAGGAAAAAAAAACTAAAGATTACGGATTGAAACATGAAAGGAGATCTTTTTTTTCTGTTTCTGGGTTTTGGTGGTCTTGGAGCAGTAGTGGAGGTGAAAGTCTTTAATGTTTTCCACATTAAAATGTACTATATTTAAGTTTTTTAAATATTACTGAGATGTGGCACAAGTGACGTATTTTAAAAGTGCACTTTAGTTGGAGTTCCTTGAAACGTTCAAAGAACCCCAAACTTTAGTTGGGGAACCCCAATGAGAGTGTGTGATTGTGCTGGTTTCAAGACCAGTTTATGATCAATCAGACTGCAGAATTTGTGGAACCTTTTTTTAACACATACTGTAGGATCATACATATCCACTGTTGGCAGATGATGTCATTTCCCAGTTTAATGAGAGACATATACAAGTTCTGGGAGTTCTACGTGTCCTGCAGCTCATAACAATACCATTTAGAAATTTAAATGGGGCAGAAGAGTGTAAATGGAGGTGGATACAAAAGAACTCTATCCCCTCCTAAAAAAGAGAATTTTGTTTTATATAGTTAGCAGAGAGACACAAGTAATTTACTTCTATTGTCAGTATTCTAAGACAAATTAAATAACTATGCAGTACCCCCAACATGGTGGAAATATTTATGATATTTAATAGGAAAATACTAACTTAAAACCATTCATAAGTTGGCATATTTTTAAAAAATACACATTTTAAACTTAGCTTTGGAATCTCATGGCTTGGATTTTCAACAGTTTGACTCCAGACTATGCAGGGAACAGATGGGCAGACTGGGTGGGCCAAACAGTTCTTTTCTGTCAGCAAATTCTATGTTTCTATAGCCCCTTTTCACACATCCAGCTCTGCACTTTATTGATTGGTGCAGATCAGCTGCAGCATTGCCTTTTCTGCAAGTACAGGTAACCCGAACCGCTGCCAAAATGAGCACTCGCTGATCTGGTGTTCCCTGTTTTCCTGGGTTTGCTGTCTCCGTGCATCGTTGTGCAATGGATCAGGTGGTTATGTAAATACATAGGATAGCTCACAGAGCTCTGGTAGAAAGTCTCATGAGACCCTCTGGGATCCCCTGGTGAGCACTACTGCTAGTTACATAATGAAATTGGTCTGAAGTACCCAGAGGCTCATGTATACCTCCCAAACTCGAGCTTAAGCTATCTGCATACTATTACTGCTTGATGAATGCTGCCCTTTTTAAAGTGTACAGTAAAGAAAACCGAGGACTACAACATGCAAAAATCATGTCAGAAAAGCTGAGCCACGATACTGGGCATGCACTTAAACATATGCATATCCTATATGCACCTGCCCGGTATCATGGCTCAGCTTTTCTGATGTGATATTTGTAAGTTGCAATCCTCAGTTTTCATTACTGTACGCTTTATAAAGGGCAGTATTCCTCAAGCAATAATAGTAAGTGTGTAGCTTAAGCTCGAGTTTAGGAGGCGTGCATACACCTCTGGGGGGCTTCCTGAAGAATAATGCACGCCACCAGCTCCAAGTCTCTGGCTCTCTGCCAGCCAGAAAACTAGTAAAAATGCTTTATTTTATGTATTTATTGAAATGTTTCATCAGAAAGGCACACTGAACAACAAGTTGCACATTTCCCAGTGCGTCCTGGGGGAGAGAGCAATAGGGAAGACATACACACTGCAAAACATTAACATTTGTACAAAGACTATCAAAACAGCATAACAGTTTACAACAGGCCATATATTACAGAAGTATGTATGTAAAGTGCAATTTAACAATCAGTAAAACTTTACAAAACACATATGATCCTGAAAGTGCTAATGTTTGAATAGAGGGTAGTCAGAAGTGAGGTACCAGAAGAGGAAGAGGGTGAAGCAGACAGAAAGGGAGAGGTTAAGAGGGAAGAAGAGATGTGGGAAAAGAATACAGGGTAGTGGGATACTAGGGATAGATACTCAGCCTTAACAGGAGGCAGGGGGGTATTGTAGGAATTGAGTTAAGAGGAAGAGGATGAGTCAAAGGAGAACCAGAGGGAATTAGCCACAGGTACCGTCTACCATAAGGAAATTATGTATGGTAGAAGAGATGGAAGTAAGGGAGGATGAGTGATGAATCTGGGGAGGAAGTGTATTCCATAGTTCAGGGAATTGATATGAAAATGCCATCTGGCCAGCAGCGGTTGTACAGTGAAGGACTACCAATAAATGGGGGAGTCATAGGATCTGAGCAAATGGGCAGGAGGAGGGAGGGTACATAATGATAAAGTCAGATAGGAGGCAAGATTGCCAAACCAAAATTTAGCCACAAATTTAGCACAGTGAAAGAGACACAAATTTTTTAAGGAGGTAAAAGCCAGGGAGTGGTAGAGAGTGCAGTGATGGGTGAGCGAGGGGCATCCAAGGTGAAACACCAGAAAGAGTTAAAAAGGGTGTCCAATCTGATATAGGAAGACTTAGGAGCAGCACTGTAGACTACATCACTGTAGTCAAAAAATAGGTAAGATCATCATCTGGACAAATCCACAACTAGCCGGAAGTGGAGGGGAGCTATGGTTCCTGTATAGAGCACCAAGCTTGGGGCACAGTTTTTTCAGGATGGCATCCACATGGCTGGAGAAGTTGAGGTTTTGGTCTAGCCACATTCCAAAATACCTAAAGGATGTGGTGTCCTCAAGGTCTGTCCCATCAAGGGTTTGGAAAGATGGCAAGGAAGGTAGCCGAGAAAGCCTCTGCCTAGTGCCAAAGCTCACTGAGACAGTCTTCTTGGCACTGAGGGAGAGCTGATGGGAGTAAAACCAGTGCTGAACTTTATAGAAATCACATTGTAACCTGGAAGCTACCTCCTCGGGGGACTGGCTAGAGATGAAGAGGACTGTGTCATCAGCATACATGTGGATTGAGGTAGAGGAGCAGACCGAGGGGAAGTCGTTTAGAAATATGGAGAATAAGATAGAGCCCAACATGAACCCTTGAGGGACTCCAGTGTTGATGGGGAGTGGAGAGGATATGGAGTCCACTGGAAGAGCCCTGAGACTGATGTCCAGCAAGTACATGTAAACAAAACTGTAAGCAGTGCAGACTGAGCAGAGAGAGCGGATCAAAACTGCAATGCTCAGATATGGGCTGCGTGTAATAGTACCACATGTTTCTAATGCAGGACTTGTGGCAGTTGTTCCACACAACTGCTTCACTTTAAATGTGCCAAAATGTTTGTGGACTATTTTCAAACAACCTGATGCATTTGTGACACTTTATTTCAAATAAATATGCATGTGTCATATTTTTGAAGTATGTAACATATTTGATGTGCAATTTGCTGCCCTGGGAGGTGAAGTTAGACTGCTTTTTGTGGTATAACAGTCATATAGCATGTACTGCAATTTCAGCAAAATCATACCAAAAATCTTTGAAAACCCATGCTCGTATCTTGGTGCAACTGCCAATAGCTGTAATTGAGACATAAACAGACACAAACAACTCAAATGACTGCAAGGCTTTAATAAACAACAGTAATGCCTAGAGGATACAACTCCAACAAACTATAATGTTCACAGCTGTGGCTCCCATTTAATTGGATAGTTCCCATATCTCCAGGTATTACTTAAAGCGGCTGTGGAACCAAAAATACTTTTCCAAAAAGCAAGTTTTAGCTAGAGTTAATGAAAATTTCACACACCTTTCAAATCTACTTTTCTAGGTACCACAGTGCTGTGCACCATGTACTTTTTTATTTTCTCTGTCCTAACCCTTATCATGTCTAAATTGGTATTTCTAAGTCAAATGTGGTAACCATCTTTTTTTCTTGTGAAAATGGAGCAAGAAATATTTACCAACAAAACTGGAAGCTGCCGGGAATCTTTTATAGTGAAAAAAGTTAGGGTCAACTTTTTTGTCCAATTACCTTGTACTGCTGCTTCAAGTACATAATTTCTGATTCTGCATGAACAAAAATAAACTCTGAGAACATTTGAATAACAGAGTTTATGATAATGCACTATAAATCCATATGAACATTACAAGTGAAAGTTATATGTCAAAAAAAAAAAAGCAAATATAATACTATTGAGCAGTCCACAGAAATCCAACACACTTTTCTGGTCAGTAGTGTTTGAAATAAAATGGGACTCATTTTTATGTTGCTTGCATGCATGTGCAAGAAACATAGTGCCATCATCGGAGATTTCGGAGGTGTGTCACCACCTCCTCCAATTCAGTCAGTGTGCTGGCAGGCGCGGCCCCTATAAGCAAATGCATTTTGGAGCTGTCTATGACACGCTCCAAAATGCAGTGGCATACAGTTGAAAGGGGGAAGCTACGCTTCAGTGAGCACTGATAAGATATCGGCTGCTCACACGCAGCTCCCCCCCACACAGGTGCGCGTGCTCCCGCACGCACTGTTACAGCGATGGGGTGGCCAATCCCGTCGGCTGTGCTGCGTTCCCGCTTCCCCAAAGCCTTCCAAAATGCCACGTTGGGTGTCACCCCAGCGTGGCAACTAATCACATAGTCGCATAGAGGTGCCCAATCCCCCTGGCCGGCTAGTGCTGTCTCCCCCCCAGAGTAGTGCCACTGGGAGCCCACCCCAGCATGGCAAACTATTCCTTAGCGCCAGGGTGCCCAATTCCCCATCAGCTGAATGCCCCCAAGTCCTGTGCGGCCGCTGATTCCACCCCAGCGTAGCAATGTCCCACGCCGTCATTTTTTTTTTTAAACCTGAAAACAAAACGGTCCCGCCAGCATCTCCCAACCCCCACACAACCCGCACCACCCACTGTGCACCCAGTTCCCCACACCCCCAGCCCATACTTACCTCTGCACCAAGGTGGACGATCTTCGTGGACCGAACACGCCTGCACCCTTCAAAGCCGACTACCAAACTGAGGAAATGCTGGTAAGCTGTATAATGGGTTACATGGGGGGTTCAACTTTATTGCATATCTCAGGCATTTGGGAAATTTTGCACCAAATTTTTCAACATGGGGTTTCATGAATGATGTCACTGTTATGGTATTATTCAGGCCCGAAGGGTGATTTCACGCAGTGACTGTGCAGTGACTGTGAAATCACCTTTTGGGCCTGAATACCAATATGACAGTGACATCATTCATGAGAAGGGGTCCCAAAAACCCCATGTTCAAAATTTGGTGTCAAAATTCCAATAAATGACTGTTTTACGAGCGTGCGTTGCACAGTTCCTACGCAGGCTCATAAGTTCGCGAAATTTCAATATTTTTACTCCAGATTTTCAACGTTGCCATTTTACCACACCTTCTTATGAGTAGTACAGCTGTCATTTTCACATCTCACCCAAAATGTGTTCTCACCATGTAGCTAGAATGGCTCATTCGTGTGCAAATCAATGTACGGACAAATTAAGAAAATTGCAGTGACACTGATCATGAGCAGAGGTCTTAAAATGCCTGTGTTGAAAATTTGCAGAAAAATTCCTAAAATGACTGTTTTACTTAGTGTGCGTTGGCACAGTTCCCACGCACGTCAGAAAGTTTGCGAATTTTCATTATTTTCACTCCAGATTTTCAACATTGCCATTTTACCACACCTCCTCATGAGCACTACAGCTGTCATTTTTCACATCCTGCCCAAAACATGTTTCCGCCCATGTAGCACACAATGGCGTAGTCGCGTATGAACTCAGTGTATGGGACACATTAAGAAAATCACAGTGTCACTGTTCATGAGTAGAGGTCTTAAAATGGCAATGTTGAAAATTTGGTAAAGAATTCCTAAAATGACTGTTTATTTAGTGCAAGCAAGCAGACAGTTCCCACGACGTCAGAGGGTTTGCAAATTTTCAATATTTCCACCCAGATTTTCAATATTACCATTTTACCACACCTCCTTATGAACAGTATAGGCTGTCATTTTCACATCCTGCCCAAAACGTGTTTCCGCCCATGTAGCGCACAATGGCGCAGTCGGTGTGCAAACTCAATGTATGGAACACATTAACAAAATCACAGTGACACTGTTCATGAGCAGAGGTCTTAAAATGGCTATGTTGAAAATTTGGTGGAAAAATTCCTAAAAATGACTGTTTTACGAGCGTGCGTTGCTCAGTTCCTACGCAAGCTCGTAAGTTTGCAAATTTTCAATATTTAGACTCCAATGACTTCCAAATACCTAAACAGCACATAGAAGCAAGCAACATTCAGCATTGACAAATGCTTGTTATTCCTGTAGTAGTATGTTATTGTGATTTATCACTGCTGAATGTACTCTAACATTGTAACACATTCACACAGCAGTCTTGAAAACCATCTTGCACTGTAGCATTGCACTCATAAGAAATTAAATGAGAAAGAGGTGAGTATTGTTGAATCTTGACAGAAAAAAACATTATTTGTCAAATTCTTGTAAAATACTTACAAAACGTACTGTATAAGGAAATCTTAGACTGACACATTTGTTGGCCCTACCCTTCCTCTTTCAGACTAGACTGAAAATAACTGCACAATCTGAAATCTTTTTTTATAGTACCTGTGCTGTTCTGTAACCTAATTTGTTAAATTTGTTCCCTCACATTATTTGCACACTGTTCATTTTTTGTTTGCACTATTGTCCATTTTGTACTGCTTTATTGCGTTGAACAGCTACCTTTTATTTGTGTTGCTCCCTGTACCCTTCACCTGGAAATGAGCCTTGTGTCAGAGTGACTTTTCCTGGTCAGTAATTTGTAATTAAATAAATACATACATATTACATTTTATTCATTATTAGGTCAAGCTATTTTTAAATCTAATAACTTCTTCCTGTCTTCCAAACCAAATAAAGAAAAAGCTTCATTTTCTAGATGTCTCTCAAAACAACCCTTTTAGCTCTTATAAGTGAAACTTGACCTCCTACAACTCCCTTGATTAGTCTGAAGTTGGATGTGACCCCTTGCTAATTGTAACTGAATATACACTGACCAGAGCTAAGCACTTAAATACCCATATAACCTCAAGGTCAAACTGAGGAGCTATTGATTGTTAACACTATACTCATACAGTTTAATGTCAGATTTTGTCTGTCCATTACTGTGATTAAGCAGACCTAATAATCATGTCTAATTAGAAATCTTATATAAAATTAAATGTTCTGCATAATTGCAAACAGTACAATTACTGTAGTTTTTAGCTATGTTTACTGTCCTTCTTAACTACATGACCATCTGTTTACAGAATGCTCCTGTCCACTAGTGTAAACATCACTTCTAATAATAAAAACTCACAACAGACTCTTTGACTTTATTGTAACTACTTCAGTAACTTGTATCACTTGCAGCCAACAGCATTGTTAGCACACAAATTATTGCTATACATTAAATATGCCAATTAAGATGTCAAACAAAAGGAAAAAAAAATGTGATATGCTAAGACAATAAATAAAAGTATTATTTATTTAACATTTGGTGACTGAGATAGGTATGTTAAACTGTAGCTTACTGTACTTCCAGGTATTGATCCCAAGGAGGAGCTGCAAATGGGAATGAACAGTAACAAACATTGTAACAACAACCCATGTTGTACAAGAACCACAAATGTAGGATACAAATAATCAGTTGCAGAATTACAAAGCAAAGCAAATATTCTGCAAAGTATAAGTTATAGCGTGGAACAGCAATATCAATAGTATGGTAATACCTGGTACATGTAAAGGAACAAATGAATAAATGATAGGGGACTGAGGCTATAATAGCATCGAGAGGTTCTGGGGACCTGTGAACCTTGAGAGCGAAGCTCAAGAGGTTCCAACATGTCCCCAGAACCTCAAGATGCTTATTTAGCCTCGTAACACTTAGTCTGCTATAATTTATTTTTTGTAATACATGGATCCGAGGCATTTTAAATGTTTTAAATTTGCCTGCTACAGTAGTCATGTCTGTATCACTGCACTTTCTTTTCCCATGGTTGCCAGCCATTGCTGTTGATGCCACAACACTCGCATGCATGTAAAGTGCACAGCGTGTGTTCTGATTGGCTGTAGCTGTGCTTTTCACATAATTTTCAAGGGGAAATGGTGGCTTGTTTATGCGAGTGGGCTTGAGAGCTGTCTGATGGTTCAGCATGCAGGAGTTTGACTGGATTGGAGAGAGGAGAGGAATTAGTCCTGTGTGGTTTAAGGTAATACTCTGGGGAAAGTTTTTCATGTTTCTGGCTAGCAGCGAGCCGTCCTCTATTCTATGTGCAGATGGTTACAGTAAAAGCCGACTCCGAGTCTGCACAAGACAGTCGTGCACTTGCGCTTTGGAGTTTTGGTGATAATACTATCGTTCAGACTGCAACAATAGCATTATCAGCTCTGAACGATAGTATTATCACCAAGAAACGATGGTATTATTACATGAGCAAGGGTGGTATTATCAGAACTGAAGTACTGTATTATAGGGAAATTTTTGAATGGGGTAAGATAGTATTATTATGGCTTATCCATATATTACGAAGTAATATAGGATGCCAATAATAACTTGAAATATATTATACAGGCACAGTAGTGCCTGTATATTAGGGTTGAATCAGCACTTTAATGTTAAACTCCAAATTTGCACCTTTATAACTCTGACCCCCATTTAATTGATTTACTTGAAATTTGAAAGTGCAGAAATGGCGCCAGGATCTCTGGATCTTGAAAATTTTGTGGCAATCAGTTTATAGGTGATAAAGGTATAGAGGGGCCAAAAATGCAAAAATCACATAAATAATGCATTTTTTGCTCACCAATAACTAAAAATCTAGGAGGCTTTGACACCTAAGACTTACAGATTTTATGTAGTTTAGCCAAAGGGGTGTGCTTTTGTTGTTTTTAATCTCCCAAACTTAAATAGTTTTTTCAATATTTAAGAAAAACAGTTCTATTCCTGAGAACACAATTTTAACAAGCATTTGTCAATGCCGAATGTTGCTTCTTGTATGTGCTGTTTAGGTATTTGGAAGTGATAGTTCCATGCCTTCCTCCCAATACATCCACTGTGTCTAATGACAGTTGAACTGTTCATAAGGAAGTGTGGAAAAATGCTACTGGTAAAAATCTGTACTGAAAATATTACAAATTCATGAACTTATGAGGGTGCATGGAAACTGCACAATGCTCACTTGTAACACAGTCATTTTATGGACTTTTTTCACAAAATTCTCAACATAGCCATTTTAAGACCTCTGCTCATGAACAGTGTCACTGTGATTTTCTTATTCTGTCACAAACATTGATTGCGCACACTGACTGCGCCATTGTGTGCTACATGCACGGAAACACATTTTGGGTGACGTGAAAAATGACAGCTGTACTGCTCATAAGGAGGTATAGTAAAATGGCAATGTTGAAAATCTGGAGTGCAAATATTAAAAATGTGCGAACTTACGAGCGTGCATAGGAACTGCGCAACGCACGCTTGTAAAACAGTAATTTTTAGGAATTGTTTCACCAAATTTTCAACATAGCCATTTTAAGACCTCTGCTCATGAACAGTGTCACTGTGATTTTCTTAATGTGTCCCATACCTTGATTTTGCACACCGACTGCGCCATTGTGCGCTACATGCGCAGAAACACATTTTGGGTGAGATGTGAAAAGTAACAGTTGTACTGCTCATAAGGAGGTGTGGTAAAATGGCAATGTTGAAAATCTGGAGTGAAAATATTGAAAATTCATGAACTTATGAGCATGCGTAGGAACAGTCATTTTTAGGAATTTTTTCACCAAATTTGCAACATAGGATTTTTGAGAGCCCACCTTATGAACACTGGCACTGTAATTTCATTAATCAGTCCCAGAAGGTGATTTTGCACAGTGCCCACTAAATCACCCTTCAGGCCCGATTAACACCATGACAGTTTCAGAATTCATGAGGAGGGGTCCCAAAAACCCATGTTGAAAATTTGGTGTCAAAATTCCAAAAAAATGCCTGAGATATGCAACAAAGTTGAAAAAAATCCTATTTATTCCATTATACAGCTTACCCGCATTTCTTCAGTTTGTGGTCGGCTTTGAAGGGTGCAGATGTGTTCCCGGTCCACCGAAGATCGTCACGCTAGACTCCGGAGGTAAGTATGAGGTGAGGTGGGGGTGTGGGGAGGCAGAGTGCGCAGAGGGGGGCGCGGATGGGAAGGGGGGCATGGAGACCATCACTGAGGGAAGTTTTTTTTGTTTACAGGTTTTATGAGTTTTGTTTTTTTTAGGAAGACAACGTGGGATGTTTGCCACACTGGGGTGGGCTCCCAGCATGGCAGCTGGAAGGCTGTTTGGGGGGGTCCTGGAGCTGATGGGGGATTGGGCATCCCCATCTGCCATAACAAATATTTGCCAAGCTGGGTTGGGCTCCCAGCGTGGCACCTGGAAAGCTTTTGGGGGGGACATGGAGCCGATGGGGGATTGGTCACCCCCATTGGCCATACCAATTTCTGCCACACTGGGGTGGGCTCCCAGCATGGCACCTGGCAAGCTTTTGGGGGGGTATGGAACCGACAGTGGATTGGGCACTCCCGTTGGCCATACAGAGTGTGCTTGGGGGGGAGCGCATGAGCATGCAATATGTGTGCGTACGTGTGGGGGGAGCTCTGCTCACTGAAGTGGAGCTCTCCCTTTCAACTGTATGCCACTGCATTTTCAACTGCTGTCATAGACTGCAGCAGCATTCATTGGAGAACTGGGGCTGCACCTGCAAACACACTGACTGAATTGGTAGATGGCTGCCACACCTCCGAAAACTCGGATGATGGCACTATTTTTCTTGCACATGCATGCAAGCAACATAAAAAATCAGCATTCTAAAGATAACTGAATTTTTATGACCACATTGCTTTATGTGGTCATATTATGAGAATGTGTCAATGTATGATCGTTCAGGGCTGTTGCCTTGTGTGCTTATCATAATTTTGTGTTTTCATTCTGCTGGGATGGAGCTACATGTCAGTGCATAGCTCCGCCCTCCTGAACATGCTGTGTGTGTGGCACCATCCACCATTAGATACATAAGCAGCCTCCTTTATTTAAACTGGACACCAGGGTGCCTAATCCCTGGTGGCAGCTAAAAGTACTCAATATTTATTCTGACACTAAGGTGCCCACCCTACCTGCTAGTTAATCTCCCCCCAATTTCATCCCCCCTACTTCAATCTACCTAAACCAGGGTGTCCAGTCCTCAGCACCAATGCAGTCCCCCACCTGATCCTGAAGCCTGGGACATGAAGGTACTTATCCCAGGTGCCCTCCTTGTATGAAGTCGACACTGGGGTACACATCCTCTGTATGGATTTCAGCAAGTCCTTTGACTCTGTGCCCCACAAAAGGTTAATCAAGAAGTTGGCAGATCTCAGGTTTGGGGAGAAGATGACCAGATGGGTGAAAAACTGGATGAAGGACAGAACCCAGAGAGTGGTTGTGGGGGGAGAGTTATCTGGCACCACAGAGGTCACCAGTGGGGCCCCACAGGGCTCAGTGCTATGGCCGGTGTTGTTTAATGTCTTCATTAATGACACTGAGATGGCATTAAGGGCAAAATGTGCCTATTCACAGATGACACCAAGTTCTGTGGGACAGTGGACACTGCTGAAGGGATACTGGATCTACAAGATGATCTGGAAAAGCTAGAAAGGTGGTCCAGGATCTGACAGCTTGACTTTAATGTCAAGAAATGCAGAGTTATGCACATTGGAGCAAAGAATCCCAGGATGGAGTACTACCTGGGGGAGTCCAGGTATTTGCATCAGAGGAGGAGAAGGACCTGTGAGGGATGATCACTAGTGACCTGAAGCACTCCATGTAGTACAAGAAAACAACAACAAGGACAAACAAGAAGCTAGGATGCATAGCTAGGGGGATCAGTAGTAGGATAGAGGAGGTTATATTGCCCTTGAACTGGACACTGGTGAGGCCACACCTAGAGCATGGAGTTCAGTATCGTTGACCCCACCTCAAGAAGGACATTAACCTGCTAGAGAAGGTCCAGAAGAGGGCTACAAAGATGATAGCAGATCAGCAGGGTAAGGCATACAAGGATAGGTTGAAGATACTGAACATGTACTTCCTGGAGAATAGCAGAGAGGGGAGGCTTGATTCAGACTTTCAGGTACTTGAAAAGGAGGAATAAGGTGGATAAGGAGGGTCTCTTTAAGCTAAGTGGCAACCATAACATGAGGAGTCGCAGTCTTAAGTTGGAGGGGTGGTTTAGGAAGGAGGTCTGGAAGCACTTCTTCATGGAGAGGGTGGTGGACACTTGGAATTCGCTGCCGGAAGAGGTGGTCTCATTAACGACAGTGGGCAGCTTCAAGAGAGGCTGGGATAGGCATTGGGGAAGGGGTAAGGATCATGGGTAGGGAGGATGGAAAGGATGGGAGGAGGGGGGGACAAGGTCAGTAGCTCAAGTTGTGGACCCTGTAATATGAGCATACTAGATAGACAAAACTGTCTTCTTCTGCTGGCTTCTTCATATGCATGTATGGGGTGTTGAATCCCCAGTGTCAGTGAACCTGAAATAAAGAAAACTGTCCCCAGACATATTTTTCTATATTTTTTTTGCAAGACTGAAACAAAGAAAATAGTCCCTTATTGTCTTCACCAGTGTGCTGCTGCAGACCCCCCGCACTCTGACCCTTCCTCTCAATGCCCACCACCCCATATCCCCCTTACCCTATATTTACCTGGCAGAGGTCCAATGCCATAATCATCTCTGGACTGTAGACACATCTTCACTTTTCAATGACAGACCAGGAACTGAGGAAGTCATGTAAGTGCTGCATAATGTATTTCAATGGGTTTTGAACTTTTACTCATAACTTGGCCATTTTTTAATATGTTTAGCCCAAATTATTACCATGGCCTTTTTGTGACACCACATCATGGACAAGGTCAGCGAAAATTATTCAGATCTGGCCAAAAAGATGATTTTACAGTTGCTCTGTGAAATCTTCTTTTGGGCAAGATTTGAAAAGTTTCACCAAATGAGTTCATGAGGTAGAGGGGTCATAAGAAGGCTATGTAGAAAACTGCAAAAACTACATTAATGCAGACAGTAAGGTTGAAGAACATAAAGAACACAAAGAAAGGAAATGAGAAGGCTTACCCAGGGAAGGCAGTTAGAAGCACAAAGGCACAGACAGAGAAAAGGATTGCCAAGTCAGTTACAAAGGGAGATAAAACATTTTTTTTAGATACATAAGTGGAAAAAAGACAAAGGGGGTGATAGTAAGACTGAAATTGAAGGAGGGTGCAGTGTGGAAGAGGACCACCAAAAGGCGGATTTATTAAACAACTATTTTTGTTCAGTATTTATGGGGGAAGGGGAAGAAAATGATCCAATAGTAAAGGGCAAGGGTATAAAGGGATGGGAAGCTGACACAAAACCATTTACAGAAGAAAAAGTGCTTAGGGAACGATCAATGCTAAAAGTAGACAAAGCAATGGGGCATCTCAGGATGCAGAAGGAACTGAAAAAGGAGCTAGTTGCACCTCTAACAGCCCTTTTCAACATGTCATTAAAAACAGGGGAGGTACCGGGGGACTGGAGGAGGGCAGATGTAGTCCCATTCCACAAAAGTGGAAATAGGGAGGGGGCAGGAAATTACAGGCCAGTCAGCCAGACATCGGTGGTAGGCAAGGTGATGGAAACACTATTACAGGAAAAGAATTGGGGAATACCTAGTTACCAATGACCTGCAGGATCAGAGGCTGCATGGGTTCACGGGGGGAGGTCCTGCCAGACAAACCTGATCGAGTTCTTTGATTGGGTGACCAGGGAAGTGGATCAAGGGGGAATGAGGGATGTGGCCTACCTGGATTTCAGTAAGGCCTTGGACAACATTCCACATAGAAGGCTGTTAAACAAGCTGGAAAACCTAGGAGTAGGTCCTAAGGTAGTAAAATGGGTGGAAAATTGGCTGAGTAATAGGTGTCAGAGGGAGGTGGTAAACAGCAGTCACTCCAGAGTAGGCAAAGTGACCAGTGGAGTGCCACAGGGATCAGTACTAAGGATTGTCCTCTTCAGTGTCTTCATCAGTGACATTTCAGAAGGGCTGGAAGGCAAGTATGCCTGTTCGCAGATGACACAAAACTCTGCAATGGAGTAGACACACCGGCAAGTGTGGAAAAAATGAAAAGTGATCTAGAAAAGCTGGAAGAATGGTCAAGGGCTGAGCAGCTGGGTTTTAGTGCAAAGAAGTGCAACATAATGCACTTGGGGCATAAGAACCTGGGGGCAACATACCAACTGGAAGGAGAGGTAATAACAGTTACAAAGCAGGAAAGAGACCTGTGGGTGATCATTTCCGATGACCTGAAGATAGAGAAGCAGTGTGATAAAGCAGTGGGGAAGGCTGGAAGGATGTTAGGTTGCATAGGAAGGGGAATCACCAACAGAAGGAGGGAGGTAATAATACCCCTTTACAGATCACTGGTTAGGCTGCACCTCAAATACTGTGTACAGTTCTGGAGGCCCCACCTCTGTAAAGACATAGAGAGGATGGAGGCAGTACAAAGGAGGGCAACCAAAATGGTGCATGGCCTGCATCAAAAGCCCAATGGAGTAAGGCTCAATGAACTTAACATGTACTTCCTGGAGAAAAGGAGGGAAAGTGGGGATATGATAGAGATATTCAAATACCTCACATGCAAAAACAAGGTCCAGGAGGGAAGCATCTTCTACAGAAAAAGATGCTCAAGGACAAGGGGTCATGCTTTGAAGTTAGAAGGGAGGAGGCTCAGAGGAAATGTGAGGAAGTACTTCTGAACAGAGAGAGTGATGGAAGTATATAACAACTTACCAGTGAAGGTAATGGAGGCAGACATGATGACAGGGTCCAAGAATGCATGGTATAGACACAAACGGATCTAAATGGTCAGTGGGGGGACCGGAGACTGAGTAGGGTCTGCGGTGACACAATGGGTGGGAAAAATAGGGCAAACTATGTGGGCCATCAGGTCCTTTTCTGCCAATAGATTCTGTGTTTCTATGAAAAATAATGCAGATAGCTTATGGGTTAAGACAATGAGTTACAGAGCATAGAGATATATAAGAATAGTTCAGTCCACTAAAGAATATAATTACATTAAGTGCCTCTGTATTTATTACATTTTATATAGGCTATAGGAACAGATAAATAACAGAATCAATAGTACGTAACACTATTTTAGCAGCAGCTGAGCCTGTGGGACTGCCAAAAGCAGTAAGACAGAAGTGCTGCTGTTGCCTTTGCTGCCTTTGTTCACTCTTTAACTTGCTGGAATATACTTTAGTTGTGGATCTGGTTGCCTAACTGCCTGGAAGCCCAAACAAGAAGTGCTCTGGGACCTGTAGTTCCTTATGTGTAGTCAGGTAACTACAATTCAAACTCCACTCCACTATTTTAATATTCAAGCTCACACCGGTATCCTGCCTGTGGTTTAAACATGTTTAGTGGGCTGCATTTAATATAAATTCCTTTTTAATCTGTTCTGACTGGGGAAGGAGCACACGACCCCTGAGCTACTTCCATGTTGTACTACATAAATACAGAGCCATGAGTGAGCAGATCAAGCGAGTGCACAGTGCTGCACACAGAGACGTGCACAGAGACACACGCGTGGAAAAGGGGAAAAGGGACATAAGTCTTGATGGTTATGTAAGTGTTTAATTTGTATTCCTTTTATAGAGTTTCAACTGTGGAGCCTTGTATGATAGATATTTTGTGATTTTATTAGCTTGAAGGGATATACTTTGCTCTACACTTCTGTGTTTTTTAATAGTTCATACCTATAAGCAATAATTTATAGACACAAAACCTGCGCTTGCATGCTCCCGGTTGTCAATGGCTTACCTCCTCATAACAAAGGCAATATGAGGGATACAATCATGACCTTAGATTAGGAAGTGGGGATTAAATGTTCCAATTGTCATGTACAACTTGTAAGTAAACTACCCTCTTTTACACTTTTTGTTTGTCAAAAATATGTTAATAATAGCATTCTAAGGGACGATATTGCAGCTTTCTACAATAAACTTGATCAACTTGAGAAGAAACAGATTAATATATGGAATAAATTAAAGGACATCAACACTGTAGCAAACATATGTCCTAATGAACTAGGCCCAAGTCAAAATGCCCACCTTTCCCCTCCAGGTGTGACTGCCTCTCAGCCATGTAATGCAATTAAGAACCCATATCCAGACACTATAGATACTGAGGCACAACATGTTAACATTTTAAAGGGACATAAAAGGAAACGTGTGAGTGAGGACAAAGATGAGACAGAATTAAATTCAGAGGATTGGACCAAAGTTAGCTATGGAAGAAAATCAAACAGCAGGTGAATGGCATTAGCAGTGTTGGGTAGTAACTAGTTACTTGTAACTAGTAACTGTAATCTGATTTTTCTTCTAGATAACTAGTAATAGTAATTGATTACTTTTAAAATAAAGTAATAAGTAACTGTAATGACATTACTTTTCCCTAAAAGTAACTAGTTACTGTAATATAAATAGAATAACAGATGGGTATCCATCTGTTATGGTTGCTGTAATCCATCAAGGTGTTCCTGTGACTTCATGAAGCTCAAGAGGTTTCTGACTTCACAGAAATCTGAAGATCATGCAAGTGTCTTTTGATATTCAGGTTTCAGTGTAAACAAAGGTTACTCAACTGACTGCATGCTTCATTTATTACATCAGGCTAAAAAAAATGGCCTTCTGACAAGCATTGCATGCGCACCCAGCATCTTCACCTTGCACACTGAATGCAAGCTGCCTACCAGTTTTTGCCTTTTTTCACAACAAAAAGTTTAAGCAACATTTCATGGCTGCGAGATGCCATTTTTTGTAGCCTTGCTGATACTCAGGTTTGATTAGTTGCAGTGCCTTGGTATTATGAGCTGTCAGAGGTATGGGGTGGTGTAAACCCGTGGCACAACAACTGCAGCAACGACATGCAGCCTTGTAATTGTAAAGAAATTTAGCCTTGGAATTTTGACCTAATACTGATTTGCCCTATGAGACCTTTGCTCTAACACAGTGGCTAAGACTACAAGGTAGCCTCATTTATCGCACCACTATTTTATACATGGTTACAGTCTCACTGCCTTTAGGTGTCAGAGTTGTTTTTGCCAGTTGTCTCATTATGGAAAATGGTGTTAGGCAGAATGGCTTTGGTGAGGTGTTGTTGCTCTGGGAGTCCTTATACCAATTGTCACAGATATGGTGTAAATAACTGGCCCCTCCAGTTTGAGTATTTCTTTAATCTGTAGAAAATGAAAATGAGTGTGTACACATAGCTTTCACCTTTCAGCCTTCTTACTAGGTCCTGTTAATTAGTCCCCACTTAAGGACTCTTCAATCCATTCACTTCTGCTCTGCCTTTTCATACCTATCATCACCTTTTTATTTTCCAGATTCTATTCTTACCTTTACTATTATCACTTTATAATAACTGGCTAGCGTTTTTTCCCTAAGGAAAACTGGGTTATAATTTGCCATTATAACCTGCAGATTTTAACCGTGAACACACACCGGTTTTCCCTTGATCAACACACATGCCAGCAGCAGCTTTTCTCACCCTCTTTGCCTTTCTGTAGCACCGCATGCCTGCACACTTCACTGTGACTGGCACTTGGAGGTAAGTTAACTTAAAAAAAAGTAAATACCGTAACTGGCCTATGTCTACTATTATGTTTTAGCTGTACAAAGAAAAAGGGGGAAAACCAAATGTTTCAGCAGCGATGCTCCGACAGCAGACTGTGCTGAAACCCTGGGATGGCGGCTGTACAGGGATGTGGCTTTATTTGATATAATTGCTGTGGCAAAAAACACCCCCCAGCAATAATATAAAACAAAACATGGGGTGGTGTGTTTAACTTGAGATTTTACACACACCCTCAGTGCTGAATGCTTAAATAAACCTCTTGAGCTTTGCTCTCAGGATTTACATAGCATCCAACACCTCAGGTGTGTGTAAAATCTCGTTAACCATATCAACCCATGTATCATTCTATATTTCTCCTATAGCATCCCCCTATTTTCTTTCCTCAAATATAGTTCTCATATTTCCCTAACCTGCTTTTTTCTCTTTTAGATAATTCCTGAAGAAGACCTATGGTTGAAACATCGATTCTAACTCAATTTTCTATTTTCAGCATGCATTTAATATTACCATTTTGTTCTATATCTGTAGCACAGGCTGTGCAAATAAAAATCAGAAAACATCATTTCATTTGTCAGTTTATTATTAAATATTTCATTTTGCACCATTTGATATACAAATTATACTACTTATGCTCCGCTACATGGTACAGCTAAGAATCATTATAGAAACTGATGAAATTTGTCTGAGGGGGCAACAGATTGTCCAGTTGATGTACAATTTATTGATAACTTGCTACACCCATGCATGTTGTCAGTTGTGGTCCTCTACAGTAGCCATTGTGAACCCTGAGGGAATCGGGCCAGAATAGCTGTCGTAGGGAAAAAGGCAAGTAGTCCATCTGCAGGCAGTGCTCAGGGCCTATTTCCAACACCACATGTGCCAAACTGCCACAGCAGGCCATTTGACTGTCCGTCCGCCCACCTGCCAGGTCTATCACCATCACCCACCCCATCTCAAAGAAAATCCTCATCGAAGGGGTATGTACTGGAGTGCAACAAGTGTTTTGTGTTGTGTGATAATTCAATTGTAAGTGACACTGTCTGACTTCAGTTGTGTACTGGCAGCAGCATAATAGTCATGACAGATTTAGTTATAGTTATAACTGTGTTCCAGTGGTAGAGGCAAATCAAGGTTCAGCTATAGGAAAAAGTGTTTAAATTATGTTGGGGTAAGCAGGTGTGTGCTAGTGGAATTTATTGTATGTAATGTGGGGTGGATCTGTGGCTGCCAATGGCAAAGTTAAGATTCAGGCTGCTGTGGGGAAATGAGAAAAGATCACCAAGGCAAGGAAGAGAAGTAGATCTGCAAGGTGTCTGTGTGTGTGAGTGTAGGGGGAGCTATATGAGGGTGGGATTTTTATTATAGAATTTTAAAAGGGTAGTTGTGGCTCTTGTACAGTCAGGAGGAGAATACAGGCTAGATGCGGGAAAGATTGTCAAGTGCAGAAGATGCAGCAGGGTGTGTGTGTAGCAGTGGGGTAAGGGTGGGATGTAAAGGGCGTCTTGTGCCTGGCATTGTCAGAGGTGGTGGTGGTTGGGGGGGTGGAGGCTGATGGGGTTGGGGCAGACACAAGCCAGCTCACAAAAGGTAGCCTGTGATGTTAGCCATTTTAATACAGCTACAGGAAGATCAGCACATGCACTGTGCTGACTGCAAGTATGTAAACCACGGCGTGTGGTGGAATGGGGCACTACTGCAACTGTACGTAATGCAGCACCATCCTGTGAGTGAGCACCAATGACAGCTATTGGCAGTATAGCGATGGGAAGGTGCAGCACCTGGTCTTCAGAGAGAGCAGGTACTATAGCAACAGGGGAATAATTGCAAATGGAGAATAACAGCGACTGGGGCATAATAGCGACTGCCAGAATAGTGACTCCCTGCGTGCATGCCGAATGACCCACTGGGCATAGCACCATCCTGCGCATACCTAGGACATGCAGCACCCAGCCACAGGGTGGCCAGCATAATGGAGGGCATGGCTGAGAGCCCCACCCAGCACACCATGTGGTCCTGGAGCCCCACCACGGGCACCCAGTGATCACGGCGATCACACCCACCCACCACCACCACAAACACAGACACTGCAGGCACCCTCCCCCCCATGCTGCAGGTTACAGATGACAGGGAACAAAGGCAGCTGAGCCGATTCCACCCCCAACCCGCCATCAAAGCACAGGCCATTAGACATAGATAGCACTGCAATACTGGGCAGGACCTTATGGGTTCAAATCCCTGATACATCACAACTGCCCAGCAGACAGGTAGAACACAGTAATTGCAGAGTCAGCAGGAGACAGGGAGGCATGGCATGATGTGGGGACAGGCAGACCATTGCAATTCAGGTAACACTCACCTGTTTCCACCGTCCTGTCAGAGCTCCACAGTGGCGATGCCCACAGCAACATGCCAACAGCTAGCAGCCATGGGTTCACACCCCCATGGTGACCCACTTTTATTGCCACCCCATTATGTGCATGGGTGAGACCATGCACACAGCCCACCCACACCACACTACAAAAGGGGCACAATGCAGAAATGTAGCTGTCAGTAATGATGGTGACAATACAATGGAGCCTGAAACACTGACCATCTTAACAAGCCAGAAGGGGAAACCCTTATTGAGCCTCTCCGGCTATGTATACTGCCGGAACAAAGAGGTAAACAGCAAAGTCTATTGGCACTGTACACAGTGCCACAAATATGAGTGCCCCACTCATGTCCACATTGTGGCAGACCATGTCGTGCATCATGGGTGCCCCCACAACCATGTGCCCGATGCAGGTGACATAGGCATCAGGGCAGTGGTGGGTGAGGTCAGAGAATGAGCCCACACCAGTCAGAAGTGCACCTCAGGGGTGCCAGACACCATTGCTGGCCAGCTGCTGGGTGTGCCCCTCCTAAAGCGCATCATGCAGCATGCCAGGCAGGTGGCAAGGGGGTGTCCAGCAACACCTACCAGCATAGAGGCCCTGACAATACTGCCAGAGTACACCACCACAGGGCAGGGGGAGCAATTCCTCCAGCAAGACAGTGGGCCAACCTCAGACAGGATGCTGGTCTTTGTGACCCAATGCTCCCTGAGATTCCTGGGGGAAAGGAGGGACTGGTTCATGGACGGAACCTTCCGCACAACACCGCCCCTATTCAGGCAGATGTACACAATCCACGGGGTCCAGTCTGATGCTGTTGTGCCAGCAGTGTACATACTGATGTGTACCCACAGGGAACAGAGCTACATGCAGGTATTTACTGAGGTCCGTCAGCTGTTGGGTGGTGCGCAGCCTAGGACGGCACTCCTACATTTCGAAAGGGCAGCGTGGCAGGCACTGAGTGTGGTGTTCCCCAGAGTGACCATCTGTGGCCACTTCTTTCACTTTTGCCAGGCAGTGTAGCACAGGATACAGCAGTGCCCTGAGTTGCTTAGTCGTTATACTGCTGAGGAGGAGGTGGCCCTCCAGGTGAGGATGCTGCTGCTGTCCCTTGCGTTCATGCCCATATCTGACGTACGTTCTGCATATGGGGTGCTGCAGGACAGCAAGTTCTACTGGGACAATGATGCCCTGCTGCAGCCTGTCCTCAACTATGTGGAGGACACATTGATCGGCAGACCAACTGGCCAGTCGGACAGGCAGCGACCAAGATTCCTGCTGGAGGCATGGTACATGTACGAGGCCACATGAGCCAGCCTTGCTAGGATGAACAATGCGATGGTGGGGTAGCACAGGGGCTTTGGCACACAGCTGAGTGCCTGCCATCCCACTGTGTGGCAGTTCCTTGAATGCCTCCAGGAGGAACAGCGCATGAGTGAGCTGCGGATGGAGCAGCTCGTCTCCAGGGCAGCCATTGCAGGCAAGCGCAAGTGGTACAGAGACCTTACATGGTGAATAGAGTCCATTGTTGGGGGGTATGGGCAGCGCAGCAAGGCCGACTACCTCCGCAGCCTGACATACAATTTTCAGCTCCAGGTGTAGCCTGCTGCACCCCCTCTCATGCCGCCCCCTGCTTGTCTCCAGACAGTGTTGGCCATGTCCACCTCTGCTACCACCGCTGCCACCCTGTCATACCTGGTGGCCAGGCAGTGCTCCATCTTGGTGGCACGTGGCACCTGCATACCCTCCCATACCATCTACTGCCACTGTACACTTCCTGCCTCCACCATTCCGTGTGTCCCTGGGCACAGCCACCCACCCGCACCGCTGTGGAATCCCTGTCTGCCGTGCTTCCATGCCCTCCATGCCTGTGCCCTTGCCTCTCCCCCCTGCCCTCTGTTGCTGCCTTCCATTTGCACAGTGTTTCCCCCTTCCTGGTTCCCTGTGGTGCTCCATGGGCTGTGGTAGTCTGGGCCCACCTGTCATTCTTGCTTCTCCCCACCTCACGTCCGTGGGCTCCAATCCCTCCCGTCTCCTGCTCCGGTCCCCTTCCCCTATTTGCATCCATTATCCATAGGTGGTGGTGTTGTGTGTTTGTTTTTTTTAATGTCCTGCAGTCACTATGGTGATGCTCGCTGTGCTGCGTTGGTGGCCATCTGTTCACTCGCTGAGTTGCCTGCGCCATATTGCAGGTCACTGTTCCAGATTCACTGTGTTCACATGGAACCCTGACGAAACAGTATATTCAATTGCAAAAACAAACATAAAAAAGGATATACAGCTGTGTGGGAAAGATCCCCAAGGGCACTGGCAGTAGATGCAGGGTGTGTGTATTGGAGGGTGAGTGTGGGTGTTGTGGAAATGAAAAAGGTCAGAGACAGCAATGGCTGGCAAAACCAGGATTCAGCTGGGGGAGGAAGATTTTGGAGGGCAGTAGTAGATGCAGGGTGTGTGTTTTTTATTTCAACTCTATTTGTGCCTCCTACTCACTGGCCCCATAGGTCTCCCTCCAGCACAGACCACTGGGCACAGCGTTCGCCCACTCTGCCTTAGATCCTGTGGTCCAACCTCTGTCCCAGGGTGCTATGATGCCTCACCCTGACCTACCAGACCCCCCCGGCTCTGAGTCCTCCGAGGTCAGAATGCCAACTCCTCTGGTACTCTATATAGAATCTAGATTGTGGCCTGAGTAAGGGTGAGAGCTGGAGGCTGGCCAGAAGGATCTGGTGGTGAGCATGAGTGCCATCCTCGGGGTCCCACCTTTGCCGAACTGGGTGTCAGGGCTTTTTCTGCTTTTCTGTTTCCTCGAGGCATGGACATGCAGTGATGTCCAGCACCTGCATCCATGCACAGGATATCTGCTGACATCCCCCTACCCCACGTATGTGCCCCCACTAGCTGTGATGCCCTCAGTCTCCACTGGGAGCTGCCAGAACTGTGGGGTGCACCACCCTCCCTCCCCAGGAGAGGAGAGCAGTCCTCTGGACACTTGATCCTTTCTTCCCTGGCTGTCCCCCGGTGATCTGAGTCTGCTTCTGAACCCAACTCGCCGACGTGGAGTGAGGTGTGGCATTCAGCGTCTCAACCCTCAGCACCACTGGGCTGGCACAGGGTGTGTGTTTGAGTGTTTTTTGTTTTTTTTAATAGAGTTCTTATTTATGGAAATGTAAAGGGATTGCTGTGGCTGGCAATGTCAGATGGGTACTATGTTATAATTTAATATATTAATTGTCTTCAGAATCTTTTATTTATTTTATACTCTTCTTGAGGTTTCATGAGTATATAGCTATGTTCAATGAGTAAATACAACCAAGTTATCAAAAGTGATATAAAGTAATATAAACAAGCATTTGTCAATGCCGAATGTTTTCGCGCTGGCATTGGCTTTGATGGTGCAGTGCGGAAATACATTTTTGGTAGGATGTGAAAAATGACAGCTGTACTGTTCATAACGAGGTGTAGAAAAATGGCAGTGGTAAAAATGTGACATGTAAGTATTGCAAATTTGCGAAGTTACAAGGGTGCATGGGAAATGAGCAATGCACACTTATAAAACAGTCATTTTATGGAGTTCCGACACAAAATTTTCAACATAGGCATTTTAGCACCTCTGCTCAGTATAGTGTCACTGTCATTTCCTCAAACTGTCCCAAAAAGTGATTTCGCACAGCGACTGCACTATTCTGCGCCAGATGTGCGAAAACACATTTTGGGCAAGATATGTAAAATGACAGCTGTACTGTTCATCAAGAGGTGTGGAAAAATGCCAATGGTGAAAATCCAGAGTGAAAATATTACAAATGCACAACGTTATGAGCGTGCATGCAAACTGCACAATGCACGCTCATAACACAGTCATTTTATAGAGTATCGACACCAAATTTTCAACATAGACATTTTAGCACCTCTGCTCATGAACAGTGTCATTGTCATTTTTGTAATCTGCCTGAACACTGATTTCCCACAGCAACCGCGGTACTGTGCGCTGGAAGTGTGGAAACACATTTCGGCCAGGATGTGGAAAATGACAGCTGTACTGTTCACAAGGAGGTGTAGAAAAATGACACTGTTGAAAATCTGGCATGAAAGTATTGCGAATTTGCAAAGTTACGAGCATGCGTAGCAACTACACAACGCACGCGCGTAAAAAAGACATGTTTTGGATTTTTCCACCAAATTTGCAACATAGGCTTTTTGAGCCCACCATGAACATCTGCCATTGTCCTTATTAATCGGTCCCAAAGCGATTCTCCGCAGTGACTGTGAAATCACCTTTTGGGACCGATTAACATTATAACTGTGACTGAATTCATGAGGAGGGGTCCCAAAAACCCCATGTTGAAAATGTGGTGCAAAAATTCCAAAAAATGCCCAAGATATGCATCAAAGTTGAAAAAACCCTATTTATTCCATTATACAGCTTACCGGCATTTCCTCAGTTCGCGGTCGGCTTTGAAGAGTGCAGACATGTTCCTGGTCCACCAAAGATCATCGTGCCAAGCCCCAGGGGTAAGTATGGTGTGAGAGAGGAGTGTGGGGAGGCAGGGTGCACAGTGGGTGGGTGCGGGTGGTGGGTAGGGAGACTACAAGGGACCGTTTTCTGCTTACAGGTACTAAAAAAACACATCGTGGACGGTTTTCCTTTTTACAGGTGGTTTCTTTCTGGGGGAGTATGGTGGCACTGGTGGGGTTAGGCACCTCCAGTGGCTACAGAAGAAGGGGGGGCATCATGCCAACAGGAGTGGGCTCCCCGTCCCCCATTAAACGGGGAAAGGTGGGACGGATGCTTAGCGAGGACTGGCACCTTGTCGGCAAACAATGAAAGCAGGGGACACATTCTGCACGAGGGAGTGGACTTCCCCCATCAGCACATATTTGAGTAGGGTAAGCTGACCGGGGGATTGGGCACCCCCGAAGTCGGCAGTTTAGTGGCCACTGTGCCACCATGTTTCCAGCTGGCAAGCACGTAGGAAGGGTCTGTTGCATGTGATGAGCTTTGCTCACATTGCAGTGGACCTTTCCTTAGATGTGCTCACCCAGGTGGTGTGGCACCCATGCAGGCTGATTGGGAATGAGGGATGCACCTACTGGTGCGTGCCCTGCATTAGCCCAACAGCGACTGCGCCTCCAAATCTGCACTACCCCAAGATCAATCAATCAATCAAAGTCTTTATTTAACCAGGTGATCACTGTTGAGCAAGCTCATTTTCGAGGTGGACCTGGGTTTATTAACAATGAACAAGGGACAATATACATGGGATGCAACAACACAAGAAAACAGTAATAATACAAATAAAGTGAGATACAATAATACAGTATATACAAAGTATCAGCAGGTAGCATTGACAGTAGTATATGTTTGGAACAGAAGATACAGCTAGTTTTGGGTAGGACACAATTTTTTCATAAAAGTAAAGAAATATACATATCAGGTGCACTGAACATAAATAAAACCTAATATAAAAAGATATATAGTGATACGGTATGGAGAATTTAGAACTGGAACCAGGGTCAAAGGAATGTGGAAGGGACGGATATGGGGGTAGAAAAAGGGGAGAGGGAAGAGTCGATTACAGATGCGATCAGTCTTTTAACAGTAGTAATTAGAGTGTGCTTGGAATTATAGGAGTCACTATTTAGGGTAGACAGGCACAGGACTCCTTATTATGATGTAGATATAGAGATTTAAAAGCTTCTAGGCTGATGGGGTGAGTTAACGCCAACATAAAAAGTAATATGCATTACAGTTACAGTTACTAATTACTTTTTATATAAAAGTAATAAGTAACTGTAACTGATTATATTTATATGAAGGTAACTAGTAACTGTAACTGACTACTTTTTAAAAGTAACTTATCCAACACTGGGCATAGGCTATGCATTAGAACTAACAAACAGGTTCCAGCCATTAATTAACTTAAATAATAATGATCCTGAACTCCCCTTCAAAGGAATATCCTCAGCCTAGTACTTCCACCCAGCAAAATGATTCTTCTCAAAATGCCCCTGACCTTGTTATCAACGAAAGTACACAGGAACCATTAATTAATGAATTATCAAGAGACACACAAACAAATACGGCAATTGAAAATCCTGCTGCTCAACAGAGACAATATTATGTTCTGGGGGACTCAATACTTAAATATATTGATAAAATTGTGTGCAAAGAGACAAACATTATAAAACTTGCAGTCCGTTCAGGAGGGCAGAAGTAAAAATCTTGCATAGCATGGCTAGGAATATAGTTGATACTTCTAGACCAAAACCACTTACAATTATACACATAAGGACAAATGATATCAATATGCAGTCTGTTGATGATATTAAGAAAGAATTTATAGCCCTAAGGGAAACATTGGATAGTCTGAGTTGTGAAATTTATTTTTCAGAAATTTTCCCTGTGCCAAGGGCACACTAAGCAAAAGAAAAGAAGATAAAGGCATTTAACGAATGGTTAAGGAAATGGTTGCTCCAGAAGGGATATACTACTGTGACCCATTGGGAGTCCTTTTACAACAACCATTCATTGTTTTCTTGGGATGAGCTGCATTTAAGTAAATGAGGAGTTTTAAAAAAGTCCTATGAAAATATTATCTTGAAGGATTTAAACTAATTGGGGGGGGAAGGGGCTTACCAAAATATGAGACCAAAATATGATTCCATGAATACCTGAATGACTGTAGGATCCTAAATATCAATGCTAGAAGTTTAAACAAAATTAAGTAGCCAAGGTAGAGGTACATCTGAAACAAAATTTGATTCAAATTGCATGCGTGACTGAAACCTGGTGGGATGATACAAGTTGCTGGTTGAATAATGTAGAAGGGTATCAACTATTCTATAAAAATAGGGAAAACAAAAAAGGGGGTAGAGTATGCTGCTATACTGCGAATGATATAAAATGCAGTGAAATAAATGTCAAAGACCAGCATGATGTCATAGCTCTATGGAGGCACCCGCAGTGGAGACCAAGGAGGATGCTGGGAACCTCCACAAAGAAGACCCACAGGAGGGTGGCAGGGGACCTTGCAGGGGAAGGAAACAACTCCTGGTGGGGGACTCCATTGTTAGGAAGGTAGAACTGGGGGAGGAAGGGGAGAGGGAGGTAAGGTGCCTGCCTGGCACCATGGCTTGGAAGGACACGGAGCGAATCCTCAGGATTGCCAGAGCAGCTGCACAGGGGAGGGAGCTTGTTGTCATTGTCCACCTAGGGAAAAATGACCTGGCTAAGAAAGGGATTAGAGAAGTGCAGGAAGAGTTTGTGGAATTGGGAAGGGGCCTTAGTCAAGTAGCACACACGGTAATCTTCTCAGAGGTGCTGCCCATCTATGGCATAGGAGAGGCTAGGGTGTTCCGCACCATGGGATTCAATCAGTGGTTGAAAAACTGGTGTGGAGCTCAGGGATTTGGCTTTATTGGGACTGGGGGTCCACCTGGAGTGATGCAGGCCTATACTGGCATGATGGGCTGCATCTGTCCGGGAGGAACCAGGATCCTAGGTGATAGGTTTAAATGCTTCATTGTAAGCATTTAAACTAGAGGAGGCACTGGAAAGGAGCAGGAAATCCTAGTCCCCAAATAATCATGGTAGTAAGTGCGGCAAACACCAACATAGAGGTGTTGATAGGGAGAAGTGCAGGGGTAAATGGAGAAAGTGACAAAGGCAAGAAGGACAGAGATGGGGCAAAAGGGAGTAAGGCCATCAGGAAATGGAGGGTAATGAGTACCAGTGCCCGTAATCTGGGCAACAAGCTCCTTGAGCTGGTGGCCTTGATGGAAGAGGGATGCCTGGATATCATAGCAGTCACAGAAACATGGTACACAGAGAACCATGACTGGGATGTTAACATACCAGGGTACATAACCTACAGGAGAGACAGGCAGGGGAGAAGAGGAGGAGGAGTAGCTCTCTATGTAAAGGAAGGGATAAAAGCAACTGAACAAAAGATTAAACAGGGAGGAGAGGAGGCACTGTGGGTCACCTTGGAGACTGGAAAGGGCACCACAATCTGCACAGGCATTGTGTACAGACCCCCATGTCAGGGGGAGGGAATGGACAAGGATATGATAGAAGGCATTCTTAGAATGGCAGAGAAAGGGGAGATACTATTGATGGGAGACCTGAACATGCCAGATATTAACTGGAGCACATTTGCTGCAGCCACATCCAAGAGCAGGGCCATTCTTGATGTCCTACAGGTGGCAGGCCTCAGACAGCTAGTTTCGGAACCCACTTGTGAGGGAGCTATCTTAGACCTCATAGTCTCAAACAGGGGCAGTGAGAGGATCTCAGATCTAGAAGTGGGTTGCCATCTGGTGACAAGTGACCATCAAACAGTGTGGTTCATGTTAAACTCAGCTACAGAGTCAAGCCATACAAAAGTGAGGGTACTGGACTTTAGGAGGGCTGACTTTGGCAAGATAGGAGAGTGCCTCAGAAAAGCACTAGCAAACAGGCTAGAAGGAGGTGTAGAGCAACAATGGGGAATCATCAAAACTGCCATCACAGAGGCAACAAGCCTTTGTGTGAAAGCAAATGAACAAATCAAAATGAAAGAAAAAGCCACTATGGTTCTCAAAAGAAGTGGCTGTGAAGTCAGGAAGAAAAAATAGCATTCCGGAAGTATAAGGAAACACAGAAGGAGCAGGACAGAGAGCTGTACCAGTTAAGGCAGAAGGAAGCAGGGAGGGAAGTCAGAATAGCAAAGGCCCAAACTGAGGAAAAGGTAGCCAACTCAGTTAAAAAGGAGGATAAAACCTTTTACAGGTACATCAGCGAGCGTAGAAAGACAAAGGGAGGGATAGTGAGGCTGAATAGAATGAACAGTGAGTGGGCAGAGGGGGACAGTGAAAAAGCAGAGATACTGAATGAATATTTCTGCTCAGTATTCACAAAAGAGGAGGGGGAAGTGCCTAATCCAATTAACAGAAGCACTCTTGATAGGGGGGTCGATCCAGTCCTTTCACAGAAGAAAGGGTTCTGCAAGAACTCCTAAAACTCAAGGTGGACAAAGCAATGGGTCCTGATGGAATTCACCCCAGAATTCTAAAAGAATTAAGGAGGAACTAGTGAACCACTGGCTACTCTTTTAATAAATCATGGGAGGATGGTGTGGTACCCAAGGACTGGAGGAAGGCGGATGTGATTCCCCTTCACAAAAGTGGGACCAAGACAGAGGCAGAAAACTACAGACCTGTCAGTCTGATCTCTGTGGTAGGGATAGTGATGGAGTCACTTCTGAAAGAAAGAATAGTTGAGTACCTAGAGGCCAGTGGGGCACAAGACCCAAGGCAGCATGGGTTCATAGCAGGAAGGTCATGTCAGACGAATCTAATAGATTTCTTTGACTGGGTGACCAAAGTAGTAGACCAGGGAGGGGCTGTGGACATGGCCTACCTAGACTTTAGCAAGGCATTTGACACAGTCCCACACAAAAGATTAATAGTCAAATTAACCAGCCTGGGAGTGGGTCCCAGGGTGGTAGCCTGGGTAAAACATTGGCTGCACAACAGGACACAGAAGGTAATTGTAAATGGAGTCCACTCTGAAGAAAGAGGGGTTACTAGTGGGGCACCAGAGGGTTCAGTATTGGGTCCAGTCCTTTTTAATGTCTTCATCAGTGACATTGCAGAGGGACTGGAAGGAAAAGTATGCCTTTTTGCAGATGACACAAAGATCTGCAACAGGGTTGATACACAAGGAGGCGTGGAAAGGATGAAAAGGGACTTGGCAAGGTTGGAGGAATGGTCAGAAGTATGGCAGCTAGGATTCAATGCAAAGAAGTGCAAAATAATGCACCTGGGAAACAAGAACCCAAAGGAAGAATACACAATGGGTGGGGAGGTAGTAACAACAACAAAAAAGGAAAGGGACCTGGGGGTAATCATATCAGATGACCTTAAGGTTAGCAAGCAATGTGAGAAGGCAGTAGGGAGGGCTGAGGGTATACTGGGATGTATAGGGAGAGGCATCAGCAGCAGAAAACAGGAAGTTGTTATCTTTCTGTACAGACAGTTGGTGAGACCCCATCTGGAGTACTGTGTCCAGTTCTGGAGACCCCATCTCCGCAAGGACATAGACAGGATAGAGGCAATCCAGAGGATGGCAACTAAAATGGTGCAGGGTCTGCAAGAGAAGCCGTATGAGGAGAGACTAAAGGAGCTTAATATGTATACCCTTGAGGAAAGAAGGGAGAGGGGGGACTTGATAGAAACTTTTAAGTACCTCAGTGGAATCAACAAAGTCCAAGAGGGTAGCATCTTTCAGAAAAAGAGACGTGCAAGAACAAGGGGACACAATTTAAAGATAGAAGGAGGGCGGTTCAGGGGCAATGTGAGGAAGTATTACTTCACAGAGAGGGTAGTGGATGCATGGAACAGCCTTCCTGAGGAGGTTGTGGGGTAAAACTGTGGGAGAATTCAAGAATGCATGGGACAGACATAAGGCAATTCTTGTGGGGGATAGGAAGAAATAGGCTGTTGGTTAACTAGGATCTGTGGCCTATCCTGTAGGTAGGGAAATGGGCAGACTAGATGGGCCAATCGGTCCTTATCTGCCATCAAAGTCTATGGCTGAAAGTTTGTGGAGAACTATGTTTTCCTCATTCAACAAAATTGATTTTTGGGTGTATGTCATAGACCACCATCTAGTGATAAGAAATATAATAATGCCCTCTGCATGGAATTGAATTAGCGTCCAGCAAAGGGTGATATACTGGTCATGGATGATTTTAACATCCCTGGGATAAACTGGAACTTGTTAAAGGGTTAAAACAAAGTTGAAAAGTATTTATTGGACACCTTAGTAAGCTGTGGATGTGAGCAACTTACAGGTATACAAAAACCCACTAGAGATACTAGTACCTTGGTTTTAACAGTATCTAATTATACACCTATAGTTAAAAATTCAAGAGTTATCTCCCATCTAGGCACAAGCGACCATAATATGACAGAATGTACTCTTAGTTTCAACAGATTTAAAATTACCAACTTTTTCAAGGTTCCAAATTATAATGAGGCAGACTGGCCTAAATTAAAAAAAAAGAGTTAAGAGAGGTTCCTTGGAATCAACTACTTAATAAGCTAGATACTGAACAAACTTAGCAAAAAAATCATTCTATAATTCATGAAGCTGTGTGGCTCTTTATGTTTTATTTATTTATTTATTTATTTATTCAGAAACAACCTCTGAGTATGAACTCTTTTATAGAGGTTCCACATCATTCATAGTACAAAGATTGCAGAATATGCATTTACAACAAAGGCATGAGTATACAATACATTCAACAAAATCAACACTTGAAGGAAACTGATTAAGAAGTACATACGCAGATAAGTGCGGCCAGTTACAGTACGTGCTTCATATAAAATATGCAAATGCTGTAAGAGCAGCCAGTTTTGGCCTTGTCAATGCCTTCCTAGAGATGAAGAAGGTCATAGGGTAGAACATAGGGGGAGGGAGAGAAATAAGAGGGCCTAGTGTGAGGGGACAGAGCAGGAATTATTATGTGATATGAGGGAATTCCTAGTACAGGACAGAAACACACAGGGGATAGGGGTCAATACAGGGGGAGGGAGAGTTCTGGGTAAGAGGAGAGGGAAGGGGGAATGGAGAGATGGAGAGAGAAGGGGAGGGAGAGAAGGATAAGGAGAAGGAGAGAGAGAGATGGGGAGTGAGAAAGTGGAAGGGGAAAACAGAGAGAGAGAGAGAGGGGGAAGAGATATAGGGAGGGAGTGGGGAGGGAGAGAGGGTGACAGAAGGGAGAATAAGGGTTAAGTGCTGCATCAGGAGGGTTACTTTGCTAGGAGAGATGGGGGAGTTAGGTAGCATAATGTACACCAGAGTACCCATGCTGTGCCCAATGGGCAGTGAATTCTCAGGGTAGGAGGTTCAGATTGACCCCACAGAGTCTACAGTTTCTTGGCTGGCAGTTGCAGTTAATCCTGGTGACAAGGACCAGTTTCAGCTCAGTTTTAAAGATCCTTTGGCTTGTGACCTTATTGGTGGCAACAGGTATGACACTGAGCCAAAGCCGGGCTCGGTAGGAGAAGAACCTTTGCCCCAGGGCTGTCCTTCAGAAGGGGACACTGAGCATGTCTTGTTCCTTCCCACTGGTGTTGTATTTGGTGTTGTTTATGAATAACAGGTCAGCAATGTATGGAGGGGTGTCACCAAACATGGCTTTTCTCCCCTGGAGGCACGTTTGAAATCTTATCCTATTCCTGAGTGAAAGCAGGTGGCACTGCTCATACATTGCACAAGTTTTTCATCCTTACCCAGGAGATTCTTTAGATTTTCCCCAAATCACCTCCCATCCCCCCAGTTTCTTTCTAGTTGGCTCTTGTGATATATGCCTTTAGCACTCCTAATGAGTTGTATACATTGTTTTCTCTATAGAGTTGAAGATTATGTGCTTTCCCGGAGGACTTTGCCCTAGTCCAGAAGTTGTCCCTCACTTTCATTTGCTCCAATAGGTCACCGGTTATCCACCCATTGCAGTACCCTCAAGTTTTCTTTTTTTATAAATGGGGTATATTTGTCACATACTCTACTGAAGTTTACAGTGAAGTACTGCAGCACCTGGTCCAGATCCTGAATGTGATCTAAAGATGTCCAGTCGATCCATGTGAGTTCTTCAACTAGGGAGCTGTGCTGCCCCTTTCTCAGGACTCCGCTCTCCCCAAAGATGGGTGGAGCTTTTTTAAATGTTAGTTCACCTGCAGGCAATAGGCGAGTGGTCACTCAGAGTATTGGCCAGCACAGAGACCTCAGTAAGCCTATCTGGTGTACTAGACAGGAGCCAGTCCCAGTAAAGTATGGTTGCCTGTTTTGTGGTTCATCCTGGTGGGTTCAGTCACTAGTTGTGTGAGGTAGAAGCTTTCCACAGTGTCCCTTTGCTGTGCTGATCCTTTGCTGAGCCAATTTATATTGAAGTCTCCAGTGAAGATAAGTTCACAGTTGTTGGCGATGCCAGCCAAGGCACCTATCCCTTTGCATAACCCCTCCATGGGCTTCCTAAGAGGGAGGTAGACACATGCTAAGACCAAGGTTTTCATATGTGAACTGACCAGGAGCTTAACTATGAGAAGCTTATGGTCATCAGCAAAGGCAGTTGTAGGGAGTACCATCCCATGTAGGGTATCCCAAATGTATATCATACAACCTCCACCTCTTTTCCTGGCCCTATCATTCCAAAATGTCTGGTAACCTGGCAGCCTATCTCTTTGTCCTTTACCCAGGGGTTTAGCCATGTCTCTGTCACGCAGATTATATCCGGGCAGTGTAAGGCTGTCCAAACCTGGAGCTGCGCAACCTTAGGGAGGAGACTGCATATGTTCACAGTGGTGATTTTTAAATAATTCCCGAAAGTCTCCTTTGTGTCATTGGTTGTGCAAGGGCAGGGATTAGGGTGCATGTTACCAGACAGAAGTAGAAGAATAGCTTTCCTTGATGAGAAGCTGAAGGAAGAGTCACATTTCCACTTTCACTTTCTCAGTCTACCAAAGTAGAGCATGGGTCTTTTTAGGGTCACTGTAATCAGCAGGTATGGAACCATGTGTCCAAGTTTTAGGTTTTGTAATATCAGTATCAAAGGCATCAGGAAGGCCCATGCACCATTGCAATAGGTGGCCAAGGAAGTGATATCGCTACTTTTCAGCTGTCCATATTCAGCGAGGTTAGGGACCTGATGATCCGGAGGTTGTTGGTCGACATTTTGCCCAACTGAATGGGAGAAAAGTAGCAGCAGCAAGATGACTAATGATGCCATTTTATACACTACTGTTCAAGAGACTAGTGTCCTCTTATATCCGATGAGTCACAGTAGTAGGAGTGTCCAAGAGGGAGGTGGAAGGTAGGGCAAATAGAGTAAAGAGGGAGACTTGGGTTAGAAAATAGTGTTAAAAGGTAGCCGTGTGAGCAGAGAGCTGTTCATCTGGGCTGTAGTTAGGAGGTAAGAGTAGGAGCATAGTATGACTTGTTAGTGATTAGTTATTAGTAGAACTAGGGACAGAGTCTGAGGGGGACTTAGACTGACTAACTTAAGATGCCAGACAGCGGCCTAGCACACAGCTAGACTTCCAGGAGCTAGGCGGGTGAAATAAAGGTTTGAGTATTGTATGTTTAAGACAGACTAGCTTAGAGTGCTGCTGGCTGTTACATGCCTTCTATCTGTGTTGAATTATAATCTGCCAATGGCAAATCGGAGACTTAGTCATATGATCCACCCTGCACTATAAAGCTAAGGCTAGCCAAGGGTGGTGGGGGAGCCCCAGCACAGCTGCAGTGGGGAAAAGTCAGCCGGGTTAGCAGAGAGCACTTGGACAGAATTTACCTTTCAGCTTGCCATAGACTGCTGCGGCTGAAAAGTAGGGGGGAAGATTGTATTCCCAGTTCTGGGTCCTGGCATGTGAGGTGATTGGGCTGAGGGTCAGGCTGAAAACTGAACCACTGCCACAGTCCGACTCAAAGGTTCAAGCCTGGTGAGGGGCTCGGTACCTGAGGAAGGAGAGAGCAAATGCAAGCTATTAAGCAGGGACAGGAGGGGAGGGGAGGTTACAGAACAATAGAGCAGGGAAAGAGAAGGGTCACACAGCAGCTTCTCGGTCTATGGAGGGGTCCGGTGAGAGGAAAGGGAAAGCCTAGTTATGTACCAATATATGAAAAACATAATAAAAGAGGAATTCCCCCCTATGGTTTAATAAGTCAATCAAAAACCAGATTCATAGCTGGCCCAGTGGCACTGAGGGTTGAGGCGCTGGACGCCACACCTTGTGCTATGCTGGCAACCCAGGTTTGGAAGTGAGCTTGGGCCACAGGGGGTCGGCAGGGGAGGGAGAGGACTGAGCATCCGACAGCAGCTCTCCTCTCCCAGGGTGGGTGGGCATGTTGTCCTGCTCCTTGGCTGCCCCCCCGGTGGAGGATGAGGAGTGGTGCCAGACCATCGGAGACAAGTAGCACGGTGATGTGACGCGTGCACATTCACGAACGCGAGGGGAGACAGAAAAATTAGAAAAATGGCTGCTGACTCTGTGAAGTCCCTGCCAGCTTGGCTGTGCACCGTCCCCCAGACTGCCAGTAAATGCCAAGTAATCAGAGCTCGGAGTCCAGAGGGGGGAGGCGACTGTCAGGCTGGAAGGGGGGGGAACGGATATCGTCGGCAGGCCAAGGAGGATAAACACAATATGGAAAAAAAAGAAAAAAAAAACAGATTCGTAGAAAAAAAATTGAGCCCTGAAAAGAAATAAAATTCGGCCATCCAGTGCCCATAAGCAGATTTATAAATATGAACAGTCTAAATTAAAAAAACTAATAAGGAAGGAGAAACTGAAACTTGAGTTTAGGTTATCATTTGCTAAAGATACCAAGGGCCTTTTTTTCTCATATTAACAATAATAAACAATCATACAACAAAATTACTAACATCAATAAAGAAGGAGAAATTATCTCTGATAATAAATCATTGGCCCAATGTTTCAATTATGACTTTTTTTTTTTTTATCACCTCTTTTATTTTTGCCTCCTTCAGTCAGTTGCCCATTCTGACTGACTCCCCCAGCCCCATCCCCCAGAATAGCTGGTGCTTACCTTGTACCCAGCCCGGGAGTGGAGCCTGCAAGGAGTCGGTCCTCATCCTGCTAGCCGCCAGTGTTTTTCTCCTCCAGTTATTGCCCAGGAGCCCCAGGAGTAATAGCGCATGCGCGTGGAGGCACGCATGCGCCCTACAGCACAAGTAATGGCTCCTTTCCCCCACCCCATGGCCAAGCGTCCTGGCTTCCTCTGACCCGTGCTACTCCCAGCCTCCACTAGGGGTCACCATTGGTCGAGAGATGCTGCTTCACCTCCCCAGAGAAGAGAGCCTGCCTGGTGGCAGCTCAATCCATCTCCCCCACTGCCAACCTCCAGCGACCCGAACTGATTCCTGAACACGGGTCGCCAGCATGCCATGAGGTAAGGCATCCAGTGCCTGAGCCCTCAGCGCCACCAGGCTGGCTTCAATTATTACTTTGTATCAGTATTTAACAACTTTGCTTACTGCAGGACTAGAGTTTTCTTTAGATGGAGTCCCCCATATCCAGTTTCAGGAGAAAGATGTTCTGACTGAATTAGGATTAGGAGGTGCCTGACTGTGGAAAGCTTTAAATCTGCCCTTAAAACCTATCTATTCTCTCTGGCATATTCTGAGTTTTAAATGTACAGATTTGGATGTTTTAATTGGTTTTAAATTCTTGTTTTCAGTTGTTTATAAAAGTGCTTTGATATTCTTTGAATTGCACTTTATATAAATACAGTTATTATTATTATTAATTAATTATTTAAATCTTAAAAATAAGTTATTCCCCTGGTCCAGACAATATTAATTCAATGTTCTAAAAAGAGCTGGCCCCAGTATTGGCACGCCCACTAGCCACACTCTTTAACAGATCTATTTTTTAATTTTTTTTAATTTAATTAGTATTTCGGAAAGGTCTTTGAGTGTGAGCTCTTTTACAAAGGTTCCATGTCAGGGTGGACAATAAGACAATAAATATACTGTATTCAGTGGTTACAGAAGCCTGATCATTAGGCATTAAGGAGCGATTACATGAGAATTAGACAAATGGGAGAAAAACAGAGTAGTTGTAATAGAATACTAAGCTATTTCTAATTGGTTGCCTTAGGTAGCACACCCCTTGAAACCTCCAAATCCATTGATAGACTATGGCAGAGTAACTGCATTGGGTTTAACGCTATCCCAGATGGCAAGAGGCTGGGTGACAGTGAAACAAGGGGGACTGGGGTTGAACCTACCTCAGAGAGTGAAAGGTGGGGGGAATAGTGAAAAGGGGGGGGCTGTGATGGGGGAGCAGCTCCAGATCTATGGAGACAGGTTATGTTCTATCTGACTGGAAGAAGGTGTTAGTTGTTCCGATATACAAAAGGGAGAGTAAGGATTCTGTAACTAATTATAGGCCTATAAGTTTAACCTCTGTATATTGTAAGTTGATGGAGAGATTAATTAAAAAAGAACTTGAAGAGGAGATTAGTATCCTTGGCCTGGAAGATCAAACCCAGCATGGGTTTCCAAAGGGACTGTCATGTATCACTAATTTAATATCTTTTTACAGTTTTGTTAGTGGCTGTATGGATAAGGGACAGTCAGTTGATGTCATCTTGCTGGCTGTAGGTGAGGCATTTGATACAGTACCACATGATCTATTAATACATTGGTAAGATTGGGCCTCAATACATACATAGTCAGATGGATTGATAATTGATTAAGTAATTGTACTCAGTCAGTTAGAGTAAATGGAATGACGGCTGATGAAAAGAACATTAGCAGTGGAGTTCCACAAGGGTCCATGCTTGGACCAGTATTATTCAGACTCTTTGTCAGTGATACAGCTAATGGAATTAAGAATTTTATGTCCAAATTTGCAGATAATACTAAACTAGGGAGTGAAATAGATACTTATGAAAAATATTTAACATTGAAAGAAGACCTGCAAAAAATTGAAAATTGGGCATTGCAAAACAGAATGAGTTTTAGCCCTTCTAAATAGACTGTTCTACATTTTGGACACAAAAATCCTAATTCTCATATGAACTAGGGGGCCAAGTCCTGAAATCTGCTAATCGAGAGAAGGACTTGGGTATCTTTATAAACAATGAACTTTCCTCTGTAGACCATTGCAGACACATTACAAAATCAGCAAATTGCTTAATTCAATCAATTAAAAAATACTTTATTACAAGAAATAGAGAGTGCATAATGACATTATATAAGACTTGTATTATGTCACATTTAGATTTTGGCTCACTGATTTGGAACCCATATCATAGGTGCGATATTAATTTACCTGATAAAACACAAAGAAGAGTTATTAAGTTAATCAAGGGCTTGACATCATGGATTATAATGACAGAATCAACAACTTAAATTTATTTATACTGAAAATGAGAAGAACGAGAGCTGATTTGTTACTAATGTTCAAAATCCTACAAAAACCACAAGCTTATGGGATAGTGTGGTTTAAAGTTTAATCCTAGACTAAACATACTTAGATCCCATAACAAACAACTGTTGATCCCAAGAGTAAATACAGTTAAAAGACTTAATTGTTTTAATATTAGAACCACAAGAATATGAAATAGAGTACCTAGTAATGTAGTTAATGCCAATTTCTTTGAAACCTTTAAAAATAGGTTAGATATTTTTCTTGGGTAAATTTAGCTAATAATATGCCCAGTATGTGTGGAAGACAATTAAGTGGGCTCCTAAACGTACTTTGTCTAGATAATCTGAGTTAATCCACGTTATTAATACCACAACAAATACAATACTACTAAAATCGAGTTCTAATGCATAGGATTTGAGTACCTCATCATGTGATCCCATATAATCAGTTAGGATTAGCCACACAAGCAGGTTTCAGCATATACTTTACTCAGGAGCTTCTTAAAGGTGCTTGAGCTTAACAGTGCTGAATGCTGACCATTTTAGATTGGACTGCAGTGCATTCTAGAGGGAAGGAATGGAACAACTAATAGCAGTCTTCCCTATCTGTGTGACATAATCGGGGGTGTCTAGGAATATGTTGTTGTTTTTCCAGAGGGAGTAGTTGCTATGAGATGTTCCAAATAGATTTGTGATATGTCAGAGCAGGTAATTTTGAAAAATCTTGTATGCCCATGCACATGAATTTATTAACCTTCCATTTGTTAGTGAGGGCCATCCTACTGTTTCGTACAAGTTGCATCAAAGTGTCCTTGGTCCTAGGTCCATTATGAACCTGAGTTCTCTATAGTAGAGTACTTCGAGCTTTGCGAGATATACAGTTGAATAGTATTAATCGATAAGATCAGCATAGTCAAGAACTGGTAGAAAGGTTGCTTAGACCAAGCATTGTAAATGTATTATGTGAGAAACAGTTCTTATTTCTATAATAAAAGCCTAGAGTAGTCCTCAGTTTTTTCAGAGTGCATCTATATGGGCAGAAAAGGACATTTTGTTATCAAGCCAGATACCAAGATATTTGTACTGGTTAACTACTTCCGAGGAATTTGTCTAGTATGGTAGTGATAGCCGGGATAGGTTTGTGTGGTGGTGCTGCATTATCTCAATTAATATGCAAATAGTGTACATTTTCTAAATTAATATGCAAAGCTCATACATGAAAACTATCATGCAGCATTAATATTTTTCACAAATACTTTTTACCGCACAAAGATTTAATATTTTGTAAATTGTCCCAAAGCACAAAAACCATCATGCAGTATGAACATTGTGATAAATACTATGTAACATCATGATCAGTTTAAAAATCTTTGCACAAGACAAAACACACCATTCAGCATGAATATTTAAAAAAAAAACAGTTTAACCATTTATGCAACATGTACTGTAGATTTTACAGGGGAAAAAACTGTGAAGGATTGCTTTGCAAAGACTTTCATTTTTAATCAAAGATAACCAATTACTGTTATTTGTTTTTTTTGTAAATATGATGTGTAGTTCTAACTGCACTCTCACCCTTAACTTTACTAAATTAAAAAGTTATCTTACCTTAGACTTTTTGGTTTTGTTGAATTTTAACATGAAAAAAGTCTATGTGCAGTGCTAGCTACTTTTCTCAGAGAGTTTTTTTGAACACACATGCCTGAATGATTAATTGTAATTAACTTAAAAACTAATTATTTCCCCCCAAACTCCAAAAGGACCTGTTATGTTACCATATGATACTTACAAAATCTGTAAGTTTCATACCTCAACGCTTTACCATTTTTCAGCTGAGTGCAAAAACTAAGGTAGCAAATCAGGCAAACTTATGTAATTCAGCCCTTAATATCTCAAACACTACAAAAGCAAGCTTAATGTAATTTTTTTTTTGGGGGGGAGTAACCATAAGACTGCTAAGGGGTACATCATATTTTGTAGTCCTAGAGTCTAAGACAACTAAGTTTTAAGTCTCTGAAAATGGCCATTTTTAATGAAAGCCCAGTGCAACCCTAATACACAGGCAGATATGGACGCAAAGCCCACTTGGTAAATCCATTTATCAGAGCTACTATATGTATAAATATAGAAACCTTCATTTATACATATAGTAATCTTGTCTTCACCCATTATACATATAGTAAGTTCATTCTCACAATTGCCCCATCTTCCCACTCACCAATACTAATTATTCACTTTCAATTTCAAATCAGGTTGCTCACTCACTCCCCACCACCACCCTTCATGTCTCACAATTTCAAACGAGGTGTCTTTCTAACTGCTCTCTACCTCTGTTCTTTTCTGCTCATTGCTTCCCCAAGAGAGTTATATGATTTATGCTGGCACACTCTTTCTCAACTAAAACAGCTGCACCATAAGATAAAGGACAAATTATCTCTACTTTTTACTAACTCCCTGAACATGCTAATAAATAATTAAATTCATAGGCAACAATCTGATGATGATTCCCTGCTTCCCTGATCATTAAGAGGCACCACCATCTTTGCACATTTTCTGAAGCTGGCTTCATCCACCAATAACAGCACATGCCAGGCTGTCAGAACATCTTAGCATCCTTACCAGCATCCTTAGTAATGCACAGCAGCCATTACAGTAGTACAAAAATACACAGGCAAAACAACAAAAAGTCCAATACAAATCATATGTAAGTTTCAATTTCCCTCCCCACTTTATCTTGGTCTAATTAATCCCTCTCCACTCTCTTCCCCTCCTGTCCTTTGCTCATGCTTTACCTGCGCTCTTTCCTATTCCTATTCCTCCTTCTCCACACCTTACACACCTCTACTCAACTTTTCTCCATATCGCCCCAGCTGTCTCACAACTCTCCTTAACTGACTTCCTTCTGGTCTCCCTTTCTTTTCTTTAATTTATTATCTGCTTACACAGTTAGCTAGCACTGCCTGTGCCATGTTTGTTTCATTATTATGTACTCCACCCTCAGTTATGATGCACTTATGTATAATGCACTGCATTACTTGTATACTGTTATCCTATGTATTATGCACTGTATTAATTTCCTGTAATGTTTCGTATCCTGACTGTTTTAAATCTACTCACTATGTTTGTTTCTTTACCATGCACTCCACCCTCATTTATGATGCACTTATGTATAGTATAGTGTACTGTATTATTAGTATAATCGCATCCTATGTATAATGTACTGTATTAATCTCCTGTAATTTTTTTGTAACCTGTCCATTTGTAAATCTGATGTGGAGCCTTTGCAAAAGAGTTTCTGACTCAAAGGGTTGTAATTCCAAGACTGCAATAAATAAATAAATAAAAATACTTAAAAAAAATCTACATTCACTAACCTGACCTTTGCCTATTGCATAAATTAAATATGCAATGGGGTCCCAGTGAGCTACATGATTGAGCTATACTTGTGCTATTTTCCCCCAATATAAATAAGTCATGTACTGTATTACACTGGTTCCCATTGCATATCTCAGAGATATATCTATAGAGAGAGAGAGAGAAAAATAGAGGCTTTGATATACAGTATTCTTGGTTTGTTTTTATTATTTGCTTATTTCAGTCACTTTATTGTTACTATTTGTTTCTGCTGTACATCATTGTTGTACTTTTCTTGTGTATGTGTTGCTTGTGAACTCTATTATGTCATCACCTACTATGTAACACTATTGATTTGTATACTGTTGCCTGTTCTAACCTGGACCTCCTCACAAACGAGCTCTGTTCAATGGACCTTTCCTTGTAAAACAAATATAATACAAAATACATATATATATATATATATATATATATATATATATATACATACTTAAAGTCCTTAATTATGCCAAATGTTCCAGATCTGCTGCTTACCAACTGTGCATCCAATCCCGTATTTCAGTCAGATGACTAAAAGGCTGCAAAGCGATTGGATGCTTTGCAGGAGGAAGGTGACTGACTAGCTGAAATTGTCAGAATATTGGACCCCCACCCCAATCAAGAATCAGGAGTAGAAGAGGTCACCTTCACCTTATAAACTAGTGTATTTTGGGAGAGTCGGCTTATGGAAGGAAGTTTTCCTAATGTCATACTGTCAGCTCCTAACAGAGCCAGCCAGGAGCTTACTGTTTTTTTAACAAAATTATCATTGAGGCTGGGGATGGGGAGTGGCAGATGGGAAATGACTACCCTAGATAGAGGGCTGCCCAAGGATTGGCCCTTGCCACTTGGGGATGGCTATAAAAGGGGTTTTCAAAAATAATTTTTAGGTTGCTCTGGAATATATTTCTCTAAATATCTAGTGAAACCTAGTATTCATGATATTCAGGAAATAACATTCAGGCTGTGCATCCCCCAATTCTGACTAAATTTGCTGATGACACTAAATTGGCAACAAAAGTGAACACAACAGGTGGATGTACTACAGAGGGAGTGCACATATTGTGGCATGGGCTGAGAAATATGGGCTTTGATTTAATGTGTGGAAGTGCAAAGTACTACACCCAGGAGTGAGCAATGTGGGCCCAATGTACTGTACACTGTGTGTGGTCCAATGGGTAACAGCACAACCAAGGAAAATTAGTTGTGGTTAGTAAGCTAAAGTCAGGCAGGCAAGGTATTGCTGCTTTCAAGAGAATAAATACATTGTTGGGATGTACTGGAGGGAGTTAAAGAGAAGATCACTTATTTTCACTTATTTAGATAAGACTGGATGAGCACCATTAGGTGCTTCTAGTCCTCCACCCCCACTAACTGTGATCAAATACTTAGATCCCAATAATTCATTTTGGTGTCAAGTTGTTTTTAAAGCAATTTAATGTAAGTGCATCTACAATGCACTGGGGCAAACTGTTCCAGTATTTCAGCACTATCTGTGTGTAAAAGGAGCCCCTCCTGTTGGTTCTAAATGGTTTCTGCAGTAATTGTTTATTATGATCCCTCCCTACAGCACCTTGGTTAGACCAGATCTACAGAACTGCATCCAAGTCTCAACAATACAGTACAGAAAGGACATCAAAGAGACAGAGATGGTCCAGCACAGGGTCATCAAGCAGATTTCCTTCAGTCTGCTTGGGCTCATGTACAGCTGATCCAAATATTACAGAGATAGCAGAACAATTTGTTTAAAAGTTTGCTGTATGTGAAAAGAAGAATGATACTGCAGATCCAGATGACTGAGTATACTATTTAAATTACTCTGCCTGGAGAGTATGTTATTTCTGCTAATAAAACGGGGCCAGACCAGTTCTGTCTCTTCATTGGTCAGGAACACATCACATGGTATTTATTAAAGGGACACCGTCAGCTTTTGCTGACTATTTTTTGAAGTGCTATACCCTGGTGCCTCTTGCCATCTTATGTACATTGACAGCATATATGATCAATGATTCACACAGCAATAATAGCAATGCACTTTTTTTAATTCAGTTCCGTTTATTATGAAGGGATGAAGTCAATTGAGCACATTCATTTACAAGGAGGTCCCTTTTACAACATACTCAATTACACAATTACAGTTTGCAAAAAAAACTGTGGACAAAAATGATACATGAAAGGTACAGAGACGTGTAAGACAGCAATAAATACATAAACCACGAGATGAAGTAATATACAAAAGTGGTATAGGGAATTGAGTAGGACTACCTAAACTGGAGGGACTAATAACATAGCCTAGTAGCACAAAATGCAAATATGAAGTATAGCAAACCGTGAAGTTGGATATGGGAGGGATGTGCAGGAAAGAAAAGTGCTGACAGTGGATCTGCAGAACATAAACAGGGGTAACAGTCAGTCAGTAGGGGAGCTAGGTGCACTGACATGTGTCAGTGACATCTTTTCTGACCAACCTGATGAATGCTGTTAATGGAACTAGGGTGCACAATTTCAGAGAGGATTGCAGCTTGCTCCATAGGGTGGGAAGGAAGTAGTTAAATGACGCCATACCAAAATGGGTTTGACATTTGGGCACTTTCAGTGAACTATACGAACATATTAAAAGGGCGTATGTACTACCTGTGTGAATGAGGGCTGATGGGATATAAAGGGCAGCTTATTTAGCAGTGCAATGTAAGTCCAGGTGAAGGTGTGGATAAGCTTCCTGGTAGATAAAAAGGGCCAACATAAAGCTCATACAAGGTACAATGGTGAGTTCTTGCAGGGGCATTGGTTAGAAAGTGAATGTCCTAGTGGAAGAGCGTGTCCAATTTGGTGAAATGGGAGGATGCACTGTTATAAGGAGAATGTCAGCATAATAAAGAAGGGGCATGAAAGTGGCCTGTACCAGCCTGATTCTAGAAACCCCGGAGAATAAGGATTTGTTTCTGAAGAAGAAACCAAGTTTTTGTTTCCATTTTTTGGATAAGACATCTATGTGTGAGCAGAATGACAGATGGGAATTGAGTATAAATCCAAGCTACTTGAAGTATTTTACCACCTTGAGAGTATCCCCTAGAAGAGTGGTTATAGGCATATTGGGGTTTGTTAAGGGGCAGACTGAAGGGGCACTGGGAGGATAGAAAAACATACTCTTTGTTTTTTTGGCATTAAAAAGCAGCTTTGAAAAAACTAGGTTATGCTGGAGTAAGTTAAAATCAGCCTGAAGTGAGGTACAGACTTGGCTGATGGTAGACTTTGATGTATAGAACACTGTATCATCCGTAAATAAATGGATATTGAAATCAGTAATGCCGGAGTCTATCTTATTATCGTAAACCAGGAACAGCAGCGGACCCAATATGGATCCCTGGGGGAACCCTCTTAAAAGGGGGAGAAGCGAAGAAAAAGCTCCTTTAATCTTGATTTGTTGTTGTCTGTTGCCCAAATAACTGGCAAACCAGGCTGGCACTGAGCCAAACATACCATAGAGTTTAAGGTTGTCATGCAGAAAAGCATGATCGATGGTATCAAAGGCCTTACTAAGGTCCAAAAATATCACCTCAGTGACTTGTTTTCTATCCATGGCATCAAACCAGTCACTTGTGACTTGTCAGAGCTGAGACTGTACTATGGTGTGATCCGAAGCCCGATTGGAGAGGGGTTATCAGCTGATTAGATTCAAGGAACGACTTAACTTGGGTGCTGACCGATTTCTCAAGGATTTTTGAGAGGGCTGGCAAAATTGAAATTGACCTCTATAGTTGTTAACATTGCTGGGATCACCAGACTTGAGGAGGGGTATAAGATGTGCCACTTTCCATTCTTGAGGTACGGTGCACTCAGACAGTGACAGATTGAGTAGATGAGTAATTGGTGCAGTGAGGAAATGGTGACCCAGTTTCAAGAAGAAAGGATCTAAGTTATCGGCACCCCCACTCTTTTTGTCATCCAGCTTAAGTAATTGTTCTTCAACCTGTTTGAAGGTAATGGCCAAGAAAGTGAAGGACATGTGAGGTAGAGGTTTAGATGAAGCGGCTGCATGGGGAATAGAGGGTCTTAGGGTGGCTAATTGGGAGGAATCAAAGATGAGGCCTGCTGTAGCAAAATGCTCATTGAGTATGTCGAGAATGGTGGGTTTGCCTGAAATTAAGGTACCCCGATGTGAGATAGTAGTAGGAAGGGAAGGGGCTTTACTACCTTCAATTAATGTGAAGATACACCATATCTTAGATGGATTCCCATTTGCTGACTCCAGGGTATTTAGACAGTAATTTTCTTCTGTGGTTCTCACTAGTCTGGTGCGGGCATTATGGCAGATCCTAAAAGCTGTCCAATCTGCAGGAGATTTTGTACAGCTGGCAGTAGCCTATAATGTATCTCTTCTGAATAACATTGATTTTATTTCTGCATTGAACCAAGGGCTAGATGCTTTTTTATTCTGCAGCTTATGACAGGTGCATGGATATCGATGAAGTTGGTAAGGGTAAAATTAAAAATGGGCAGAGCCTCGGTGATTGAAGGGGCTAAATAAAACTGTTGCCAATTAATGTTTTTTAGGTCAGCTAGGAAGTCAGCTGGGTTGAACTTCCTACAGGATCTTTTAGTAATAGTTTTGTTGGATCTAAGTGACTTGGGCATATGTCTTATACATACTATTATATTATGATCACTAAAAGATTTATACAAGACAGCTTCATGGGATATCTTGTGTGGTCTTTTGGTCAGAATGACGTCGAGGAGTGAGCCGAGCAAATGAGTTGTGCAGCTAGATCTGGTTACTTCTGATATTAGTTGTGAGAGACCTAAATCATCACAAACAGTCTTGAGAGGGGATGATTTTGAACTGAGCCAATCATGATTTAAATCATCTAATATTAGTGTCTCACTTGTATTGGCATCTAGAAATTGGTGGAAATGGGGCAGGATGTCCAAGCCTGCAGACAGTGCTCAATAGCAGCTAACTATGTGTACCAATTCTGCTGATGAGATGGCTAGTTTGAGGGCTAGGCACTCGAATTGTTTGGGTTTAGAGAGTGCTTCAAGGATGGAGACAGTGAATTTCACGCTGATATAGATAGCCACTCCTCCACATCTTGTGGGTCTATCTACGTGAAACAGTGAGTAGGAAGGTAGTGATATAGCGGATATACGGTTGAGCATTTTAGCCAGGTTTCTGTCACAACCAGTACATCTGGCATGGAATAGGTCACCCACACTTGCAGTTCCATGAGCTTCTTTTGCATGCTGCATATATTTATTAGCATCAATTTGAGGATCTTAGCTGTGGTGTAGTCCAAAGGGGTTAGGGTTGAGGGTGGTCCAGGATTAAGTTCTATGTTGCCAGAACATAGGAGGAGCAATAATAATACTCGTGAAAGCCAGGTTCTGGAGGTAATATTGAGTAGCTTACGATAGGGATCGAGTCTGTGACATACACTAATGGCCCAGAGTCTGTTGGGTGCAAGGTAGCAGGGCAAAGCTGTGACCAACAGTGAAATTGCTCTAAAATTGTATGGTACTCTAGATACTAGGGAGAGTGCCAAGTTTATGGTGGACATATCCCAATCTGGGTGGGAGTACAAGGAGAGAGGATTCGGGTTGGAGGGAAGCCTACGATCAAGCTGCTTGTGGTGTGTATACTTGGGTAGTTCCAAGAAGGACAGAAGGACAAGGAGGACTATGAACATTGTTGGACAGATGGTATAATGATAGTTATCAAACTTTGGTGGCAAGGGCAGCAAACAGTATACTAAGGTCTTGTAAAATGTCTTTGTTCTAGAATAAAGGCGGAATGCAAAGCAACCCAATAAGTCGACCTAATTAGAGTCCTATTGATAGTCAGTACATAGACCGGCTGAGGCAAATCAGATGAATGGCACAACTAGCTGAATGGTGACCAGAGGCAGGTTGGCAGTATTAAGAATGTAAGAGGCCTGAACCTGAAGAAGGTTAGACTATGCAGATGCAGGAGGAGTGGGCTGTGCTAGCAGCTGCTAGCCAGATAGTTTTGTAAATTGGGGTAGGGCACTTTAAGGGGAATTGACAGCTAGGCACACAGCTCAAAGGAGGGGAGCTAGTGGGCATTGCTCTATGGGGCAGGAAGAGTATTTAACAGAGGTTGGAGCCAGGTTGGGCGAGGAGGGACAAAAAAAAAATCAAAGGTATGAGGCAGCAGAAAATTAGCAAGCAAAAACATGTTTAAACTTTAAACAGGGTGCCCCAAGCTAAGGATCAGCACCAGTCCAATCAGAAGCGAGCAGAAAATGTCTTCGCCCAATGGAAAGCCCCATCTGACCTGGAGCAGCCATTCAGTAGCATTGCCTAGAAGCTGAGGCTTCCCAGTGATTCTGCTGTCCGTACCTGTATCTGGGCGGGTGGGCAGGCTGAGGAGGAAGTGCTGCCATATATAATTGTATATTGTGTGTCCCGACCTAAACTCGCACAGTCTGCTTCTCATGCACATCCCCAAATGAATATTTATTAAAACGTTTTACCAGGCAAGGCATATTGAGCAACAAGTTGCTCATCCTACAGTGCATCCTGGGGGAAAGGATAGTGGAAATACATACGTGTATACAACAGCAAACATTATTACAACAATAATGGAAGCAGTAAACAGCAAATAACAGAAAGAACATATTAAGTGCAGCATATGAGTACAATTGTTTACAGAGGTCACAATGGACAGGTCAAGTGCATTACATTAGGATAACACCTTAAATTCATGATGATGGTACCATTTAGCCCAAAAAGAAGGGGTGGATAGGGAGCAACAGCAGAGGTGGAAAGGTAGCGAGGCTGCAGAGGGAGGGGAGCATATGAATGTGAATCAACATTATAGAAATAATAATAGTTGTAGACTGTTAGGAATCTAAAGTCATAGTTAGAGTGGTAGTTATAGATAACCCAGAGGAATGGCCAGGTAGGGATCACTGCAGGGAAAGAAAGTAGTGGTGCTGGAAGGGAGCTGTAATTCAGAATAGTTACTCAATATATTGATAGAAGTTGGGCAGCAGGTCAGGAATACCAGGTAGGTTAATTGCAGGTACAATTCACAGAGAGGAAATTATGTAGGGCTGAAGTTATGGGTGGGGGGAGGACTGGTGAATCTGGTGAAGAAGTGAATTCCACAGTTTTGGGAAGTGATATGAAAAAGCAGCCTGGCCTACAGTGGTAGACTGGCAAGGGACAATCAAGGAATAGGAGTCGTAAGATCTAAGTGAGTGGGCAGAGGGAGGGAGGGAGGACTAATAAATAGGAAGTGAGATAGGATGGGAGCGATCCAAACCAGAATATAGAGACAAATTTAGCACAATAATGAAGGTGTCTATTTTCTAGTGAGGAAAATGCCAGGGAGTGGTAGAGTTGACAGTGGTGGGTGAGAGAAGGAGAGTCCAGAGCAAAGCGACAAAAGGAGTTGAAGAAGGTATCCAATCTGGCTAAGGAGGTCTTGGGAGCGGCACTGCAGACTACATCACAGTAGTCAAAAATAGGAAGGATCATCTTCTGGACAAGTTCGCGCCTAGCCAAGAGAGGAAGGCAGTTCCGGTTCCTGTATAGAGCGCCAAGCTTTGGGTGCAGCTTTTTCAGGATGGCATCTTCATGACCAGAGAAGGTGAGTTGTTGGTCAAGCCAAACACCCAGCTATCTGAATGAGGAGGTGTCCTCAAGGACTATCCCATCAAGGGTATGGATGGAGGGCAGGGAGGAGAGCCCAGAGAGTCTCTGCCTAGTGCCGAAGGTCATGGAGACTGTCTTCTTGGCATTTAGAAAAAGTTGATGAGAGCAAAACCAGTGCGAACATTATTCAGGTCCTGCTGAAATCTGCTTGTAACATCAATGAGGGACTGTTCGGAGGTGTAGAGGACCATGTCATCTGCGTACATATGTATTGAGATTGATATACAGACAGATGGTAGGTCATTAAGAAATATGGAGAAAAGTATAGGTCCCATCATGGACCCCTGAGGGACACCAGTGTTAATGGGGGGGATGTGGAGTCAGCGATTCTGACTGACTGGGTCCAACCTACAAGGTAGGCTCTGAATCAGTTAGTGGCTGAGTCAGTCAGACCTGCTAAGGAAAGGGAGTTTAGTAGTAGGGTGTAGGAAACCATGTCGAAAGCCTTGGCTAGGTCAACAAAAATGGCAGAAGTGATTTGACCACTGTCCATCCCTGAAAGGATGGAGTCAGTAAGCCTAATCAGGGAGGTGATGGTGGAGTGTTTTTTCTGAAAACCAGACTGGAAGGGAGTGAAAAAGTTGGGAGTTAGAAAGATAAGAAGAGAGTTGGGCAAGAACTAAGTGTTCTTGCAGTTTGGCAAGGGTGGGAAGGAGGGATATGGGATGGCAGTTCCCCGATGAGGAAAGATCACCACCCTTAGGTAGGGGAAGAACAATGGCATGCTTCCTAACAGGTGGGATGGCTGCTATTTCGAATGAGAGATTGAAGAGGTCAGACAGTGGGGCAGAGATAGCCGTAGCTGGGAGATATAGCAGCTTGGGGTCCAAGCCATCAGGCAAGCTGCCTTTGAATGGGTTTAAGGTGTGCTAGATGTCAAAGGTGTCAGAAGGGGCAATTTTAGTGAAAGAGAAACAAGTAGAATGGGGCAATGTGCATGGTGAGGTGAAAGGGGCACCTGACCTAGTAGATGGTAAGGAGGATAGGAGAGCAGAGGAACAAGAGGAAAGGTATGAATTAAATTCAGTAGCAACACTAGGGTGATCAGTAATAAGGGTGTTGTTTATATTGAGGAGTGGGGAAGGAGGAGTGGAAGGGGGAGAAGAAGAGTGAGTAGATGACTTTCCAGAATTTAGAGGGACTGTTTACGTTGGATTGAAAGGTTGAGCTAAAGTAGTGTGTCTTAGCCAAATTAGTGACTTGTGTGCACGTGTTGCGAAGAGAATGATATGCATCATAGTCTTTAGGGAGCTTTGAGACTTTATATAGCTTCCAAGCTCGGTCCCACACCACACTCTTTGACAAGCTGTGAGTTCAGGTGAGATCCATGGATGGTGGCTCCCACGGACTCTGATGCATCAAAGTGGGTCATGCTGATTCCAAATGTTGAAAATTTTACCTTTAAAGTATTCTTCAGCTTCATCTACCGAGTTTTCTGAGGCTATGGGGCCCAGTTTGTATGAGCTAGGTCATGGAGGAGGGGAGTGAGGTTTAGAGATTTATATGAGTGAGTCATTAAGGTTTTATGAGGGGCCTTGATTCTGTGAATTTTATGCACCAGAAAGGTAATGAGGTGGTCACTTAGGGCATCTGATAATGCACCAGATTTAATAACCCTATGTGGGTGTGACTTGAGGGTCCAGTCGATTAAGGAGTGGTAACTCGTTAAAGATTCATCCAAGTTGGATTATGGATGAGCTGGGACAAGTAATGGGCATCAATTTCATTTCATACATTGTTCATGGTGAGGGATAACCAGTTTAAGTTGAAGTCACCCATAATATAAACTTCATCCGAGGAGGTGTGGGATACTGTGGAACTGATGAGGTCTGCAACAACAGAGGAATGGAGGCCTGGATGAAAATAGGCACCTGCCACAAATTTAGGGATGGAGAAAGGGAGGGATAGCTGTAAGATAAGCACCTCATATACCTTTGGTACAGAGGCGGAGAGCATGATGGTGAACTGGATAGATGACGAGACATAAATAACCACTCTTCCACCACTCCCTGACCGGTCTTGTCAAGAATATGGTGCCGGAGCACCAATAAAGTTATTCATGGACAATTTCAATTTTTACTAAGCCATATGATTTTAATGCTACAAATCAAACCATGAGGTTTACTGAGCCAGTGTAAGTTTTTGTTGTTGTTTTTTTTTCCAAAAGAAGCACTATATTATAGTTAAACTTGGCTTTGAAAAGTAAAGCTGTGACTCTGGGTATGCACATCAGCATGAGTTCTTTTTCAAGTCATAGGGAGAGTGGATTTGGGAAAGATGGGAGTGCTGCAGTGCAGAGGCTGTGGAGCAGCAGTCTTCAGGGAGATCTTCTGGAGACTAAGGTGCTGCCCATCTGCACTTACCTCTCTGGGCTGAGGGCGGAGGTCACTAGACTCTGGGCTGAGTTGACTAAGACTCGGGGGAGGGCTTCTTCTCCACCGGGCCACCAAGTCCACCATCATTGGCTCAGAGGATGCCAAGAAGGAGGAGGGCCAACTGAAATATGGTGAGCTCTGGGAGGGGTGAGAGTGGGGTGGGGGAGGAAACATTCCTCAGCCAGTGCCATTACACAACCTTTTCACTGCTGTGGCGGGACAGCACTGATGAGTTGAGGCACCCATGGTAGTGGCAAGGGAGGAGGTGGGACACCTCCAGGGTGCAGGCCCCAAGATGGGAGGCAGTGGACCCCAGTGGAAATTAAAGCAACTTCTGGTGGTGGGATTTAATTGTTAGGGGGGTAGTTCTGGGAATACCATTCGAGGGAAGAAGGGAGATGAGGTGCCTACTTAGTGCCTCAGCACTGAGAGATGGGGAGCATATCCTTAGGATTGTTAGGGTGGCAGGCAGGAAGGGGAGCTGGATGTCATTGTCCATCTGAGGACAAATGACCTGGGAAGGGATACAGCAGGGTACAGGATAGGTTAATGGAGCTGGGGAGCTGCCTGAAGCAGGTAGCATGCAAAGTAGCCTTCACTGAGGTGCTTCCTGTGTGCAGCTGGAGGGAGGTTAGGAAACACCACACCATGGCCTTCAATGGCTTGTTGAACACATAGTGCAGGGAGGAGAGGAGAGGAGAGGAGAGGAGAGGAGAGGAGAGGAGAGGTTTGGACACATTGGGGGATTTCTACCTGTGAGGAATAAAGGCCTATACAAAGTAGATGGCCTCCACCTATCCAGGAGTGGAACTGCAGTCCTGGGTGGAAGGTTTACATGCTACTTTGATAGTCATTTAAACTATCCAACGAGGGAAGGTAGAAAAAACAAGGAAGGCATTAAATGCCAACCTCCACAAAACAGAACAACAGAGTGGAAAAGCCCAGGGGTAGAAGGGCATAGGGGCAAGGGAAGAGAAGGGGCATGAGGGTTGAGAGATGGATCTGAGGCAGAGAAAAAAAAACTAGGGACATTCAACAGAGGGAGGATAAAAAGGAGAATGAGAGTATCAGGGAAAAGAGAAGGGTGAAGGAGGGACTCAGAAAGGGAGGGCAAAGTAGGATCAGGAAGAGACAAAAGCAGTGGAAAGCCATGTGCACCAATGCAAGGAGCCTAGGAAATAAAACTTCTGATCTTGAGGCTACCACTGCAGAGGTGGATCTGGATCTGGTGGTCATAACAAAATCACTGACAACTGCAGCTGGGAGGTGGCCATACCAGGTTGCAACATGTTTCAAAAGGATGGGACAGGAAAGAAAGGGAGGGGCTATATGTAAGGGAAAGTATAAAGGCCACAGAGATACAAGGACACAGCAGGAAAACGGAGGGGCTGGAGGTTCTTTGGGCTAGCTTGGAAACTGGGTCTGGGGCCTTTATCCATGTGAGGGTGGTGTATAGACTACCAATACAGGGGGAGGAGTTGGACAAGATTTTGGCGGAGGCCTTAGGCAAATGGCAAGCAAAGGAGAAGTAGTGATTATGGGTGGACTTTAACCTGCCAGACGTAGACTGAAGCATTCTGGCCACAGCTACTACTAGGAGCAGGGCCATCCTAAACTCCCTGCAAGGGGTATTTCTTAGGCATCTGGTTACAAATCCCACTAGAGATGGGGTAGTGCTGAATCTTGTACTTATGAAGAGGGACAGCATTGCAGACATCACAGTGGGTAGCCACCTGGGTGCAAGCGGTCATTGTAGAGTGTGGTTTGACATACAGATTAGACAGCAGAAACAACACCACTAGGATGAGGGTCCTGAACTTCAGGGAAGCAGATATTTAAAGAAACGGAGACCACCTTAGGAAATACTTTGAAAGGGGGAACAGACAAGGTGGGAATGGAAGCAAAATGGAAAAGGATAAAGGAGGGTATAGCTAAGATAATGGAAAGCTGCTTTAAGGTAATAAGCAAGTGCATGAGGAGAAAGAGACTACTGAGGTTCTCAAACAAGATGGCTAAGGTGGTAAGGGAGAAAAAAAACATCTTTCAGTAAGTAAAAAGGCACCGAAATAGAAGCAGACAGGGAAGTATATCTAGATAAACAAAGGGAGTCAGGAAGGGATAAGGATAGTGATGACTCAAACTGAAGAGAGAATCACCCAGGAGGTCAAAAACAGGGATGAGACTTTCTTCGGGTATGTAAGTAAAAAGAAGAAGGCAAGGGCTGGTATACTGAGGATTAGAAGACCAGCGGGAGGGGGGGACTGTGCTGAGGAAGACGAAGAAAAAGTTAAAATTTTAAACAAATACTTCTGCTTAGTCTTCACAGTGGAAGGGGGAAGGGATGAACTTACATGCATTAACAGGCAATGGGGGATTGAGTGGACACAAGTCCATTTACTGAGGTGAGTCTACTAGGGAATGGAAGCCATAAAGGAAATTGAGGTGATGGGGCCAGACAGGATACACCCAAAGGTACTAAAGGAACTGAGCACAGTGCTAGCCAGCAGTCTGGCAACACTTTTGAGCAACTCATTGGAGGTGGAGGTGGTTCCAGAGGACTGGAGGAGGGATGATGTGGTCCCTCTGTACAAGAGCAGGACCAGGTAGGAGGCTAGCAATTGCAGACCAGTCAGTCTCACATCAGTGGTTGGTGGGGAAATTAATAGAGTCCCTGTTGAAAGAGAGACTGATGGAGTACCTGGAGTCAAATTGGCTGCAGGGCAACTGGCAGCATGGCTTCACAGGGGGAGGTCATGTCAGACACATCTCATGGATTTCTTTGACTGGGGAAACTAGGGAGGTGGATCAGGAGAACGCAGTGGATATGGCCTATCTGGACTTCAGTAAGGCCTCTGACACTGTGCTTGCTATACAGCAGGCTGATAAAGAAACCTAGCAAACTGAAAGCTGGGGAGAAGGGGGTAAATCAGGTGCCTAACTAGTTGAAAGATAGGAAGCAGGGGGTGGTAGAACATGGCAGTCACTCAGATGATGAGACAGTGACCAGAGAAGTACTACAGGGATCAGTACTGGGTTGTGCCCTATTCAATGTTTTCATAAGTGACATTGCTGAGGAACTGGAGGAGAAGGTGTGTCTCTGTGGATGGCACAAAAAACTAATTGGACTCCCAGGAGGGGGCGGAGACTATGCAAAAGAATCTGAGGAAACAAGAGGAATGGTCTAGGGAGTGGCAACTGGGTTTCATTGCCAAAAAATGCAAAGTCATACGCCTGAAATGGAAAAACCTGGTGCCTGTGTATAAGATGGGGGAAGGTACTTCCCATTACCAAGCAAGAGAGATCTCTTGGTGTGATCGTATCTGATGATCTCAAGGTGACAGGGCAGTGCAAGAAAGCAGTGGGCACGGCAAGCCAGATGCTGGGGCACAAAGGGGGAAGGATCTCTAGCAGGAGAAGAGAGTTGGTATTGCCTCTGTATTGCTCACTTGTGAGACTCCACATGGAGTACTTTGTCCAGTTCTGGAGGACGCATCTCCACAAGGACACTGACAGGGTCAAACAGTTCAGAAAAGGGCTACCAAAATAGTGCAGGTGCTACATGAGAAACTATACAAGGAAAGGCTGTGGGAGCACAACATGTACTCCCTGGAGGAGAGGAGAATGAGAAGGGAAATGACTGAGACTTATAAGCACATCACAGGGATGAACAAGGTACAGGAGGGATTCTCCTTGCAGAGGAGGAGGAGGAGGAGCACAAGAATATGGGAGCATGCGATGAAGCTGGGGGGGGTTTAAAAGGGATATGAGGAAATACTTATTCATAGAAAGGGTGGGGATGCATGAAACAGCCTACCAGAAGATGTGGTGGGGGCGAAGACAGTGGGGGACAGACATATGAGTATCATAGACAGAGGTAAGGGTGGAAGGAGAGACACCCCTAACCAAATAAGGTCCAGGGTGTAGTACTAAGCAGGAAAAATAGGACAGCCTAGATTGGCCTACCAGTCCTCTTCTGTGGACACATTCTATATTTTTAGGTTTCTGTGTTGCAATATCAAACTAAGGAGTACTTACCATTGCCTTGATTTAAACACTTCCCTGAAAACCATTATTATTAGTTTCATGTAACTGACAGTGATATTTACTGATAATACAAAATCAGCCTGTTTCATCTGTGTTTTTGAAAACCGATAAGCCGTACTTTGGAATGTTTAGAGAAATAAGTCACAGTTTAGAATGTGAATTATTTCTCCAAAAAGTTGCCCTAATTAAGGTCACGCTCAAACCATCTAGACACATGGCTTGGAGTGCAGTCTGATTAAGGCAGTGGAAAGTAAGCCCATTTTACAAACACTTTCTCTAAACAGCAAACTTGTACACAAAAAAAAAATGACATAGCCTTGCATTGCACAAAAAGTGCATTTATGAAACAGGCTGATTTTATATTATAAATACTTATGTAACCCCTAGGTGGCGCTATTCCAAGGGCTACTACCCCTACCTGTATGGCTAGTGACAGGTTGAGGGGCCTAGGTTCTATGACGGGAGCCTCCACCCAGAGGTCAGCGTTGATAGTGGTTAAACTAGCTCGGGCACAGCCCTCTGGGACACTGTGACCCCCTTTGTCTCCACTAGTGGCCCACACAGTTCACGGGAGTTACCTTCCCAATACCCTGCATATGAACACTGATTGCACATATAGATACCACTTACCCTCAAGATGGATTCTGCAGCACGTCTCTGAGGACCCCGCCTGTAAAACAAGGTTAAGTAACATACACAAACACAGATTGCAATGCTGGTTCTATATGTACTGGCACCCCAGATAGTATAAAGTTCAACAATAACAAATCTGGTTTATTCAGAGAACTAGACCACAGGAGGGGGAAATCAGGTTGATTGGCAATATTCAAATCACAGTACTGTACAGGCATAAAAGGGTCCAAAAAGTCACACTCTGGGTACCCAGGATGGTAGGGGGCTAGCCAGGTCCATTGCCTGGGGTTGGCCGGCTGGTGCAGCTGGATGGGGCCCTATAGGAAGAAAATATATGCACAAACAAATTGTAATCTGGAGCCGGATGGCTCAGTCCACAAACAGAAGAACACAAAACAATCAGTTGACACACTTTGATGAAATGAAGGTGAGGGGAGATACCCCTATTTGTACTCACAAACCCCAAACCGAGAGCTGAATTGAGGAGGTGGCTCTGGATGGCCAGGATGAGCAGGGCATGAAGATGAGACCCCTGTGACAGGGCCTAACTGATTTGGATAGCAGATGGATTCAGTCCAATTAGCTTTGAGTCCAGCTTCCAGCTTCGACTCACAACTCACAGAACAAGGGAAAAAGGAATCGTGATCCCCTACAAGCACTGGGCACATTTATATGTAAAGGAAATTACTATACCAGGTAGCTGCTTCTCGATCCCGATCGCAAATCCTGCAAAACCTGAGAACACACGCAGCAACAGAGTCCCCGACAGGCTGATCGCACTTCTGCAAATCTTCGGTCTTCTACGGGTAAGCCTAGTTCTGCATACTTCTTCCTTTTTCTCCCACAACTTGGATTCAGTCTGAATGAGCACTCACTAATGGCTACAGGCTGACTTCAGGACCTTACACCTGCTTCCCACGCAAACTGCACACCACAGCAGGACAAAGCTCCTTCTCTTCTCATAGTCAACTCACATCTGCCCTCCAGGAACAATTCAGGGCATTTCCCTTAGGCTCCACACAAGCCCGGTTGGTGAATTCGGCTGTCAATCATTGCAGGGCTCCCTCTGTTGGTGCAAAAAGGTGCCAAGGTCCAAACTACAGCTCCCAGAAGCACCTGCCATACATTCCCCCTTTAAGCAGGCTCCAGGTGAGAGTCCAAGTTCTGGTTGGCTCAAGCAATCTCCATTTTAGGGCTCCCCTAACCCAATTGGCCCAGATTAGCAGTTCAAGTCCAAAATGGAGGGGCAACACATGCAGAGTCCCAGCTGCAATAAAGGCAGGTTAGACAAACTGCAATTTTACTAATGCTCTAAATGATTTCAGGCAAACAGTTACATCTCTCAGGTGGGCTCCCTCTGCGCTCTTAGCGACTACAGAAATGGAGCGATCAGACAGCAGCTCGGGCAGGATTTGAGTATTAAATACACAGTCCTCTCCATTCATACTAATTTGGACTGCAAGCAGGCAGCTCTTAAAGAGACAGTACCAGAGGCTCTAAAAACACTCACAGTTAAGCAGCTTATATGCCGACCATCATTCAGGCTGGGAGCACTTAGCCAGCTCCTAGGAGACTTTTGGGAACCTCCATTTGCAGGGGGCTTACACTTACAAAGTCAGCTCTGTGAAGAACTTGCAGTAATTTCTCACCTTGTTAGTGTGGTGACATTATAAGGGCACTCAAGCTTTGCTCTCATGCCCGTGATGTCACTACATTAACAAGGTGTTCTCAGCTTGTTCTTCCTGGAGGAGGGCTAGTTGTTTTCTTTGTGCTTTGTAATTTATGAGTTACAATTGTATGTAATTATCTTGGTCTTCATAATCTTTAACCACATGATGTCCTTGCAAAAGAGTGCAATGTTAATGGTTCCTTCTTAGTAAATTAATAAAATCAGAATCTGAAACAAAAGAAACATGAAATCCATACCACAATATTAAAAAAAATTATTTGTCCTTAAAAATCCAAATGTGGAAAGCCTGCGTGCTGCTCCCAATATACTCAAAGACAAAAAAAAGGAAGCTTACACACCTAATTAAAACACAAGAAAATATTCAACTCAACAGCAGCGACATACACAGTATACATATAGAACTAAAACATCCACAAACTTCTACACAAATCTCGGAAAAAGTTGTAAAATATCCACTCACCTTGAATGCAGCTGCACAGACACAGAGACACTGCAGCTTCTGCCAACCTAATCAAATTACAGTGAACTCCCCCAACACGCAGTTCACATGGCAGCTTCAAGCTCATCAACAGCGTTGACTTTCAGCTCAGACTCACAGATCCTATGGAAGGTTCTGCAAGCAAACCCTCGACTTCCTCCTCAGACTCACAGATCACACAGAAAGCACCACAAGCAAGCATTCCACAATGTGCGTTTAAAGAAACAGGACCATCTATAACCATGCAACCACGACCCACTTGATGCAGTGCAACCACACCCAACTAGTGAAGCGATGTATCTATGTCCCAACCCCTGCTGCATATCTAATGTATGCAAATGCCTTAAAAGCAGCAGTCTTTTGAATTACGTGGGGAAGATGACACCAGCTACAGTTGTTCAGTTGTTTCCAATTAAGTATACGGATGGCGCATGCCCGGCTCCTCAAAGGGGGTGGTGTTGTTCTGTTTATTTCTCTAACTGAGCTAAGTACTGAGCTATACTGTCATCACTGCTGTAATAATACATATTTATTTGCTCTGTTTATTTCTCTAACTGAGCTGAGTAATACTTGGAATGTAATAGGATTTCTAACTGGGCTAAGTGAAACTATATGAGAGCTGAGAACAAAAAGTATGGTAGCTGAAGGGTGAAAAACAGACAAGGAGGCTAAAGGATTGCTATAGTAATACAGTATCTAATGGATGAGATTTGAGACTGAATTACCCCTGTCAGCAAGGGGCCAGTAGGGGGACTAGTGTGGGGGGGGAACAGGAATTTGAGTAAATAGGGGCCTAACAGTTGTAGTAGGGTACAGAACCTGGGAGTAAGAACCCATAGTACGAGATGGGGGCCAAAATGGGGCAGGTGCCACATGTCAATAGGGCGGGCATCTTTGGAAGGCTGGTGGGGTGTACAGGGTGTGGATCCGCCATGATCCTGGACTGGGCTTGGAGGATGGGGGGTGTATGGTCTGTAGACAACTGGTTAGTTGGAGGGAGGAACTGTGGAGGTTAGAGAGGAATCTAAGTGGTAGGACAGATGAGTATGATAGGTATCCTGGCTGGAGGGGGAATAGGGGATGGCAAGGGGGGGATGGAGGAAGAACAACTAGGGACTGAAACTGACCCCAGTATCAGAGGCACTAGCAGAAATGAGGACAAGGAAGGGGGTGTCTGAGGCAAGGGGGCCTCCTGTTGGGGAGGAGGAGACCAAGAGGAGTACCAGGGAGAGAGCAGATGGCTGCGGGTGAGGAGGGACCAGGGGTGTCATGGAGCTGAACAAGTAGGAGGGGGGAACTGATAGGGGGAAGAGATGTAGGAGTGGTATCGACTAGGAATAGATTCAAGCCTCTGCTATGGGAGAGAGATAGGGAGCAGGAACATACTGATGGAGGGAGGACAAGTGGGGCATGGGAAGGATGGTAACAACTAGGGGAAGAGATAGCAAGGACGAAAGGGTAGAAGGTGGGCTAGTAAGGAAGGAGGGGGTGGTGATTGGAGGACAGAAGGGTTCGGGAAGGGGAAGGATGGGAGGGGCATCACTATAGGGGAAGAAGAGAATAGAGGCTCTAAATCGACAACATAAGGGATAGGAAAGGGGTTGGAAATCAGCAGGGGAGGAGGGGACGTCGACACAGGAAGCCCAGTAGGAAGTACTCAGGCTGGGAAGGGGCTCAAGGGGATGGGAGGAATAAGGCAGAGAAAAGGGGTGAGGTGGAAATAGGGGGTACAGATACAGAAGTGACAGAGGGTGCAGCTGGTGGGGGTAAGGGGCAGGGAAGATCAAATACTGGGGTGGTGGAAGGGGCATTAGAAGGGAAAGAGGCTAAGGGACTTGGGGTGCTCATCCTAGGGGATTACCTACTGAAAGGGGTGAGATGGGGTGGAAGGTGGGGAAGGCACAGCCGTATTTAAGTTGAAGCTATCCCCAGGTTGACTGCAGGAGGGGCAGGGCAAGCACTGCTCAGGTGTGCAGCAAGGGGCAGGAAGAAACCTCATATACTGTTGCATGTGGGTACAAATGACTTGGCGGGGGAGACTGTGGAAGTAGTGAGGGGGAGGTTTGAGTAGCTGGGCAAGCAGAGTGAGGGGGTTGGGGAATTTGTGGCATTCTCGGAGTTACTCCCTGTACCATGTGCAAGCATGGGGAGGAAGTGTAGGATTGAGGAGTTCAACAAGGGGCAGAGGGATTGATGCACACCAAAATTATGGGTTAGCGACTAACTGGGGTAGCATCTGGGGAAATAGTAACTTGTATGCGGGGGACAGGGTACATTTGAGCAGGAAGGGGAAGGGAGTATTAAAGGCAGGATTAGAGGGGTATAGCTCTACTAAGGTGGATTTAAACTAGTGAGGGGGGTGGACAAAAGACTGAGGTTAGTAGAAAGGTCTGGACAGGGGAGCCTAATGAGCTCACCCCCTAGATATAGGTAAAGGAGGAGGTGTAGTAACCCTGGGAGGGGGTGGGCAGAGTGGTCTGAGTAACACAGAAGGCACCATCACCCGGTAAGAATAAGGATGAGAAAGGGTGCGGAGTAATGGGAGGAGGGACACAGTCCAAGGAGGAGAAGAGTGAGGAGAAGGAGGGGTGCGGGTGGAAGGTGGTCTCTCTCAATGCATGAAGCCTGAGGGACAAAACTGCAGAGCTTCAGGTACTCCTTTCAGAGGGGAAGGTGGACATTGCTGCAGTGACAGAGACTTGGGCCACAGAGTACCATGACTGGGGCTTGATAATCCCGGAAGTAAGCAATAAGACACAACAGAGTGTGTGTTGAACAGATATTACCGCATGCCCAGGGGCGTAGCAAGGCACGAGGCCCTGCCAAGTGCCTTCAGCCCCTTGAAGTGCGGTAATATCTGTTCAACACACATACCCTGGAGTGTTTTATTGCAGTTATAAAATGGTTCTTTTTTTTTTTTTTTATATTTGTCACCTTAAAAAATATTACTGAACTGAAAAAAACCTGAAATTATTGTGTTAATTTGAGATAAAATAGTCCTTCCGCCTACTAGGTGATGACATCATTGTCTTCTGACACATTAACATTTGTACTGTTGTTGCCACCCCAAACCCCATGTCCCGATCGAGAGAACAAGTGTGGTTAGGAAAGGAAGTAACAGGTTCTCCCCAACAGGTTGCGCCACTTTCGCAATAAAAAAAAAAAAAAGGAATAAGGGATGCAGATTTGTTTTTGTTGTTTTAGTTAAATGTACTGGGATGGAAGTGCAGTTTACTATGAGACGGTACCCCATTCTGGTCTATTTCCAGTTTCATGGGGCAGCAAGCTTCAGTCTCGCCGAACTAGAAGAATGCTTTATGCAGGATAAAACGCTGGCACGCTGCTGCTCTCCGATTTTGACTTCTAGCGGAGACGAAGTTTGGAGTGGGATTGTCAGCATGACATTCACTCCCTCGCTCACCGAGACTAAAAACAATGGTGGCCTTTAAAAAATTAACGTTCCACTGACACATCTTAACATTCCATTTGGGTGCATTGATTTATTTGCCTGCTCTTTTCTTCTCCTATGTGTAATACCTATTTGACACTTCCTTTCTGGCCAATCATGATGCTTCTTTTTACATGCCCATTTTATTTTACAGGATATACAGGAGGGACCAGGAGGTTGGAAGGGGGGGTTGCACATTATGTGAGGGAAGGGATTAAATGCATAAGGTATGAGGGAGAGGAGGAGAGGACAGAGGTGCTTTGGGTGCAGCTCCTGCACTCCAAGGGCAGAAAGCTGAGTCTGGGAGTGGTGTACAGACCACCAGCCCAATCTGGGAAACTGGATGGGGAGTTGGCAGAGCGGATAAGGAGGGTGGGTAGAAGGGGGAGTGTGGTGATAGTGGGGGATTTTAACCTACCACGGGTTGACTGGAGTACCCTGTCACTAGCTGTACCCGGGAGCAGGTGCTCCTTGAAGCATTCCAGGACGGCCTTCTCACGCAACTGGTAAGCGGACCTACGAGGCTTGGTAGCACTCTGGACCTAGTACTGGCAAATGGGGAGGTGGTGAGGGAGGTAAGGGTGGAAGACCCACTAGCAGGTAGCGACCACTAAACAGTGTGGCTTGTTGTCGCGCTGGGCAGGGAGACAAGAGGCACAGGCACTAAGGTGGTGGACTTTATTAGGGTGGACTTTGGGGGGATGGGAGCAATACTGCAAAGGAGCCTCCAGGATATAAGGCCAGAGATGGATGCAGAACAAAAGTGGGGAGTCATAAAGTCTGGACTAAGAGAGGCCACAGTAGCCTGCACCAGAGCCAGGAGTAAGAAGAGCAGAGGCAAGAAACGATGCTGGCTGAACATGGAAGTGCTGCAAGGGGTGAGGCAAAGACGGTTGCATACCAGATGTACAGGAGAACAGGGAAGGCAGAGGATAAGGAGGCTTTTGGGAGTTGGTCAAGGGAGGTTGCCAGGAGGGTGAAAAAAGCTAAGGCCTCTAGGCAATTAAGTTCCACACAGGGCATAAAAGAATGGGAAAAGGACTTTTTTAGGTATGTCAGGGAAAAGAGGAAGTGCAAGGAGCATATTGTGAGAATAAAGCGGGGAAGGGATTGGCTGGAAAAGGGGGAGAAGCAAGTGAAAATTCTAAATGAGTACTTCTGCTTCGTTTTCACTAAGGAAAGGGATGACCCACTGCCAGAATGAGCTGGGACAATGGGGAAAGGGGGGGAGGAGGTGACAGACAAAGTGATCACAGGAAGAAGGGCGCTAGAGGGGCTGAGGACAGTAAGGGTGGACAAGGCACCAAGTCCCAATGCCATCCACCCCAGGGTGCTGAGGGAGATGGCAGAGCTGTTGGCTGTGCCTCTGGCAGATCATTCAACATCTCCCTGGAAATGGGGTGTGTGCCCCAGGACTGGAGGGTGGCCCCTGTGGTGCCTATACACAACAGTGGGCCTAGGGAGGAGCCAGGAAATTAGCGGCCAGTACGTCTCACATCCGTAGTGGGTAAGCTTATGAAGCCTATACTGAAGGAGAGGCTGGTGGCATTCCTAGACAGTAATGGCCTCCAAGATTGGCGGCAACATGGGCTCATCTCAGGGAGGTCTTGTCAAACCAACCTAACAGAGTATTGTGACTGAGTGACAAGGGAGTTGGACAGGTGCCATGCGGTACATGTCCTGTACTTGGACTTCAGTAGGGCCTTTGATATAGTGCCTCATGGGAGACTGGGGAGAAGCTGACAGCAGTGGGGGTGGGTACAGAGGGTAGTGGTGGTGGTGGGGGAGCTCTCGGCAGCCAGAGCAGTGACAAGCGGGTTGCCGCAGGGGTCAGTGCTGGGCCCGGTGCTATTTGGGCCTTCATCTCCAATATAGCACATGGAGTGGGGAGCAGGGTTAGTCTGTTCGCACATTATACCAACTTGGGGGTGGTGGTGGATTAAGAGTGTGAAGAGGAAGGATGGGGAAAACTGCAGGGGGACCTAACCAATCTAGAGATATGGTCGGTGGCATCTGAAACTTTAATGTTTGACATTATTTTTGCTTACAACCCCCAATGTTTGGTCACAGAAACAATTTTAGGAGGGAGAGAGTAAAATTTTGAGGCAAAATCCAGGACAGTTGAGAGGTATGATTTAGGTTAACAGATATACTATGTGGCAAGAGTAACTATAGAGGGAGAATGACTAGGTATCAAACCACAAAGTAGCAGGAAGAATGACTAGGTATCAAACCACAAAGTAGCAGGGCTTTGCATTCAGCATTATTAGGGTGAACTGGCATTATTACAAGGATGCTCAAATGCAACTAGAGCTCCAGATCTTTATATAGGACTGGGATTAGTTCCTGCAATCTTCTTCACCACAGTATTTTGGTCTAAATGGTGATAATAACCAGGCACCCCCACCACCACCACCACTGGATACTTCCCCACTTTTGCTGTGACCTTATTTGACATTTTGCCAGGTTACAACAACCCTTTTAATGAGTGAATGGGCAATTCCTGACACTATCAGGTACTGAACACAATTGGTACTGTTATTTTCTCTCCCCTCCACTACTGCTTTTACTATGTTAGAGCATAATACCAGTTCTGCTAGTGTCGTATATTTTTCTACGTGTATATCAACTGTTGAACCACCCTACCAAAATCCAAATCTGTGTTTTTAGCTAATGCATTTCAGGAAGCAGATGTACATGTTTGAAGAACAGCATAGAGCACTGTTGGTTTTCCTTTCTGAGCGGTTCTCTGCCATTGTTTTGCGAGCCTTCAATATTTTGAGCCACAGCAGATCCCTGTTTTTTTGTGTGCTGCCCCTTCAACAGTACAAGTCTGGAGCTTTACTAAGACAGTGCATTCTCTTACTTATAAGACAAAGACTGGCATGTTTTGGTTTTCCAAACTGTGGAATAAAACACTAGGATAAACTGAGTCATGCTTGCCCCATGTATTCATTACAAAAAGTTCAAAATAAAAAGTCAAAAAAGTTTCAAATAAAGCCATATGATATGTTAGCTTTTCAATTAATGTAAAACAGTCATTCAGTGGGACTGGTACCACTAACAAGCACTAATATGGCCTACTTGCAGTAAATGAGTGTGCCTGATGGCACTGACTAACAATGACTGTGATAAATGTAGATCCCTGTGAGGCTGTCATTACTGTTTGTAGATGCACTCTGATAGAAAGGGAACGAGGAGACATTTTTAGAGGAGGTAATCAAGACTGTGCACCTTAAACTGGGCCTAAAATGCACCGAAATGCACCATTTCACACCTTATATTTTCAAAATTTCTTTAGCCTTCTGCCAATTCCTGGATTCGCCACTGGTAGGATAGGAGGAAAGACAAGAGCTGCAGTAAATGGTGGTGTTAACTCTTCAGGGGAACTTTCCACTTGGTTAAAAGGAACCTTACAAAACTCGAAAGAGAAAAAGCTGCATTTTGTTTTGCTTGTAGCCATGTTTAATTACACTATGACCAACACCTAAAAAGTTTCAGTACCACGGGTCTCACTGACCTAACATCACTCTGCCAACTAAAATTTGAGTTTCATAAGCAACGGACAAGCATCACTTTCACAACTTGCAATCTGCAATCTCTGCCTGTGGCCCTGTGCCTTACTATGCCTCCTCTGCCTATGTTCCTGGTACTACTACCAACACCCCATCACGTCTTATTGCTTACATAACAATATGCCCTAGCATGCTGTTTGTAGACACCATGTTGTCAGAGATGCTATCTTTCAAATGAAGTTAAACAAAGGTCCCAGCTACCTGTTCTGATGATTGTTCAGGTGGACATTACAAATCCCATGACATGTCTCAAAAAGAATAGGGAAAAAGCTGGCAGTATAGCTGAAAGGTTAGATCAATGAACTTGGTACATCCAGCAGACCTGGGGTTGATTCTCAAAACTTTCACTTGCATACTATGCCACTCCAAGCAGGTCACTTCCCTGTGCTCCTGAGATGCACTTGACAATGGGCTTTGGCTCAGTGTGCCTTTCCCACCCCCTCAAAAAAATTTACATTTCCTGGTTGTCCTGGGAAAACATATCCTATTCACTACAAAAAATACCACAAACATGCTAACCTCATTCAATATGAGCTGGTTTGCATGTGTAGCCCCCCACCCCCATCAGGAAGTACTGCCTAGTCCTCCTTTCCCAGTCCACAAAAACAAAATTAACTACTGTAGCTAAGTGGAATAAGACTTTTCTGCAGTGGAGGATTATACTTATAAATGTATCTTCTGATGACTGAAGTTCCTCATCCACTGGTACTTTAGCAAATCATAGTTCCCCTGCCATCATGTCTTATTTCTTACTTTTCTATTTCTGTATTATTTCAGCCTACATGATTGCTTTGTGTTTTGATTCAGGTTTAGTATTGCGTGGAAATAACGACTACTTGGGGCTTTACCCCCAATGTCTGCTCCCCAATGTTTGCTACCATCTGTATTTTTTATTAGACACAGTGGTATCTGGACATAAAAGATTGAAACTACTCACACATAGACCAACAGTTCTCTTCACTGCAAGGGCTCCACTCCAAGTCGAGTCAACAGCATCCATACATTTTATTGAAAACTTAAAGATTAAAATCTGAGCAGCAAACAGACAGAAAGCAGACCACCCAACTACCTAGTGCCAGACGCCTGGCATGATATGTGTGACTGCACACAGTTGTGCCTGCATCACTGCATGTTGGCACTCCTGGAGAGACAACCAGGAGGATGGAGGAAGATGCCGGGCTGACCATGCTGATACCCCCCCCCCCGGCTCTCAGGTGTCTGACATGGCAGACCATCCACCACGATGTGGTCCTGGGCGAGTGGTGGATAACCAGTAAGTACATGAGAAGGTCAGTGATGGGTAGAGATGTATTGAAGTATTAATTCACTAGTGCAGTTGCCGTGAAGTTGCTGAAATTCACATCTGCAGAGTGTTGTGACGTTTCCCTACCCTCAGCAACTGCGTCTTCACCCAAAATCGCAGTTTTCCACACAAATGGTGGAATTACATCCATGAAGTGCAGAATTTCACCTACAAACATTGGAATTCCACCAGCAAATGGTAAAATTCCACCATTCATGGATGAAATTCTGCTGTTTGCAAGTGAAATTTCACACTTTGTGGGTTTAATTCTGCCATTCACGGTGAAATTCCACACTTGGCAGATCAATCTGCACTTCACGAATTGCGCTAAATTCACAGATTAATTCACAGAGTGAATTTAGCCAACTTTGCCCATCTCTCGTGACAGGCTAGGGAGGTGCCGTCAGCAGAACTGGGCAAGAATAAAAACTTATTAAAATGCAAATAAAAATGAAAAAATGAAATTGAAACAAACAATCACGCACTCACCAGCACCGAGGAACATACAATCGCTGCAGGCTGAATTGATGTGGAAAACAGAAGTTTATTTGATGAATGCAGCAGGACAGAAAGGCAGGGGGCTCAGACAGATTCTGTCTCAACGTTTCACACATTAGCACTTTATCAAGAGACTGAAGCCTACCTCATCTGATGCTCTTATGTATTGTTACTTTTAAAGATACGGGCACACAGGTAGAGGAGTATATGAAGCGCACATTTGTGAAGTGCAAACTTCAAAACGTGCTGTGTAAATATTAACATGAGCAAACATGCAATACAAAGTGCATTCTGTAAACTGGATAACTAAATGTAACAGACAGCAATAATGAAGCAGCATACAAGTTGCCAAAGTAAGATGGAGGCAGTTCACTGCCCCAGAAGGCTGAGATCCGCAGAACAAAAATAAGAACACATTGCTAATGTCATTATTAACTAGGCACGAAAAATCAAATATTTCCTAACCATCTCTGCATAGTATAGCAATCTACATTTACAAATAACAAAAATCTCAATGCAGTCATTTAGCTCGGCGAGGACTGAGGCCTGAAGTTTATATATCAAAATGTTTCTCTTCAGGCCAACAGCCATTTCAGGTCAACTTCCCTGGGGTAACCATAACTTTTTCTATGCCCAAAAAAGACCAACCATGTCTTCCAACTATGTTCAATTGATGCAACTGGGCAGCCAGCACTTAATCTAGATTTTCATGGAGAATTGATCTATGATCCCCGACTTTCCTTCAACTTTCACTTAGTTATTCCTACATAATAGGCACCACACAGATAGGATGCCAGGTACACGTGCGTGGCATCACACCTGAGGAACCTCCGGATGTGAACAAGTTCACCATTGCTGGGGTTTACAGAGGAATTTATAACTGTGACCACAACACAGTATTTATTTATACCTACACACTTGTATGTGTCCTTAGGGAGGGGAGTTAAGAATGTTGCTTTACGTGGTACTTGTTGTAGACTATAGGTTAATGGTCCCCCAAGTTATATGGTCATTTATTGACCATCCTAGGTGGCTCCCTCACATACTGTGCCAACTTTGGCTCTTCTTGTAGTATGCACCAATGTTTCCAGAGAAAACTCCCTGTTCCTTGTACTGTGGGTGGAGACAAAATTCAATCTTTCTGTCTCTCTAACCTCCCTGGTCTGTAGTCTTAACAATGAGTCCCTGCCCACATTATTTGTTCTTACTCTAGCTCTCACAGTGTCCATTTTACTAGCTCTCACAGCGTCCATGTTACTGCACCCCCTTTGCTTGAATCTCTTGTTTGCATTAGCCTCAAATGCCCACTCTGTGCTATAGTTCCTATAGACATGCAGGAACTGACTGGTGCGAATGTTACTGATGGCATGGCGGGGGTGACAGAAGCTAGCTAGTAAGACTATTCAATCAATCAATCAATCAATCAAAATCTTTATTTATTCAGGCGAACATCATTGAGCAAAGCTCATTTACAAGATGGACCTGAGTGGTCATACAAATGAGGATACAAGTATTATTACATAGACAAGAATAGAATAAATAGCAATACAATGGCATGAAATGATTATATACAACAATTTACATATATACAAGTAACAATAGAACCATTTAGCCTGTAGGAAAAAAAGAGGACAAAGGGTATAGCATCCTAAAATATAAGTTATATGGTCTAAACTAGTTTTTAAGTGAATATAATAGGTGATTCGGAAGAAAGAAATTGAGTTAATATAATGGATAGAAAAAGGAGGTTTAGTTGGGTCAGATAGGTAGAGGATTATGCTTTATAAAGCAATTGCAGAGCTCTGGAAAAGAGGGGAGAACAATCTTTTGAAGGATGCCAGAGGTAGTAGCTATCTAGCTTCATGGATTTTGGAGAGAGTTCCATGCAGCTGCTAAGGAATAGCTGAACAGCCCTCCCATACCGGGTGCAGGCATTGGGGACCTTTAATGTGATGAGTTTACTGATCCTTAAGGTGTATGGCCTGGTTGTAATTTGGGTAAAGCAATCAGTGATATAGGTCGGTAGTTTGCCTGTTAACGCTTTGAATATCAGATAACAGCATTCCTATTTCTTCTGTGTTGCAATGATGTCAGTTGACTGCCATATAAAGGGAGCAATGATGGGTGTTGGAGGGAAGGTCAGTAATAAATCTTATGGACCTGTGATAGGGTGTCCAGCTTATGTAAGAGATGACTTGAACAATGGCAGTAGAGAAAATCAGCATAATCAATGAGGGATAGGAATGAGGCCTGAATTAACCTTTTTGGAATCACTGTTTAGGTAATGTTTTATTCTAAAAAATAGTCCGAACCTCTGTCTTAGCTTTTTAAGTAACTCTTCAATATGGACAGAATAGTCAAGCCTGTTATCTATCCAGACTCAAGGTATTTGAAGTTATCAACAAATTCAAGTTTCTCTCAAGTAAGGTGGATATATGTAGGGTGTTGGATGCTGGGGTAGTGGTAGTACAACTCTTTGTGGTAAAGAACATAGTTTTTGTTTTTTGCATTTAGAAGTAGTTTTTGTCAAGTAGATTGTGCTGCAGAATGGAGAATTCGGATTGTAGAAGTTCACAGGCTTTGGAAGGTGAGGGATTGCTGACATACAATACAGTATCATCAGCAAACAGATGAATGTTAGATTGAGTGAGGTTGGCATCAATATTGTTTATATAAATAGCAAAGAGGATAGGGCCAAGAATAGAGCCTTGTGGTACACCTTAGCAGAGGTTTTGAGGTGGATAGGTAATTTCCATTTCTAACCAGTTTAGAGCCTATCTGAAGAGTAATCCTTAAACCAGTTGGTGATAGGGAATCCAGGCCTAATGAGTTAAGGGAGGTGAGTAATAAGTCATGATCCACTGTGTCAAAGGCTTTACTCAAATCCAGAAACAGCACACAGGTAAAATTTTTTGTCCAAATTAGTCTGCCAATCGTTGGTTACCTTGGCTAAGGCAGTAATGGTGCTATGCTTTGATCTAAATCCAGATTGTGCAGAATTTAGAAGGTTATTGTTATCCAGATAGTCCCTTAACTGAGAGTTTACTAGTTTTTCGAGCATCTTAGATAGTACTGGTAGGATGGAGATAGGTCTGTAATTGTTGAGATCCCTAGTATCACCAGATTTGAGTAATGGAACTACTTGAGCTGTTTTCCAAGTAGATGGAATGGATCCAGTAGTTAGGAAAGATTGAAGAGATGAGTAAGGGGCAGATAAGACATGTGAAGCAATTTTCAGGAAATAGGGATCCAGGAGTCTGCACCTGCACTTTTAGTTGTGTCTAAATTAGAGAGGATCTTCCACTTCTTTCCACGGATATTGGGATGAAGAAAAAGTTGAAGTAGCCATTTGTCCCACAGTAGTTTGCAGGTTCAAGGAAGATCTCAGGATATTTGCAGGTGATGAGTCAAATGCTAGGCCAGCAGTGGTGAAGTGAACATTGAAGGTATTAGATTTCTTGTTTACCTGTAATTTCTGTGTCATTTAGTAGCAATTTGGTGGTTAAGGCAGGAGTAGAATTCTGGCCCAGAAGTCCTTTTATTGTACCCCAGAGTCTGGATGGGTTATTGTAGGAGGCATCCAATTCAGCTGTATAGTAGGCAGTTTTGGCAGTTCTTATTTTTTGTACATGAATTCCTTGCTTTTCTGAAATTTAGCCAATCTCTGGTGTCCTTTGTTTTTCTTGCCTTTTTCCACAGCTTGTCTCTGGTTCTCAATGCTGCTTTAAGCTCAGAGGTGAACCAAGGCAGGATTTTACCTTAGTTCTGATACTGGTGATAGGTGCATGAATATTGAGAACATTGGTGATAATATCCTTTAAAGTCTGGAGTGCTGTTTCAACAGAGGTTGTAAGATAGAAATCTTGCCAATATATTGTAGTACTCAGGTCATGGAGGTAACCTGAGATATTGAAATTCTTTTTGACCTTTTGAGGATAAATTCTGCAGGATTTGGTGGTTTGATGTGGATCTTATGCCAGCTATAGGGTAATGGTCACTCACATCACTTGGCAGTACTCCTGCATGTGAGTATAAGTGAGGCTTGTTTACCAACATAATATCCAGGAGTGAGCTGTTGCTGGAATTTCTTCGTTAATCCTAGTTGGGTCTTTAATCAGCTGTGTGAATCCATAGGTGTCACAAAAGGTTATCAAGGTGCAGATACATTAGACAACCAGTTTAAATTCAAATCACCAAGGATGACGGTATCTTCAGGGCCTTGGTTGAGAATTGACCCTAGGTGAGAAAGCAGTTTAAGGCCTGCAGAGGGGGGCCTATAGCATCCAATCAGTTTAAATGGAGACGAATTAGGAAGGGAAATTTTGATTGATAAACATTCAAATTCATTTGGCTCAGATGTGTTGATGAGGCAGGTTGCAGAGATGGTGTCCTTAATGTATATGGCCACCCCACCACCCCTGGAAGGGCGATCTGCTCTGAAGAGCTGGTATTGGGAAGGTTTACAACACTGTCTTTTGTTGTAGGCCTGAGCCAAGATTCAGAGATGACCAGGAAGTCTGGAAGAGTATGTGCCACCCAAGCCTGTATTAAGATGAACTTTTTAGGAGGCTGCAAGCATTGAAGTGTATGAAGCTTAGTCCTTTATGGTAGTCAGCTCAGCAGGGAAGATAAACTGACAATGGGGCCAGGATTAATCTCAATGGTGCCAATGCATAAAAGGAGGTAGAAGATTAATTTGAGTAGGGCTCCAAGGGATAGGGATAGAGAGTGATCAGAGCATTTCCTCTTAGTCCTAGATGCACACTGTGTAGTGGGAGATGGTCCTGTTATATAGGTGTGTCTTTTATCATAACATAGGAGTCTGATGGACAGGCATAGTGGGTTTTATAGATCAGGATACATGTAAAGGGCTAGGGAGAGCTGGATTGTTAGAGAGGCTTTATGTGGGATACCCCAGGGGTTGCAGTGTAATAGTGGTTCAAAGTGAATAAGGAATAGATGGTTGTACATTGTGGATGGCAGTGGAGAGCAGAACATACTCATTAACTTATTCGTCATGACAGGGGGTATAATATGATTATCATAATGGAATGGGGGAGATGAGAGGCTAAGGAGCAAAAGGAAACAAGTTAGCATTGTGCGGGGTAGGTATGGGTTAATAGAGAAGGGAATTAGATGTGGGCGTGGATGAGAGAAATGGCGGGAAAGAGTGTATAAATACAATTAACCAAGAGGGAAGGGGGCGGGCAAAAATTTTGCGGCTTTGCCCGTACCTTTCACACTGCTTCTCCCGGCCTCCTGGATCTCTTGGTCGGCTGGAGGTCACCGCGGCCGCTGGCGGCTCGGAGCCCCTTCTGCGGCTGGAGCTGGAGGGCAATGCCGGCTGCAAGTCAGGGGACAGAGGAGAAGGCAGTGAGAAGGCAATTTTATTGCAGGCAATCTGCAATTAGGTGCAAGAAACAAGAATCTGCACAACAAAAGACTGGGAGGGTTTGGGGGGTTAGGCGCCTAGCGTCCAGCCACACAGATCCCAGAAAAGGCTGAATCACTAGCAAACATCACATCAAAACATGTTTAAATTACCCACAATTTTAAGTAAAAACAGCTCTTTAAGAAATTAATACAAGTTACAGCTAATCAGAAAAATCCCATCAGAAAAGTGTTGCAGAGTCCAGCTAAAGTCAATGGAAAGGCGCAGCAATCGGAAGCAAGGCAGAGACAGCGGTCGCTTCCCGATTGGTTGCGGCTTTGCCCGTACCTTTCACACTGCTTCTCCCGGCCTCCTGGATCTCTTGGTCGGCTGGAGGTCACCGCCGGCCCGCTGGCGGCTCGGAGCCCCTTCTGCGGCTGGAGCTGGAGGGCAATGCCGGCTGCAAGTCAGGGGACAGAGGAGAAGGCAGTGAGAAGGCAATTTTATTGCAGGCAATCTGCAATTAGGTGCAAGAAACAAGAATCTGCACAACAAAAGACTGGGAGGGTTTGGGGGGGGGTTTGGCGCCTAAGCGTCTAGCCCACACAGATCCAAAAAGAAGCTGAATCACTAGCAAACATCACATCAAAACATGTTTAAATTACCCACAATTTTTAAGTAAAACAGCTCTTTAAGAAATTAATACAAGTTACAGCTAATCAGAAAATCCCATCCAGAAAAGTGTTGCAGAGTCCAGCTAAAGTCAATGGGAAAGGCGCACCAATCGGAAGCAAGGCAGAGACAGCGTCGCCTCGACAGCTGCGTGCTTTGCCCGCACCTTTCACACTGCTTCTCCCGCCTCCTGGATCTCTTGGTCGGCTAATGTGGTCTGTAGGTTTCCAAAATAGGTCCATAGCAATGTCTTTCTTCTGAATGAAAAAAATAAAGCATTACACAGATGGTGGTCAACATTCGTGTACTATTCTAGTACATACCCGTTACCGTTGTGTTGCTGCTGTATTTATTTTAGTGTTCCAGGTCACCCTTGTAAATGGGCTTGTTCCTAGTAGGCTGTACCCAGCTGCCAAAGTTTCAAATAAAAACATAAATAAAACGTGTTACAAGCAATCTTGCGATGTTGTACAAGCTAGCACTATTCATACTTTTAAGGCAAAACTAGACAGATTCCTTAGGAAGAATGGCATTGAGGGTTGCAAAGCATGTGTATGGGTAGTATACCAGCTGATAAACTTGAATGTGTGTTCGTAGTCAAACTGGGTATAGTCATTACCAGTTCAGGCAACATTACAGGACAGTCAGGAATGGAGACACTGATAAACACACAGTATCCTATTTACCTCCAGGGACCATGATGTCAGAGATGTTTCTGTTTCCTATAGCAGGGTTTCTAGGATGCTGACAAAATTAAAAATCACAGGAACCAAGTTTACCCCTGCCTAGGCTTCCAGCAGCCCTCTGGTTTAAATGGCAGACTTATTTTCCACTAACATCTTTTAGCCACCTTATGATTTACCATTGTTGTCTGTTCTTTTTAACCCCATTTTACCCCCACCCCATCATATGTTTGCATGCACGTGCGCATGGTACATTTAGATGTGTGGATATGCCTGCACACACTCCTATCATATGTGTGTGTGTGTGTGTGTGTATACTCATATATACATTCAAAAACTATGTGTGTATATCAATTTTCTTCAGATGTCCCTGTCTGCTTCCCCCACCTTTCAGCCTTCTTACTGTGCCCTGTTAATTAATCTCCACTTGAGGACTCCTCAGCTCATTCACTCCTACTATGCCTTTTCATACCCAACATCACTTTTTTATTTTCCAGCTTCTATTCTTACCTTGCCTATTATCACTTCTTCTCCAAGATCCTCCCCCTATGTTCTTTCCTCACATATACATATATTTTTTATTTCCCTCTACCTCTCCACCAGCTTTGCTTTTTTCTCTTCTAGATAATTCCTGAAAAAGATCATTGGTCAAAACATCGATTTCCAGCTCTAGTTTCTATTTTTAGTGGGCATTTAATGCTACCTTTTTATTTTGGTATAGTCATTGCTGAGTAGCAGGAGGGGTGGACAAGATGGACACTAAGGCCGTTCTCCCATTACAAATTACAATGGGCATGCAATCACTCTCTGGGGGTGTGGAGAGGAGCTGTGCCAGTAGCCGTGTCTCTCTAATGTCATACAGTGGCAGTGGTGAGTGTGAATGAAGGTGTCTGGGTGGAGGGTCCTAAGCGGGTATGTTGGGAGGGGACAGTTAAACATTCAGGGGTGGTGACTGAGGGTGGGGGGGAACATGTGCCACCAATGAGGTATTGTCGCATATGAATGGGTGACTGAGGATTGTCTTTAGGTTTAGGGCTAGGACTATTACTTTGCAGTCAGTAAGCACGATATGGAGGTTTTTTCGTCATGACTTTCCCTTTGTATCTGTACAATTATTTGAATGCTATACCTCCTGGTGACATAGTCATGGTGTACATTGTTGTTTACCATTATTATAGCATGTGTGTTGTATTGCTGACTTGCACTGACACAAACAATTCTACTGGGATGGCATTACAAGGCACCAGGAGCATTGTGGAGGGGGACTGTTGGCACAGCTTTGCTCAATGCACAGTGCTGCCTGCACAGTGGGATTGTGTGACATGCTAATGCACCCATAATGGGCATGCAAATGGCTCTTAGCACCTTGCATGCAAAATGAGCTCATTAGCATGTTAGGACTGGACCTGGTGCTTACTAACGGGGACAGAGTTGTAGATATCAGGGTGGGAAGCCATCTGTGGATCAGTGATCATTATACAGTGTGGTTCAACATTAGAACAGCTGCAGAATCCAACCATACAAAGACAAGGGTCCTGGACTTCAGAAGGGCTGATTTTACTATGATGCATGAATGCCTCATGAATGAACTAACAGATGGTTTGGACCGGGGAGGGTGGAAGAAAAGTGGACCAGACTAAAAGGTGATATAGTGAAGGCAACAAACCTGTGTTAAGCAAGTAGGAAAAGTAAAAGATAGAGGAGACCATTATGGTTTTCAAAAGAGGTAGCAGAAAAGATAAAGGCTAAAACAGTAGCACTCAGAAGGTACAAGGTGACCCAGAGAAATGAAGATAGAGAAGCGTATCAGGGAAAACAGAGAAAGGCAAGCAAAGCAGTAAGGAGAGCAAAAGCACAAACTGAGGAAAGAATAACTAAGAGAGTATTAAAAGGGGATGAGATATTTTTAGATATATTACTGAAAAAAGGAAGACAAAGGGAGGGATTGTGTGCTTAAAAAGGGGGGGACTACCTGGAGGAGGAGGATCAAGAAAAGGCAAACATGTTGAACAAATACAGTACTTCTGCTCAGTTTTCACAGTAGAAGAAGAATGGGAAGGACTACAAAGAGGCACCAGAAGCTTAGATGTTAGAGAAATTGGCAGTAGTCCCTTTTCAGTGGGGAGAGGCTGGGAAGCACTTGACAACCTGAAAACAGACAAAGCTATGGGGCCGGATGAGGTACATCCAAGGAAACTGAAGGAACTCAGGGAGGTACTGGCTGCTCCTCTGACAGATCCTTTTAACAGATCGCTGGAGACTGGTGTAGTCCCAGAGGACTGGAGAACAGCAAATTTAGACCCACTTCACAAAAGTGGTAGCAAGGAGGAGGCAAGCAATTATAGGTCTGTCAACCTGACATCATTGGTCTATAAGCTGATGGAAACACTATTAAAGGAAATGATTGTGGAATATCTTGTATGCAGTCGATTTCAGGACCCAAGGCAGCATGGTTTCATAGAGGGAAGAGCATGCCAAAGAAATCTGATAGACTTCTTTGACTGGGTGACCAAGGAGCTAGATCAGGGAGATGTGGCAGACATGGCTTACTTGGATTTCTGCAAGGCTTTCAACACCATTTCACACACAAGACTGGTGGGCAAGTTGGCTAACTTAAGGTTAGATAATAAGGTGATAACCTGGGTAAGAAACTGGTTAGCGAATAGGACACAGAGAGTACTGGGGAATGGAGTGTGCTCAAAAGGAAGGGAGGGTGACCACTGAGGTTCTCAGGGATCAGTGTTGGGACTGGTCCTCTTCAATATCTTTATAAGTGACATAGCGGAAGAACTAGAAGGGAAGATTTGCCTCTTTGCAGATAACATCAAGATCTGTAACACAGTGTACACACCTTTGGGGGGATAGAATGTGCAGGAATCTAAATAGACTGGAAGAGTGGTCAAGGGTATGGCAGATGGTTTTTAATGGAAAAAAGTGCAAAATAATGCATCTAGGCCATAGGAACCCAGGAGCCATATAAGATGGTCAGAGTGATACTGACAAAGACCAAGCAGGAAAGATACCTAGGGGTAATCATATCAGATGACCTTAAGTTGGCCAGGCAGTGTAAGTAAGTATATAAAAATGTATTTTCTGAGGGCCAAATCCTGGAGGCTCTTGGCGCTTCACAAAGAGGTGCAACAATTTACAAACAATTTACAGTAGTTTAAAATCAGTGCCCATTAAATATAAAACATATAATAAACACTAAATAATAAAACTCTAGAAATCCCTTAAAATTCAGTTAAAGTTCAGTATGATAAAGGAATTGAGATAGCTAGGGGGATAATGGGGTGCATAGGTAGTGGTAAATCCAGCAGGGAGAGAGGTGATTATGCCCCTATATAAATTGCTTGCAAGACCCCACCTTAAGTATTGTGTACAGTTTTGGAGACCACATCTCAGAAAAGACATGGAGTGGAGGTGGTTCAGAAGAGGGCTACCAAAATGGTGCAGGGTCTGCATTAAAAGCCCTATGAGGAAAGATTTCAGGAGCTAAATATGTACACCCAGGAGGAAAGGAGGGAAAGAGAGGTTATGATAGAAACCTTTAAATATCTTATAGTGTTTCATAAGGTACAGGAGGGGAGTATCTTTCTGAGGAAAAGGTGCTCTAAAAGAAGGCAGCGTAATATGAAGCTGGAGGAGGTAAATTCAGGAGGGATGTGAAGAAGCACTTTTTCACAGAAAGGGTGGTGGAAACTTGGAGTAGCCTTCCAGGGGAGGTAGTGGGGGTGAAAACAGTAAATGGATTCAAAAATGCCTGGGATAGGCACAAGGGAATCTTGGGGGTAGGGTAGAGGGTATAAAAATAATAATAAATAATCATAATAAAAATACAATTGGGAACATACAGTGAAGCTCACCAGGATGAAGTGCAGCACTGCAGAATTCTGCAGTAGAGTTACTACAGCAAACAATGAAATTTCAGTGGGAGTTGATCTCTTTTGTCATGCAGTAACCCTATGACACCGCACTTCATCCTGGCAGGCTTCACTGTATGTATCTGCAGTATGTATGTACTGTATCTATGACTAAATATGACTCATATCAGCCCTGTCACCATTCGCTTGGAACACGTTATTTCAGTTGAGCTCCTGTGGGCCATATACACTCAGGGAATGTGTCATTGCACTGCATAGTCACTATGAGCTGCACTGAAACAGCCCCACATTCAGATCATTAGAGCACTCTGGTCGGAGTGTACTGTCTGACTGTAACCACAGAGCCAGCCATGTGCTATCTTCCACACAGCACACCTAGTGTGTGGTGGTCACAGTTGGCTTCAAAACATGGCCTGCAGTCCCTGTCTTCACCACAATACTATGTTATTTAATGTAAGCCATGGAGCAGTCATGTTTTTCTTGATTAAAAATTAATATAATCATACAGGTTAATGTATACAAAAGGAGGGAAAGAAGACCCTCGTATCATCAAGTTTAGTGATGATTTCAGCCAATACCACTGTAGATGGAAGTCATGTCCACAAATCCACCACACTTTCTAAAAATGCCTAAAAATATTTGTAATACTCAGCAAAAGAGGGCGGTACAAGTAAAGTACATTTTACAATACCTGATAGTATTTTACTTTAAAACAGATAAGGGTTCAATTGTTTTTCTAACTCCTTGTTGCTTCTTTAGCAAATCCTTAATGAAACAATATTTATTACTGACATTTTTCGATTGATTGAATGAATGGGAGAGTTTACGATGCATAACAGCCAAGAATCAGAAATAAAGAGCTAATTAATAGCTTTAGGTAAATGGCTGCCAGACCCGAGTCAATTAAAAGCAGGTATTATTAGTAACTTTAATCTGCATTTTCCTCTCACTAAGTTTGATGGATGGAGAATACAGGAAGTACAAGCAACTGCACTTAACCTGCTGCAAAGGCATCTGGAAGTCATTATACCCAGCAGACATCTATCTTATCTATGAACTTCACTGTCTGCTAATGAAAATGACTGAATATATTGATGGAACAGAATGCCTCTTTAAATGAGTGTGTTACCAATGTGAAGAAGGACACACAATTCATCAGTTTCTGCAACTACAATACATCATCATCAAGTGGTAAACATATTTGTTTTCATGTAAGCAAATAAACAGTGATTTTCATCTCGTAGCAAAGCATAAGCGTTTATCTAATATGAGCAAACTGCACTCAGGAAACTGTGTCTTGAAAAAAATAAAAAGCTTTACAGTAATTCCAGTACTTCCTTCAGGCAACAAGGAGATCAACTGTATCATTGTTTATAGGATTTAAATACATGTCAATCAGGTGCAGTTCGTGTATTATTTCAATAAGATTTATACCATGTATCGCCTTAAAATAATACTTTTAGTTGCAGTTGGTTGCCTAATACTTGCTACAGGGTTTATCTTTAAAAATGGCAACACTACAGTTTCACAACATGATGATATTTGTTTACTCAGCTTGCTGGCTCTCAGATGGTAGCTACACCAGAAACAGCAAGGGTTACACTCTAGATTTAGAAATTACCAGTAATTGTACCCCATTAAAATACACAGAGATAGATAGATAGATAGATAGACAGATGGAGAGATAGATGGATAGAGAGATAGATGGATACAGAGAGAGAGAGAGAGAGAGAGAGAGAGAGACAAAGAGAGGGAGAGAGGGAGAGAGGGATATAAAGATAGAGATAGATAGACAGACAGAGAGAGGGATAGATGGATAGAGAGAGAGACAGAGAGATAGAAAGAGAGACAGACAGATAGACAGAGATAGATTGATAGAGCGACAGATAGAGACAGAGAGACAGATGGAGAGATAGAGAGACAGATAGACAGTGATATAGATAGATAGATAGAGAGACAGAGCGATAGAGAGATAAATATTGTCTGTAGATATAGATAGATACTGTCTGTAGATAGGCATATATATATACTGTCTGTAGACAGACAGATAGATAGATAGATAGATAGATAGATAGCTAGATAGATAGATAGATAGATACTGTCTGTAGCTATACATAGAGAGATACTGTCTGTAGATAGATAGCTAGCTAGACAGATACATATTGTCTGTAGACAGATACTGTCTTTAGATAGATACTGTCTGTAGCTACAGATAGATAGAGATATATAGATAGATATATAGAAAGAGATAGAGAGACAGAGACATAGAGAGACAGAGAGATAGAGAGACAGATAGATAAATAGATAGACATATAGATAGAGAGACAGATAGAGAGATAGAGAGACAGATAGAGAGAGATAGATAAAAAGATAACAAGACAGATTTAGAGAAAGAGAGAGAGATAGAGAGATAGAGATATAGAGAGATAGAGAGATATATAGAGACAGATAGACAAACAGATATATAGAGATAGAGAGATAAATATTGTCTGTAGATATAGATAGATAGATACTGTCTGTAGATAGACAGATAGAGATAGATAGATACTGTCTGTAGCTACAGATAGATAGATACTGTCTGTAGATAGATATAGATAGCTAGATAGATAAAATTGTCTGTAGATAGGCAGACAGACAGACAGATAGATACTGTCTGTAGATAGATCGATAGATACTGTCTGTAGATAGATAATACTGTCTGTAGATAGACAGATAGATAGATAATGTCTGTAGATATAGATTAATAAATACTATCTATAGATAGATAGATAGATAGATAGATAGATAGATAGATAGATAGATAGATAGATAGATAATGTCGGCAGATAGACAGACAGACAGCAAGATGGATGGATGGATGGATGGGTAGGTAGACAAGCAGGCAAGCAGATAGACAGCACCTTTAAGAGCGGGTATGTACTTCAATACTTACAGTACTTTCATAAACATAATGGTCCCCATTATCCAAGCACTGCACTCACACTGGTGGGTGAAAATTTGCCAGACACATTCAGAGGATTTGGATTTCACCAGAAAAGCAGTTTCAGAAAATTCTGCAAAATTTCTTCAAATTTGCAATTTAAAGTTTCTGGACAGCTCAAGTAGTGGTAAGCAGAGGGTAAGTTCTGACCATCATGGGAAACAGTTGATGTGTTCTACTGATGTGTGGGGGTACAGGATTTTGGGAGGACTGCTCTGATGGCTTTATTACACATGGTATAGAGTGAGAAGATCGGTGGTTTGCTAGAGCACCAGAGTAAAGGGATTATTGTATGTTAGGTAATGGGTTCAGTTAGGAAGAGTTGCCACTAGCCTACCATGGATGACATTAATCATAGTATCTGTACTGGGATTGGGAGAGAGAGGTGGTACCACTAAGCTACCAGTGATGACATTGAATACTATATAGTAACCACACGGGAATTGGGAAGGAGGAGGAGGAGGGTACTACTAGGCGCTTAGGATTTCATTAAATATTGTTTCTGTACTGGGATTGGGAGGAAAGATGGTATTTCTGGGTTACCAGGGATGACATTAAATATAGTACCTATAGTGTGATTTAGCAGGAGGCCCCTCAGAAGCTCTGTCTGGGAGCAAAGCACCGGGCATTTTCCATCCACACCACCACCACAATCAGAGTTATAACAGGTTCTTTCACTACTTGCTATCAGCTGGATAATCTTTTTTTCTGTGGGAGGTGGATCTACAAGTACTTACGTCTCTTGCTGACATCTCAGGCATTCGCAGCAAAAGATTGTCCAACAGGCCCACAGAGCAGCTAAATGTAGCTGAATGTAGTAGAAGTTGTATGTAAGTTTATAGCATAACTTCTGCTTGTATTGCCTGTTGCTGATTCTTTGGACAAAACAAGCAAAGAACAAAAGAGCTGACAAAGCTGGTCTATGAGTAATTTATACTACATTATGTTGAGAATATTTGTACCATTCAGTTTCCAGGGATGATTTAATATAGCATCTGCATGGAGACTGTGGAGAGAGGGCAGTACCACTAGACTACCAGAGATTACATTAAATACAGTATATGAACTGGGATCCTGGCAGGAGAGGGGATTTAGTTCCTTTTTTTGGAACACATGGCACCACAGATGCAAGGGGAACGGGGTCATACACCACTGCGTGCATTTGTGAATAGGGTTTTGGAAGCCTTAAACAGTGCCATTCAAGCAGCCAGTTACTAGTTTTAAAACCCATTAATTATAACACAGCCCACTCTATGCATTCATTTTGTATAGTTGCTCGATATCTGTTAGCACTAGAATGTAAATAGATTAGTGCTAAGTATGTGTTAGAATATAGCAATGGATGCACTTAAAAGCTGTTGGACATGCTATACACACTCAGTGCAGTATCAGTCCTGTTAGCATGTCACTAACTGTTTGAATATCTGGGCCTGCATGATTTATTTACAATGTACAACAGAGCGAGACAGAATGCAATGCAGTACCTTGCAGCAAATGACAAGTCACAAGATACTACATGACAAAAAGGCTTAACTGCCACTGAATTGCACTGTTCCCTGCAGTATACTGCAGCATTCTGCGGTAATGCTTCAAGGTACTCATTGCATTCTGGTTGGCACCACTGTAAAATAACTCACCAGACCAGTGTTTGTGGCAAGCTATCTTCTATGTAGGCAATAACCCACAACAGAGTGTGTGGTTATTGGGAAATATTTACTGGTTCGGTTCAATAATCTATCACCAGTAGACCCTTGGAAACTCCATAATCCACACTTGTGAATTATGGAGTTACATAAACCACACTTGCAGTGGTTTATCTATGCTGAATCGACAACACTGTTGTCGATGTTCGGCATAGCGAGATCCCTGGTGTTGAAAGGTGAAATTTCGCCTGCCAGACAATGGTGAATTTTCTATCAGGAGGCTGCACTCCCCGCACTTCCCCCTTCTTAAAATAACTAACTCCAAATTGGAGTTGTCTGGGGGGGGGCCAAAGTTGGTGAAAGGGTGAAATTTCACCCTCGGGTCCCTCACAGTGACAATCTCATAACCTGTTGAGATTGTCGCTGGGAGGGATTTTTTGGTCAAGATTTTTCTTCCATCGGCACACCACTTACAACAAACTGGCATGAGTCTCCCTCATCCATTCCCTATGAAGGTGTCCTCTCGCTGGCAGACCACTCAAGCTCCTCACAGGAAACCACCAATGAAAGAAAAATGCTTCCCAGTGACCTGACAGAAAAAACAGCTGCAGTGCAAAATAAAGTCTCTCTACAAAAAATACTAAAGAAACTGGCAAACACATCCTGTTTTGAGCCTCCAAATGAATCAGAAAGGCTGAAATTAATTCAAGACCAGGAAAACGAAAACACATTAAAAAAAAGGGGATGTAGCACTGTTCAGAGAATACCTGAGGGAATGGGTGAGTCAGCAGATTTCATCACTCTACCTATGGAACAGCTGAACAAATCAACCAGTAGATATAAAAAATAAAACATGGGGTAGTGCGGTGATTTGGATTTTATTCACACCCTTGGTGTGTGATGCCCAGATAAACTCCTCAGATGCATCACACACCTCGGGTATGCATAAAATCCTCATAAACCACACTTCCCCATGCGTTATTCTATATTTAATCAACACCATGGGCGTGTTGTAAGGCATGAGGCTGCAGGCCGAGTGACCTTACAGCACCTGGGGTGTTGATTAATCCCCAATCATCGCACACCCTGCAGTGAGTTATTGCACTTATAACATGAGGTCTCACCAGACCTTTAAAACATACAAGGAAAGCATTATTACTTTATGAAAACATGGGAACTATTTTATGTGTTCTGCCGCCACCACAAGTACTGCTCTGCTGACACTGTTGCACTGAGCAGAATATGCACTGCTTAATATGCAGTTCGGAATGGCACTCAGCATGACCATTCACTGGGAGACACACACACACACACACACACACAGATAACAGTGCGGCAAATTTGAATGACACACTGTGATGTGTCTATGATGTACTCACTCTGCCACACACACTCTCTCTCTCTCTCTGGGTTCAGGGAAAAACCAGAAATGCACAGCTTACACACTCTATTGCTGCCATTCTCGTGTCTCTCTCCCTGAAGGGCTGAGCTGTCTCCCAACAGCTGCCTATGTCCACTCTCCTTTTCATTATGTGTGTCTCTCTCTCTCTCTCCCTCTCTCTCTGTTTCTTGCTGTGGTCACAATGCTCTGGTACATGTGGCACCAGCATTCTCTCCGTATGTTGACAGCACTCTGTTGTGGGGCTGCAGGGGTCAGAGCTACTAATGATCAAGTGACTGGGCTGCTGCCACAGAGGCAATAAGGAGGAACTTCATGGCATAACGGGGGAAAGAAAACCACTGGCTCTTGCTCTGCTGCTGAGCTATGGAGGTCCCTTTTGACACAAAGACACAGCTGGGAAGCAGGAGAAAAATGGTGGCCAAAGGGGGGGAAGAGACACTGGCTGTCTCCACACTGCTCAGCCACAGAAGTCCCATTCGAGACATGGATACAGCTGGCAATTAGAAGGTTCACTAGCTCTCTCCAGGGGACAGGATGATAAACACTTCAGTCTGACTGGTACTTCCCCACTTCTCAGGGTGTGGACATCTTCGGGAGTGGCAACCACCTACCGGACCAAAAGTCAGGTACTGCGGCGGGCAGACATCATTGCTGTGGGGGGCCTACCACAGGACAGGCTACTATGATGGATACTGCTCATTTTGGGAGGGGGTTCATCCTGACACTCAGGGATGGTGTACGGGGGATGGGACTGGGAAGGAACTTTATCTGTGTCTGTCACTCTTTCTTACATCTCTCTATCTGCTGCTGCTGAAGTGACACTACAGTGATGTCAAGACCTGTGTCTGTCTCTATCTCTCTCTCCTCATCTCAAATGGGGCAAAACTCCTGCTCTCTCTGGTAACACAGGATGAGGTACTATGCCAGTAGTCAGACAGTGGTGCGGGGAAAATTAGGAGATCCACGGGGTGGGTGGGTGGATCACCAGAGAGAGACAAGGACAGAGATAGAGAGGCAAACAACAGTGCAACAAGTTTACACAGTGCAGGCAGTGTCGGTGTACTGAGTCACTCACATAGCTCCAGCTGTCTCTCTATGGGAAACACTATGCCTCACTTAGTAACACACTGAAATGGCTGCCGCTCAGGAGTGCACTCTCTGAGGGATAATGAGTGAGGCCTTGCCTCACTATCTGACAAGGGTGCCTGAGCACCACAAACTATGTGGTTAACAGAGATTAATGTATGGTCAGCTGATGGCTGTCTGCCAATTGGCTGACTGCATTTCTCGTCCCCATGTTATAAATATATTTATTAACAAGTCATCTTAAACTATGGCATCTTAAGCTATACATAGGACTGCACCAATATGTCAACCCTACAAAGGCATGGAAGTCAAGAGAGACTTACACATCCCATAACAAAACACAACACTCCACTGACTTAGGCTCCACCAATAATAGTGAGAGAGGAAACACCAATATGTTAATAACTGAAGGTGGGTATTAATGCCACCAATATATATTTTTTTTATTTATTTAGGTTTTATTGACAGAGTAAGTGCATTAGACAATACATTGCCTATTTACAGGCACTACCCTGGTGGTTACAGATCATTAGAACAACAAGGCTGCAGAAAGCAGTGCAGTTCACAGGAAGGACGGGGTACAAAGCATAACATATACAGTATTGTCTGAATCAATGGGTACAAATAACAATGGTGAAACAATCAAGAGAAAACCTGTGAATACAATTATTCAGCCAGAAAATTCAGAGGTAGGGGTCACATATCACAAAGTAAATACCAAAGAAGTTCGAAGCCAGTGTAAACAATCAACAGTGGGAACAAACGAAACAAAGAGCATAGGGAGTCAGTTGTAAGCACAGATGTTAGAGTTGCTTAAAAATCTGTCAAGTGCTTTTTTGAAACAGCAGTGGGACTTAGTCACTTGGAGGTCAGGTGGAAGGGCATTCCAAACTGTATGGACAAAAATGGCAAAGGTTTGCTTGCCCATTTTATAGTAGCATCTAGGTACAGCTAGGAGTGATTGGCCACAGGAATGCAATGGATATGACTGATTCTGGGCTTCAACATGGCTGTGAGAGCAGAAGGTTTGGAGGATCTGATAATGTTGCTGATCATACAACCAAGTGCAAATAGGCAACAAGAGGGGAGGAGACAGTCAGCCTAGTCTGGTGTACAGTATACAGTTGTGTGTTAACCTGGAGGTGGAAAGGGCAAACCAGCAATTGTTATTGAAGGAGACATTCCATTTGTCTAGATTGGAAACACTAGTCAGATAGTAATAGGTAAGGCCATATATAAGGCTGAGTAGCAGGATTCCCTGGGCATTTGCAAGCCATGTTGCATGAGTTAGAGTATATTTTATTATGTAGTCAAGCCTGAGTTTGGTATCTACAGATTTATAGACATTCAAAATGTGCTGGTTGAAATCAAGGGCAGGATCCAGGGTCAGACCTAAATATTTGAAGGTGCTGGTAGCAGAAAGGAGGGAGCCATTGAAGCAGTGAATAGCCAAGGCATTGAGACAGGACTGTAGCTTAGATGAGGACCCAAAGAGCACGGACTGAGTCTTGCTAGCATTTAGAATGAGGTGATTTTGTGTTAGCCAGGTCTGTAGTTTCTCAAATCTGTATTCAGCTGAGTTAATCTCAGACTTTTGGAGCTGGTATAGAGTACCATGTCATCAGTGTATAAGAGGGTACTACAGTTGGATGGAACTTGGGGTGCATCATTAATGAAGATAGAGAAAAGTAGTAGGCCAAGAATGCAGCTTTGATGCGCTCCTATGTTGATTGTGGTTAGTGCAGATTTAGCTTGATTGACTTTAACAAATTGAAGTCAAATCAAGTTTATTAGCAGGAAAACTCCATTGAGCAAGCTCATTTTCAAGGAGGTTCTGTCAAGGACAACATGGAACAACAAGATACGATGCAATGCACATATAAAGTTCAATAGTGACAGAATGCAATACAAAAATCAGCATAATGCAAACATTCTTATAGGGCAAAAGGAGCATACAGCAATATTTAGGTTATAAAATTAGCATACAGACTTATGTTACTGTAGCACAGCATTTACACATGCTGTACATATGGGGTAGCATGGACATTCAAGCATTAAGGGGGGAACAACATAGGGACATAAGTGCTTGTATAAAAAGAAAAAAAACATAGAAAGTAGTGCAAGCTGGTAAAGCACTGGCAAGATTCCTGAACCGCTGTTTTGGCTAACGATTTGAAGAGATTGAAAGATACTAAGTGGCTAAGTATGAGTGATGATTGAAGCTTGTTCCAGGCTGATGGAATAGTATATTGAATTGCCGCTTTTCCATAATGGGTATGGAATTTGGGCACATCTAACAAGATGTAGGTGTTTTTCCTTAGGGAGTAACAGCTGGTGGAGTGATGGAGTAGTGTTGTGATATATGTTGGGAGTTTGCTCAATGATGCTTTATAAGCCCACGTGCAGGTATGGGGCATCCTTCTAATGGCCAGGGACGTCCAGCCCACTAAAGAACAAAGGGCAAAATGGTGTGCTCTGAATGGACATTCGTTATAAAGCATATGGCATGGTGATAAAAAGCATCCAGCTTGTGCAAATTAGAGGCTGAGCTACTATTATAAATAATATCAGCATAATCAAGAAGGGGGAGGAAGGTTGTTTGAACTAGCCTAATCCTAATGCCTGCGGGAAATAGCGCTTTGTTCTGAAAGAAAAAACCTAGTCTGGCCTTTAACTTTTTTGTTAGAGTTTCGATGTGCACCGCAAAGGAGAGATTACTGTCGAGCCAAACTCCTAAGTATCTGAATTCATCAACAACCTCAAAGGAGTCTCCTAACAGCGTTGTAATGGGTGCAAGGGTGATTTGTTTGTGAAGTGAGGTTGAAAGATAATGAGGTAAAAAGAACATGGCTTTAGTTTTCTTGGCATTAAGCAGTAATTTGGAATTTATCACATTATGTTGCAGTTGATTGAAATCGGCCTGTAACTCTGCACTAACATCTGATAATACCAGTCCTCCAACAAAAGTTCCAAGTCAGGTTGTAACATGGAAGTAGCATCCTATTTAGCAGGTAATGCTGGGCAGGTCCCAACAGCATGGTCCATGTCCACAGCTTGCAAAGTAGAAATACCCATTGGCCAGCCTTGTACTGAATCATCCAGGTTAGTAGATGCCAAAATATCCCTAGCCATAGCGGCAGCATCCCCACCATCTCCTTCACTATCGAGGTTGGTCATCTTGTCAGATGGCCAAAGGGTCCGCCTACTGGAAGAGTAGGGAGATTTCCCCGATGTCCTGGCCAATATTCCCCTTCCCATAAAACCAGTTCATGCAATTGTCCAAGGTAGTATGTGGGTGGTGATGTGTGATATGGTTGCCACTACACGTTCAGTCACTTCACTACCAGTCTGGCCTTGCTTGTAAAGTGCTTTGGGATACAATGTGTATGAAAAGCACAATATAAAATTCTTATTATTACTATTATTAACAGATACAGACACACAGGGCCCTCTGAGCCCTGTGCCAAGGGAACAGTCCATATGCAAACGGAAGTGTTCATCTACCTGCTGGCTATGAATGCAAAGAATTTGTGGGGCTGTCTGGGGGGCTAAGGAACCACAGGGTCCTCTGGCCCCTGTGCTTCCATGTAGCTACAGATGCAGATGCACAGGGTCCAGAATCATTCTGGCTGCAGAACCACAAGGCCTTCTAGGCCCTGTGCTCTTCAATAAACTAATGGGTGCAGAGGTGCAGGGCCCTCTGGGCCCAATGCAAAAAATGAGACTTATCTTCACTATATGGTTACTTGGGATGTGTAAGTGAAGACTGAGATTCTGAATCAGAGATACAGAACAGAGGGGACTTTTCTTGGGGGACAAGATGACATTGCTGCCTGCTAGCAGTAATTGCAGTCAGTGAGGACTACTTTCTGTTAAATTTTAGTTTGAACCAAAATTTTCAGTTTACGAGCTGAAACTTTCATATCTCACCAAATGTTTTGGTTTGCAAACTGAACTTTTTAGTGTGAAAACCAAAACATTTTTAGTTCAAACCATAAAAAGTGTGACAAACTAAAAATCAGACGAGGACAATACCAAAGTCCAGAAATACTGTTTCTGGCATGTTTTCAAAAAACAAACATACATCAGAGTGTTCCTTAGGAGATCCCATTCAACAAGATTCATGTTTTTTTTTATTTTTATTTTATAAGTGTTTTCATATTTTTGTGGCAACTAAAATGAAAAAACAAGATGGTAGTCGTCATGTATCGAAAAAAAATGTGGACTCATGAGGAGCATTTGTGGTTCATGACATCTAAATGATGTGAACCAAAAACAGTGTCACAAACCAAAAAGTTTGCACCAGGCAGCTATACAAAACCAAACTTTAAATCCTTATAACTCTGGAACCGTTTTAATATTTTTTCATGAAACCTTCAAAAGGTACTACCTTGGCACAGGCAGCTTTTATCTTGAAAGTTTAGTGGAAACATTTAGTACCATCTAGGCTGTACATGAACCCCCACCCACCCACACACACACAAAAAAATGTTAAGTATAGAAAAAGTGACCCTTTACAAAATAAGGAGCATCCAGATCTCAGAAATTGCACAATGTGTCATCGTAAGACTTTCTGTGTCTTAAGACTATGGCAGTGTGACTGCGCATAGAAATTTTTGGGCTATTCTGTCAAACACCACCAAAGTTATTAAGGTGCAAAATTAGGGGTTTAACTTTCAGCACCGCACTTAACCCAAATTATACGGGTGCTATCGTGCCCCTATAATATATACATGGGATATGCCACAGTCCCATTGAAAATATCAATGATATTTTTCCTGAGTGCAGCTTGACTTTATGACATCATAAGTGCTGAAGCCACAAGTGATGTCAAAGGTCAACCTCCATGAGGGGAAAATATTGCTGATATTTTAAATGGGGGACTGTCATATTCAATTTATGTAAGGTGGCTTTGTTTTAATATTTTTTTTTTTTACATTTTATGATTTATTTTCTTTGTTTTCTGATATTGAGCAGGGTTGCTGGATCACCCAGTGGTTGAGCATGACACATGATGTCCGCTGACACTGAGGATGATGTTGTATGTCATTGCATCAGTGTTCAGGTTAGCCAGGAGCAAGTGTCCGAGGATATGGGGTCTGCACAGAGTAGCGGTTGCTGTTGGACTGGCCTGGGGAATGTTCATGGTGTCGGGCAGAGGGAAGTGCCAGCTGCAGGCAGGAAACTTGACAGTCAGATTTGTGGAGGGAGGAAGACATTAAAAAGGTCTTTGGGGGACTCTTCTGCAACAGTGAAGCAGTTTGAAGCAGGATTTATTGTAAGCCACACTTTAAAATGTTTTTTATTTTATTAAGAAATGAAGAGTAGTGTACAGTAAGAGAACCAGTTTCATTACAGAGTGAATTGGATTTGGAGCTGGGGCATGTGACAGCTGGAGCTTGAGAAAGTGAAAGAGTGCTGCTTGTGCTGCCAGCTCCAACCAATCCACACCTACAGTGTGGATAAATTCTGGCATAGGGAACCTAGAGAGAGGATAAATGAAATATCCTCACTGTAGATCTAACCACCCTCTAGATATGGCAAATATTTGCCAGAATTTATCCTCACAAGCATTGCATCAATATATATCCCTATGTATATATACAGCAGAGCCAGCTACGGTGCAGCACAGTAACCTGCAGTAAATGACATGTCACAAAATGTTGCAGTAAAAAAGTCTTAATTGTCCAGCCCAGTGGTGCTTAGGGTTGAGGCACTGGATGCCACACCTCACGCCATATCAGAAATCCAAGTTCAGAAGCAAGCTCGGGCCACCAGGTGTCGTATGGGGGGGGTTGTGGAGCTGGGTCAAGCTGCCACAAGGCAGCTCTCCTTTCTGTGGAGGGAAGTGAGGGTTCCTTGGCTCTTGGCTGCAGCCCGGTGGAGGCTAGGTGACCGTGTCAAGCCACAAGGGAACCCTGACATTAGGACGGATGGTCAGAAGGGGCAGTCATTGGAGCCACGGAGTGCATGTGCACCTCCACGTGCATGCATGACCCTGTTATGGGGTCCTCAGGTAATGGTAATTGCAGCTAAATCCCCTCTCGGCAATCCTAGACTGTCTATATCCTCTCACTCTCTCCACTCCATCTTTACCCTAACCCCAGATCCTCGTCTCCCCCACTGGCACCACCTATACTCCAATCCTTTTGTCTACCCAGATCCTCTCCCTCCTCTCTCTTTCCACTCCATACCTACCTTAGCCCTAGATCCTCTTCACCTTGCTCCACCTATTTCCAATCCAATTGTCAGTACTAAGGTATCTTTTGATAGGATTATGATTGTACACCTGGTTATATGCTTTATGTCTCTTCCAGCCTTGCACTTGTACCCCATACCTTTTCTGAATAATTGTATAACCTACTGTATGTTGAATTTCTTGGATGTGAATCTGTTTGTATGTAATTGGTCAATGTTGTATCTCTTCATATGTCTATAATGTATCTGTACCCTGGGTCACCCCTGAAAAAGGGACTGGTCTGTCTCAGTGGGCCTATCCGGTCATCAAAATTCAAATAAATAAATAAAGAAATAGGGAGAATATCACAAAATGCCATATCTCCCTCATTGCCAAGAAGGCACAGGAGGCAGAGGGGGAGCAAAAAGCTATATTGAAAAAAAAAGCTTAATTGCCACTGAATTACACAGTCCCTGTAGCATACTGCAGCATTTTGTGATAGACTGCACCACTGCTGCATTGCACCCTGGCTGGTGCCACTGTTTATATATGTATATTCTGCCCCACATGCATTCTATTAATTTATATTTCATTTTGACTGCTAATTATTTTTTCCCGCCTTTCCCTTCCCCTCCACTTCTCCCCAGTTGCATCTGTAAATGAGATATTTGGTTTATCTCTGTATGTTTACCCGGTGAAACCATTCCAATAAATAAATCTCTCTCAACCCTTATTTTATTTAACCATCAATGAAGACTGGGCGCATAACTGCAGTGGAAATAGTGGGGACTGCATTTTTCAGTGCATGCCACCAACTGCTGCTCACTCAGTGGGTTATTCCTTATTCTTATTCCCTCTATCTGCACTGAATAGTCTGCAGTCAGCATCATCCATTCTGTCAGATGTCTCTAAGGCTTTGCCCATGATTACTGGAGTGTGATAAGTTGTACAAGTAGCCCTATCTCATTTAAACTGCTGACATAATCTTTCAAATACCTCAGAAAAAGGTCAAGGTCAACCCCTCCTGGCAAGGCAGAAACATTTTAGAATTTATCTTGGCTTTTTTTGGGGGGGGGCAGGGGGACTACCTTGCCAGTATTAGTGGTACCTTCTGTCACAGAATTTCCATTCTCTCATTTCTCTCTCTCTCTCTCTCTCTCTCTATCATGTTTTTCTCTCTGTTGCTCCAGATACTGCTTGTGCCTGTCTTGCATCTGGATCTTTTACCCTTGATGCTCCTTCTTTCTCTCCTGCTTTGTCTTTTGCTCCTCTGGTTCCAGCTATGTTTCTCACTCCTCTGTCTCCAGTTTGAACTTTTGCCACACTGCTTGCAGCTCTGGCTTTTGCAGCTCTTGATCAGCCTTTGCCTTCATTCGGGAAAGCTCCTGTCTTATGCTGCAGATCTCAAGGTGGCATGGCCTCTCTTGTTCACTCCGGTTCTTGTCATGTTTCTCACTGGGTGCTGTGAGTTGTGACTTTGCCTACTTCCCAGTAATTGATTCCACAAACTATACCCTCATTCCAATTCAGCCCCCAGTGATAAAGTTATTTTTCAATTGAAGACATCAAAAATAAAATACTTAAATTAAAAGGTAAAACTACGCTTGGACTAGACAAAATCTCAGGGCACATGCTGTATATAATGTCAGATGTTTTGATATATCCTTTAAAGGTACTTCTTGAAATGTCTTTAAATTCTGGTACAGTCCCTGAAGACTGGAAAAATGCTCATGTGGTGCCCATTTACAAAAAAGTTTCAAAACAAGGCCCAAATAACTGTAGACAATTAGCCTTGCTTGTCATTTGTAAAATCCTGGAAAGTCTAATCGAGGACATTATTTCGTTGATATAACACATGAAATGGACTTAGATCAACATGTTTTTTTAGAAGGGCTGAGGCTGTATAATTAATCTGATTTGATTCTATGAAAAGATTAGTGATCTGCTAGATAGAAATGTACCTTGTGCTGTGGTGTTCCTTGATTTCAATAAGGCTTTCTATGTGATGCCACATTGGGCTCTATTGGAGAAAATTAAAATAAAATTAATTTAGGTCATTTATTTTTAACAGGATCTCTGAATGGTTGAGGGAAAGAACACAGAAAGTTGTACTTAACGGACATCTATCGGGGTAGGGAGGGTCACTAGTGGAGTCCAACAGGGCTCTGTTCTTGGACCTGTGTTATTTCCAATTTTCATTTCAGACCTGACTAAAGACCTAATCAGTTGGTCAGTTAAATACATGGATGATGCTAAACTAGGAGTCCTGTGTGAAACTATTTTCCAAATCAAAGACCTTCAGAATGAATTAAACAAAATTACTAGGTGGACCAACTGTTGAGGCATTGCATTAAACATGGAAACATGTAAGCTTATGCATCTTGGCAAATAAAACAACAGAAACACTTATATATTGTGTGGGAGAGAGCTACAAAGTTCTGAAAATGAATCAGACTTAGGTGTTAATGTTTCTTATGAACTGAGCTGCTCAGGCCAGGTTAACTCAGCTATTAATAACACTAAATAGAGAATCATGGCTATGCGAGTGTGCGTTATGTTATTTATTTATTTATTTTGCTACACACCTGAGTTGTGTGATGACCCTGTAAACCTCGAGAGTGAAGCTCGAGAGGATTACCTGGTCATCACACAACAAGGGTTTGTAAAAAAAAAAAAAAAAAAGAAACATAACGCACACTCGGTATAGCCAGTATTTTTTATAATTTGTTGGTGCAAGGAGTTTAGACAAGAACAGAAGAGAAAACAAGAGACATAATGGGACAGTATTTCCATTTTCGTCCAAGAGGTCACGGAGGTGCTAGTTCCAGTGCTATTCAGTGAGGAAACAAAAAAAAAATACTGGGAGAACAAACAGAAGCTGCCATCAAGTCAAAAGATAGCGACACTCACTGCGATTGTTTAATGCTCCGTGGCGCTAATGGCAGTTGCACTGCATCTGTGAGCTCAAGACAGCTGAGTGCTGGTAAGAATTCAGAACTAGCACAGAATGTCAACAGAATGCAGCAATAACCTGGCTGCTCAGTTATTACGGTGTTTGAAACAGGAACTTGAGACAGTCATTAAAGGGGGTCACCAGTAATTATTAAAGTAACATGGGCTATTAGGAGAAATATTGTATCTACAAATGCTAATGTTCTTATGCCTCTGTTCAAGGCCTACATTCAACTGCATATGGAATGCTTCTCAAATTTGGTGCCCCTTTATCAAAAAAGACCAGCAGAATCTAGAAAAAGTTCAGAAAAAGTTACAAAAAACATTCGTGGAATGACAGGCCTAACACATAATGATCATCTTCAGGCATTAAACCTTATATCGTTGGAAATTTGAAAATTAAGAGGAGATCTATTACTTATGTTCAGTATAACACATGATCTATACCTGCTAACAGAGTTAGGCATAGATTTGAAGATATCAGATAGAGAAATGAGAGGTCATCCTTTGCAAATAGTAGGGAAATCATTTAAAACAGTTGAACAAAAATGTTCTTTACACAAAGAATAGTAAACCTTTGGAACCAGTTACCTCTTGATAATTAGTAAAACAAAATGTGAATTTAAAACTAAATTAGACAGATAATATTTTATTGGGAGGTAAACTAAGTTATTGCTCACAGTAAGGCTGGAGTTGCGATAGGAGCATTAATGGGCATCTTGTCTACTGGCTTCTCCTAGTAACTTTAGTACGATCTTTATGCTTAGTGCCTGCTCACTATTCTATTCTCACAAGAAAAATAAAGAATTGTCAATAAACAAAACAGCAGTGTACAAGCTATCCTCGTTTACATCTTGTTCTATTTTTGTGCATCTCTCCAAATACTCACATACTCTCAGGCTTCTTTTCCAGAGCAAGGCATCATGTGTATGCATGCACATCTTTGTGTAAGTTAGACCAACAAGGCTTCACCACAACAGGTATTCCTGCAAAAAGCCTCTCTAGAGGGCTCACTCGGAGTGTTCTAAAGGGACATTTATACCTTGCTCTGTGACTGTACTGGTATTTTACTGGTTCTTCATCCCTTTTGTGCCAAGTTATCACTTACCTTTCTGTGTAACACACTGTGCCTCACAATCCCAACCACCGTGGCAGCAGTTTGTTACACAAACTGGATGATATGCTTCATAATCCCACCACTCTGCGACAATATTGGTAGTGGCCCTGGCTGAAAATTGGATTAACCCATTACTTACAATAATTCTGTATGAAGTCCGAACCATCCATTGCTTAACCTGAAACAAAATGGCTGCCCACTGGTGAAAATGAGTTAACACACTTTATCAACGCTGCCACCAACTTACAGATAATTTACTACTGGGCCTTTCACTTCTTGTTCCACTTTATGTCCTTATTCACACAGCACAAGGCCTAGACATATCCTGTAGTAGAAGCAGTCTTACTTTAACTTAACCATGTGCTCTTGGAGATGGAACATTGTGTTTGTCAGTAAAATAAATTATCTGTACTTTTTAAAACACAGTGCACTCACAGATAGCTCAAATATAATATGTTTAACATTAACATAATTTACAAGGTATACGAAACACTAAATGGGGAAACAGAACACACAAGGAAAATCAATAAGTGTTAAGCAATAGGAAAATGCAAGTTATAAAAAAGGCTAAACTAGACTAAAGTCTCAGTTTCCTGTTACCCACACAGGACTTTAAGTCAGGCCGCATAATGTGTGCAGGACCTGATGCCTCAAGACCTGTCTCAAGCTGTCTGTTCCCTCTAGCATAATGGTCTCTGCCTTTAGCCAGAGTTTCATGGACCCACAGACATGTTTTTATCCACGGTGACCAACTGTTTATTTGTGGCATTGGACCAGACGCTCTTTCACCACTAGTCTGCAAGCAACCAGGCCAATGAATCTCTGTTTAATTCCTGCTCAGTTTGGGAAGTCAATGGCTTGTTGTTATTGTTATCAGTGGGAATAGTGAAATTTTTATCTGTCATCAGAGGCCTGATTTTCAAAAGTTGACACAGGGCTTACAATAAGCCCTGTGTCAACCCCAAAGTTTGGCGCAACTGCACCAAACTCCTTTGATGCAACCATGCCCAATTTTAGTACACTGGGCACAGTTGTGACACTTTCCACAATTTATGGCAGCTTGTGCAGACTATTTGGTGCAAGGCGCATAAAAAGGGTCCCCAAATGGCACAAAATTAGACAGGAGGAGCTGGTCTAACTTGCAGCATTTGGCACACCTGACTCACAGTCACGACTGGCGCCAAAAGAAAGCCATAAGCCACCTGCACAGTATGTTTGTCCCACCAGGAACTTGCAGTGTCTGCAAATATTTGTAAAATTGGGCCCCAGGTCTATAGGATTAACTGTTGTAGCATACAGGCATATATTGCTCGGTTGACTCAAAGGAGACTTTGGAAGGGGTGTGATTTGGTCCCGTAAAGCTTGCAATAAATTCATATTTCCAATTGCAAGCACTGGTGTTAAGGAATTACTCAATTTCATGGCAGTTATAAATGTTGCCCGACTAGCCTGTGCTATGTTCTCAGCCCTCCGAACCGCGTACTGTGAAACAGTTGGAATCTCAACTGGCATGGCTCATTTCTCCCTGCTCTGTTAATGCTATATTTTTCACACCACCTTCAATAAATAGAACCTGATCTAATGTGCCCCCCTAGACGGTCACCTTGAATTTCCATGTTGTTTTCAGACCTCTGCACCCCATCACCATTATTGTCCTGAGTATGTAAATCCAATACTAAAGGGGATGCTGTGTATTCTGACATGTTATCATTTTTCCCAGTTTGTAAGTTATGCGCATTGTTCTTAGGTTTATGAAGAGCCTCACCATTTAGTATCTCCTCTTCTGCAGTCTGTAGCTGAGCACGATCCACACTTTCCCTCGTATAGTTGCAGCATTTGTTAACTGTAAAGTTGATTTGTCTGGTGCTTTTATTGCACCCACGTTTTATAGCAGTATCAGCAACTACGGTCTCTGAGGTATTGGTAGTACTATCTTACAGATATATTGTGAAGTACATTTCGGCTTCCTCAGATAATGCAGACTGACTACTGACATTAGCTACCTGGCTAGTAAGCAATTTCCTGGCACCTGACACTTCCCCTATGTTAAATGTACTGACGGCAAAGACGTTAACAGTGGTCATGGCATCGGTTCCAACTAAAACTACTTGGCTCTTGGCAAACAAGCTCTGGGTCTCTATTTCAGTACATCTGGTTCAGATTTCTCTTTTTGAATGGTGTTCATTTTGCAGCATCTCTGTGATGTCTTTTGTCCACCACAAACCCGTTTTATGCATAGCTGGCAGCAGAGATGGAAGGCAAAATTAGATTAGGAAATTAGGAATTTTACAGAAAGTAACAGAATATCGCTCCAATTACTTGTTTCTAAGTATAATCTCAGTTACCAGCCTGTATAAATAAATGAATGCCACGCAGGTGAGTCTGTAATTAGTGGCAACAGAAGGAGGGATCACTCCATTGATCAGCAGAAGCAGTCGGTCAAAAATACAATGCCGATTTTGTGTTGCTTTTGCAAAAAACTAAGATTTTATATGCCACACTACATATGTATATGGCTGTTATCTGGGTGTAGCAAAAAGTGAAGTCTCTCTTATTTGGTGCAGTCTGTAATTACCAAACCTGCCAGTCTCTGTGTCAGCCAAGACTCCACTTTTTGACAGCGTTAACAGGCTTTTGCATTTAGTTGCAACTGATAAACCATATCCTTAAGTTACTTGGCAGAAATGGCTTAGCTTTCACCCTCTCTTCATACAAAACACCTGAAATGTTTGTGACCCCCCCAAAACAGTGTCCTGGCTTCACTTACAGCCTACTGATGGCAATCTTGGATCACCTCCAGGAGAACACTGAAGCTAAAATGGACACCAGCAGATAATATGTGGCTCCAAACTGTTTTCACCACTAGCCTGTCTCAACCAGTTCAAGAGAAACCGACTTCCTGAAGATCAATAAAGCCGAGTAGTATTTGGTTCTCACAGACTGCTCTATACACACTGAAACCAGTTGATGTCTTCCTTGGCAAGAGGCACAGCAATGAGTCTTACTGTATATGTCAGACAAACCAGTTTTCCTTTTGAATTTTCACAATCAGACTTAAAGAGCAACTGACACCTCCATAAGAATTTTGAAAAACATAATAGTCTGACTCAGTTCAGCATATCTTCTACAATATTTCTATATTCCTCCTCAATATTATTTATTACTGAGGTCACATATATGAAAACAAGATCTTCACACTTTACAAGCTCATCAGCTCCGACTGCTTAATTCCAACCTGGGGCCTGATATTCAAAAGGTTGCATGGGCACTAATGGGTCTTTGCCCATGCAAACTGGGGTTTGTGCTGGATCCCCATATTCAAAAGGGACTGTTGCACAGGCAAAGAGGGTTAGCATCCACACAAAACATTTGAGTTCGATTTTCAAAGCCAGACCAAAGATTGATGCAAGGTGCCTGAAGCAAACATAAATGGTGCAAGTGGCACCTTGTGGCACACAATGAGCCCTGAGCTATTCACAGAAGCAGCCTGCATCAAACGCAGGCTGCATGCACCAAAGGGGGCTTGCACCAGCCTAGTGCCACAAAAGGGGCTGCAGCATGGCACTAGGGGGTTTGTGGCAGATTGCCATATCCCCAAATGCGAGATTCACAAAACTCACCCAGAGGGAGAATTTCTAAGTACCCATCAACCAGCCAGGGCTGGTCTAAAGGTACTTAGACATAGCCCACTGGGAGATCATAGCATCTTGAAGCAATGTGCCACCCTTCTCCCTCACAAGCCCCGATCCCCTGTTACACAGTACATAGCCCTGGTGGTCTAGTGGGTCACCCGCCCTGATCCCTGATGTTGTCTGTGGAATAAATATAAATAATTTTCCCTTCCCTGGTGGTATAGTGGTCCCCCTGCCCAATCCCTGATATTGCCCATGAAATAATGATAAATAATGTCCCCCTTCCCTGGTGGTATAGTGGGCCCCCCTGCCCTGATCACTGATGTCACCCATCACAGATATATACATAAACTCCCCTATCCTTGGTGATCTAGTGGACCCCCACCCCAGCAGGTAGTGCCCACCACTCGGCCCTCCCCCCATCCCGAAACCCTGAGCTGGTAAACAGCACAGCCCTCCTTCTCATCACCATGGCTGGCTGCCAACTGACCTGTCACTGAGCACGTATTGTATTATACAGGTCAGTCGGCAGCCGGCTATGGTGGCGAGAGAAGGGTTGTGCAGATAGCACTCTGGTGCTATCTGTTCTGGTGGCGTACTATGGGAGCCCTGTTGGGGAGAACTAAGTGGCTTAGCACTGCACTGGCATGACCCTATATTCAGTTGAATAGCACCAGTGTGCTGTTTGATTGAATATAGCATCTTTGGGCAATCGCAAGGTGCTGTTCAAATATTTGTGCTCTGCTTTGCACGGTTTTGAATATCAGGCCCCTGATGTCATAACACTCTGCTTGTGACCTCCCACTTATTACTCTGAAATTAGACTGTGACATCACTCTAGAGGATTATGACTTCAAGTGAGGAATTAGTTGTATGTGCAGATGAACTCTGCCGGCTAAATATCCTGTTTCCATTCAAATTTTCTCACCAATAATTGGGAAGGGAATTCTATAGAGGATATGTAAAAATAGAAGCTGAACTGTGTCTAAATATTATGTTTTCCAAAGTCTTCCTAGAGGTGTCATCGGCTTTTTAAATATACCACTCTAAGGACTATCCAGCTATCACTAGAAGGCTATCGCTGGCAGAACAGTGACCTGCAGCACTTCCAGAAAAACAGCATTTTTGCAACAAAGCAGATATTTTAATAGTCAAAGACAGAGAACCAGAAGGAATAAATTCATATACATTCATGTGCCACAGGCACGTCCTTTCAAAGTAATTTGGTCTGCTGATCAGTGTTTCTTTCTGGGTCAAGAGTTCTGATCCACACAGGGCTACTGGTACTGCTACCGCTGCTACAATGTACATTATTTTCCTTTTCCTGCAAATACGGCTACCAATTCTGTGCCAAACTTTAATTGCGAAAAAACAACTGTTGTCTCTAGAGAGACATTTTAAATTAACTGTCTAATGTGACCTTGAAATGAATACCAGATATCCAAAAAAAAAAAAGGCCTAATCCTACTTACATACACAGAACAATTTGATAAGCTTCACAACATACACCTTAAATACATCCTTATTGTAGGAAATGGAGATGTTCGTTGCATAAGCTTAGACAAATGATTGATTTTACTCAATTACAGATTCTAATTATCATAGAACTATGTTGATTACAGTTCACAGATGTGTCCATCTCTGCACAAACTGACTACTTTCCTTCACATGCAAAACAGGAGCATCTGGCAACAAACTGAATGTGCAGAGATGTTTACAATGTCATGTTTTTCACGTCATGCTGTTTTGTTTCATCAAACTAATAAAGTCATTTATTTCCTGCAATCAACGTCCTGTTGAGCCTCAGTTCAACAGAGGTTGTTCAATAACCTCTTATTACAGTTGGCACAATTGTAAGGTTACAATTTAAAAGATATACTTCTGGGCTTTTTTAATATATGTAGTGCTGATGTTTGGAAGGTTACTCAGGTTGTCCCTGTCTTTAAGCAAGGGGACCTGAAATGCTTTGAAAATTATCATCCTGGACCAATCCTGTCTGCCTTCAGCAAGCTCTTGGAGAAAATGACTGCTTCCCAACTTACTGAATATATTTGTACACCTAACCTGCTGTCCCTGGAGCAGCATAGTTTCCAGAAGGGGCATAGCACCTTCACTGCCCTTACTACAGTCACCTCTGAGACTGGGGGGAGCCATGGATCAGAGCAAGTTAACTGGAGCAATCTTTGCTGATATCTCCAAAGCTTTTGATCTGGTTGATACACAAGGAGGCATGGAAAGGATGAGAAGGGACTTGGCAAGGTTGGAGGAATGGTCAGAATTATGGCAGCTTGGATTCAATGCAAAGAAGTGCAACACAATGCATCTGGGAAACAAAAACCATGGGGAAGATTACACAATTGGGGGGTAGTAACAACAACAACAAAAATGGAAAGGGACCTGGGGATAATCATATCAGATGACCTTAAGGTTAGCAAGCAATGTGAGAAGGCAGTAGGGAGGGCTGGGGGGATACTGGGATATATAGGGAGAGGCATCACCAGCAGAAAACAGGAAGTTGTTATCCCTCCGTACAGACAGTTGGTGAGACCCCATCTGGAGTACTGCATCCAGTTATGGAGACCCTATCTCTGCAAAGACATAGACAGGATGGAGGCAGTCCAGAGGAGGACAACTAAAATGGTGCAGGGTCTGCAAGAGAAGCCATATGAGGAGAGACTAAAGGAGCTTAATATGTATACCATTGAGGAAAGGAGGGAAAGGGGGGACGTGATAGAAACTTTTAAGTACCTCAGTGGAATCAACAAAGTCCAAGAGGGTAGCATCTTTCAGAAAAAGAGATGTGCAAGAACAAGGGGACACAATCTGAAGATGGGGGGACAGCTCAGGGGCAATGTGAGGAATTATTTTTTCACAGAGAGGGTGGTGGACGCATGGAACAGCCTTCCTGAGGAGGTTGTGGGGTCTAAAACTGTGGAGGAATTTAAGAATGCATGGGACAGACATGAGGCAATTCTTGTGGGGGGTAGGAAGAAATAGGCTATTGGTTAACTAGGATCAACAGCTTATCCTGTAGGTAGGGAAATGGGCAGACTAGGTGGGCCAAGCATTCCTTATCTGCTGTCAAAGTCTATGTTTCTATGGTGGCTCATAAAACTTCTCTGTATCAAGTTACGGGTACGTTCTTTTGGGATGTCTGGCCATACGCTTGCCTGGCTTGCCAACTATCCACATGATAGACAGCAGATGGTCAGATTTAATAAAACACTCTCGGAACTGGCTTATGTCTCAGTTGGTGTTCCCCAATTTTCAATACTGGGGCTCATTCTTTTTTCATTGTTTTATCCCTTACGTACCCGTCCATTGTAGTTCCACCTTGTATGTGGAAGATCTCACACTCTTGTCTTGCTCCCAGGATGTCAAGATCAATTCCCAACTGAGTTAGGAATTCTACTTAATCCAGTCCTGGCTGCCTGCTGACAAGCTGGTCCTCAACATAAAGAAACCTCAGATTATGCTTTTCAGCATACTATGTGCATTTTGTTTTTTACCTCATCTTGTGCTGGCACTGCACCAAATATTATGTTGCCTGCTCTGACTGTACAGATTTATATCTTGTACCTCGAGTTTGCATCTCTGTATTTCCTGTTTGTTCATGTTTTTATCTTATGTACTGTAATTCAGCTGTTTGTATTATCCTACTATAACCTCCTGGGTCATACCTGAAAATTGACATTTAATTGTCATGTGTGCTTACCTGGTCAATACAAAACTACATACATACAGTACACACACACACACACATATATATATATATATATATATATACACACACAGTATATATACACATACATAAATTAATAAGTTATACTACACTTTACATTAACTGCCTACTGAATGGGGTTGATCTGTGCCAAATCAGTAGGTCTGAGTTGAAAAGGGTTAATAAAACAAGTGGTCATTCTGCTTTGTAGTGTGCATTTCTTTCTATATCTTAATATATATGAGAAAAATAAAATCCCTGTTTCCATTACAATTTAGAATGGAATCGATCAGTAGAATTAACTTAAACTAGCTGTTACCCATGAAACACTGATTATTTCCTTAACTTTCTGGTGACTCAAATAAACTTAAATGACGTCTCCCCCATACACAGAATAAGAAGAAATACTTGGCGGCTCCTGGCAGTGTGCCGACAGTCAACATCCTCTCTAAAACCAACCCTCACTCCCTAGCTTGATCCCCCCCAGAACCTAGCATTCAATCATGTAGTAGCCCCCACACAAAGACACTGACCCATGAGCCATGATGTGGGCTGAGGGGGCAATCATAGTCTCCACCCCCCAGAAGGCTAACTCAGCACTACCCATAAAGTTTAAAAAAAAAAAAAACTTTACTGGCTCAAGACACTGTGCCAGGAGCTGATAGCAAGTTTAATGCCTTCTCCCTGACCCATCCCCGAGGCCCCCACATCCCTTTAATTTTTTCATGTTTGCCCCCTTCTGTCCTCTGCTCCATGGCTGGGGTAGAGTGGCAGTAGCAACCAGTTATCACCATTATCACCACCAGGCTAACAGAGTCATCCCCCCAACACACACACAGTTTTAAAAATCCTCTATTGGCACTGTGTCTTCAGCTCTTTTCAGTGTGTGATTAGTGGCTTTTCCAGGAAAACTTTGAAAAACATGGTATTTGGACACAGTTTAGCTTATATTTCACATTAGCTCTATATTTCCTCTCCCTTTTATTTGTTACCGAGGTTATATGCAAGGAAGCAGGATTTTTGCTTACTGAGAGTTCTTCAGCTCCTATTACTTATTCCCTATCTGATGGCATAATATTCTGCTTGTGACATCACTGTTATTCCCATGGTAACAGATCGTGATGTCACAGCAGAGGATTATGGTTTCAAATTGGGAATAAGCTTGCAAGGGAAGAGGAACTCTAAGATATGAAGATCCTGTTTTTGTGTAAAGTTCCTCAGTAATAAAAAAGGGTAGGAGAAATCTATGAAAGATATGAAATACAAGCTGAATTGCGTCTAAATATTACATTTTCCACAGTTTTTCCAGAGGTGTCAGTAGCTCTTTAAAACAGCCTTTGTATAGTTGTCTCTCTGCTGTGGCTGTCTGTGTGGGGCAGTGGATGCATGCTCTCCCCAGCCCATGTGGCATACAAGATGGATGTATTTTGGCAGTATGGTGACTCTTGGTGTGAATGGCATAGCGTGGGGTCCTCAAAGAACCTCATCAGGTAAACCTCATTAACCTCCGCAGGGCCATCAAGGCTCACTCTGGAAGCACAGGTTCATGTTGCAGTACTGAAGGATTTCCCCCACCAGGCACTGGAATGGCAGCTTGCAGATAAATAGCATGGTGAATGTATGGTAATGGCTGTTCTCTCACAGAGCCAAAGTGCCCAGTGGTAATGGTATGTGTTATTCACACCTGCCATAGTGGAGCACTTTTGCAGGTAGCCATGGTGACAAGCTGTTTGTGAGGTGCCTTCCACCCCAGTGAATTTCCTGACTGTATGCTTCATTTGTGCCATTTTCTACACATGAAAATAAGAAGCTCTGCCGCTTTTGAAAGTGAACTGAATGTGTCTGAAGGGCAAATGTAATGCTTTCATAGTCTACAGTAAGTATAAACAAATCTCATGGTTTTGTATATGTGATAACTTATCCCTGCCCTTCATTCTGGTTGGTCAGATTGTTTAACATGTCTGCCCTTGACTTTAAATGGATGTTTTTCATTTCTTAGCTTATGAGTGATTTGTTTTCTGAATCTAGTATCAAAACTGAACTGTCTGCTACCCTCCATAGCGTGCATGTGTGCGTGTGTGTGTGTGCGCATGCACGTGCGCATACCTGTGTTTGTGTTTGAAGTACACTGCCACCGTGGACAGACAGACTCCCAAATCTAAGCAATTCTTATAGAAGTGTACAGTGAACTCAGCGTTTGTGCATTTAATGGATGTTGGGAATACATAAAATGTCTCTTAGGGCTTACAAAAAAAATGTTACCACACCTTGTAGGGTAAAATATGTTTTAAAAATGCAGCTTCCTTAAGTAAATGAGACAAACAGAGGGCAGAGTCAGTGACCGATTGGAGTAGAAGACTCTCAGAGAGCTGTGTGTGCAACCAGCGACATTATATATAATTTATGTTTGAAAGTGACTAACTTTTTTGAACAGTTTGCTGCATACTGTATACACAGTGACTCAAACTTATGAAAATCTGGAATGGCTAAGTTATGGGCAGACTGAGAGATCAGCCTCAAAGTGAGGCCTGAAAGTGGAAGGGAAAACAGCCCATGCCCACTGGAACCCCAGGGGTGGGCAGGCACTAGGTGGAATCATCGACACAGGCCAAACCAACTCTCAAGGCCATCCATAAAGCTGTGCTAGGAGCGAGGAGAGATTTATCAAATAAAGTTGATGCATTCAACACCCATGTGACTGTCTTATAAACTCAAATGGATCAGGTGGCAACAGACTCGAAAGTGGCCACAGACTCTATCAACAAAAAGATGATGGCCATCACCGGACTGCTAAAAGAAAACAAGTCTCTACAAAACTGCCTCAAACACCTTGAAAACTCTAGATCAGCCAACACCTGCATTCTGGGGATACCAGAGGGTCTGCAAGGCATGACCCAACACAATTTCTGCTACAACTCCTTTCATCCTGATTTGGAGACTAGGGTTGTCTTTCCATTAATTAAGCATGTTGCATAACTCCTAGGAAAAAAAACTCAGAATAAAAACTTACTCAGGACCCTACTAGTGGTGACCAGAGGCCAACGCCAAAGCAATAAGATGCTGCTTGAAAGCCAAAGAATGAAGTCCTTTTCAGGTGGGGGACGTAAATGTGGTGTACTGCTTCCTGACCTATGTTTCTCCATGAAGGAGAGATGTTGGGCCTTTGATGGGGTGTGAGAAGGCTTGAGGGAGTTAGGAATTGAAGACTCACTCCAGCTCCCTGCCCACCTGAAATAACACACGCTGATACACAGTATGTATTCAATGACTGACCTGAAGAAGGAAAGAGACTGAAAAAAACAGAACATAATTTCCTATCCAGTGAAGGAAATAATTAACACTCTGACTCAGAGGACTGAATCTAGGTGGCTTTTGAAGAGTCATTAATGTTTTACCTGAAAACTGATATGTAATGATTGCTGTATTCAAATGCTCAGGTTTATTCAGGTCTTCGTAACCAGTTTATTACAAATGATTGTTTGTTTTGGCTAATAAGATTCAAGCTTTATGAATGACAGATTCAGGTCCCAGCATCTGTTCTACAATGGTGATCACCGCATGGTGGTTTTGTGCCTGTGCTCATGAGTGAGACAGGTGCGAGACAGCTCATGGCATCAAGGAAGCCAATCGACATAGCTCTTTGACTGCTACCCATGGTATGGTTCCTCTTCCAGTGGTGGTATGTCGTACTTGTACACTTTTAAAAGACACTATAGGTTTACAAGTTCTATTGCAGTTTATACATTTTAACTTGTTCCTGAACTTTCAGGGAGTTATATAGGTTGATTGTTTAAATGTATAAAATCAAGTTGCTCTTCTTCTATGCAATGGGGAGGGGGCCGCTTTGCTCTCAGAGGAGACAGTCTAAAATAAGAGAAATAACATAGTTTTGTATTTTATGGAGCTTCCAGCTTCTAAATGAGCCCCAGTGCAAGGGGATTAAACAGTCTGTCATTATCTTTTGAAACCAGGTCCATAGTCTTGGCACAATGACTCATTCTTGAATGATTTTGGACAGTGTATGCTGACCGAATGACACCTGTACCGCGAATGACAGTACAGCGACATAGCAACAAGTCACTGTACTATCACCGTGGGACCCTGGCACTTCTTTCTTGGGGTCTTGCACCCCTCCCTGAATCAACTCCGACTCAGAGTTGATGCTCTGAATTATGGGGGGTGCAATTGCAGTCGACATAAATCCATTGCTGTAACATCGGTCGACAACTTTGTTGTCGAACTAGCGTCATGGATCCTTTGGACAGTGCCCACACACACACATTAACCCGACTGGCAGAACTTGTTCTTAAACTTAATGCTTTTTCTTTTAATTTCAACAGGTCAGTGACGTTGCCATGGTTACCAAGATGGGTCCCAGCTTTGCTAATCTATTTGTTGATTGGGCTGAGGAACAGTTATTTCTCTCCTTCACAGGGACTGTGCCTGACCTCCACAAATGCTGCACAGATGACTGTGTGTGGGCCACCTCCTGCTACAGGGAAACCCTCCAAATCTTCTTAGACAAGTTTACCACGGCCCATCCCTCCCTTCAGTACACTGTCAAAGTATCCTCCACCACACTGCCTTTTCTTGAAAGCAAACTGTCATGTCGGTGCAGAACACTGGTCTAAAGACATTGATTATTTGCAAACCCAATAACTCACACAGCTTTTACCACCACAGCTCCTTCCATCCCAAACAGGTTACAAATGGTTTGCCATATTCAGTTTCTTAGACTTCGTAGGTTATGCAGTGAAGATGATTATTTTGCTGAGCAGGCTCAAATGCAGTTTTTTTATTAACAGGGGATACCAAGAAAGCACAGTGGACAGAACACTCTCCTGGGTCAGGAATATGCCCCATAACCTTGACCCTCAAAGGAGGGACACTGTCACACAAGAACAAAGCATTCCACTACTGCTTCCTTTCCATCATAATACACTTTTTTTTCCATAGGATCACCACTAGGAACTTTCCTATTCTATAAACTGACCCTAATATTGAAGCTCCTTTTATAAAGCCATCTATTGCCTCCTATCGCTAACCACCCAGCCTGCGGAATCTCCTGGTATGAAGCAGCCTAGATATTTCTAATAATTCCTCCCTACCAGGTAACAAAGCATGCAGCAGAACTGACTGTTATACCTGCAAATTTATTTCTACTGTCACTGAAATTCAGGCTGCCACAGGTGTTTTTACATCATAAAACCATAAAACTTGATGGCAGAAAAGTCTGCCCTTTTTCCCCTCACTATTCCTTCCTCCCCCCCCCAAAGCACCCATCCCACCCCCGTAGTGCCATGTGCCTGTCCCATGCCATCTTGAGACCAACACTGTATCGGACCCCCACCTCCTCCTCTCTTCTGAAGCCTGTTCCAGGCTTCCACCACCCCTCAGTGAAGAAATTCCTGTCCCTCATATTGCCTCTGTAGTTCTCCCCCTGCAGCCTCAAACCATGCCCCCCTTGTTATGATACATTCCGTCCTGTGAAAAAACTCCCTGAGTATACTTTGTTTATCCCTTTGAAGCATTTAAAGGTCTCTATCATGTCCCCCCTCTCTCTCCCTTCTAGTCTCCAATGTGTAGAGCCCCAGTTCCCTACATCTCTGTTCGTATGGTTTGCCCTTCATCCCTTGCACCATCTTGGTTGCTCTTCTCTGAATCTGTTCAATCAAATTTATGACTTTGCGCAGGTATGGCCTCCAGAATTGGACTCTGTACTCGAGGTGCAGTCTCACCATGGCTTGGTATAGGGATATCAGGACCTCCCTCCTTCTGCTAGTGATTCCCCTGCCTATACACATCAGCATCCCATAAGCTCTCCCCATTACCCTGGTACATTGTTTTCCCATCTTAAGGTCACAGGACACTATTATCCCCAGATCCCTCTCCTGTTCCATAACCCTGACTGCCTCACCTCCAAGTGTGTACCCTGCCTTCAGATTCCTGTGCCCCAGGTTCATGACCGCACACTTCTTGATATTGAATTTTAGTTGCCAGGTCTCTGCCCACCCTTCCAGTGCCTTTGGGTCCTGCCTCATGTCCTCAACACCCCCTGTGGAGTCTACTCTATTGCAGATCTTCATATCATCTGCAAAAAGGGCCACCAGACCCTTCAGCCTGTCCACTATATCGCTAATGTAGATACTGAAAAGGAGCTGTGCCAGCACTGACCCCAGGGGAATCCCGCTCATCACCCACCCTGTCCTGGAGTGCACCCCATTCACTACCACCCTCTGGCTTCTGTCCACCAACCAATTTTCTACCCATCTAGCTATTTTGTCCCCCACCCCCATACTTTCCAGCTTATTGACTAGCCTTCTGTAGGGTACGGTGTCAAAGGTCTTGCTGAAATCCAGATAGGCCACATCCACTACTCCCCCGGTCAATGACCTGCATCACCCAAAGAACTCAATTAAATTGGACTGGCAAGACTTCCCTTCTGTGAACTCATGCCCTCTGTCATCCAACAGCCCATTCCCCTTCAGACAGTCCATCACCCTCTCCCTGATAAGTGCCTCCATGATCTTCCCCACCACTGCAGTGAGGCTGACAGGGCGGTAGTTTTCCCGACTCCCTGCTTCCCCCCTTGTGTATTGGTACCACGGTCGCCCTCCTCCAGTCGTCAGACACTCTTCTGGAATCCAGAGACAGGTTGAACAGCCTCAGCAGTGGGGCAGCCAACTTCTCTCTCAGTTCCCGGATCACTCTCAGGTGCAGCCTGTGCAGTCCCATGGCCTTATCCACCTTCAACCTGCCCAGTTCCTCTCTAAATCTCTCTGCACTGAAAGGACTCATGTCCATCCCATCTCCCTCCCCCCCCTCCTTAACTCTGTCCCCTGCCCTTCCCTTCCTTTGTAAATACCAAGCAAAAGTATATATTCAGTTCTTCTGCTTTATCTCAGTCCTCTTCTAATGGCTTACTTCCTTCCTCCTACAGCCTTGCGATCCCCTGTCCAGTCTTCCTCCTTTCTCCCACATATCTAAAGAATGTTTTTTCTCCCCCTTGGCCTGTTTTGCAATTCTTTCCTCAGTGTTGGCCTTTGCCCTTCTAATTACCTTCCCTCTAGCCTCATTTCCCTATAAGCCTCTCTGTCCTCTTGTATTCCCTGAAAGCCCTCCTCCTGCCCCCAACCACTCTTGCCACTTCCCTAGTGAACCAGAGTGGTCTCCTGTGTCTTGTACCCTTCCTAACCCTCCTAATACACCTTTGTGTGGCCTCCATCACCTGGTCTCTAATAGCTCCCCATAATTCTTCCACGTTGTTTATCTTTTTCATGCCTTCCATTGCCTCCCTCACTATCCTTCTCATCATATTGAAATCTGCGCACCTGAAGTCCAGCACTGTTGTGTTGGTTCGGCGCTCCTCCCTACCTGCTCTCATGTTGAACCTGATTGTCCTAAGGTCACTGTTTCCCAGCATCTCCTCCCCACCACCACCTCCATATTCTTCCCATTTGCTAAGACTACATCCAACAGGTTGCTTTCCCTAGTTGGATTATTGACCAATTGATGTAGGAAACCCCCTGCAGTGCCTCCAGAATCCCCCAGCTTCTGGCCAAAGCCGCATCTGGGATGGTCCAGTCTATGTCTAGGAGTTTTAGGTCCCTCACCAGAAGTGTTTCTCCCTTGAGCACCATTTTCGCTACTGCCTGTGACATCAACCTGTCCTGTTCTCCCTTGTTATGCACAATGATGGCTACCAATTCCTCCATCTTATTTGCTAAGCTCTTAGCGTTAACCACTAAACCCCTCCACCATAGTATACCTCCATCTCCTCTCCCCAAGGGCATACAAGAATCTAACACTTTATCCCTTCCCTGGGGGGGGCCTAGGGTCCCCATCTCAGCCATAGTAAGGTGTGGTTTTCTTCCCAGCCTCCCTCTTCATTTAGTTTAAATTATATGCATTTTCAAAGAACTCCCCCAGCCTACATTTCAGTACGGCTTCTCCTTCTCTGTTAAGGTGTAGTCTGTCAGGGCCAAAGAGACTCTCATCATCCCATGTTGCCCCCAGTCTCCTACCAGCCCATACACCATCTGCTCACACCATCTCACTAGCCAATTATTGAATTCCTTTATCCTTTGTTTCCTGTCTGTACTAGCTCTGGGTACTGCCAAAACCTCCAAAAAGGCCAGAAATTTGAAACATAGACCATCGCAAAACCTAGCCAAGGCCTTAAATCTCACCTGCACCTCCAGGAGACTTACCGTCCAGGTCGTTTGTTCCCAAGTGGAACACCAGATGCGATTTCCCATCCTGTGCTTTACCCCATGAGGGAATATGGTGGATTACCTCCAGCATAGCCAAGCCCGGCATGCACTCCACCAAACTGCACTGTTTCTGACCCCCAGCTTGATACCCTTTATGACAGAGTTACCAATCAGTCAAAAGTCAGTAGCATCTTGCCCCCTTTTTCCTTCTGACTTATCTGTGACACAGTTTTCTTTCTTGGAGCTACTAGTGTCTGTTCTACCTTCCTGTCCCTCACTACCACCCCTCCCGAGTGCTCGCCTTGATCCCTATCCCCCTCAACCTCAGTATCTTGTCCCTTGCCTTCTCTGTTGATTTCTACCACTACCTTGAATGCCCTTGCCCCTAGCTCTCTGATCCTCTGCCCCTCCATATGCCTGTCTCCCACCAGTGATTTTCCAGATAGCCCTGATGAGTTGGTAGCCTCATCCAACCCCTTTATGTTGTGATTGTCTAGTCCAGTGCCACCCTTTGTCTCCTTCTGCCCTCCATGTTCCCTCTTTTTTTCTGCCCAACACCCAGTTTCCTTTGCTCCCCCATGCTGACTCCCTATTGGCCCCATGCCCCCTGGTTTCCATCCCTGCTCATCTCTTCCCCCCTCTCTCCCTTACCATGTACACCCCACTCCCAGCTTACCATCCCCCATTTTCCATTGTGCCTTCATTAGTCCTGGCACCCCTTCCCCATCCTCCCTCACTTATGCCCTCCCTGTCCTTCCGGCCCCCCCACACACTGCTCCCCCTGCTTCTTCTGATACCCCTTATGCCATGGTGTCCAACAGTGGAGAGTACCTATTGGAGATTGGAATCCCCCAAGACTGTTGTCTTCTACTGTTCTCTACCTGTGAGTTGAACACCCTTGCCTGGGTCCTTGGAATCCCTTCTCCACTACCACCAGTGGAACCCACTCTCTGCCATCCATCACTCTTCTCCTTGTCCTGTCTCAACCACCTTCCCTTTTGCCACCCCTTAGCCTGGCCTGACCTTCCACAGTTCCAGCTGACCCCCACCCCCCCATTCCCACATTAGCAGACTCACTCCACCCACAGCTATCTTTACATATGTGCCTCCCTACCCCTGTATTCATGTCCTTCATCCACCTGTCCAATTCATCCCTGAGAATGCATACGTCAGCCTCTAATTTCATTAACCTGGCACATATTGGACAGCATCCTAGCCTCCACCGAGTATTCATGGCCATTGCAGCCCCACATCCATTGCATCCTGCTAGTCTGCCTCCCCTCCATCCATTAGCCAAAGTCCCCCTCTCCATCCAGTAGTGACCCTGCCCAGGCCAGCCTCCCCTTCTTGCATTATCAAACAGCACCTCCTTCCCCCCAATACAGACCCATGCTCCCTCCCATATCCCCGACTTAGTATGGCCATTTGACCTTGGTTGACTCAAAAGCACAAATATCACAGCAGAAGTTCCCCAGAGGTAATGACTATGACTAGAGACGTCCTTAAGGCCAAATACAGTTCAGTATAACTAAATATAGAAAACTTCGACAGAGCAGCTTCATCTAGACTAGAGATGCAATCTGACACTAACAGAAACAGTTTAGCATAAAACTTCTATAGGGTTTGTTTAGAGAAATCTTAATCTGAACTCCGAATCTGGAAACCAACTTATGAGGCTCTTTTGCATCTCATCCTACCCCATGACCCGGATTTCTTCAGCCACCCCAACAACAGTCCCCGATCTGGACACAGAGACACATTCATTGATGATCCCCCTCCACCTCGCATTGGGAAACACCAGAAATAGTTAATATTGCTTTGCCCACACTGTTACAGTACCTCTGATCAATGAAGCCAGCACTTTCAGGGGCAGTGATTCCTTGATGATCCCCCCCAACAGTGGGAAACACCAGAAATAGTTAATATTGCTTTGCCCACACTGTTACAGCACCTCTAATCAATGAAGCCAGCACCCTCAGGGGGGCAGTGATTGTGGTTTCAGTACCTTGGGGGAAATGCAAACACAGAACCCTGATGAGGTAGTGGTCCTCCTGCCGTGGATGAGTGATGCTCTTTGGTGAGGATGCCTTCAATGACCTCCTCCTCAGTCTTCCCCTCCTCCTGCTGCCTCTCAATAGGCTGATCTCTTTGGGGAGTGGCTTGGCAAAGTTTTTAATTTGGAAGTGGTGTGAGGTGGCAGGGTGGGAGAAAAATCTGTCCTCGCTGGCTGCAGCTCAAAATCCAGAGACTGCTGATTGTGGTCCCACTCTTCTGGTCTGCTCCCCTCTGGCTTTTGTGGCAATGGCTGCTCCAGTCTCCATGGACCATAGAGTGTAGTCCCACTCCCTCTGCAGCAGCTCCCACAGACCACCGATGTGGTCCCTTCCTGGCCACTCGGCTGAGGCACCACCACTCCAGTTGTTCTCCACGGGGGCTCCGGCATGATTTATCTTCTTTTTCCCACTAAGGAGGTCTCATCCACTTTCAGTAATGTGATATATTGTATTCTTTGCAGGAAATGTGCGGGTATTTATGTTGGAGAAATGGCAAGTGCCTTGCTGACCGATTCAGGGAACATTACAGAGCGGTCAGGAATGGAGACACTGATAAACCCATTGTAACCCACCTTACTTCCACGGACCACATTGTAAATGATCCATCTGTCTCTTCAGCAGGGTCTCCGGGATGCTGACCAAAGAAAAAACATGGATACCAAGCTGATCATCTGCCTAGGCTCCTGGCAACCCTCCAGTTTAAATGACAAACTTATTTCTACTAATATCTTTTAGCCACTTCATGTTTTTCCACCTTAGTGTGCCTTTTTTACCCCCACCCCTGTCATATCTTTGCTTCCACGTGTGCATGGTATGTTTGCATGTGTGGGTATGCTTGCATACACTTCCATCCGGTGTGTGTGTGTGTGTGTGCTTGCCCATACTCAAATGGGAATTCCAGCTATGTGTCCACATCTATGTTCCACAGGTGTCTCTATCCCTCTCCTTCCCCCACATTTGCCACCTTTCAGCCTTCTTACTATGCCCTGTTAGTCCCCACTTCAGGACTCCTCAGCTCATTCACTCCTACTATGCCTTTTCATTCCCATCATCACCTTTTTGTTTTCCAGATTCTTTTCTTGCCTTGCTTATTATCACTTTTTCTCCTCGATTGTCCACACCCCCCATTTTCTTTCCTCACATATATATTCCTTATTTCCCCTTAACTCTCTGCTAACTTTAATTTTTTTCTCCTGTAGATAATTCCTGAAGAACTATGATCAAAATGCTGACTCTATTTTCTATTTTCAGTGTGCATTTAATACAACCATTTTGTTTTATTTTCAGAGCACACACTGGCACAGCACCTTGGTCTTTTTTTCTTAGATTTTGGACAGTGTTGCACTTGTGCAACAATAAGGACTTAATTCTCTTCATATGATGTCAAACAGACCTGTCTGTTGTATACATCCTACTGTAATTTGTATATTTATGGAATCTTCTAAGTTTCCATGCCACACACTTGTGTTTATTTGTATCATATAAAATGAAGAAAATAAAGTTAAAAAAATGGTAAACGAGACACTGGTTTTATAAGTCCTCCAGTTTGGGGATGGAAGAAAAAGAGTGTGAGAGACAGAAAGACACACACACACACACACACACACACACACACAATGTTTCTTGTTAAAATCTACTGGTAACCACTGTTCTTCTAAGGCTTCATTCTAGTCAAGCTAGAAATGTAGTTTGCTTTTCTAGCAAGGCCAGAAATTAAAAAGAGGTAGATACTGTACAAAGGGAACAGTTGGGAAACAGATGGATGTGGGGGGGGGGGGTTCATTGTCAAGAAGGACAGGTACAGTAGCTATAAAGAAATACAGTTTCCTGTAAAATTAAAAAAAAAAGTAGAACTAAGCTTTACTATGTAGAAGTACATACAGTCTTATACTTAAATCAGCAGTGCAATGAAACATGTTTTTCCAAAATACTAGATTTAGCTACAATTAATAAAAATAAAACACATCTGTCAAATCTACTTTTCTAGGTATATCCTACATTGTGCACCATGAGTCTGTTTCTATTGTCTTGATGCTAACCCTTACCAGTTCGACAATGATTCCAAACCAGATGTGGGGGCCATCTTTTTTTTTCTTGAAAAAAAAAAACAAAACAAACTGAATTAAAACATTTACAAAACATTCAAGTTTGATGGAACTAAAACATTTTACCACCAAATAAAACTGGAATCTTTTACACTCAAAAATGGTAGGGTCAAATTTTTAGCCTAATTTTCTTACACCGTTGCTTTAATAAAGTCCCCAGCCCAGTTTACCTTTACCCAGATTTAAGCCCTTCAAAACTTTCATATCACAGCCTAGTTGGATCATGTTTGATACAATAGGAGTAATTCAGAAATGGGTTCTCATAAAATCTTGGAATATATAAAAGAGCCTATGAGATGGTGTATCAGAAGCCAAGATGGCTAAGGAGGTAAAAGTGTATATTTCTTTTGCACCACGGCACTATCACAGCCCTTTTACATGGAGCGTAACACTGCAGCCATTTCCAGCGAATCTATACGTGTGTGCTGCAGCACATTGCTGGAAGGCTGCCGCCTTTCTCCATTTTTTTTTAAATAATCCTCCCACTCCTTCCTCTGGTGGTCCCCCTTCCTCTCGCCAATCCTAAAAATATATATGTTTTTTTTTTTAAGTAAGACCCCGTCCTGCTCTGTCCTCTGTCGGATTTTCCCCTTCTCCTGCCAAACCCTTGTACTGATGTCTTCTTTTTAATAAGGATTCCAGCCACTCTTTCCTCTGCTTTATTCTTCACCTGATTGAGATTTTGACCCCAGCAAGCATCACTGCAGGTGGTTGGGAGTGCATAAGAATGGAAAATACCTGCAGTGCTTCCACTACCCAGCTCCGCAGTGAATGAAAATGACCACAGTGGATTGCCTGTGCAGTGAACCTGGACAGTTCACTGAGCCACTGGCAGTAGATCAGCAACTCTGCATCACCGACAGCAGTGCAGAAAGGCATAAACAAGTCTTAAGCTGATTTGTTCTTACACACAGGTTGCATAATCAAAGTTCATCAAACTCTTTCCTGACTACTGTTTGCTGATTTTTATGTTTGCTTGCACGCATGTGCAAGACACATAGTGCGATCATCCAAAATGCAGTGCCGTACAGTTGAAAGGAAGAGCTCCGCTTCAGTGAGCAGCGCCCACACACACACACACACACACACACACACATATATGCAACCATGCATATTGCATGCTCATGTGCTTCTCCCCGCCCCCCACGCACACACTGTGGCCACGAGGGGTGCCCAATCCCCATTGGCTTCATGCCCCAAAATGCTTCTCCAGATGCCACACTAGAGCCCACCACAGCGTGGCAAAATTGTTATGGCTTAGGGGTGCCTAATCCCCATTGGCTCCAGGCCCCCAAACAGCCCTTCCAGCTGCCATGCTGGGAGCCCACCTCAGCGTGGCAACGTCTCGTATTTCAACATTGCATTTTATCACACCTCCTTATGAGCAGTATAGCTGCCATTTTTCACATCTTGCCCAAAATGTGTTTCCGCACATGCAGCGCACAATGGTGCAGTCGGTGTGTGAAAACAATGTTTGGAACAGATTAAGAAAATCACAGTGACACTGGTCATGAGCAGAGGTCTTAAAATGGTTATGTTGAAAATTTGGTGACAAAAGTCCATAAAATGACTGTGTTACGAGTGAGCATTGCGCAGTTTCCATGCACCATCGTAAGTTCATGAATTTGTAATATTTTCAGTCCAGATTTTCACCAGTGACATTTTTCCACACTTCCTTATGAACAGTACAGCTGTAATTTTTCACAATATGGCCGAAATGTGTTTTCACACATTCAGCACAGAAATGCGTAGTCGCTGTGGGAAATCATTGTTCGGGACAGATGAAGAAAATCACAGTGACACTGTTCATGATCGGAGGTCCAAAAATGCCTGTGTTGACAATCTGCTATAAAAAATCCCCAAACTAATTGCATTACGGGTGTGCGTTGCACAGTTTCTACGCACGCTTGTGACTTCACCAGTTTGTTTTTTTTTTATAATTTCACTGCAGATTTTCAACATTGCCATTTTTTACACTTCCCCATAAACAATACAGCTGTCATTTTTCACATCCTGTTTGGAATGTGTTTTTGCACCTGTGGTGACAAATGCCGTAGTCGCTGTGCAAAAGCAGCTTTCGGCTAACGAACTGATATTGCCACAGTTCATGAGGTGGGGGTCACAAAAAAAACATGTTGAATATTTGGAGGAAAATACCAACGAATGCCTGAGGCATTAGGGTTTCCACTGATAATGCCCTCACCCTGAGGAAATGACAGGTATCAGGGCTGTGACTTGGGATTGTCGCCTGCAATGCTCATACTCATTCCACCCCACCCACACCCTGCAGCCACTGAGAGGCATCGAGGTGTGCCTTTGGTCTCTTCGGCCCCAAAGTTCACCCCATTCTTCCTCTATACCGCACCCATCTCACCATATTTCCTGATGGAATGGGGTGCGCATAAGGGCCAAAGACCCCAAGGCAAACCATAACACTTGTCGGTGTCTGCAGGGTAGGGTGTGGTGAAATGGCATGGCCGTTATGACTGACAACCCAAAGGCACACCCCAATGCCTGTCACTATCTGTTGGGTGGTGATGGGGTTGGCTTCAGTTCAATACTTCACTGCCATTCCTATTATTCAGCTCTGTAACTCCTACATTACCAATGCCAATGCCAGCAAGCAAACATTCGGCATTGACAAATGCTTGTTTATTATAATAACAAAGCTTTACTAGCACTAACTAAATCTAACAGTTAATATTAGCCTCCAATTACTAAGGAGCCTCCAATGATTAGTGGTGGACAATGGGGAAGGGAGCCACATAAACTCAATTGAGGAAGTAAAATTCAAATTCTGACCCAGTTCTAGGAATAATGCAGGAGAGTACTGCTGTTCTGTGAAATGTCATTTACATGAATAAAAATGGACAAATTAAATATGCAAATGCAAATTTAATGGAGATCCATTCCACAAGAAAACTGCATTGACTTATCTTTAAACTACTGTAGGTAGAGCACAAGCCGGCAGTGTGCAGATTTTCTCACACTACTCCCCTACGGTGCACCCCATTACTGACCTGGGTTGGACCCCACTACTGTGCATTAGGTGACATCCATATCCATGGTCATTTGTCAACGTAAATTGTGCCATTCGTGACAAATACTGCACTGTATACGTGTATGTGTATGTGTATATGTGTGTGTGTGGGGGGGGGGCATGGTGTAAGGTAGACTTTTATCCCACAGGAACAGAGCTCACACCACCAAACTCATTTTACTTGTGACACAGAGAAGCTGAGGTTTGAAACTAAGCCTACTGATGTAAAAATCTGGAGTCTCACCCTCCAGGCTACCCACCTTCCTCTAGAAGACAGCCAGCATAATTTCTCTTGCTCACGTTTCTCTAAGCGACTAGTGTTCTGCTTTATCAAATACTGGGTGAGTGTACATGTGTTTTTTTTTCTCCCCCCCAAAAAAAGTTCTGTTTAAGGAAATGAAGTATAAAACTTAATAAATCAGGTTACAAAAACAATTGATGCTATACTCTATTGCAACTGAGGGCTGGCAGTATAGCCTAGAGATTTGAAGAACAAGGTGTGAACAAGCTTGATACATCCAGCAGACCAGACCCGAGTTTGATTCTCACAACCTCCACTTGCATACTGTGCGCTCTGAGCAAGTCACTTAACCGCCCAGTGCTCCCAGGTCGCCCCTGAAAACAGGCACTTGTGCCTAGTTGGCCTTACCTGGTTACCAAAGACTAAAATAAAAAAATAAAAACTGGTTTTCTGGCAGACCCTTTTAAAATCAGGAGAACATCTCTAGACAAGCATCAGTAAATGCTGAATGGTTGCTTGCTTGTATTTGACAGTTGTGGCTGATGGCACAGTTGCTCCTGACCCCAGGGCAGGCTGCGGGGTTGGGAAAGGAGGGGCACTACCAATCGCAGCTGATAAGATAGCTGCTCCCAGCAGCAGGATCAGGAAAGGAGAGCTGCCAGTGTAAACAAAAAAAAAAAGACTTTACCTTTTAGAATTTTACAGCTCAGCTTCTTGATAGAATTCTGCAGAATGTGTTGGAATTTTATCTGTGGATTTGAGGCAGAAACAAAATCTGAAAACTCTACACTGTCCCACTGCCCATGCTTAATCTCACTCTCATCTTTCTCTGTACTCCACAATATCTCTCTGTGCTATTTGAATTTCCTGTTCACCTAATGGCAACAACATTCTCTCCTTTCCCTCTCCTGCACCGTAAAGTACTTTTCAGATGCACCATTTATGAAAGGTTGTATTGTAAATAAAATGCCTTCCTTCCTTCATCCCCAAATGTTGCATTTCCCAGAGAGCAAGTACACTTTCAGTATACCAGCTTTGACTTTCTGTCCACAGCCAAGCACGCTGCATATTACTTCCGAATACCCTGTTTACACCACCAGCTTTGCAGCACATCAGCAGATGCCCTCTGGTTGATACACTCCAAAGTCTGCTTTGTGGACACTCACTGCATCACTTAGGAGTTCCACAGCACCAGTTTTTAAACCGATGAAACTGTGGGGACGCATACTGGATCGAGCGCATTACCCTGCAGTGTGAACAACCAGTGCGCTCAATCTGCTGTGATCCCCTATTGTCCAGGCTGTGGATGTCATTATTTTGAACCCTACCTATGTGTCTAAAGACACTCCCTTTGGCACAATCTGCAGTGCATCAGGCTTGGGAGTATAAACTAAATTTTTCCAGAGCAAGTCATAGCACAGCAGGAGGGCAGTGGAATAAAAGTGAAGCGCTGCCGTTGTGCAAACAGGGTATCTGATTGCTTGCCTACCCTGCTGGCAGCAGTTAATTATTTAATTAGTTAGTTAATTATTTATAATTTTGACTAGGAAAGAAACACTACGCTATGCTAGCTTATTTCCAGATGCACCCTGGAAGTGGTTTCCATGGACTTGTTTTATTAACAGGGGGAATGTTAGCCATGACATCATGGAAGCTCACCTACTCTTCTTTGGTAATTGCCATGGGATCTTTTACTTCCACATGGACACTGACCCCAGATGGGTATAAGGAAGTGTAAGTCACCATCGTCAGCTGAATAGCTGCTCACTAACAGGGACTGGTCTGTGCCGATAAACTTTCTGCTGAACACTGTGCTGATCACGGATAGGCACTTGTTTAATTCAATTAAAGCAAAGTGTCACTTGTATATTCTTCCAAAATAAAAATATATATCATATATAAAAAAACAAGTCTGTATTGAATGGAGGTGTACATAAATGAGAAAGTGAAAGTGGTGATGTGACTGTCTTGATGGATGGGTTAGTTGGCTCCTGCTTATTTGATTAAAAATGAGACTTATAAGTATACACAGGGATCAATGGTGGCATCTTTTAACAGAATCTGATTGGAAAGAAATCCTTTCCTCGGATCATTGTTACAATTCTGGCCAGGATCCAGCTGTATATCATCTGGTGGTAACAAAAAAAATTAAATAAAGGAGCTCTCCCCTACATCTCTCTCTTGCTCTGACTCACAGGCTACTGAGCTCCACTGGCAGCCAAAGACAATGTTTTTTTTTTTTAGTATTTATTTCATTTTAAAAGTTCTGATGGTTGATGTGTGATCATTAATGATCAAAAGGATCCTTCTTAGTACAGCTTCATTTTGTTTGGCACTTGCATTTGACACAGATGACAGCAGCACTTTTCTGTCCAATTAATGAAACTAGCAGTCAGTCCTACTAACCCTCACACATCAGCCTTATCCTGATGATTTATTTCTATCAAATTCTGTTAAAAGATATCAACATCAATCTCTATGTGTGTTTATAAGTCTTATGCTAAATCAAACAAGCAGAAACTGACTAAACTTTCATTCAAAACAGCCAAATCACTGGGTTCCCTCTCTCTTTCATGCATGCCTCAGTTCAACACAGACTAGGTTTTTTTTTTTTTAATTTTGGAAGAATATACCAGCAACACTGCTTTAATTGAATTAAAGGACAAGTAAACATGGTGTTTTTTTTTTTTAAACTAGCAGTCATTTAGGGTTTTGGTTAGTAAACATGGCATGTTTTAAGCTGTTTTTGATGTTCATGTACCTTTTTTACTTCTGGGTTTCATAATTACTTGATTTTTACTGTCCTTCACAGGCTCTTCCCTGACCCCTAATCACCACCGAGCTGCTGAGACAGGCCGTGCTGATCAAGCTTGAGTGCATCAATGTGATGTCAATGGAGCAAGTGACATCCATTGCCCTCATTCCCTGACCACTAGTACATCTGCTAATTAGGCACAAGTTTTGTAAAGACAGACAGCAATGTTTTCCTGATGTGGCAGAGGCTATCTGTAGTGGAAACAAATAAAAAGAAATGAAAAGAACCAATATGTGGATTTTTTTTACAACTGACGAGTGTTTCCATAGAACTGAGAGTTCGAGCAAGGCAGACACTAAGATGCATTCTCTTTCAGTATACTGAGGGAGCAGCTTGCAATGAGGTGCATGTGCAAATAAGGCATGCTGATAGAAAAATTTAAAAGGAGTTTCCATAGTGCTCTTATTTGTTTATGAGTAAGCAGACTACTGGTTGCAGTGATCAGAACAAAATAAGAAGGGTTTCATATCGAGACTGTGTCTGAGCAAGTCAGCCACTTTCAGCACATCAACAGAGCTCATGCAAAGCAGGTGCCAGTACCAATAAAGGCATCCTGAAGCCAAATTTAAAAAGAGTTTTGCATAATGCTTACATTTGTTTCTGCATAAAAAGATCACTTGTTGCATTGATTAGAAAAAAATATAGGAAGTGAAAGTGTCTTGACTCAGACACAATCTCAATACGAAGCCCTTCCTATTTTGTTCTGATCACTGCAACCAGTAGTGGTGCCCAGGACCACCTTGAAAATGAGCTTGCTCAATGGTGTATATGCCTGATTAAATAAAGTGATTGATTGATTGAGTATTCAGCTTACTCATAAACGAATGATAAAACAATTAAAAAGGGGTTTTCATGGTGCAATCAGTATGCCTTATTGGTACTTGCAACTCATTGCAAGCTGCCCTATCAGTATAGTGAAAGAGAAAGCATCTGAGTATCCGATTCACTCAGACTCTCACTTCCATGAAAACTCTGCTCAGTTGTATGAAAAAAAAACACACATATTGTTTCTCTTTTCATTTTGATTTCATATAGCCTCTGCCACATGAGGTAAACAGCACTGTCTGCCTTTTCAAAACTGGGGCCTAACTAGCAGATGTAATGGGGCTCAGTGAATGACAGCAATGGATGTCATCTTCTCCATGATGTCACACTGATCAAGCTTGATCAGCACATCCTGTCTCAGTGGCAAACAGGGGGCCAGTGAAGAGTCTTTGAAAACAAAATCAAGTCAGTTATGAAACCTTGAAGTAAAGATGGCACATGAGCATCCAAAATTGCTTAAAACATACCATGTTTACTAATCTGAACCCTAAAAATGACTGCTAGAAGAAAGCACCCTGTTTACTTGTCCTTTAAAGAAGTGACCATCAGTGATCAGTGCCATTTTCAGTAGAAAGTTTATCTGCGCAGACTGCTCCCTGTCAGCAATCAGCTGTTCTGCTGATGATGCTGATGATGCTGTTGTACACTTCAGTAATAGCACCACCATGGAGACCAACTGACAGTGTGTCTCGCTTGTGAATGAGTACATTGTACCTGTGATCTGAAGCTAGCGAAGCTGCACAGTGAGCATTCACATGCAGCTCGAGTCTCTTTTCTGGATCTAACATCAAACAGACTCAGGCTTGCAACATGTCTTGAGAGAAGTTGCTCAGTACTTCCAGCATACTTTCTCTGAGGTGGCCAATCTCCATGCCCCAGTAAGGAAAAGATGCACAAAAAGTCAATGCCATAGCCTTACCTGTCACCATACTAATAAACAGATCCCAGCAGGTCAAGTGAAGAGGTGCAACCTCTGACTTGCTACCTTTAAATAAGGGGGTGCCTCAAGGCTCCATCCTAGGCCCACTCCTGTTCTTCCTGTTCGTCAACAACCTCTGCCACCCCTGTGGGAGTAGCTCCATGGTGCAGTATGCTGATGATGCAGTACTCTATAGAACTGAGCCACACCTGGATGGTCTCCCCTGCTCCAGTCTGACTTCACCCAGGCTGAAGCGTGGCTGGTCAAGATCACCTGGTTCTTAACCCAAACAAGACCAAAGATCTCCTGTTTGGTACTAAATCCCTTGGTCACTCCCGGGCACATCTTCTGCCATTGGTCACCACAACGGGCTCTACAATAAAAGTGGTCCAATCCTTCAAATACCTGGATCTTACACTAGACCAGGGACTCATGCTAAAGCCTCATGTAGATCTGGTGACAAAAAACATCCACCAAAAATTCAGGCTGCTCTACCATCTGAGCGCCAATATGATACCTGAGACAAGACTGGCAATAGCTCAGAGTATCCTCCTACCTACTCTTACCAATGTGTCCCCAATCCTACTTGGCATCGCAAAACTCAACTAAGACAGACTACAGACATTGTACCACAAAGTCACACAATCCACCACAAAAGCCCATCCAAGGACCCACCACTGTGAAGCCCTTGCTGCACTCAAATGGCCCACCCTGAACCTTAGGATTCAGTACCCCCTGTTAAGCTGGACATATAAGCTCCACTCTGTCGATCCTCCCACAGGGCTTATCAGGCTACTTGCCCCAAAGCAGCCCAGCAGGCCCCTCCATACTTCTGGCAAAACACTGCTCAAACTGCCCAGGTCCAGATCTGCAGCCAGCAGTAAATGCTTTGCCCACATAGTCCCTATGCTGTGGAACAAGCTCCCCTGTCAGCTCCAAGAAGCCACCTCCCTAGAGATTTTTCAGATGGGACTATGCGCTCAGCTCCAGAATCTCAGCTCCTGCATCTGTCCTGAAGGCTAGCTAAATCACGCCCCCTGTAGTATGGCCACGGAAAGTCTAATTGCCCAAATTGGCACCTAGCTGCTACTCATAATCTTGTGTACTTGGACTGTAAATAGTTGCTCTCTTCTATGAAAAACAGTCATTCCCAATGTAACCCTGTAACCTATTGTCCTATACTGTATTGCTTGTATATTTAATTGTACCACCTGCCCTTAGTCTAACAGCTGCCACTGTTGTCATGTTGTATGTCACCGCCCTCTCCAATGATTATTGTACAATGTCATTATATTCCTGTATGCAATGTCTTACCTGTATTCTTTGATTGTACTTGCACAGCTCTATGTAACTAACTCCGGGTCGCCCCTGAAAAAGGGACCTTCAGGGCCCAGTGGGCTTACCCGGTTAACAAAATTTTATAAATAAATGAGTTTTCTTTCTGTCTGGTTAGGCAGTGTGTTTAGCTCTAGGGTAACTAGCGACTATGGGACAAAGAATACTTAGAAACAAATAAACACTCAACATTATTTGGTGAAATGGCAGGTGGGCGAGCAGCTGTGCCTGCTTAGTGGTGGGCGGTGTTCTCTGCTTGCTGGGTGGTTATAGCAGCAGCTCACTCTTTTGAACTAGATGAAATTTCTATCTAGTAAGCAGAAAATAACATCATGATCAACCTGGCTGACCACGGGACTGTCACAGCCGAGTCCACTGCAGCCTGAACTGTACTGGACCCGACAGTGACACAACTCTTAAATGCCATTCTTGTAACAAAATGTCTGCTGCATGTCTACACAAGCAAACATAAACAACAGGAAGAGCAAAAACAGATTGATTTTTAGAGCACTGGTGTATCGGGAAAACTTTGAGAAAACTGAATCTTGAGGCATATTTCATTTTATATTCTGTATATTTTCTATACTTAGTTTTTTGCTTTTTCCTTTTACCTACATACACTAAAATGAAAACAGGATCTCAGTCTTATAAAAACAAAGAATCTGCTACATTGGAATGCCAGTGGTGTTGAATACCAATCATTAAATTTGACAGTCCACCACAACATAAATATGCAAGAAACAATGTAAATAAATAGCAGCAAGCAGTATACAGTGTGTCACATGCAGTAAAGTGCCCACTCCAGACCCCAAGTTGGGGTATATCTGTCGTGGTGGACTGTTGGGTTGATGAGTGTCACGCTTTTGTTGCTTTTCAAGGATCAAAGTCCTCTAGACTCCATCTGCTCTCTCAGCTGGTCTACACCTGACTGACATCACAATTTCCTGCTTGTGACAGCACAAATTGTGGAACTGATTGCCATTAACAGAGGATTATCTATGATGGCAAGAGTAGTCACACATCCAGAGCAGATGAAGTCTAAGGGACAGTGATCCTGTTTTCATGTTAATGTACAGTCATACTAGAGAATTAATGGTAAGCATAATACAGAAAATAAATGAAAAATAAACTAAACTGTGTCTCTTTTCTGTTCTTCTAATGTTTTCCCTGTGGCAGTGTGTGCCCTTTATATAGCAGAATGAGGCAAAAACAATCCAGATTATAACAGGCTTTTGAACTAGACAAAAATGATGAATTACTGGAAAAGGTTGTTCTATGTTTTTAAATATTTTTTTTAATTATAAGGCCCATATTAAATTAGAGCTATACGTCACTGTCAGGATAGGTGCCATATACAATTTCTTTAGAAACTATTTTTATAATTGAAACATAACAAAACATTTTTGACCACTGACTACTGGCTACACAATGGGCTATGTTTTCTAAGGATTGGGATGCCTACCAGACGCAGAACCTTTCACCCAGGATTGTTTGCAGACCTGCAGACCAGGGGGCTGTGGATGCTTTTGAAGCCATTTTCAACTGTACAAAATGCTATTTTTGCAAGAATAAATGTTAGAGGTTGCTTCTCTGGATCTAACATCAGTGAACTGTGGCAAGAGGGATTGATCCCCTGTTTATACATCAGGGACAATAAGTCCCTATATGTAGGCTTACTTACATACTATAGATACATAGATATTGTCAGCAGATAAGGGCCGCCAGACCCATCAAGTTTGCCTGCTTATGCTACCTCAATAAACAGCCTGTGACCCTATCTGGTCACTGGCTTTAGCTTTTTCTTCCCATCTTTATTATTCCTTTATTCCTATTCCATGCATGTTTGAAGCCTGCAACCATATGGGTGGCCACCACTTCCTGGGGCAGGCTATTCCATGCATCCACCACCCTCTCTGTAATAAAGAACTTCCTGACATTACCCCTTGTGCAGCCCCCAAAAAGTCTCATGTCATGCCTTCTTGTTCCAGCACTGCTTTTAAATTGGAATATGTTGCCCCCCTTCCATCTTGTTCATGCCCTTGAGGTATTTGAACTTTTCTATCATATCACCTCTTCTCTCCATTGCTCCAGCATGTACAAATTGAGGTCTCTGACTTTTTCCTCATAAGGCTTGTGATGTAGACCCTTCACCATTTTAGTTGCCCTCCTCTGCACCATATCTATTTTGTCAATGTCCTTACAAAGGAGTGGACTCCAGAACTGGATACAGTACTCAAAGTGAGGCCTCACCATGGTCCTGTACAGTGGAACTATCACCTCCCTTCTTTGGCTTGTGATTCCCCTTCCAGTAGACCCCAACATTCCATTGGCCTTGCCCACTGCCTTGGCCATCTACCTTGGCCATCTGCCTTGCGGCCTTCAGGTCATCTGTGATTATGACCTTCAAGTCTCTCTCTTTCTTAGTAACTACTAACAGCTCTCCCGCCAGCCTGTAGCTTGCTCCAGGGTTCCTGCTCCCCATGTGCATGATTTTGCATTTCTTTGCATTAAACCTTAGTTGCCATGCATCTGACCATCTCTCCAACTGTTCCAGGTCCTTTCTCATCATTTCCACCCCCTCTGGGGTATCCACCCTGTTGCAGATCTTGGTGTCATCCAAAAACAGACAAACCTTTCCCTCCAGCCCATCTGCAATGGCACTGGTCAAGACGGGCCCTTGAACTGACCCTTGAACTAATCCCCTGCTCACCTCCCTCATGCTATGCTGGCAGCCATGTCTGTAGCCTCCACTGCCATTTGTATCACCATAATTAGATGAAGAAAGTTATTTTTAGGACCACAATAACTCTCTTATGTAAATTACACAAAGTTATGGCACCATAAAAAACTACAGCACTATAATTGGACCTTGGCATCCTGCAATTGAGACCTGCACACTGCACCTCTGAAAGTTTGAGATTTAATTGTGGATTTACATATAATTTACAGATAATATGAGAACACTGTACAATGTTGTGTCCAATCATCTGTTCCAGGAATTGTATTGGTACATCTGTTGTATTTTATGTTGCATTTATGGTTTTGAAAATTCAATACATTTTGATTATAAAAAAAAAAATCTACCGGACTATTTTTGCGAAACTATCCAAATGAGTTGCAATGAGATACAGAAAACATTCTGTTTTGAAGGAATAATAATAATCAAAATAATCATTTTGGCTATGAGCTATCAGTCACATAATGAAACCCCAAATGTTATTAGACTGATAGAAAGTCGTTATGTAGGTAATATCATGTAGTTGGGTGCAAGCTACAGGCACAGAGGATGTTTGGTAGAAGGCATATATGAGTGCCTAAAACAACTCAACACATATATATATTTTTTTATTCATCAAGTCTAGGATTACAAATAACTTTGAGCCTTGGCTCTTTTACAAAGGTTGCATGTCAGAGAAATACAAATTATGGGGAACATCAAGACAGACATTACAACAATGTGGACATTGCAAACAGAGTACAGATTAATACAATTCAAGGGTAGCATTGTAACAAGGCAGCCAGTGGCATTTGTCAGAGAAGACAGACGACAGATAAGAAGTGCCCGAGTCATATATACACATACATACATACACACACACACACACACACACACACACACACACACACAGTAAGAATGTACACCCCCAGGCCAAAACTGTACAGTTACTGAACCTATAAAATTCTAACATGTAGTAAAAAGTAAAAAAAAAAAAAAAGTCATACAGCAGTAAAAACTTCAGACATGTTTTAAAAATGTTAAGATCAACTGGAAGGGTAAGTAGTTTTGTTTTGTTGGAATCATCTCCCCCACTCTATCCACCTTGCACCCACTCTTTCCATGCTGAAGTATCAACTAAAGCTCCTCCATCCCACCCCCTGCAACTTGCACACCCCGCCCCCCCCACCTTGATCCCTCTTTCTCCTTCTCTTCCCTCTCTGTCTCTCCCTTTCCTCTCCCTCCAGGCACTTTGTGCTCCTCTGCCTTTCCTTCCCCTGCATCCTCTCGTATGGCCCCTCTACTAATTCCTTTTCTCCTGTTTCTAAACCTTTTTTCTCTCTTGCACCAGTCCCAACTCCTTACAATATTTTACCTGGCATGTTGTATAAGCTCAAACTGCTAATGGTAAAATTTGTCTCTAGTTCACATTTGTAGAATGAACCTAAATTTATAAAATGACCTACGCACAATTGAAACACTGTTTATATAGACTCACATGGACTTGCACTTTGAACAGTGCAACTTAAATGTATGTTTGCCAACTATGTAGATTTCTGTGTGTTTGCTCAACTGTATCCATGATTGTCCAAACTGTTGTATTACTCCATCCATTATAAAGTATAATGTTTGTGTATTTTGCTCAACTGTATCCATGAGTGTCCAAACTGTTGTATTACTCTGATCATTGTAAACCTCCCCTACCTTTTCCTCCAGGTCACACCTGAAAATAAGCCTCAGCACAGTGTGTCTTTCCCAGTTACAAATTTGAAATAAATACATAAAGTTAAAAAAGTTAGTTAAAAACCTATTACTTCCATTATAAGTGATCCAGGCCTATAATTCAAGTTCAGATTTGACCTTAAATAGATGACCCAATACTGCCTACCCCCCCCAAATACATGGCTGACTCCTCATGCCTTCCTCCCCCCCCCCAGAAAAAGACAAAAAGACCACCCTACTGTACGTTCATCTGCTACAGTACCCACTCTAAGTAAAACTGCTTTGTGTTACGGTAACAAAAGTGTATTTTAATCCAAAACTGTAGTGATCCAACCAGAGACATCGGAAGGGGGGAGCTAATGGTGCTGTAGCACCCCCAGCTTCTTAGGACATAGTAAACTGACCCTTTTTTCCCAATTATTTAACAAGGTAAGACACACTATGCTGAAAACTTGTTTACAGGTGCAACCTGAGAGCACAAGGAAGTGAAGTGACTTGCTCAAGGTCACACAGTATGCAAGTGGGGGCTGTGGGATTCAAACCCAGGTCTCCAGATTTGTAGTTCAGAGCCTTAAACCACTGGCGCCATACTGCCTGCTAAAACTGCCTGCCATCTTTACAGCATCTGCTACTCTTTTAACCCCTTCTTACTAGAATTAAATATGTCAATTGAAAAAGAGCCACATATGTGTCTCTCAGGTGTGAAGGGGTTAAAGCTGCTTCCAGTTTAGGCAGAAAACAGACAAGACACAATCAACTCTTTCCTTTGTCATATAATCAGCTGCAATTCACACTTTTGTTTATTTTTTGTTTTTCTTTCTTGAGCCTTTTGCTGAGTTTGCTGAGAAATGAAAACAATAGTCCCCAGACCAGACATTCTGTCTCCTTGCCATAGCCCCCCATGGCCACAAAGTGCAAATAAGAGTCATAAATAACTAAAATTTACTTATCAGTTCCTCCAAATCCTATTACTAACAGCCTCTATGCATTGCTGGCCATTCCGTAGGTATCCTGTCACAGTGGCACCTCTGAGCACTTCAGTCTGCTTTATTGCTTGACTTGTTTGTGCTGTATTTATTTCAAAGAAATCAGGTGGATATAAAGAAAGTCACAAGTAGGAGCCCCTGGCTGACATTACTTGCCGTGCCCTCATGGACGGTGGTTAATTTACTAGTGCAGTGTAGCACTACATGCCTAACCTTGCCTATACTATATACAAACAGCATAGAAATTATCCATCTCATTGATCCTTCCTTGTTGTATTGAGTCAGCGACAGCATCACCAGCCAAACCCAACCAGAGAGAGAGAGAGAGAGAACTACATCTGACTACACTCGAAGTAAGCAAGCTGAAAATGATAAAATGCAATGTTGCTGTTTTGACAGTCAGCCAGCACTGCACACAGCATGGCTGTATGATTTCAAACTTTAACATTTCTGTTTCAGTTGAACTTGTGCATTCTGCTGTGCATAGTTATTCAGGGAGGCTGCTAGCTGGTTATTGTTTGAGTCCAATGACTAGTTTGTTTTTGATCGTATCATTATTCTATACTTATTTGTTGTAGCTGGCTGGGCACTGTTGTCTGACTCGCATATAGCCTGTTGTAAAAAACAAATCCAATACATTTTTGTGAATGGTGTCCATGGGATAGGCTTATATGCACTGCAGACCAGATAGTTGTAGAGTGCAAGCAAATATACAAAGGAGTACTATCTGTTTTTCATTTTCTCTTACTGCTGTGGTGTGTGTGTGTGTGTGTGTGTGTGTGTGTGTGTGTGTATATATATCTATATACATATATATATATATATATACACATATACACACACATATACATATATATATATACATATATATATATATATATATATATATATGAGAGTTACTCAAGGACCCCACATTGCTATAGTTTAAAGCCATGTGCATTGTTCCCTGGTACAACTTTAAAGAACCTGTTTCTCATACAGGCTGTTGTCCTGTTTTATCTTCCAGAAGGTTTCCGAGAAATCCAGCTGCTCAATCTGGATTGCATTCAGGATGTGTGTGACATTGAGCGTAGTTGCGTAAACAGTAATGTGACTAAATGTAATCCTATAGAAAATCTGTCTGCTGTTTGAATACATGCAGGTATCCCTCTGTTATCCTTTTAAAGAGCTCAAGACGTCACAGGGGAAAACTGGAAAACTATGAGTGTATATACACACTTTGTTTGGCTATTTATTGACACAGAATAGCTCATTGGGTCCAGTAGATGCCATACAGCGTCGGAACCAGCCATTGCTGAACCTGACCCAAAATGGCCACCCAGACCCAATGAGATAGCACAGCTTGACACTTAGTGAAGTAGTCTTGCTTTTCTCATTTTTTTGCAGATGAGCAGAGTAAAGCAAGGAGAAGATAAGTGTTACTTGACTTGCTCAGCCTCATACAAACATTAAGTTGCTCTACGATGGGATTTGAACCTGAATCTCCAGGTCCCAAGCCTATTGCATATATTTATTTATTTAAGTCTTTGGTAATCAGATAAGTGCACTGATCCAGGGAAACATTTTCAGGTACAACTCGGGCCACACAGGCGGCAGTTACAGAGGCAGTGACACGTAATATGAGTACAAGCCATGTAGATAGACAGACATCATTGGTGCACAAAGTGGAAATACAGGCATCATTGGTGAACAAAGAAAGTAACACAGAAAAGAAAAGTAATGGAAAAAATATATATACTCATAGTATTGTTTTACTGTAACTGCTGTAATGTTTGCAGTTTGTAGAGTTACATATCTCTACTGCATTTCTTCTGCTTACTCCTCAGACGACACACACACACACACACACACACACAACACACACACACTCATACTTTGTCACAGCTGGAAGCCCTTCTCTGTCTCCGTTTACCAACCTGAAAAAATATGTTTTTAAATAACTCAAAAAAATGGTTATCTACTAAGCTTCCCATTTTCCACAATTACTAGGCATGGTGGCACCTATTAGGTGCATTCCTAACAGGTAAATGATTCTGGTGGGCTGAGAGCAAAGGAACCAATACAGTGAACAAAAGTGTTGAATGTGATGATGTGTTGAAAGTCATTTGTGCTGACTATGATAAAAGCATATATACTATTACTACCACACTCCGTTACATACAGAACCATAGTGTGCTGAATGTGATATGATGTGGGTCACCTTGGAGATGGGGAATGGAGCCACTATTTGGACTGGTGTCATCTACAGACCTTAGGCAGAAGGGGGAGTTAGATAAGGTACCCGGGTGGAAGCCACTGGCAAAATGGCAGAAAAGGGAGAGATGCTGCAGTTGGGGGACTTCAATGCGCTGGCTGTAGATTCCTGGCCATGTTCCTGCTGTTGTATTGGCTGGAGACAGTGCAGAAGCAATTTCTTAAAGCACAGGTGATAGGCCCAGAAGCACCTTTTTGGCTAGCAAACATGTCTGGAGCTTTATTCAGCTGGATAAAGTTAGTCAGGTCCTTTTTCTTCTTAATTATATCGACCACTACTCAAAGTTGTTACTGCTGTTGTTATTGTGTGTTGATCAGCTGCAGTCAGGGGTGGCAGATGGTGGGTTCAGGAAGAAAGACATGAAACATGTTTTCAGCTCAGTGACTGCAACCAAAATGTCTTTTTCCCCTTTTTAAGGATTGTTTGCCTTTTATTTGGATGTATTTACTCCAAAGGATCCTCCTCTGTGCTGGGAGTGGGGGGGTGCACCTGTTCCCTGCAATATGTCACATCTTACTGCTAAATGCACAGCAGTATGTATGATAGAAGGGAACTCTTGGTCCATCATGTCTGAGCAGGGTGACCCCCCCCCGAACCCTTCCTTGAGCAGGGTGACCCCCTCCGAACCCTTCCTTGAGCAGGGTGACCCCCTCCGAACCCTTCCTTGGCTGCAGTCTATCTGCACTAGTTTGTGCAGTTGTTGCCTGGGCCAACTTTTTCTTTTTTCAATTGTAAATTATAACACATTTGTATAAAGACTATATGCTTATATAACATCTTTCATTTTCCACTGGGCAGCCATTTGGCATCAACTTAAGCAATAGAAGGCTCTGACTTCATATGGAGCTATTGGAGGTAATGGTAACAGCCGAGGGTTTAATATTCAATATTAAATATTTGCATATGGTATAAATGTACTCTTAACATTATTACTGTCATCATAAATGTGCATTTATTGTCTTTCTGCATATCAACAACTAGTTCGGAAAAAGTGCCCTTTATACTGTAACAAGTGCCCTTCTGACCTTCGGCACCCTCAACTTTTACAATCTTCTGGCACCCCCCTCAACTTTTACAATCTTCTGGCACCCCCCTCAACTTTTGCAATCTTCTGGCACCCCTGGATCCAACACAGTGCAACAAGCCTTCTTACAACTGAGAAATGATTGGGTATTACTGCTAAACTGTTCCCAGCCACGTGCTTCTGGGAACAGCTCTAGCGATAACAGTCCCAGCTGAACAGTGACAAAAATTGTTGCACTTCATTAGATCATAAACTGCAAACAACACTAGCAATTCACTCAGTGTGGGTATTTAACCAGCTCAGTGCAGGGTGTTTTTTCTGCCCATATAAATATTTTGCAAGGGGTTTGATGGGAAATGCGGGCCACTTTTTCGACTTAAAAAAAAAATGTTCACCTTTCTAGTTTACCTAAATATTTCTAAAATAAAAAAAATAGTTCATTTTACTATATTTAAAAAAAATACAACTTTTATTCTTCAGCTGAGATTACTGTTATATGACATACTACAGTTATGTCACTCTGCACTTCTTTCAGGTGGCAACACACTGGAAGAAAACCAAAATGTTTTTAAATAAACATCATCCATGATGGTGGGTGACAGTTACGTATCTCTACAAGTTAATTCAAATAACTACTCTGGTTCTTTGTATGGAAACAGTTTCAGTGCTGGATTGATGTGCCCAGCTTGTACAGGCTTAAAGATCAACTGCAGCTATATTATAAACATATTACAAACTTTACTCCTTTTCCCTAACATAAGGACAACCGGACCTTATTTATTTCATGTGAAATGAAGAAATTGACATCTGTTATGCTCAGATACTATTTTAATGCACTCCTATTTGATGGTTTCACAGAAAATCTCTCAAACATTTTTTGACCAGCTAGCGGAACCTTGAGTGAGTGTTGATTCCATTCAAGCAAGAATGGCATCATTTTCATAAAGTTCTTGGCAGCTCAGTACCTAGAACTTGAGGAAAATGATGTCATTCTTGCTTGAATGGAATCAGCACCCACCCAAGGTTCTGCTAGCTGGTCACAACATGTCTGAGAACTTTTCTGTGAAACCATCAAATAGGAGAGAATTAAAATAGTATCTGAGCATGACAAATGGCAATTTCTTCATTTCACATGTAATAAATAAGGTCTGATTATCTTTATGTTAGGGAAACGGAGTAACGTTTATAATATAGCTGCAGTTGATCTTTAAAGTCATGATGCATTACTCCATGATTTCTGCTGTCATAAAGTACATGGAACGTTAAGGACCTTAAAAGTTGGGGGAAGCCACATTACGCACTCATCTACTTAATGGTTTATCATGCTCAGTTTAGGGGACAGTACCCTCACTGTAAACGCAGGACTCTGGAAACAATAAAATCAGAATGTTTTAAAATGAGTCTGAGGCAATTTCATATCATATCATATTATATATAACATTGTGGAAGGCCTGCAGAGCTAGTCAAAGAACAGAAATGTTGTAATGTAATAGCTGTATGACCTGTAGGTAGTTCATCTTAAGATTCAAACTAAAACCATAAAATAAAAATAATATTTGGTATTGTCCAGCTTATTGCTTTACTGCATCTAACTGGAATTAATATTTTATAGAATGCAGTAATTAAAGTAGATAATAGCAAACCGTGAATATTTTTTCATCCCACTTGTAATTAAATTGTTTTACATCAATTCAGTATTCATCGGTGACTTTGCCACTTGAATTACAAGTGGTAAAAATTGTATTTATAACGTTTGGCTTTTCACATTTTGTATAGCTTTCATTATTTGAGAGTGCTGTTGTAATCTCAGTTCAATAAGTTTTTTGAATATAAATTTATTTATTTTGTAAATGTCCCTTAGGAACTTGTTTTATGGTAGATGTGTTCAGTTTATGTCATCACTTTAAAATAATTTCTAGAGAAGATTAATTTAAAGAGAGTATCCGGTCACAAGTGAAAAAAGTTGGCATTGGCAGAACTCAGTTATTTAATATGGCTGTGATAACCACTCTCACTGTTCTGAGAGTGTTTTCACATGCATTCTTAGGATGTGAAAACCGCAAATTGTAGATGAGTGGTTCTGACATGCTTAGAATGTGCTATATGTGAGACCACCCTTGCAACTATAGGGATAGGCACCAAACCCACATTAATACATGATTACACAGAAACATAGGATTTGTCAACAGATAAGGACTGCTTGGCCAACCCAGTCTGCCTATTTTTCCCTTCCTACAGTATCATCTCAGACCCTACCGGATCTCTGGCTTTTTCTCCTTTACCTCATTATTTTCCAATAAGATTCCTTTAAGCTCATCCCATGCTTTCTTGAACCCCACCACTGTTTTACCCCAACCACTTCAGCTGGTAAATTGTTCTAGGAATCCACCACTCTTTCAGTGATGAAGTACTTTCTCACATCTCCACTGAATCTACCCCCCTCTCCCCAGCTTCTAAGCATGTCCCACTGTTCTTGTGCACATTTTGTTCCAAAAAATACTTTCCTTCTGTACCTTATTGTTACACAGACATAATTCATAATCATAATTAGCACAATTACTTTGATATTGTTGAAAGATTGATCGAGGTTGATCAATAACATATTTAAATAAAAAAAAAATTCTCACCTGAATTTTTCAGTTTTCAAGCCACCTGAGCCTGACACTCTCTACAGAAGAAAAGTGTCTCACACTTAAGGACAAGAAGCACTCCTACTGGTCTGGAGCACTCCCTTGATCTATAACATGTAACATAAAATAGCCAAGATTTCAAGTTATTCCATTCTTGATTACTTAGGTGATCTACATTAAAACAGTGCTTTATCTTGTTCCGTTCATGTATAGCTGAGGCTTCTCCAGGAATCAAAGTCACAATGCCTTGAATATGAAATTGAAGTCATTGCCACAGCAAAAATATGTGATGCCACCAGAATCCTGAGTAAGCTTTCATGTTGTTCACAGTGTACATGCTACCACTGGGGGACATTATTAGGCAGTATAAGCTGAGTTTTCATTGCTATACTGATGATACTCAGCTGTACATGTCCTTTGTGCCCACCCAGGAGTATAATACTGTTTCTGTGTTTAATAACTGCCTGCAGGAGATACAGAATTGGACGAGTGCTAGCTGGCTGAGGTTAAACCCGGAGAAAACTGAGGTGTTGGCCATGGACCCAGATCTGAGGAGAGTTGGGTCATGGGCAGGAAACCCATCTGGCTTACAACTTGGTGGTGACCTGCTCAGGGCCTCAAGCCAAGTATGAAATTTAGGGGTGGTGCTTGACGAGGGTCTGACTCTGAAAACTCAGGTGTCAACCATAGTCAAGTCCACCTTCCATCACCTTAGAAACATTGCTAGGATGAAACATCTGGTTCCGTCTGAAGATCTGCAAACATTGGTCCACGCCTTTGTCACCACTCAGTTGGACTACTGTAATACCCTTTACCTGGGGCTACCGGGAATGGATATTCACTGTCTGTAGCTAGTGCAGAATGCAGCAGCCAGGTTGTTAACTGGGACCCCTAGATCCAGTCATATAACACCCATGCTGTGCAAACTGCACTGGCTGCCTATACAATGGTGTATCCCTTTCAAGGTCACATTACTGACATATAAAGCCCTACATGAACTGGGACCCCAGTACGTAAAAGACCTCCTTTCTCCCTATTGTCCCTCCCACTCACTCCAATCCTCTGGGGAGGGATTGCTAGAGGTTCCCAGGGTGAATCTGAAGACATTTGGAGGAACATCTTTTGCCTTCATGGCACCAACCCTGTGGAACTCTACCTCACCAGATATGTGAGAGCCTGACCATGAAGGGATTTAAAAATTCATTAAAAACACATCTTTTTGCAACAGCTTTTATGGGGACATAACTGATTTTATAACTATATGTTTTTATGCTATTTACTAATTGTTTTAAATGTTATCGTGTTTTATTGTACAGGTGCTTTGAACACAGGAAAAGCGCCTTTTATAAATAAAATTTGATGGATTCAGATATAAATGAACTGCAAGGTAAAAAGGGCCAATTTATTTCCTGTCTAATACTGGGTCTATATTGTATGCTGTAGTAGGACTGTCTCTTATAGTTTATCTACAGCTGAGGTTTATTGTGGGGCTATACTGAAGCAAAATGAATGCATGAGTAAATGCGTCCCACTGCTCCCACCCAAACAAAAAAATGGAAATCACAAAGTCTGGCACCATGGCAAATTAAGACATAAACTAAGTAAAGCTATACTGTACTTCCTTGTGATCCATTATTTTTGACGTGCAGTACCCCAACTTCATTTTGTCAGTACAGTGTAACAGCTGCTCCACTTTGGCCCGTTAAAAAATGACCTCACCAAACAAGTTTATTTACTGTCAAGCCTGACACACTCAGTGCCTTCTAATACATAACTATGTAGAGTTGACATAGAGATACAGCTTTGCTTGTTTATACACTATGGGCTAGCTGTAGTACACAAATCTTGGTTTTCAGTTACTGCTACATGCTGTTGGGTGCAAATGGTTTACAGGGATGATCGTATAGTGTAAAAGTGCATCACTAAGACTCCTGTGCAGACAGCTGGTTGGCGAAAAGAGTCACCAGATTCCACAGAGCAGGGGCAAGGTTTTCTTGCCAACCAGCAAGAAAAGAACATAATTTCAAACATGGGTGATTTCAGTGCGACTGCCCCCATTGGTTTCTCCTGTTTTTGACACGGCACACTTTCCTAGTTTGATAAAGTAAAGTTGTCCATGACAGCTGTCTCCGTAGTTTTGATGAGGCTACTTTAACTTATCATAACCATGAACTCTGGTTATTACCTCCTGTGTGTGCATCAGTTTCTCTCAGGTACTGGTGTAATATTGCCACTTAGCTTTCTCTCTGGTACTGTGTTATAAGTTATACTGCTGTTTTAGTTAGTCTTATTTTCATTAATATTCTTACTGCTAATTTCTTTTGCTATGTATTTGTTATACTTTACTGATGATGGATATGGTTATTGTTTCCAAATGTTGCTCACATATTGACGATGCTGTAAATTTTGCCTTTGACTGCTACTGTAACTCACTGAGGTTGTCCCTATAAAAAGGCATTTGTATGCCTAGTGTATCTTACCTGGTTTAATGAGCTTATGAAACTACGATGTGGAGTAATGCTTGTACAACTTGTCAGTAGCCAAAGGCTAGCTGTATAGTTGGATGCCGACTGTCATTTACAGTTAATCTGGCCATTCGCACTCTCTGTCTCCTTCAGAACTCCCACCCTGTTGGGGTATAGGAAGGCAAAGGAACCCCACTTGAGGAGCTTCCACCCCTAGAGGTGCCATGGAAATTTGATTCCTTTGGCTAAAGGTACCTTAGCAAGGAGCTCAAGGAGAGAGAAGCAAGCCACTGGAGGAGTTAAGAGTGGATGGGAGGAACAAAGAAAAGGAGCTTACGAATGAGGCTGACAGAAGCTGGTTTATATAGCCCAGGAAGGGGGTGTAGCTGGTTTCTCCTGCCCATCACAACACAGGTTTTAGCCTTTTAATGTAATAAGTATAGGCAACCACAGTGTGGTGTAATGTTTATGTAACTTATTGGTAGCCAAAGGCTAGTTGTATGGTTGCATGTTGACTGTAATTTGTAGTTACTCTGGCGATTTGTATTCTCTGTCCCTTGAGAGACTATAATCCTAGTGCCAGAAGGGAAAGGAACCCTCTTGAGGAGGGTTCTACCCCTAGAGGTGCCAAAGGAACATGATTCATTTGGCTAAAGGTATCTTAGGAAGGAACCCAAAAGTACTGCGAATCAGGAGCTGCAAACACTGAGCAGCAATGTGATGACATAAACAGCTGGTAGCTGGTGATGAGTGCTAGCAGACTGAGGTTTGACTTCCATAGGAGAATAGGAGTGGCAAGATTGTACGAGAAGACAAGCCACCATCCAACCAAACTCACAGCAGAAATTCTAATATTGGGTAAAATGGGACTAAACAATTAGTTTAAGGCCTTTGGCTCTCAGGAGAAAAAAAATTCTGTTGGGGTAAATCTCTGAGGATCTATGGCCTCAGCCACTACACCTTCTGGTATAGGTACTAATATTAGGCTCAGTGTGCTAATTTGGAATTCCACTTCAATGGAAACTTTTGCAGGGATACCTCTCACTCTATCCCTCTTATGGGATAATATAAGAGGAGTGTCAAGAGCAAATCTAGAAGTCCATATAGGCACCTCAAGGAAGGAGGCCCCCAAAACATGAACAGAGGACAGAAAGACTACTGTTGAAAGGTTAGCATCCATCCTTGATACCATAAGGAGACCTAATGTTGACTGGAAACTCAAAGAAGGGGATACGGAATGATACTAGGTGGACCTTAGGCAGATACAGGGAGAATAGCTTTCTGAGGTGCTGCCAATGTGGTCTGCACAGCTAAAGGAACAAATGTGAGCTACTACACTGTGAGGTGCTGGTGACTGGGGGTCTCCATGGCTGAAGCATCCCCTTAAGTGTTGGACCTTCTCACCACCTGGTGGGACTGCCAGGAGACACCAAAGGAGACAAGTGGGCTTGAAAAGGACCCCATCCAGGGGAGGAACTCACCCACAAGAACTTAAGAAGCCAGCTTGGTTATGTTTTAAGAACACATAGTGTTCTAACAGCAACGCCATTCAGAAGCAATCATGTTGTTTAAAACACACGTGATAAACGAAATTATGGCATAGTCATTTAAATCAAGCCTGGTTTGGCTCTTGAATCTAATGGACTGCATGACCACAGGCAATGTAAATTCTCAGGGAGGGGGGGATCATTCCAGATTAATCTAATTAATTGCCTTTCAGTGAAAGACCAGGGGAAATAGATCAGGGCAGGGCAGTGGACATGGCCTAGCCAGACTTTTGCAAGGCCTTCAACACTGTGCTGCACAGAAGACTTCTTAAGAAATTCAGCAGCCTAGGTCTGGGATCCAAAGTGGCAAACTGGGTTAGAAACTGGTTAACTGATAGGTCTCAGAGGGTGGTAGTTAACAATACTTACTCTAATGACGGGAGAGTGACAAGCGGGGAGTCGCAGGGCTCAGTACTGAGATCAGCCCTCTTCAGTGCAAAGTGACATTGCAGAAAAACTGGAAGGAAAGGTATGCCATTTTGCAGAAGATACAAAACCTATAATAGGGTGGACACTCAGGAGAGGATGGCGAGAATGAGCACAGATGTTGGGAAACATGAGGAGTGGTCAAGAGCATGGCAGTTGGAGATCAATGTCAAAATGTGTAAAATCACGCACTTGGGTCATAGGAAGCCAGGAGCATATTATAGTGCAGGGAAGGTACTGACTGTCATTAAGCAGGTAAGGGACCTTGAAGTTATCATAAATGATAGTATAGTTTAGTTTAGTTTATTGTTCTAGGAATTAATACCTTTGAGCCAATGGCTCTTTTACAAAGGTTCCACATCATCAATGTACAAACAAACAAGACATGTTACATAGAATGGTCAGCAAATTATAAAGGTTTCAATAAGCCAGTATAAAACAGTACATCACAGGAAAAAAACAAAACATTGGAGGAATGGTCAAGGTGGGAGGGGTAGGAGGAGATATGGGGAGGGGAGCAGACTTAGAGTAGTTAGAGGTACTCAGATGCCTTTGTCAAGAAAGGAGCCGAGGAGGAGGAGGAGGAGGATGAAAAACAGTAAAAACAGCCATGAGGGAAGAATCATTAGTCAATATTGATTGATAACCTCAAAGGTACAGGGCAGAGTGACAAAGCAGTGGGTAGGGCTAGTGGGATGTTGGGGTACATGAGAAGAATGGTATCTCTAGCAGCAGAAGGGAGGTGGTGTTGCTATAGTTTACTGTTGAGACCCCATATGGAGTATTGTGTCCAGTTCTGGAGGCCTCACCTAAGAAAGGACAGTGTGGAGGCAGTCCAGAGGAGGGCAACTAAAATGATGCAATGGTTGCACCAAAAGCCCTACGAAGAAGGACTAAGAGATCTCACCATGTGCACCCTGGAAGAGCGAAGAGCAAGAGGGGACATGATAGAGACCTACAAGTACCTCACAGGGGTGAACAGGGTGCAGAAGGGGAGCCTCTTTCAAATTAGAAAGAGAACTAGGACCAGGAGTCATTCAGTGAAGCTGGAGGGGGAGTTTAAGAGGGATATGAAGAAATACTACTTCACTGAAAGGGTGATAGATACCTGGAACAGACTGTCAGCAAACGTTGTGGAGGTAAAAATAGTGGGGGACTTCAAACATGCATGAGATGGCCAGAGAGGAATACTGGTAAATATGAAGGGAGGAGGAGGAAGGGAGGGTCACCAGACACCAGTTAGGGTCTGTAGAGACAGACTAGGCAGGGAAAATCTGTCCGGACTGGGGGGGTCAAGCAGTGCTTTTCTGCCAACAAATTCTGTTTCTATGTTTTGAAAGAGCCATTGTATACTCAAAAAATGATTTATTTTTTTTGTTGTAGTTGAAATGCCATTTCCCACTTTCTTCCATACTGCCCTTACCCCAATAACACAGATCACTAGAGTTGCTGTGACTATACATATTCTTCAAGCTACAAGGGTGGGCAAGCAGATGACTTCACAGTTGACATCAATGCCGCTCTCTAGTCAACCAGCAAGAGAAGAGTCGATGGGTGGCCAGAACCCTCCCACGCTGGAACACAACATCTTGTCTAAACAATGCTTCTGACCCCTTGCTGGTCCCACAGCATGATATCCAAGCTATCATGCAAATCTTTATTTCCCAGCTGGCAGCACAGAGTGAAACTGCTATGTCACAAACCAGTCTGAATTATTCCTCCTACCCGGACCCTCATGGGGGATCGGGACTTTGCCATAAGTGCACCCAGACTCTGGAATTCGTTGCCTGTGGATATCCAAGCTGCCCCCTCCTATCTGAGTTTTTGAAATTCCCTGTGGGGTTTCCTAAAACTAGCATCAGAGTGTGACTGCCCCAAACCTCCCTATAGTAAAGTGTCGAATGGGAAGAACACCCCTCCCCCCTCAGCTAGTGGTCAAACAGGAATTCAGCATGTTTGCCGTTCATTTGCATCACCAGGTAAGAAAAAAGGTTTGTCTTCCCATACGACGCACAGGAGTAATGCCAAACTTCACCCAACAACTAACACACCAAAATCTGGCCAATGGAAAATTATGTACACAAATGCTCACAGCCTGGGAAATAAGATCCCAGACCTGCAGGCAATAATGTCAGAGGCTAAACTGGACATAGTAGCAATTAGTGAGATGTGGTTTACCAGTAACCACACTTGGGAGACTTCAGTACCTGGCTATGTATTGTTCAGAAGAGACCGAGGTGCAAAAGGGGGAGGAGTGGCCCTGTATGTTAATGAAATATCAAAGCTACAGAAATTCAGAATACACATAAGGAGCCAGAAAGAACTGTGGGTCACCCTGGAAACAGGAAATGGGACAGCCATAAGAACTGGGGTTGTCTACAGGCCCCAGACCAGAGGGAGGACATAGACACATTACTGTTAGAAAATATACAAAACATGACAGCTAAAGGGAGGTTCTGATAATGGGAGACTTCAACATGCCAGATACAGATTGGTCAATACCAGCAGGAACATCTGCCAGAACTAGACTCATAGTGGATTCCTGCAGGGAGGGCCTCAAACAACTGGTACAGCAACCCCACAAGAGACAGGGCTATCCTAGATCTAGTACTGACTAACAAAGAAGGGATCACAGATCTCAGGTAGAAGGTCACCTGGGGGCCAGTGACCATCACATGGTATGGTTCAACTTGGCTACTACATCTAAATCATCCCATTCCAAGGCAAAAATATGGGACTTCAGAGGAGCTGACTTTGATAAGATGGCCAACAGAGTTAAGCTAGCCCTGGCAAAAAGAATCACAGGTGAGGGGGTACAGGCAAAATGGGCAAGCATTAAGGATGCAATACTTGAAGCAACATCCCATTGTGTTAGACAGAAGAGGAAGTGCAAAAGAAGAAGGAAACCACTTTGGTTCTCAAATACAGTAGCAGAAAAGGTCAGAGCCAAAAGGCTGGCCTTCAGGAAATATAAAGGAACACAGCGGGATGAAGATAGGGAGGCATACCAAACTGCCCTAAGGGAAGCAGGGAAGGCAGTAAGGCAGGCAAAGTCCCAAACTGAGGAAACACTAGCACGAACAGTAAAAGAAGGTGACAAGACTTTCTATAGATACATTAGTGAAAGGAGAAAGTCCAGAGGGGTATTCTAAGCTTAATGGAGAAAGGGAGCATGTGAGGAGGAGGACCCTGTAAAGGCATCTATCCTAAATAGATACTTTTGCTCAGTATTTACTGAAAGAGAAGGTAGGGCAGGGCCCACAGCTCAACATCATGGACACAGGGGAGGAGGTGAGCACTACTCCCTTCACAAAAGAAAGGGTCCTACAAGAGCTTGCTAAGCTCAGGGTGGATAAGGCAATGGGACCTGATGGCATACATCCCAGGGTACTAAGGAGCTAAAGGAGGAACTAGCAGAGCCATTAGCAGAATTGTTTAGTGAGTCTCTGAGCACAGAAGAGGTCCCAGAAGACTGGAGAAGGGCTCATGTGATCCCGCTCCACAAGAGTGGTAGCAGGGAGGAGGCGGGGAACTACAGACCGGTCTGTCTTACCTCAGTAGTGGGCAAGATTATGGAGGCACTCCTTAAGGAAAGGATAGTGCAACACCTGGAATCCATAGGGGCACAGGATCCAAGACAGCATGGGTTTACAAAAGGAAGGTCCTGTCAAACTAATCTCATAGATTTCTTTGACTGGGTAACCAGAGTGGTGGACCAAGGGGGAGCAGTTGATGTCGCCTACCTTGACTTCAACAAAGCTTTGACACTGTTCCACATAGAAGATTGATAAATAAGCTGGGTAGGCTCGGGGTGGGTCAGAAGTTGGTCAACTGGGTGGCAAACCGGTTGACGGGCAAGAAAACAGAGAGTGGTGGTAAATGATATACAGTCAGAAGAGATGCAAGTCACAAGTGGGTACCTCAGGGATCAGTCCTGGGGCTAGTCCTCTTCAACATCTTCATTAGTGACCTTGCAGATGGACTAGAGGGTAAGGCTTGTCTGTTTGCAGATGACACCAAGATCTGCAACAGAGTAGATGATCCAGATGGGTGTGGGCAGAATGAGAAGAGATCTGGATAAACTAGCAGAATGGTCAGAAGAGTGGCAACTGGGATTTAATGCAAAGAAGTGCAAAATCATGCATATAGGGAAAGAAACCCTGAAGCCACCTATAGGCTGGGAGGAGAGTTGCTAGCAGTCACAAAGGAAGAAAGAGACTTGGGCATCATCATCACTGATGACCTAAAATCATCCAAGCAGACCTCTAAAAGCAGTAGGTAAGGCTGAGGGGGTGTTAGGAGTGTTAGTAGGGGTATCACAAGTCGTAGAGGGAGGTAATAATCCCTCTGTACAAGACACTGGTTAGGCCCCATCTGGAGTACTGCGCAGTATTGAGGCCACACCTTCACAAGGACATTAACCAAATTGAGGCAGTCCAGAGAAGGGCAACCAAATGGTGCAGGGACTGCATCAGAAGACATATGAGGACAGATTAACGGAGCTCAATATGTATACCCTTGAGCAAAGGAGGGAGAGAGTGATATGATCGAGGCATTCAAACACCTTAAGGGCATAAACAAGGTGAAAGAGTCTAACATGTTTAAATATAAGAAAAATAGCAGGACAAGAGGACACAGCATGAGATTAGAGGAGGCCGATTAAGGGGAATGTAGGAAATTCTTTTTCACAGAAAGGGTGGTGGATGCATGGAATGGCTTACCACAAGAAGTGGTGGCTATGAATACAGTGCAGGGCTTCAAACAGGCATGGGATAGGCATAAGGGAGCAATACAAATGAGTATGAATAGATAGGCCACTGACAGAGCAAAGGCCAATGGCACATTTATAAGGTAGAAAAAGAAATGGGCAGACTGGATGGGCCTTGCGGTCCTTATCTGTCGTCAACTTCTATGTTTCTATGTTTCTATGTTTCTAAATTGTTTTGTCTGAACCTCCCCAGGGTGTCTCCATTGAATTCCTGGAGATATTTTCCCCACTGTATCAATGACTTCTGACTACTCCTGCCTAAAAAGCCTTGGGCATTTTTACACTCATTATTGCTCCATGGTCATAGGCTAACCATGACATATTGCACCTTGGCCACTTGGTAGAAACTTGTAATACCAAGTGTTTCTTTTTCTGTCTAACATGTGCATATTTAGAAAAATGTGATGAGCTGTATATACCTGTCCGCGATCCAACTAGCCTAGGGGGTGTATACGACAATGTTATAAGTTATATTATGACCAATCCAATCTTTGAGCTATACTCCACTCCTATGTATGATGACCTGTATATATCTGTCAGTTGAACTAGCTAGTCTAGAGTGTATAATCTGAAATGTGCTTACTACTGTATGTTTCCCCTAGCGTCAAATGATGTATTTCCCACATGTTTGTTTACTGTGACAAAAAACTGTACTCTCTTTGCCATGTCTCCTTGACTGTTGTTCCTCATGTTGTACTCTCCCGGGTTGTTCCTGAAAATAGGCATAATACTTGTCTAGTGTACTTACCCAGTAAACAAAAACTAAATAAATAAATAAATCTTCAAAGAAAATCATATGCTGTGATACGTTAACAGGGATATTGTGTGTTTCCCTGATGCTTTTATAGTATACTGTATTTAAAGTTCATCAGCCAGTCAGAACACAGGATTTGAGACAAGACCCATTTCTTCTCCTGTGTATAGTTGTGCTCTCATGCGCTGAATCTGTGCACCTGGTATACAAGGTACTCCTAAAAAATCTTCCAGGCTATATCACTGAACTATTCCATATAACACACAGCAGTTACTCCCTTATAAAAAAATAATTACAAACTCCTGGACATTCCAAAACATGCTGCGCAATTAGGAAAATCTGCAAGCAGTTGCTTCATCCCCACAGTATGGGACTCGGTGCCTCTGTAAAACTCACCTCACTGGTTAGACCCAACACCTTTAAAGCACTCATCAAAAAATTATACACTGAGAGCTGCTCTTGTGTCTAATCTACACTTCACTTACTCCTGCTGTCATATGAATGGCTATTAATTTGATGGGGTAGTCCCCCATTGTGATTTCTGACAACTGTTGAGCCAAATTAACCTACTTTCTATATTGTATAATTTTCTATATTCAGTATACCTTATGTTCTATACATAACTGTCAGAGATTGCCTCAACGGAGCCTTTTCCTGGCAAAATAAATAAATACAAAAACACAAATCATTTGCCTGATCCATCTTCCATAACTTGAAGGAAGGATTCAAATAATTTTCCAATTTAAAGTCTCCAATTTCAGGGTAAAATGTGCTTATCTTATATTTCTGTAAGTTAATAGAGGCAATAAGCTATGCCTTTTAGGCAGCCAGAACTACTTTGCTTCACTTTGTGGTCCTTGTAGTGGGGTGGACACCTCCTTTATAACTTCCTCTGTGGATCCTCTCTCTCTGTTACTCTTTCATGATGTGACAATCTTGTACCATAAGAGACTTATTGCAGTGCCCCTATTAACTGAGTTTCCCCTTCATATTTTCTTTGGGTTAGAAGACGTTCAGCATTATAGCAGATTAAAATGCAGGATCCTGGGAAACACACAGTGTCATAACTAAGACTATTGCCTGACAAACTATGAGGGGTGTGTAAATACTTCATCCTGAATATTCGGGCCAAACATTACATTTGGGCCTCCAAACATTCAGAAATTCATATTCATTACTCGAGCAAGTTAAAAAAAAGGAAAAGAAACAGCTCCCACCCCCCTCCCCAGCCCAGATCCTTAAATACAACCCCATCCCTCCACTTTCTATTAGAATCCCAATCCCACCCTTCTGCCCCCCAAACACACACTAGTTGCCATTTTCTTTTCCTCATAATGATTTTTAGTATTCTTGGCAGGGTGGTGGCTTTTTCTCAGTCCTGTCCCCCTTCACTACAGTAGTCTCTTACCTCTTCCTGGGTCGGGGCCCTTCACCCCCCACAGATTTCCCCCTGTAAGAGGGCACTCCTCCCAACCCCCCCTGGGACACACACCGAGTTACAGCCTGGACCCAGAAAGGCAGATTGGGCTGTAGCATAGTGGGCAGGGCTTCAAGCAGCCCTTCCTCTATTCTTCCTCCTGTGTTTCTCCTTGTGTCCATGAATGGTCAATGAGCATGATGTGTGAGCTCTGCCTCTATGGAGCTGCCTCTGATGCTCTGGATGCAGGGTAACTTCTCACCTACAGCATGACTCATTAGTGCTACCAACCAGATTCCTCCAGGTGGCACAAAACAGTGAGCTACAGCATCCCTCCTCTCCAAAGGAGGAGAGCAGTCTTATGGATGCTCAATCCTCCATTTTCATGGCCAGCCCCCCAACTGACCCACATCCATTCCCAAACCCAAGTCACCGGAGTGGCAGGAGGTAAGGCGCTCAGTACCTCAGCCATCCACACCACTGGGCTGGCCATATAAGCTGATATTTCAAAGGATATTTTTAAAAAATCTCCCACGATGGGTGATTGGCACAACCCACCCACCTTCAGAGCTGGACACACTTGCGCTCGCTTACTCTGCATAGTAAAACCAACTGGTTTTATTATACAATGGAAGCATATGAGCACTTTCATTCAGAAGAAGGCTGCCGACCATACAGGAGGGTGGGTTGTGTTTGTTGCCATCTTCTCGGTGATGGGCGGCTTTAATAACATGAATTAAGTGCTGGTGGGGAGGGGAGCTGCCAGGGTGGGAGGGGGACATATTTGATTTAATGCAAACAAGCACTGAAAGTCAGTGGTCACCCATCTTGGGAGTCTTTTTTTTTTTTAAACATCCATTAAAATATCACATGGTGAGTGCTGAGGGTGGGATTGGGATTCCAATAGATGGTAGAGGGATTGGGAGCAGTATTTAAGGATTTGGGCTTGGAAGGAGGGTGAAGGGTTTTCTATTTTTTTTTTTTTTAATTTCCAGAATACAAACAGGGGACGAACAGTGCAACAATTCATTACTTAGATCCAAATAATGAATAGTGCATTATTTAAGATATTCAGAAAATACTATTATTACTCGCACACCCCTACTGATTATAGTACCGTTATAAACAATTACCTGTGGTGGATGCTTTAACAACAGGAATACCTAATCAAAATCAGGAGGAAACAACTGTAGAGTCCATAGAAACATAGAAACTTTGACAGCAGATAAGGACCACTTGGTCCACCCAGTCTGCCTAGTTCCCTACCTACTGGATAAGCTGCAGATTCTAGTTAACCAACAGCCTACTTCCTGCCATCCCCCACTACTACTGCCTTATGTCTGCCCATGCATGTTTGAATTCCCCTACTGTTTCAGACCCAACAACCTCCCCAGGAAGGCGGTTCCATGCATCCACCACTCTCTCCGTGAAAAAAAATTTCCTCACATTACCCCTGAGCCATCCCCCCTCTATCTTTAAATTGTGCCCCCTTGTTCTTACACATCTCTTTTTCTGAAAGATGATGCCCTCATGGACTTTGTTGATTCCCTTCAGGTACTTAAACGTTTCTATCTAGCTCCCCCTGTCCCTTCTTTCATCAAGGTTATACATATTAAGCTCCCTCAGTCTCTCTTCATATGGTTTCTGATGCAGACCTTGCAACATTTTAATTGCCCTCCTCTGGACTGCTTCCATCCTGTCTATGTTCTTGCGTAGATGAGGTCTCCAAAACTGCACACAGTACTCCAGATGGGGTCTCACCAACTGTCTGTACAGAAGGATAACCACTTCCCTTTTTCTACTTGTGATGCCCCTTCCTATGCATCCCAGTATCCCCCTGGCTCTCCTTACTGACTTCTCACATTGCTTACCAACCTTTAGATCATCTGATATGACTACCTCCAGGTCCCTTTCCATTTTTCTTGTTGTTAGTACCTCCCCTGCTATTGTGTACTCTTCTCCTGGGTTTTTGTTTCCCAGGTGCATTACTTTGCACTTCTTTGCATTGAATCTAAGTTGCTATATGTCTGACCAGTCCTCCGACCTTGCCAAGTCCCTTCTCATTCTTTCTATCCCCCCCCTTGTGTATCAACTCTATTACAGATCTTTGTATCACCTGCAAATAGGCATACCTTTCCCTCCAGACCCTCTGCAATGTCACCTATAAAGATGTTTGTACTGAGATATAAAAAGTTCTGTTTGTTGGACATTCTGTGATTTTAGACAATATGTTTGAAAGTGTCACAGAACTGATTAAAAACCATATGATTAACTTTTTAGCACTGTCAGACTAAACCCTTCCCTTCATTATAAAGGCTTATGGTGAAGTAAGTGATGATAACATTGAGAGACATACTTTGAATTAAAAGGATGGAGAAATGTGTAGGTACTTATGTAAAGTTCAATGGGCCTACGCAACCAGAGTAGTGTTATGCTTCTGAAACTCTACTATTTGTCCATTCACACTTCTCTATTCCATGGAGAATTACCACCTTGTAGGGGTACCAAAGGCAAGGAACGCTTAAAGAGGGTTCCACCCCTAGAGGTGCCATGGGAAAGATTCCCTTAGCTAAAGATACCTTGAGAAGGAGACCCTCCCCCCGAGGAGAGAGGCGTGCTGCTGGAGGAGGAGGAGGAGGAGGAGGAGGAGGAAGGGAGGATGGTGGGGCAAAGAAAAAGTGCTTCAAAATGAGGCTGGGAGGACTGCTTATATAGCTCAGGAAGGGGGCGTGGCTAGTTGCTCACCCCACTTAACTACTGGCATAGCCTTTCAATCGTTAAGCATTATGAGCTCATTTACATTTGAATCTTATACAGAAATGCTCCAAAAGACAACTTGAATATGTGGTCTGATTGAATATGGTGATCTAAAATTCAGAATATACCCAAACATGAGTTTTACCCCTCAACAACACAAATGGAGATTTCTGGCTTTCTAGTCAGAGATTTTGGAGCTGGGTATTACCTTTTAAATTGTGGAGTTGACAAAATGCTAGGTTAAGTTTAGTGGAAATTCTGTATGTTCTTTTATATAAATCAACTGGCAGATTCTTGTGAACATACCAAACCACAGAAACTGTCCACAAACAGAGGCTCTATGATTTCCATCCCTTTTTCTATTATGAACATAGACTGCAGTGCCAGAGTCACACAGTTTAAAGCTTGGATCCGAACTGACAAGTCCATCACCACAGTGACAGTAAAGGTCCATCATTTAATAACGTATTTAAAGGAACACTGTGTTCACTTGTTTCCTTGCTTTGAAACATAGGGATCGATTTTAGAAGCTGGATGCAGGGCCTGCATCAAGCCCTGCATCCACCACAAAGTTTGGTGCAGCTACACCAAAACCCTCAGATGCAATGCAGTCTGATTTAAGAAGGGCTGATGCAGCTGTGACAATTTTCCTACTTTACAGCAGCTTGTGCCAATGGTTTTATGCAAACCCCATGAAATGGATACCCCCACAGATACAAAATTAGACTGGTAGACAGCTGGTCTAACTGGTTTCATTTGGTGCAAGTGACTTGTGGCTGGAAGTCTGCAGCAAGTTTCCTTGTAAAATTGCACTTCCGGCACAGTTTGGCACAAGTCACCACTTGCGTCAAACTCTCTGCTGCAAGGCCTTGTGGAGAGTGCATCTCTTTCAAAAATCAAGCTCATAGTCTATTCCATTTCTGAATCTGTTTCCAGTACAGTGCTCCCTTGCTATAATGAATTCCTGCATATAACAAATGCAGGTGATGGCTTCCGGCAGTTCTATTGAAATTCACATCTGTCACTGTGTGTCATACTGAAATGGACCACTGTAGACACTACGCTAAGCTTGATTACGTATCGTATGGAAGGAAACGTAGGGTCATAAATGTCAATATGGCAATTGAAACAGTCAAATAGTGAGCTCGCAGGGTTGTAGTAGGGCACTCAACAGTCACTTGTCAAACTCTGGTGTTTCAGTGGCGCAATCCTGAGTTGCTGTACCAAAGGAGAGCATCGGGTCCGGGTGGACATGAAGCCAGAAAAGAACACAAAGGAGGAGAGAGAATTTTTTTTATTGTTCTGTCATGCTGTATGCAGTCAAGCTTGAGCAGCCAGGCAGACCAACCAGACAAGCCGTGACTCCAAAATACCAGCTTCGGAAAAGGGGAGTAACCGCTCACCAGTCCCAGCGATGAGTGCAAAGTCAGAGATGCAACTCCAGGGGAAACAGGGAAGGACAGCCATGAACCTGTGCAGCAGCAGAGCAGAAGTAAGCATGGTATTTGCACCCGAAAATGACATACTGCAGTTGGAACCGTATCTTTATTTTAGAGGCTCATGTGTTAATATAATGAACACGCCACTATAACGAAGGAAGTTTTGGCTCCCAACACGTTTGTTACAGCGAGGAAGCACTGTATTATTATCCACTGTGTGTATAAAACAGCAAAAAGTTAAGAATGAGTTATATGGCAACATTTGACACTCATATTTTTCATTTTTCTTACAGACTTTTAACTTTCTTTTTTTTTAAATGATGCAGCAACATATGGCAGGGCTCGGTGAGATAAAAGCATACTTTTTTTAATTAACGTTTAGGTCTGCTAACAGTTGGCATTACTGATAGTGAACATTTTTTGAGCTAAATGAACCTTAATTTGCAGTACTGCTGGCTACATAATATCAGTGCATGAGCCTGCATACTTAATATTACTTTAATGCACTGTTGTTTTTCATTCTGCTGAATCATTTATAAATGAATCAGTACCTAACCAATGGATTCTAATATAAAATGTATGTATTTTTTTTTTTTTTTACTTAAGGGGACACTGCCAACACCCTTAGGACTCAGAGTGTCCTCAATTTAACAAATAAATGTTAGGATTGTTCACATTCTATAGAGACTGCTAATGTAGCTGGTAGTTTGATTCTGAATTATTCTTTCTTTTAAAAAGGGAAAACATACTACCCACTATACTGGAGTTACCACACAAAGATGTGTTGGTTTACAGTCCTTGAACAACTTCCATTGTACATTTCCTGGCATTGTAAACACCCCGAAAACAGTCTAGACACCCATGATGCAGTAGGAGTAAGAGGAGCCTATTCCATCATGAGTATCTGCACTGTTTAGAGTGTTCCTAATGTTGAGGATGTATGCAGTAAGAGTAGATCAAGGATTTGCAACAAAACAAGGTTGTGTATCCTAAGACAGGTAGCAGATAAAACAACCAGCAACACCACTGAATTTTAGAGAAGGTAAGTAATCATAAAATGTGGGTTTTCAACTAGAAATAAGATGATGTAGAATGGATTGACAGTGTCCCATTAAGAATGTTTGGCCTCAAACACTTTTGCTGTTAGTTAATTGTCATTGTATGATCTGATGAAATATTTCTGCCTGTATATGTTGTAAAGGGGAAGGAACTTACATATGTCCCATAAAGTTTCTTGAGACATGATCTAATTTACTGTACAACATTTAAACCACACCAATAAAAGTATAAAATGATGGAAGAAGAAGCAACATTCCCGCAGTGTTAAGAAAAGCTCTTATCCCTATTCAGATATGATAAATCACTTGGTTTTATTTTTTTTTAATTACTGAAACTGAATTTATTTTATTCTTTATTTAAAATAAACCGAAGTCAGAACATTCAAGTTTTTCCAATCATGCACATGCTGTATCTATTTCTCTTATTGATAGAAGGAGTTCTCACAAGTAAGTGTCTCCTCATGCTGATTGCTTGAATCAGCATTGATGACTGGTAAAATTAGAAATTAATTTTGGAGCCATGTTTAGTTTTGTGTTTAGTCTTATTGCAACCTGTGGGGAATCTTAAAAAGGCTGAGGTAATTACAATTAGATACACACAACAAAAATAATCAAACATCTTAAACAAACCAACAAATATTAATACAGTACATTTGTGCAATCGTTAAAAACAAAAATGATCAAATACATTTACTAAGTATTATCGATAAAATACAGCAAAACCATACCAATGTACTACTTACTACATGTTCGCACCATATTTTACAGTTCAACGACGGGGGTCAGGCTACCTTATCCATAACTCAGTAATGAAGGAGGAATCATCCTTATTTGTCTCTTAGCCAAACGATGAGCTACTGTTTTGCTTCTGCATTCTATGTGCTGGAAACATTTTCTAGTTCACTGTATTATGGTCAGGAAGACCAACAGATAGGAGTACTGTAATTGCAGCATTTCCTAAAAACTATGTAAGTCGGAGAAGATCAGGTACTGTACAAAAGCAAATTGTTCCTAGTTGGATCCTTTACAAGCTGCATAAGGTTATGTGATGATTTAAAACTGGTTACTACAAGATTATTAAAGGGGAGCAGTCACCACCAAGGGCCCCCACACTCAAGTGCGGGGCTGGTCCCAATGTGTGCTTTGCGTGCAAAAACATTTTGGTTTAGTTACCATTTACTGTAGTAGGGTAGAGTGTTTCAGACTAATTTTGTTTAACTGTAGGTTGACATCTTCTGTGATTACAAATCACTTGCAGATAACATCAGAGCAGTGCATTTTAGAGTTTATATTATATATATTAAAAGAAATTGTCAGCAGATAAGGACCACTTGGCCCACCGAGTGTACCCATATAAGCTCTGATGTCTTGTTTGCTGATCCCACTCTCCTCCCTGGGCTAATGTATAGTCACAGAGGACTGTACTTAACTCCTGGAGAAAAGCAGTCCCATAAGACATCTGACTGGAGATTATAAAGGCTCTAACATGCATTAGAATCTATTGAATCTCCCACTGCTGCCTACTGGTCTGATGTCAGCTACAGAGGATTCTGGGATTTGTAGTAAAAGAAGATGTCAGCTTACAGCTAAGCAGCATTAGTCTCACATAATCTACCACACTAAAGTAAAGGCTGCTTGCACTAGTTCCCAGTCCTTGAACAATGTTTAACTATTTTGCCTATTGTGAACTTATTCTCTTGTACTCTCCCAGGCTGTACCTGAAAACAGACAAATGTCTGTCTGGTGCACCCTACCTGGTTAGCAAAAATGAAATAAATAAACCGTAAGTAAACCAAAATATTTGTGCCCACAAAGTGCATATTTGGACCAGGACCACACTTGTGTGTGGGGTCCTTTATGCTGACTGTTCCCCTTTGAAATCACCTATAAGGGCAATTCTGGAATATAAAAAAGTAGATTTTATGCTTTCCAAAGAGTACCTCAAATGGTCACTCATATGTTTATTATTCATCCCTAGGGATGACGGACCGCTCTGGCTACTAAGGAATTAATACCTCTGGGTGCTCCCGCTAGGTCAGCTCATATCTATATGGACTCAAACTACTCCTTTTCAAAATGTTGTAATCTTTCAAATTTGGTGCTGTTTTTCAAGTAGTAAATTACTCCACCTCCCTTCTTATCATTATAGTCCTTTCTACCTAAAACTGGTCACTATCTTTAGTGATGAACCATGAAGAACAGTCATGGACATAGCTGTGCACTACCCTGAATTCCTGCAATATGCTAGATAACCACTAGAGCTCACTGTCTTAATGGGCTCAATTCTCAAGTGATTTGGAATGCCGCAAGCCCTGGCTGCACTGAACACACGGCACATGGGGCTTGCGACATTCCCTGGCCAGTAGTCAGGATTCTCAATGCCATGTGCCCCATACCATGAGTTAGACCAGTTTTTGCTGGTCTAACTTTGTGGACCTTTTTACGGGGTTTGCGCCACATGCTTGGTGCAAGCCATCATAAAGGGGGTTAAGTGTAGCAAAGGCATGCAACCTTTGTGAATGGGACATGCAGTGCAGCAATGTGGTTGGTGCAGCACAGGGTTCAATGCAGGGCTTGTGCAAGTGATGAGAGAGAGGGAAGGGGCTCAGGACATCACAGGACAAAGTCAAAAAAACAAACAGCCACTGACAGAAAGCAGCAAATCTCAGCTCAGACATCCAGGAACAGGCGAGCACCAATGTTAAGGAATGATAAAAGAAGTGTTTATTCGTTAAACAACATCTAGACAATCTTAGCTTGTTCAGTACCAAGATACAAGGTAGCACCCCCCCCCCGCATCACCCTTTGAGAATCAAGTCCAATGACTTGTGGAAGCACATGCACGTGCAGCATTGTTTCTGTGCAATGCCACCTGCTGACTCTTTAACAACCCCGTAGATAACAATCTATATTTTTATTACTTCAAAATAGTGGCACCAAGTGACACCAAGCTTTACAACTAGTTGCAACTTAGGCCACTGTGACAAAAGTGTCTGGATATCTTTAGTCATGATGGAGCAAGATGCTGGACATCACTGTTGGAGGGGTATTGCAGGACCATGATGCTAGTGCAAGTAAGGTGATTCAGTGGTTGTAAGTGCTTTGTAAAAGTTAAATTCCACAACTGGAAATCTAGTGGCATTACCTATTATGCAGCCATGAATTTTTGACAAAATTTTGCCTATTTGTAATTTCTAAAGTATCAATAAAGCAATATACCCCTCCAGGGTGTGGGTATACTGGTGGATTTACCACGGCTGGTGTGGTTCGGTCACGAGGCGCAGCCAAGTGACTTAACCACACCAGAAGTGGTAAATCTACCGGTATACCCACTCCCTGGAGGGGTATATTACTATTATGCAATGGCTTACATTTTTGGGTGACTGAAAATACAGAAATACTTTTTGTTTTACGTTTTAATTGTTTTTTGTTAGTTTTATTACTCCACCAAAAAAAAAATAGCTCTTTGTTGCTAGGTAGACATACCCCCCCCCCCGGGTCCCTGAGGTTTCAGTTAGTTTTAATTGCAGTGTGTCCTCGCCGATAAATGAGGTATGCTTGTTTTTTTAGAAATGTGATAGGCAGGATTTGTAGTTGTGTTTCATGTTTGTTTACAAACTTCGAACTGTAAAGGGCTGCAGTGTATGACCTCGTGCTTCCGGTTCACTGTTCGGTCTGGAGAAAATATATCGGAAATGGCGGGTTGCCGGCATGTGAAAGGTTCGAGGCTTGGTGTTTGAGAAGTGTGGAAGGCTGACTGCTGTATTTCTGTGACAGGGCACAGCCAGTATTGAAATGGAATGGATATCTGGTAAGGCTGTTATGAAGGGCTACTGAGGAGGTGATTCAAAAAAATACAAGCTTGAATTTTTTAGAGGGCTAAGAACGGGAACTGCTGGTACTGTGAGCACTTATGGAAGTAAGCGTAGGATCGTAGTGTGTTTGCCACTGTTTGGATTCTGGCAGTCGGAGTGATTTTTGTGAGGGTTCCTGCTGTGGCTGACTGATGGCTGGCACCTTTTCCAGTGGGTACACTGGAGGATTTACAACGCTGAAAAGGTGCCAGCCAGTCAATCAAAATGCAGGATTCTGTGAATTTTTTTGTGCCCATTGTATAACAATGAATTTTAACCTACTAGATAACATTCAACCAGCTTAATAAGACTCAAGGACATATTTACTTTGAAATACATAACAAATTTTGAGTGTATACCTGCAATAGCAGTGGAGCTATACACATCCAAATATTTTGAACATTTTCAAATAATTTAACAAATAAATTGAGAAATGTTGAATACCTGTAACTTACGGTTTACATAATCAATTACCTCTCTAGTTAATAGTTTGTGACTCTTCCAAGAAAAGATACTTATACATTTTCCATTTTCTAGCTCCAAAGGTGGCTAAGTTGTGAGCATAAAAATATTTACTAAAATGTTCACATGAATAATGCATTGCCAGACTTTGAATCTATATAATTTCACCTCCCCTCAAGAAAATGTCATAAAACTTAGTATTATTTTAGGTCCTTATCCCAGTAATAAGCATGCCAAATTGTAGATATCTAGGTGTAATACAGATCAGGTTATGACCAATTAAAGAATTTTGGAAAATTCCCCCCAAAATTGTGAACTTTCATGAAGTTTTAAAAAATTTCAGGAAAATTTTGCAAAATCAGAATTTGCTAATTTCACCCAGCCCTAGTGGCACAGTGTCAAAGGCTAGGTTAGAAAAATATAAAACAACAAGAGTATCAGAGGACAGCACATGCTGCACAAAAGTGAAAAATGGTAGTTTACTCACCTGGTAAAGGTGATTATGGGGGAATGGCTCTCTGAGGCACTCCACTTACCTGACATCATGGGTTTTGTACACCTGATAGGTTGTCTTGATGCACATGTGACTAGTTTTGAGGACGTCCCCTCTGAGTGTCTCTGGTCACTTCTAGTCAGTTCGATGTTTTCCAAAGCTGTGTCTGAAATGTAAGGAAAGTTAAATTGCCCCCCAACTGTACCTGTAATAATGATAATGTATGTCTCTGTAGAGTAATGAAATGTAAAAAAGAAAATTTTTAATGGATGAAGTAGCAATACATGTCTTGTGAGACAGAGAATATGCGATGTTGTGTCCAAAGTTGGTTCCATGTGTCATTGTCACTGCTAGTGTAGAGTGTGGAGTGCCTCAGAGAGCTATTCTCCACAATCACCTTTACCAGGTGAGTAAACTACCATTGTGGGGGATGGTCTCTGAGGCACTCCACTTACCTGACATCATGGGTTATTAAAAAGCAGTGATATGAAGTGTAGGGTGGGTTAGACATGACAATGTCAGTGTTTCCTGTGTTTGCCGCTAGGAGTACTGCTCTTGCAAAATTTGTCTTGTGTTGTTGGGATACGTCCAGTCTGTAATGTCTAGTGAAGGTGTGGATGGTCGACCACGTGGCTGCAGCGCAAATTTCTTCTGCAGTGGCCATGTTTCTTTCTGCCCATGAGGTGGCAATGGCTCTGGTGGAGTGTGCCTTTAGTGTTGTAGGTATCTGCAAATTGTTAGCCTTATAAGCTTCTGATATTGCTTTTCTGAGGTACCCTGCAATGGCAGCTTTGGAGGCTGCCATGCCCTGTCTGCAGCCTTGAGTGATAATGAATAGTCTGTCTGATTTGCGGATAGTTTCCGTTCTGGCTAAGTACGTAGAGAGTAAGCAAGTCATGCCTAGTAGGCGAAGCTGTGGATCGGCTTGAATGTCCTCTGGTGGAAGCTGAGCTGGTATTTCTATAGTTTGGTTAAGGTGGTACTGGGATGTGACTTTTGGGCAGAATGAAGATATTGGTCTCATAGATATTCTGTCGGGGTAGAACTGCAGAAAAGGTTCTTTGTGTGATAGTGCTTGTAATTCTCCGACTCGTCGTGCTGATGCTATGGCTGTTAGGAAAACTGTTTTGAGTTGTAGCCAGTTAATGTGGATGGACTCAATTGGTTCGAAAGGTGGCTTTGTCATAGCTGTTAGCACCGAAGGTAGATCCCATGGTGCAAGCGTGGGTTTTTGTGTGGGGCGAAGGTTATTGATTGCCTTTAGGAAGCGAATGACGTCTTGGTGGGAGCCTGGTGTTGTGCCCTGTATCTGTCCCCGTGCTGCGCCGATGGCCGCAACTTGTACCCTGAGTGATGAAGGGGAGAGGCCTAGTTGGAGACCTTCCTGTAAAAATAAGAGATATGTGGAATGGTGCATTTTGCAGTGTTTATTTTGTGGTGTCGGCACCATGTGTCAAAAATGTTCCAGTGTCTTAAGTAAGTGGTAAGCGTGGAAGGTTGATGTGAGGAGGCCATGGTCTGAATGACGGAAGGGTGGTACCCTGCTTTCAGCAGTCTCTTCCTTTCAGGAGCCATACCGTCAGTTGCAATTGTCGTAGGTTCGGATGTGTAATCGGTCCTTGTGTGAGAAGGTCCGGTAGCAGTGGGAGTTGCCAGGGATCGGTCAGTGCCATGGAGACGATCGTAGCGAACCATGCTCTTCGCGGCCAGTGAGGTACCAGTAGAATGACTCTGGCTCTCGATAAGCGGATCTTTCATAGCACTTGAGGAATGAGTGGAATGGGGAGAAAGATGTATGCCACGTGGAAGGACCAGTTTGCCGATAGAGCATCCACTCCTAGTGCTCTGTGATCCTTGAAGCGGGACCAGTATTTTGGGCATTGGTGATTCTTGTGAGATGCCATGAGGTCTATCTGTATTGGCCCCCATCTGTGGTCGATTTGTTGGAATACTTGTGGGTGAAGTTTCCATTCTCCTGGGTGTATCATCTGGCGACTGAGCCAGTCCGTGGTGACATTGAGTTTCCCCACCAGGTGGATTGCTGATATTGATTTTAAGTTTGTTTGAGCTCAGTTGAGTAGTTTGGATGTTAGTGACATCATAGAGTCCTGCTTTTTGTGCCGCCCTGCTTGTTTATATAAGCCACCGTGGTTTGATTGTCTGACCTGATTTGCATGTGCTTGTGTAGGACGTGGTTGGAGAAGTGCAGTAGTGCCTTGAACACTGCCTTCAATTCTAGCACGTTGATCATAAGTTTTGAGTCTTGTGTGGACCATTTTCCTTGTGCCGTAAGGTGTCCGAGCACTGCTCCCCAGCCTGAGAGGCTGGCGTCTGTTTCTATGGTGATGTCTGGTGTTATGTCTATCGGAACACCTAGGGACAGTTTGTGTCTGTTTGTCCACCATTTGATGCTTGCTTTCACTCGGGGTGGGAGAGTGACATGTCTTGATAGGTCGAGATTGTCTGGCTGACCTTGAGTCAAAAGGAATAGCATGAGAGGCCTTGCGCTCCATCTTGCCCATGGAACAGTGTCTATAGTACAGGACATGAGACCTAGCATTTGAGAAATGTTCCATAGTGTTGTTTGTTTTGCGGATCGCAGTCTGTGTGCAGTTGATAGTAGTGTGTTGATTCTGGAGATGCAAGGAGTAACTCTTCCTTTTTCTGTGTCTATGAGAGTGCCTAGGTGTTCTAATCTGTGGGTGGGGGACAGTTGACTTTTCTTGTTGTTGATTATCCAGCCATGGGTTTCCAGGCATTGTACCACCTGTTGTGTCTCCCTTAGGGATTGTTGTAGACAGCGTGTCCTTATGAGCCAGTCGTCCAAGTACGGAATGACGTGGATTCCCTGTTGTCGTAGGTGTGCGGCGAGTACCACTGATACCTTTGTGAACACTCTGGGCGCGGATGCTAGTCTGAATGGCAGAACCTTGTATTGATAGTGTTGGCCGAGAATGCAGAAGCGTAGGAATCTGCAGTGTGTGGGTCGCATGGGAATATGCAGGTAAGCGTCTTTTAAGTCTATAGAAGTGAGGAAGTCTCCCTGACGGAGTGCTTTGAGTGTGGATTTTGTTGTTTCCATCTTGAATGGTATGTAACGTACTGACTTGTTGACGTGTTTGAGATCCAGAACGGGTCGGACCCCCCCTGTCTTTTTTGGCACCAAGAAAAATAGTGAGCATATGCCGGTACCTTGTTCGTGTCTTGGGACTGGTGAAATGGCATTGTTGTCTCGTAATTCTTGAATAGCTGTAGTAATCTGAGCTGTTGTGTATGATTGTTTTGAAGAGGGGGGATTGGAGCATTCTGCGGCCTCTTGGGATAGTTATGAATTGCATTGCATAGCCCAGTCGTATTATCTCTAGCACCCATTTGTCTGTGGTGGTCTGTACCCATTGTTCTAGGAATAGTGACAGTCTTGCTCCCACGGGAATTTTTTGTAGATCTGGAGGTATGTAGTCATGCTTTGAAATTGTTGCGGCGATGGTAGTTACCTCTGCCTCTTTGTGTGGTGCCCCTGCCTCTGTATCGGTTGTATTGGTATGGAGTGGAGTAGTTCTGGCGGAAGGTAGTGCCTCGAAAAATGTAGGTGGCGTGTCTCTTGTCGCGAAAGGACATTTGTCTGCCTCTGGGACGTGATGGGAGGTAACTGGATCGTGTCTGTTCTTTGGCCAGTAATCTGCCGTCCTCTTTACCCTTGAGATACTTTTCTAGGGCCTGGCCGAAAATCATGTTGCCTGTAAAGGGGAGTCTGTGTAGCTTAGCTTTGGATTCCTTATCAGAGTCCCATAGTTTCATCCAGAGGGATCTACGGGCTCTATTAGTAATAGCTGCTGATCTAGCGCTTATTTTCAGTGAGTCATCGCCATGTCCGCTAGGTATTTAGTTGAAAGTATGGCATTGTCTAAGAGGGCGGATTGGTGTGACTTTGCGTGGTATGGTCTTCTGTATTTCCTGGAGCCAGGTGAGTTGGGCCCTAGTTGCGTGATAGCTGTGGCAGCTGCTCTGCTTCCCAAGCCTGCTAACTCGGCTGTCTTCTTTAGGTTTTCCTAGTTTTCTGTCAATCGGTCTTTAAGCCTGATGCGGTCTCAGTGGGGAGTACCATCTTTCTGTTCTCGCGTCAGCACTTGAGGTGGTCCACGGCAGGGGTGTGCACCAGAGTGCTAGCTTATCCTCTTGCAGTGGGTACATTCTGTCCCAGGATTTTCTTTCGGGAATTCTTGCTGGTTCAGAGGAAGACCATTCTTTTAGAACAATCTCGTCTATTGCTTCACAGACTGGGAAAGCATCAGCAAGTTTTGCTGCAGGTTGCAGGGAAGGTAGTAGTTTGGATGTGGGTGTTGGAGTTACCGTCTCGAACCCCACTGTTTCCATAATGTGGCGTACCAGTGTCGGGATTTGGTCTGGGAAGCACCACTTTGCTGTGAGAGTTTGTGGGTCTTGTTCTAGACTGGCATCCTCCGTATCGGAGGAGTCACTGGAGTCTACCTGTGGGTCTGGTAGGGAGTGTTCATTGTCGTGTGTATGTCTGTGTGTTGTCTTAGTTGGCGGTGGTTGATGTTGAGATAGTTCCGTCAGCTTTTGTAGCATTGCTGTTAAGACTTCTTGTTGTGCTTGCATTAATTGGTTATTTTGTAGGAGTGCTTTAGTGGCGTCCATCTGTTGTGTGTTTTCCTGACTAGTGGACGGTGGTGAACAGTCATCATCTGTATCTTGTGTCTCAGTGTGCGTAGTGGAATCTTCGATGCAGGATGTGCAGAGTCTGCCTGAGTGTAGGTGTGACAGTGGCACATGGCATTGTTTGCAGCTTTTTGTTCTGGGCATGGTCACCTGATAATGTACAGAAAGGAGATGCTTAGTGTGCTGGCTCAGGTGATTTAGATATAAAAACAAGCATAAGAGAAGTATAAAAAAAATATATACTGCACTGTGCTGTCAATAGCATGTATGAAATGTAGTGAGCAGCATCTTTAATAAGTGTTCAGCAAGGTTGTGTAATAAAAGGCTGGTACTGTATAGTGGGAGCACTGCACCTTTAAATGTGCTTTGTACTGTGCCTTCATTGTTCAAAATATGTCAGGGCTTAATCGTAGGCAAAGCGCTCTTAGTCACTGCCCCTTTAAAAGGAATTTGGTGCTTGGGCTTAATCGCAGGCAAAGTGCTCCTAGTCACTGCTTTTGGTGCTTGCTGAACGTAACAGTAGCGTTCAGTAGATAATAGCATGCAGCACTACATGTAGACGCATTTGCGTCGGTAGGCAGAGTAAACAGGGGCAGTGGATTTATGGTACGCAAGACTTCTGCCTCTAAGTTCATGAGAGACCCCAGGCAAGCTCGCTGTTGTGAGTAGGATACATCGCGAGACTCTGCGGTGAAGTCTCGTGTGAGTGCTTCCAATCCAAGCTCGCAGCGCAGGCCGGACGCCGCGGACTTGCGCCAAAGTCTCGCGATCGCCATCTGTGTAAGTCTCACGAAGCGTTGCAGAGCCAATCGGAAACGCTCTCTGCAATGTAATCGAGAAGAACCAGGAAGGGGAGTTGGAGTGGAAAGCCAGGGCGTAGGCCGGATTTGCGGCCATAAATTAACAAGATGGGATCGCCATGATGGGATGCCTGCGGGTGTGGGAGTCCATAGTCTCGTAGGAAGATGGAAAAAATGCAGGTTGGTGCGAATGATAAGCCAAGGCAAGCAAAATTGCAGTGTGTAATGGGGAGTGTCTGAGACCGCTAGAATGGGGGTAAACAGAGCACTGTGGATGGACCGCTGGTTGTAGTGGATGCAATAAAGTTTGCAGAGGATGATATGGAGTGTCTGAGACCACTACAGGAGGAGTATCAGAGCACTGTGGGTGGACTGCTGTGTAAAATATCTACCTTGGTAGTAGCATAAGTAGCAGCAGTGATATGATCAGCGTCTGGGACCGCTAAGTAGGGGAACCCAGAACACTGTAAACGCAGAAAGTGTACAGACGCTGGAGTGTGGGATTGTGTATATAGGCCCTGTATTTGTGAATATAAGCATTTGTAGTAGTTTAAAAGAATGCATAATACATCGAGTCCTTGCCTGTCTTGCTAGCAATGTATAATAAAGCTGGTATTTGAACCGACGGATCAAAGAACGCAGAACAAGCTGTGCTGTCTACAGGCTAAGTTTAGCAGGTACATAAGAAATTAAAAAGCTGTTCGCCTACCTTATAATGAGTTGTTTAGTTGTTGTATGATCTGGAGCTCTGGAAAGTGCGACAACCTATGTAAGATGCACAAATTGAACTGACTAGAAGTGACCAGAGACACTCAGAGGGGACGTCCTCAAAACTAGTCACATGTGCATCAAGACAACCTATCAGGTGTACACAACCCATGATGTCAGGTAAGTGGAGTGCCTCAGAGACCATCCCCCACAATGTATTATTCACATGCTTGATATAAGGCATGCAGACACACCAGCATTTCACACCACTCTAGTGTTTTGTCAGGGGTTTGACTCAACTTCATGTTGAAACCTTTTCCAAAAAAATTCCCTGAACCAGGAAACAGGATTATGTTACTCTGATATTTAAGTTATGCTATAAAAGAACATACTCTTGTGATTTCAGTGTGTTTCATCATTACTCATGTTCTCCAGTTTTTTAGGAGAACTTTACAGTACCTTAGGAGGCAAGGCCTTACAGATTAGTTTATTTCTTTGTTTCTCAATTATACCTCTCAGTTCCCCCAGGATGTATATGGAAACGGAATGTTCCCAGTTCAGTATCAATCCCCCTGAGACCACATGACCTTTGGACTTGCTACTAGGAGCCCAAAGCTCGGTCCTTTAACATTTTTTGTACAGCATTTATTTTAGCAACATTTATACTGAAGGAAGTTAAGACTCAACTTTTGGAAGTGACTTGGCATGGCACAAAACATAACCACTGGATTCATTTTGAACCTGGATCAAGCTGCAGTCCATGTATAGACATGTGACTAAGACTCATCGTCTGTATCATTCTGAATCCAGGAGACTGAAACCTTCATAGAATAAGCTGCCTCTTGTTTTTTTAATCTGGAGGGAATGTTCCCCAGTGACCAAGCCTGATTTTGTTATTTATTACTGTCTCTTCACAAAGCTAAGTACATCCCAGCAATAATTGGAAACTAAGTAGAACCCCATGCTTTTGCCACTGACTTTCTTTCCTGCGACAAGTTATTAGAGAAACATGTAATATTCCTGTAAACCACTTCCTTTTAACAAGGAACAAAAAACTTGCATCTGCACCTGACAGTACTTCATATGCATGTGCACGTACACCATATTTAAGCAGCCAAACTTGCACTCACTATTAGCAAAATAGAGAGGGGCTAGTAGGGTAAAGTCAAAACTATCCTCATAGGAGTATACCACTCAAAGTTTTGTCACAGAAATGTGGGGCACACTGACACTCAAAATGTGAGAAAACTGGGGACACTAGCCCCAAAAATGAGGGACACATCATCAGTTATGGATGTGCAGGTTCAGAACATTAAGGAAACTGTGCTTTTCTGTGTAGTCTAATTTTGGTGTCACATCATAAAGTATGATGAATTGCTCTTTGAAAGTCTGAACTTACAGTGTTAGACAGCACCTCCTCTATGTGGAACAGCACATTTGTGCATGTGTGATTGAAGCAATTCCGAGTCGCAAAATGAGAGGACTACCTCATAATGTGGGGCAGTTATGAGGTATACATATGAGTAAAAACTGAGCAAAAAGACTGAGCTGTTGTGTTCAATGTCATGTCCAACATGTCTCACTGCGACTATGGTGATCATAACAATCAATTTTCCCCACAATTTATCATAGACTTAGCCTGTCCTGTCATATGCCGTTTGTGGATTAGGCCCTGAGCAACGAATAACACACAACAGAATGGGGGGATGCAGTAACACCTCCCCAATTGTGTTTGGATGGCAGCTAAGCAACTTCAACCACCTGCTGGAGGTGCAAACATGGTTTAATCCACAAATTTTAGAGCATGATGTTACACTTATAAGATGCTTTAAGCTTTTCTGATTAATTGGACCATACAGTCTGCCTTATCTGAGCGGTACCAGATAAAGACCATCATTCCATCCTCATGTGACTGAGTTATGACCAATCAAAAGGCATGATTTGCTAGATCCCATTTTACCTCAGTACCTGGTACTGGTACCAATACCTGGTCAACTTTTGTATGACAACCATCGTATTGGAATTTATTAACCTGGTCTTAGCCTCAAAATCTTCTTACAGATGTTAGCCTTTTATAGTTGTTATTTTTTCTGCCACTAAATTTACTGACATCTGGGTAAAGCAACAGCTGTACACATCTGAACACTAACAAAACATCAAAAATAAAACTGGACTAAACAAATGTTTACAAACTCAATCTCCCACTGCTTTTTAAATTAGATTTCCAAACAAAACATGAAAATCAGCAGAACTTTTACTAATCAAACTATATGCTTCCACTTCCCAGATTTAGCCAGACAACAAAGACAGACAGATACAGTCATACAAACATAGGAACATTCCAGCAAATAAAGGCCATACGGTCCATCACGTCCGCTCAATTGTGCAGCGCCCAATGTATTTACAAAAGGAACTTCCCCTCTCCCCATTTCCCTTTTGACCTCCCTCAACTCCCCCCCACTACTCATCCCCCTTCTAAATGCAACTTTTCCCCTAGGGATACCACCTCCTCTGGCAGCTCATTCCACTTGGCCACCACCCTTTCAGTGAAACGTGCCTCCTCATCTCCCTCCTAATTCTACCCCTACCAGCTTTAGACTGTGTACCCTAGTGGTCTTGTTCCTGCAAAGACTGAAGGGGCCCTCAGTGTTCACCCTGTCAATACTCCTATGGTGCTTGAAGGTCTCAGTCATGTCCACCCTCTCCCTTCTTTCCTTGAGAGAGTACACATTGCTCTCCCTGAGCCCCTGCTCATAGGGGGTTGCTCTGCTGGCCCTGAATTAGTTTGATTGCCCTTCTCAGAACCATCTCCAGCAAGTTGATATCCTTCTTGAGATATGGGCACCAAAACTGCATACTGTACTCCAGGTGTGGTCTTACCAGTGACCTGCACAGCGGTAGAATTACCTCTGCCTTCCTGGTGGTAATTCCCCTGGCTATGCAGCCTAGCATCCCATGTGCTGTTGCTGCTGCTCTTTTGCAGTGTGCAGAGTGTTTCAAATCACTTGTCATTATTACTCCTAGGTCCTTTTCTTCTTCTGTCCTGGTTACCTGCATACCACCTACCCATTTGATCTGTGGATTCGTTGTCCCCCAGGTGCATAACTTAACACTTTTTAGCACTGAACCCCAACTGCGACATGCCAGACCACTTTTCTAGCGTAGCCAGGTCCTCCCCTAGTTCCTGTCTTCCCTTCTCTGTGTCCAACCTCCCACAGAGCTTGGTATTATCTGTGAACAGGAAGATTTTATCATTGATCCCATCTGTATTGTCACTTATGAAGATGGTAAACACTGGACCAAGCACTGTACACTGTGGGACCCCATCAGTCACAGTCCTTACTTCTCAGAATTGTCCCCTGACTGCCACACTTTGGCTTTTATCCTGCAACCAGCTTCTTTTTTTTTTTTGATAATTCCATTCTTATTAGGAGAAAAGGTTCCAGATAGAAGATCATATAAGAGAAAACAATAACAGACTTTACAGACAATATAGTTTCCCTAAGCCATTTTTACATTAGACTGAGCAAAACTGCTTCGTGAGGGTGTTCTTGTAAGGTAAAACAGTTTGTAACACCTACATGCGCCTCTCTATAAATAAATTACAATATGTAATTTTTAATGATAAACAATATCAGAGACGCTGCATTATCTTTTATAGAACACATAATTGGCCTGTATTCAACCTATACAGAATCCTGATCCTCTATACCTTACCCACAGGCTTTCTGTTGCAAATGGAAGCATCTTTTAAAAATACAGCAGGAACAGTTGATTGGCCAGTTATTTTCCAAAATCTCTAGAGACCCAAAAGGCAGCAAAAAACTTTCCCAGAGATTTTTTTCTCCAGGTATCTCTAGAGAATCTCAGGGGTAACTTGCTAAATTGACTGCTACCACTGTAGCAGCTGGGCTGCTCTGATACAATCAGATTAATGCAGCTGCAATATGCATAGTGCTGCACCCAGCCTTTTAAAAATCCCCCCCCCCCAGTCTCTAACATGTGGAGCCAGGCTGGATGATGCACACAAGAGAGTGAAAACAAGCTGTGGCACTCAGCAGGAAAACAAACAGAAATAAAGTCAATGGTAAATCCAAAATTATTTGAGTACAAGAAAGCACAGTACTTGGCCCCAGTGTTTCACCTCATAACCGTGAGGCTTCATCGGGTTTATATATATATATATATATATATAGATAGATATATATATAGATAGATATATATATATATATAGATATATATATATATATATATTTTGATATATAGACATGCAGTATATATATATGTTGATGCACAAGCAGCCTTTGAGTCATGGACCCAAGACAGAAACAATGTTCTATGTAAAGGTTTATAAGGAAGCAATACATTCTTAAAGATCCCCACGTTGGCATTTTAGCAGTTAATGCAACTGTCACAAAATAAGGAACATTTTTCTCTTGTGGGACAGCCTTTATCAGGATTCTTGCTGCCACATTCTAGGCTGGCTGAAGGTGATATGCTTCAACAGAAACACCACTATAGAGTGTGTTACAATAATTGAGCACTGATGTGGCAAATACATATTATGCATGTTATGTGTCACTTTCCATTTACAGAACAAGCACCTTGTAAGTAAAGCACTCTTCATCTCTTTGGGAGCCACAGCAATATAGACTGGTGTGAGGTCATAAAAAGTGTCTCTCGCAAAACAGATGAGTTAAGAGGCTAAGTCATTCACACGCCATCATTAATAATTTCTAGACTTGGCTAATGATAATAGATTTGGACAAGAAGGGGATTATTTTGTGCAAATATTAGTTTATTTATTAATTAAAGTGTTTCACCAAGAAAAACATACTGAGCTCAAACAGTTCATTTTCGGATGCATCCTGGGGGGAAGGGGAGAAGGGTAAATAATATATACAGAAGCACAAATGTAAACAGAGTACATATAGGATACAATATACAGATTTTAGCAGAAAATAGAAAGGGTACAAACAATAAGTGCAATATACAGTGTCAGCAGTTTGGTATAAATAATAAGTGCAATATACAATGGCAGCACACTGGAAGCTGGGGAATAAAGGAGAGGCAGAATACATCATAATGAAATTGGAATATAGGAACACGGAGAGAAGAATTAGCCTGTATGGAGAGTTATAGAGGGGAATGGGAGCTGGGAGAAAAGAGATTTTATAGGAGCACAGAGGAAGGAGACAGGGGAAGTATAAGGTGTAAAGCAGACAATGGAGGAAGGGGGAGGAAGAGCAAGACCAGGCATGTTAAGGACAGCGGCAGGAGGGGGAGGTGTGGGAGCAGAGAAGAGAGATAAAGGAGGATTTAAACTCAGCAATAGTTCTTGGACTTTGTCACAGTGAGCCTCCCCAAATTCATGGAATAGATTTTGAGCCTCCCCCAAAACCTGAAATAATCTTGGGCCTCCCCAAAGTAAAATAACATACTGTACTTTGCGCAGTACACCATGAATAAATTGAAACCCCTTTGAGTACTTGGCTCACATTCAGTTCTTTCATTCAGTTCGTTGTCTTATACTGATGTGAAGCCTTTGAAAAAGAGCTCCTGTGCTCAAAGGTGTTGTCTGAATAACAAATAAATAAAATAAATATTATTATTCAGCTTATTGTACCCCCGGACAGCCTACTTGCTCTGCTATTTTCATTCTTGAACCATTGTTACCCCTTGTTGCAGTACCTTCATGGGTCAGACTACTTTTTCTGCTTCCTCTCTATATGAAATAACCCTCCTACATAATTTGCATCTCCCCCTCCTTCCCTGCTCCTAAGCAACTTCTCTGGGATTACTTGGCTCCTTCCTACTATGGCTCCTAGAACTTCTATGCTCAACCCTTGTATTTGGGCTGTTCTGCCATCAGTCTACAAATTGATCAATTACCACCAATCGTTATTAGTTTATTGTTCATATTTGTTTGCACCACTGTTCATTGTGTATTTCTTGATTGTTTTGCAGTTACCTTTTGAAATGTATTTCACTACCTACCCTTCCACAGGTACACCTGAAATGAGCTTTGGCTCATTCACCTTCCCTTGTCACCTATTAGTAAATAAATACATAAAATTCACCTACTATTATCTTCTTTCAGTTTGCTTCATCTCTTCACACAAAATACATAAAACTCAAAATTTAAATACAGTACTTTTTCAGACTTGCTTGAGCCTCCCCTGGAAAAGGTTGGGGCCTCCCCAAGGAGGCTGGCCTCACCATTTGAGAACCCCTGGTTTAGAGGGAGCAGAGAAAATGTTTAAAGGGAAAGAATTCCAGAGTTTAGGAAAGCAGAAAGAGAAGGCTGATTGGCCAGCGAGAGTTTTATGGGACAGGAGCTTGAGGGAGTGAAACCCAGCATTTCAAAGGGAGTAGGAGGAGGGGGTGGAGGGAGACAGTCAAGATAGGGGGTAGAGAGGAAAGCCATAATTTTGATGTGAAGAAGGTACAGTGGGACAGATTCAATCCTCCAGGGAAGGGAGGGAGAGAGCAAGTAAAAAGAAACACAGCAAATATACTTCACTAAATTCAAAAGTAGCTGGAAACCTTAGCTGTGTCAGGCATCTTACCAAACTCAAATTGTATGGCATAGTGATGGATGCTGCTGTAGATAAAGTACAAGAGAAGGAGGGTGGTGGAGTCCTGAAGCAGAGTTTTCATATAATTTAATTCACTTGTTCAGCAAACAAATATATAAATTTGGTTAAACTTTTGAGTAATGTTAGTTTTGGCCATTGACACTCCCTCATTCAGTACTCAGACTACTCCTCATGAAGGCACCACACAGGTTGGTTGTGCAATCAAAGGAACTATTCTGGGGACGTTTCCTTCCTGAAGATGCCATTGGGCCTCAGCCCAAGGCTAAATAAACCTTAGTGGAATGCATCTAATATCACATTGCTGGAGTAGGAGGAGGAGAAATGAGCACCTGCAGGATGCTTAAAGGAAATGTCTAAGATTTCAGTAATGGCATTTTAAATACAGTAACTCATTACCTTCTTCTGGGGATAGCCATTTGAGCACAGAAAGGATTGTTTTCTGCAAGTCAACTATGGAAAGGAAGTGATCAAAAACTGCTGAACAGATGGCCAGGTAACCCTTTCAGTTCCTGACCTGCCAGCTCCTCCCCCATGCTCAGGCAGTTTGTGATGTCTAACCAGGCAAAACACAGGAGTGACACATAGAAGTCAATGGAGGATGTATGTTAAAGCAACCTTTGTTATAAATAAAAGTCATTGCTCAACTAATAGGGCACCATTAGTTGGGCAGTGACTTTCATTTATGTCAAAGGTTACTTCAGTATATACAGTACAGCATCAAACAGTTCAGAAAATGTCCTCCTTTCACTTTTGTGTGGCACACCCCTTCCCTGTGCCTGGTTAGACATCATAAAACATCTGAGTGAGATGGTGGGGCTGGCTGACCAGGAAGTGGAAGAGTTCAACTGGCTATCTGCTTAGCACAATTTTCAATCTCTTCCCTTCTGTAGTGGACTTAACGAAAAAAATTCATTTCTGGGCTCAAATGAGTGTCAGTAGCATAAGGTAATAGACAAATAGGTTCATAGAAAAAAATATGAGTTCAGTAGGCTGTGGGGCTCTTTATTGAACTTGCCACCCATGTGATCATGGGTGGAACTCATACTTCTTGTCACCCATGTATTCATCAAGACTAATTTTGAAAAGGGTAATGTTTTGACTTGTAACAATGTGTTGTGGAAGACTATTCCATAATGTTACAACCCGCTGTGTAAAGAAGTTACCTCTCCTTGATGTTCTTATCATTTTCCCCTTTAATTTTATGACTATTACTTCTAGTGTTTTTTATTCCTTCCTGTTATACCAGTTCAACAGTTTCCCTCATATATGCATTATTTATTGCCTTATATGCTAGACAAAGGTCTCCTCTGATCTGCCTATATCTAGTTGAAAGTAAGTTTAATTTCTTAAGTCTATTTCCATAGCATACATTTTTTTATTGATTTGATTTTCCTTGTGACCTTCCTTTGCACTATCTCTATAAGTTTTTAACCTCTTTTATTATGTGGTAAATTAAACTGGGAACAGTACTTTAGGTGTGGGCGAACCAGGCTTGCAAAAAGAGGCACTAAGACTTCTGGTTCCTCACTTTTAATATTGGCCAAAATTGAGCCCACTATTTTGTGACACTTTCTGACCGTTACTGTGACGTTCCTATCAAAGATCAGATTTTGCATTATTATTGTGCCTAGGTCCTTTTCTTCTCCAACTGTAATTATAACTGTGTTCAAATTTCTAAAAGAATCAAACAGGTTGAATCTGACCCTTTCAAGCACTCATAAATACAATCGAACTTTGTGCTACTTTTGTGGACTTTGGTTCATCACTATTCACCTTCACAAACCAGTGAACCAGGGATGACAGATAATGTACGCAGAGAACTGAACAGCTATTTGAATTGTAAATCACTGCCAACAATACCATGTTATCAAGTGAGGCTTCTCTTGATTCTGCTACATTCATTTGCACATTATAACACTCATCAAAGGAATTAACTATTAACAACTAGGAAGCAGTGTTTCTGAACCTTCAAAAAGTAATTAAAGGGATTTTCCCTTTTCCTGCAAAAAAATAATTAGAGTTGCCATTGTTAGGACTCAAATATAATAACATTCCGAAACTTTCTGAGTTTCAGGATATTACATTCCTTATTGCTAAAGACATTTGCATAAAAACAAGTCATTTGCCCCTTAGACTTCAGGCAGGTGATGTCATTAATGCTCAGCTTGTGACATCAGAATAAATTCTATTGCAACAGGTTGTAATGTCATAAGCATATGATTAAGACTTCACAGCAGGCATAAGCAACATGAACAGATGGAATTCTAAAGAGAAAAGCTTTTGTTTTCATGAAAATGTCTTCAAAAATAATAAATGGAAGTCCTGAAATTCAAATCTTTTGAGAAATTTTTGTAACTGAATTCTGCTGATGCCAACTGTGAATTTCGTGCTGGAAACCAGGTAAGCGTTTTAAAAGAAAACAGTTTTGACTTCAACTTGATCTTTAATCAAAATGGGAGGTACTGCAAGTGGGCATAGCGGGCCATATTGTGAGCTCTGTGAGGCTGGGCCCAGCCACTGGTGAGGAAAGAGGCCTCATTTGGAGCCAGCTTATCTAGTGGGCAAGCTGCTGGTAACAGGTGGTGCAGCCCTTTTCTCTTGCATAATCGTCTTAGTGGGCAGGCAGTGTGATTTACTGGTACAGATGCCAGGCTGTCCGCCTGACCTTGAGCACGTAAAATAAAAAATAAAAAATGTAAAGTTACATTTATTTTGAACAGAAACAACAGATTTCTTTTTTTGGGGCATTGACAGTTTAGAGCCTCTGTATCCAGTGCAGCTTCCCTGGATCATTCAGAATACATTTAAACAAGATTTCTTTTTTGCCATTTCACTTTAGTTTGGTTTGCATTACAGACAGTTCTGAACACCCATGGCCAGGGTTAGTGGGGCTTTTCCATCCAGGTACAGAATGTATTTAAACAATGTTAATAGCCATGTTTCTTTGGTCAGGCAGGGGAAGTGTCAGTTTCGTATATCTGCCTCATTGTAAATGAGGTTTTCCAAGCCTGTTGCACAAATTACTTAAACCATATCAGTATTCACTTTGTTATAATTAGGTGGGACAGGTGCCAGTTTTTTTTGCCCAAGTCTATTGTAAGAGGGGTTTTCCTGATACATTGCAGAAAGTATTTAAAATAAAGGTGCAAATTAGCAATGAACATTTTGGCCAGTACTTCTTCATTGTATGTTACACTGCCCCTTATCAGCTGTATTTTATGACATCCTTTTCAATCCCATATCGAGTCTGCCTTAGCACTTTTTTACATACAAAACAATTAAAGGAATGTGCATTTTTATATGGATTAGGCCAGGTTTTCATTAGTAGTCCCTCTTGTTTTTGAACACCCATTGTTTAACTTCACTTCCCTTGTGAAAAAAAACTGAACTAGCATGCAGCAGATAGTGCTCCCTGACCCTATTTGGCAACAGGTGTACCAAAACACCTCAGAATACTGATGAAAAATTGGTCTGAGACGTAACAGGAGTGGGACTTTCCCAGTCCATCAGGGTCGTGCTGATCGGGACTGCAACATGCCAGATGTGGCTTAGACGACTCCAGTAGCAATAAGCGCCAGGAGCCACAGATCAGTGGAAGCATTCCTAGATGGCTTTCTGGCACTATGTTTTGCAGAATCAGTAAGAAAAGGTGCAATTCTTGGCCTGGGCCTCACAAACAGGGAGAATGTCAAGGAGCATATTGTTAGGGAACCATTGGGAATGGAAGCCGTGATCACAGACACTATAGTTCAACACAGTGCTAGAGCCCATTTACACCAATTCAAGGACCAGGGTGCAGGATTTCAGAGGAATGAGGGAACTGCTGGGGGTAAACTAAAAGAGGTGGCATTGGCAGTAGGGGAAGACAGAAACTGAAGTATTATCCGGGAAGGGTTAGAAGCAGTTAGTAATCTCTACATAAGGAAGGTGGGTAAGAAAAGGAAGTGCAAGAAGCAGATGTGGTATAGAAACATAGACTTTGATGGCAGATAAGGACTGCTTGGCCCTAGTCTGCCCATTTCCCTACCTATAGGATAAGCTGCAAATCCTGGTTAACCAACAGACTGTTTCTTCCTACCCCCCCAGAAGAATTGCCTTATGTCTGCCCCATGCATTCTTGAATTCTCCCACAGTTTTAGACCCCACACCCTCCTCAGGAAGGCTGGTCCATGCATCTACCACCCTCTCTGTGAAAAAATACTTCCTCACATTGCCCCCGAGCCGTCCCCCCTCTATCTTCAAATTGTGTCCCCATGTTCTTCAACATCCTTTTTTCTGAAAGTTGCTACCCTCTTGGACTTTGTTGATTCCACTGCGGTACTTAAAAGTTTCTATCATGTCCCCCCTCTCCCTCCTTTCCTCAAGGGTATACATATTAAGCTCCTTTAGTGTCTTCTCTTATGGCTTCTCTTGCAGACCATGCACCATTTTAGTTGCCTTCTGGACTGCCTCCATCCTGTCTATGTCCTTGAGGAGATGGGGTCTCCAGAACTGGATGTAGTACTCCAGATGGGGTCTCACCAACTGTCTGTACGGAGGGATAACAACTTCCTGTTTTCTGCTGGTGATGCCACTCCCTATACATCCCAATATCCCCCCCTGCCTTCTCACATTGCTTGCCAACCATAAGGTCATCCGATATGATTACCCCCAGGTCCCTTTCCATTTTTGTTGTTGTTACTACCCCCTCCCCCATTGTGTAATCTTTCCCTGGGTTTTTGTTTCTCAGGTGCATTATTTTGCACTTCTTTGCATTAAATCCAAGCTGCCATACTTCTGACCATTCCTCCAACCTTGCCAAGTCCCTTCTCATCCTTTCCATGCCTCCTTGTGTATCAACCCTGTAGCAGATCTTTGTGTCATCTGCAAAGAAGCATACTTTTACTCCCAGTCCCTCTGCAATGTTATTTACAAAGACATTAAAAAGGACTGGACCCAATACTGAACCCTACAGTACCCCACCAGTAACAGACCTTTCTTCAGCGTGCTCTCCATTTACAATTACCTTCTGTGTCCCGCTGCCCAGCCAATGTTTTACCCAGGCTACCACCATGGGACCCACTCCCAGGCTGGTTAATCTGATTATTAATCTTTTGTGTGGGTCTGTGTCAAATGCCTTGCTAAAGTCTAGGTAGGCCATGTCCACAGCCCCTCCCTGGTCTACTACTTTGGTCACCCAGTCAAAGAAATCAATTAGATTTGTCTGACAAGACCTTCCTGCTGTGAACCCATGCTGCCTTGGGTCCTACTGTGCCCCACTGACCCCTAAGTACTCAACAATTCTTTCCTTCAGAAGTGGTTTCTTAACTTTCCCTACTACCGAGGTCACACTGACAGGTCTGTAGTTTCCTGCCTCTGTCTTGCTCCCACTTTTGTGAAGGGGAATCATATCCACCTTCCTCCAGTCCTCAGGTACCACACCATCCTCCCATGATTTGTTAAAAAGGGTAGTCAGTGGTATCACTAGTTCTCCCCTTAATTCTTTTAGAATTCTGGGGTGAATTCCATCAGGCCCCATTGCTTTGTCCACCTTCAGTTTTAGGAGTTCTTTCCAGAACCCTTTCTTCATGGAAGGACTGGATCGACCCTCTATCTGGAGTGTTTCAGCACTGGATTGGGCACCTCCCTCCTCCTGTTTTGTGAATACTGAGCAGAAGTATTTGTTCAGTAGCCCTGCTTGTTCACTGTCCCTCTCTGCCCACCCACCCTCCCTCCATTCTATTCAGCCTCACCATTCCTCTCTTTGTCTTTCTGCATTCCATGATGTACCTATAAAAGGTTTATCCCCCTTCTTAATGGAGTTGGCTATCGTTTCCTCAGTTTGGGCCTTTGCTATTCTGACATCCCTCCCTGCTTCCTTCTGCCTTAACTGGCATAGTTCCCTGTCCTGCTCCTTCTGTGTTTTCTTATACTTCCTAAATGCTATCTTTTTCTCCCTAACCATCCCCATCACCTCTTTTGAGAACCATAGTGGCTTTTTCTTTCATTTTAATTTGTTTATTTGCTTCATACAAAGGCTTGTTGCCTCTGTGATGGCAGTTCTGATGTTTCCCCATTGGTGCTCTGCCCCTCCTTCTAGCCTGTTTGCTAGTGCTTTTCTAAGGCACTCTCCCATCTTGCCAAAGTCAGCCGTCCTGAAGTCCAGTACCCTCACTTTTGTATGGCTTGACTCTATAGCTGAGTTTATCGTGAACCACTCTGTTTGGTGGTCACTTGTTCCCAGATGGCTACCCACTTCTAGATCTGAGATCCTCTCACTGTCCCCATTTGAGAGTATAAGGTCTAAGATTGCTCCCTCTTGAGTGGGTTCCAAAACTAGCTGTCTAAGGCATACCACATGTAGGGCATCGAGAATGGCCCTGCTCTTGGATGTAGCTGCAGCAAAGGTGCTCCAGTTGACATATGGCATATTCAGGTCCCCCATCAACAGTATCTTCTCTTTCTCTGCCATCCTAAGGATGCCTTCTATCATATCCTTGTCCATTCCCTCCCCCTGAGATGGGGGTCTGTATACAACTCCTGAGCGGATTGTGGTGTCATTTCCAGTCTCTAAGGTGACCCACCGTGCTTCCTCTCCTCCCTGTTTACTCTTTTGTTCCATTGCTTTTATCCCTTCCCTTACATAGAGAGCTACTCCTCCTCCTCTTCTCTTCTCTTCTCTTCTCCCTGTCTCTCCTGTAGGTCGTGTACCCTGGTATGTTAACATCTCAGTTATGGTTCCCTGTGTACCATGTTTCTGTGACTGCTATGATATCCAGGCATCCCTCTTCCATCAAGGCCACCAGTTCAGGGAGCTTGTTGTCCAGACTATGGGCATTGGTACTCATTACCCTCCATTTCTTGATGGCCTTACCCTTTTTTTCCCCATCCCTGTCTTTATTGCCTTTGTCATTTTCTCCATTTACCCCTACCCTTCTCCCTATCGACATCTCTATCTTGGTGTTTACCTCACTTACTACCCTGATTTTAGGGGGGGGCTAGGATTTCCCTGCTCCTTTTCAGTGCCTCCCCCTTGGCTGGTTTAAATGCTTGCCAATGAAGTTTTTAAACCTATCACCTAAGATCCTGGTTCCCCTCCTGGACAGATGCAGACCATCATGCCAGTATAGGCCTGTATCACTCCAGGTGGACCCCCAGTCCCCAATGAAGCCGAATCTCCGAGCTCTGCACCAGTTTTTCAACCACTGATTGAATCCCATGGTGTGGAGCACCCTAATATCACCCATGCCATAGACAGGCAGCACCTCTGAGGAGGTTACCATGCATGCTACTTGTCTAGCAAGGAGATAGGGATGTTGTTGAGAGAAAAGAGGGCAGCCTTCAAAAGGTACTGTACAACTCCAAGCAGTTGCAGCCCAGTAAAAGCAGGCTGTTCCACCACCAGGTAGTGATGATAATACTATGGCTTGTCTAAAGAAATCTATGAAAAGTGTCAAAGGCAAGGAAAGGCTTCCTTCCTCTGGCAACACAACACCATCATCTATTATGCATTACTTTCTCCCCTTGCCAGGCATAACATCTCCTCATTGAGAAGTCCCAAGAATGTCTAGGCCACAATGTGGAAATGACATTTCAAGATAAACATCTCATTCACAGCCAACAAAGGATGTCAATGCGGTCGTCCTTGAATAAGGCTGCCTAGGAAGATATCATCCTTTCTCCACTAAGCATGTATTTAGAGATGTGTGTGCAATTATGAACAACAGAAGAAAGAAGTTTCTCCACTATGAATGTTGAGAGGCTTGTCTTTCTATAAGTGAGGCTGTCCTCTCTACTAGATTTGTGGAAGACAACAGTACTATAGTAAAGTTGCAGGGCAAAGATGATGATGGGGATAAGGGTTCCTGTTGCCATTAGTAGTCTGCTACTTTTAAAGCAATGTATCTCTGTGCAGCATTCCTTGTCTCCTTCCTTACTCGTACTGCACACTCTTACCAAACCAAATTTCCTATGCGCACCTCCCTGTTGCACCCAATGGTAAAGAGCTCTTTCCCTCTAGCCAGCAATATGCCACAACATGCAACATGTCACATTTATGAACCACTGGCAACCTATCCAGTCAGCTACTGTGTCTGCTGTCTGCATCACCCAGTCAGAAATATGGTGAAACCTGCCACACTGCATGGTTTTGGGAATCACTGGTAGCATACCTTGTGGGCAGCTGCATTTGAAATGTTCTACCTGAATCAGCCAGCAATATGCTGCAACAAGCCATGTGGGCATTATTTTGGGAACCACTGATGGCCTACCCTGCGCACTGTTGCATCCACATTTGTCTACCTCATCCAGCAAGCATGTCACGTGAGCATCATTTTTGGATTTCTTGGCAGCCGATTCTGTGGCCTGTTGCATCTACTATCTCTCTCTTACAGCCACCAATCAGCTGCAATATGCAACTTCAGCACCACTGGCAGCCCAACTTGTGGGTCTCTGCACCTATTGATATCTACCTCATCCGGCGAGCAATATGCCACGTAGGCATACAGTATTGTGATATTTTTTTTAGACCTGCTTCAGCCTAACTTGTGGGCCTCTGCATTTGTTGTTATCTACATCATCCAGTCAGCTCTCTGCTGGAAATTCCACAGACATTTTTTGGAACCACTGGTGGCCCACCTCATGGGCTACTGCACCTGTTGCAACAGGCTAGAAATGGGCAACAAAGGAATTAGCCATCGGCATGGGCATGCTGCAAAACTAGTAGCTTACCACCCCAAAATAAATAGGACCAGTGGCTACCGTAACACATTTCATCATTCAGCAATGGGCTGGAAGGCAATGTCCTTTTTCCTACCTCCTGTAGGCAGCAATATATCTCATATAGCCAGCAAAATGCTGCTAAGTGCCAGTGACACAATTTTTGGAATCATGGTCAGATATGTTGCCTTTAAGAAGAAGCATTTGTCAATACCGAAAGTTTGCCACATTCATAAACGAACAGCGTGGGGACATGCTCCATAGAGTTTAATGGGGCCAATTTTTAAAAGCTTCTATTTATTCTTTCCAGTGATGGTTTTATCAAAAAAAGGCAGTCACTTAACTAACAAGGTCCTTGTTGATTAAGTGACTGCCTTTCTTTGACAAAATCATCACTGAAAATTATAAAAAGAAGCTTTTAAAAATTGCCTTCATTGAACTCTATGGAGCACATGCACGCACTGTTCGTTTACAAACATGCCAATCTCTATGGAGCGGGTCCCCATGCTGCACCTTACTGCACATGCACAGAAGCCATGGCGCTACTGAGCATGTGCAGAAGCAGCTGCATTCTACACATATTTGTTTCATCACCGAACCGTGATCAGCTGTTTGGCAGCTCTTTCCTTTCAAGTTTTCACACAGTGCCACTATTCCAATAAGTTCACAGCACGCAGGCACAGTGAATTTAATAAATTAATTTCAATGCTTCTAAAACATCCCTTCCTAGTCCCACTCCCTAAAGTAGCTATCCTCAGTCGCAGATACCCATCACATGAAGCACTCACTTGGTCTGGAACAATGGATTATGGCGTTGGGACAGTGTTTTTAAGGAAAGCAGTAAAACAGTAAATATAAATGTTTAATACAATACATATCTAACAAACCATTTTTTTACCATTTGGAAAGTTTGACATGGTCAAACCTAAGGTTTAGAAAACAAAAAAGCAAAAGGCAGTACACACAAGGATCTGCATTTATTCATTTTTATTGAACCATGTGCTTAATAAAATGAAACTACAGTAACAAAAGGAATATGGAATGTACAAATAAAAGTTACATTCGAACTGACATGACAGGAACAGCCACTACTTGACTCCCCTACTTGCCGGATGTCACTATCTCCTCATCAAGGGACCCTGACTTAGTCAAACCTAAACAAACATTAGAACTTTTCTGTGTTCAACGGCAAAGTTAAAAAAGTCAAACACTGAGATGTCTGCACATTCATAATTGTCACTGTGCTGCTTGGTACTTAACATGGTACAGTACTTACATTATTCTCAGTCTGTTAATTTATTTGGTGCAGAAGTGTTTACTTTGTTATGACCTATATGCTTAATTTCTTACATCTTTTCTTGTTTTGTAAGCCTGCATAAGAGGGTCAGCAGTGACACAGTACTGTTCATTTAGCCACAGGGACTAAGGAAGGCTTCATTCACATATTCAGGACTGTCTAGTACAGTATGCCCTGCAAGCCCATACTGTACCAGTCATTCGGCGGGCAGCTGGGTGGTATGCGGGTGGGTTGCAGCCGCCCACCGAAGATGGGGGGGTGCGGGGTGGGCAAGGGGTCCTGTATGGGTGGTAGGGGTGGGGTTGCCACTGGATCACTAGGGAATTGTATTACAGTGATCACCCGCGATCGGGGACTCGGGAGGGAGGAGGGACCGCTAGACTACCAGGGATGGTATTCTTATACATATATTGTGGAACTGGGCGGGTACCACTGGCCCACCAGGGAGTCCTACTATGGCAGTGTACTGTAATCATGGCTATGGGGCGGGGGATGCCCAGAACCCCCTCAGTGCACACGTCATGCTGTGCAGGATGCCAGGTGCAAGTTGCCAGACTGCCCAGTGCAAGGCATGCAAATGGAGCCATAATGACATGTGTGCCTTGCATATATTATGGCCTCATTAGCATGCCCTCTGCTAAATATTTTGGGTGCTGCACCCAGAACAACAGTGGTTGCACTGGCGCATCCCTGTGCTCCCCATCTGTGTCTTGCATTGGTGCAGTGCGTGCCATATTCAATGGTACTGCACCATGGTGCATCACCGTTGAATATCACCTGGTCCTGGCACATCCCAGTTGCGCCACTGTCCGGCGCAGTCTGAATATCCGGGCCCCAGTGTTTTACGCAAACACAAAGTTTCTAGGAACATGTTTCTTAAAACTGTGATTGTAACAAGTGTTTATCAATATTAAAAGATGTGTGTTTTTTATGTTGTTTAGATGTTTTATTTGGGAGCTGTATTTTTAAAGTTTACTAGTTTTCTCTTGAGAGTATTTGTAAACAAAAAGAGACATGTACAACGCATGAGTTATTATAGTTGTTGAGCTTATAGGTTGCATGATTCTGCAGTGCTGGACCATTAAGCAACCTTTTCTGTTCAAGCAAGTGTTAAAAGTGAAAAATACAAAGGTGATGGAACATTGTTCAAAAATGCTGGTACTCTCACATACATTGTTAGTACTTCTCTATGATACACACCATGTCATTGGATTATATACTATTGTGGACCTGAATAAAAATTAATTCTATGACATTCACAGTGCCACTGGATTATATACTATTGTGAACCTGAATAAAAATTAATTCTTGCCCACAGCTACCATATTAAAACAGAAATTGTTTGAACTTTAGCATCTAATGTGACAATGCTATAAAAATGGGGCTAGTTTTTCAAATCATCTGAGACTCCTTTCCTTCCCCCCCTTGCTCCCGTCTTTCCTCCCCTGCAGTCTCCCACTCATTTCCTGTAATGAGCAACATATTGTTTTTGCTTTGTTTGTTCACTGTGCACTTTCTAAGCTCTTCATATGCACCACTCTGCACTTTATTGTACCACTGAATTTGTCTGTGCTACATATTTTCATTTGTTCCCCTCCTCCTGGGTCACACCTAGAAATGAACCTCGGCTCAGTGTGCCTTTCCCAGTCACCAATTTTCAAATAAATACATAAAATGGACTAAAATAGTTGCCATACTTTACAAACTTTGTCTAAACTGTAAAGCCCATTCTCAGAAAGTTAAGATCCTCCACCAGACTTACATTACAAGGACATAAAGCAAATTTATAACTTCCTAACAGATGGGTGATTTACATAGTAGATTGCCTGGATGCATCTGATGGAAAATGAGCCTTGTAAATGTAACTGCAATTAAAAAAAATAGCTTGCAAGACATAAGCTTTTGTGAAAATGTAACCCCTGGTGTTTGGTTTAAATTTTAAAACTGTTATTTGCTGGTGACCATTGCTTCTAGCAGGAGGAAGGAGCTACTGGTATAACTAAAACTTCCACTGGGACTAAGAACCAGATCTCTTGAACTTGCACCTTCAATTTAGGGTAAAAAAAAAAGGAGTTGGTGTGTTTGTCAGAGGTAGCTGAAATAATTTGTTATCTGTTATCTGTGTACTTATCTAGGTGCTTGTCACAGGTGTCAGAAGGGAATTGTTATCTGTGAAATTAACTAAGGCCCCGTTCACACTACACCACTTGCGCCCGTAACGGATGCAATCCGTTATGGCAGCGAGTGGTGCGAATTAGCCACACCTACCGGCGGTAGTCCGCTACGGACCGGCACCACCGTCCACGTAATGATCCGGGCGACTACAACGGTGCCCGATTCCACACGTAGATCGCGCTGCGCTTTGAGCCCTGCAGGGGATCAGCACAGTCCACACTATCAGCCAGTAACAGTCCCAGGGCGGGATCGAAAGATGATCCAGAAACCACTTCAAAGGTGGTTTCACAACGGTTACGAAAACGCTTTCCTGTAATGTTACCAGTGTAAATGTACGCCGTTACCGATGCGGTTTACACCCTCTGTAACGTTACAGAAGGGTTTTCCGGCTGCAGTGTGGACAGGGCCTTAGTGTAGAAAGATTTGCAAAGTAGGGGGAGTGGCTTAGCTAGAAGGAGCCAGGTTAAGACCAGATATAAACACTGCCCTGGATAGCTTCTGCCAGAGAAGAGACAGAACACCAGGAGGAAGAAGCTACTGGTATAGCTAAAACTTCTCTACTGGGACTATGCTTCCCTCCACGCCCCTACCCTAAACCAGTTCTACTTTTATAGGCACAGGATTTAACTGACAACAGGAACTTCCTGTTTGGGAGCAGGAAGTGAGTGATCACAGAGCCACCAAAAAGTCACCATCCTAGAAGGGCAAGAGTAGCTCTCCATCCCCCCCAGCTGCTGGAGGTCTGACTCTGAGCAAGTAAGGAGACTACTGAGAAATATAGGAACTTCTTGTCTCAGAATAGGAAGATCAGGAGCTAAAAGGGTTCAGAGGCAGTAAGTAAGTAGGGAGAGAAAAAATAAATTAATAAACAGAGGAAAGAGTAAGTATTCCAAATAACAGTTAGGGGGCCAGAAAAAAGACATGATGGGAGTGGTGCAGTGCAGTGGCTGTGGAGCAGCAGTCTTCCAGGAGATGTTCTGGAGGATGCAGTGTTGTCCCATCTGCAGACACCTCTCTGGGCTGAGAGAGGAAGTTGCTCATCTCCAGGCTGAGTTGGCCAGGATTTGTGGGACCTCCTCTCCCACCCAGGGACCACCAGGGTCACTACCGTTGCCTCAGAGATTGCCAAGAAAGAGCAGTGGTTGAACCACAGTGGGCTCGGGGAAGGTGAGGGTGGTGGAAAAGAGGCACACCCTCCAGTTGTACCGCTCCACAATTTGTATGAAGTTCTGGAAAAGTGTGGTTCCTCTATGAGGCACCCACAGTGGAGATGAAGGAGAATGCTGGGAACCTCCACAAAGGAGACCCACAGGAGGGTGGCATGGGACCCCACAGGGGAAGGAAACAACTCCTGGTGGGGGACTCCATTGTTAGGAAGGTAGAACTGGGGAAGGAAGGGGAGAGGGAGGTAAGGTGCCTGCCTGGCGCCATGGCTTGGAGGGACAGGAAGCGAATCCTCAGGATCGCAGGAGCAGCAGCACAGGGGAAGGAGCTGGATGTCATTGTCCACCTAGGGACAAATGACCTGGCTAAGAAAGGGATCAGAGCAGTGCAAGAAACATTTGTGGAGATGGGGAGGGGCCTTAGACAAATAGCACACATGGTAACATTCTCAGAGGTGCTGCCTGTCTATGGCACAGGTGAGGCTAGGGTGCTCCACACCATGGGATTCAATCAGTGGTTGAAAAACTGGTGCAGAGCTCAGGGATTTGGCTTCACTGGGGACTAGGGGTCCACCTACAGGGATGCAGGCCTATACTGGCATGATGGTCTGCATCTGTACAGGAGGGGCACCAAGATCCAAGGTGATAGGTTTAAATACTTCATTGACAAGCATTTAAACTAGCCAAGGGGGGAGGCACTGGAAAGGAGCAGGGAAATCCTAGCCCACCCCCAAAATATCAGGGTACTAAGGGAGGTAGACACCAACATAGGGATGTCGATAGGGAGAAGCACAGGGGTAAATGGAGAAAGTGACAAATGCAATAAGGACAGGGATGGGGCAAAAAGGGGTAAGGCCATGAAGAAATGGAGGGTAATGAGTACCAATGCCCATAGTCTGGGCAACAAGCTCCATGAACTGGTGGCCTTGATGGAAGAGGGATGCCTGGATATTGTAGCAGTCACAGAAACATGGTACACAGAGAACCATGACTGGGATGTTAACATACCAGGGTACACAACCTACAGGAGAGACAGGGAAGGCAGAAGGGGAGTAGCTCTCTATGTAAGGGAAGGGATGAAAGCAACTGAACAAAAGAGTAAACAGGGAGGAAAGGAGGCACTGTGGGTCACCTTAGAGACTGGGAATGGCACCACAATCTGCACGGGGGTTGTATATAGACCCCCATGTCAAGGGGAGGGAATGAACAAGGATATGATAGAAGGCATACTTAGGATGGCAAAGAAAAGGGAGATACTGTTGATGGGAGACCTTAACATGCCAGATGTTAATTGGAGCACCTTTGTGGCAGCCACAATCCAAAAGCAGGGCCATTCTTGATGCCCTTCAGGTGGCATGCCTCAAACAGCTAGTTTTGGAACCTACTCCTGAGAGAGCAATCTTAGACCTCGTACTCTCAAATGGAGACAGTGAGAGGATCTCAACTCTAGAAGTGGGTAGCCATTTGGGAACAAGTGACCACCAAACAGTGTGATTCACGATAAACTCAGCTACAGAGTCAAGCCATACAAAAGTGAGGGTTCTGGGCTTCAGCAGGGATGACTTTGGCAAGATAGGAGAGTGCCTTAGAAAAGCACTAGCAAACAGGCTAGAAGGAGAGGTGGCGCAACAATGGGGAAATATAAAACTGCCATCACAGAGGCAATATGCCTTTCTGTGAAGCAAATAAACAAATCAAAATCAAAGAAAAAACCACTATGGTTCTCAGAAGAGGTGGCGGTGAAGGTCAGGGAGAAAAAGATAGCATTTAAGAAGTATAAGGAAACACAGAAGGAGCAGGACAGAGAACTATACCAGTTAAGGCAGAAGGAAGCAGGAGGGTAGTCAGAATAGCAAAGGCACAAACTAAGGAAAAGATAGCTAACTCGGTTAAGAAGGGGGATAAAACCTTTTACAGGTATATCAGGGAGCGTAGAAAGACAAAGCGAGGGATAGTGAGGCTGAATAGAATGGATGGTGGGTGGGCAGAGAGTGACTGTGAAAAGCAGGGATACTGAATGAATACTTCTGTTTAGTATTCACAAAAGAGGAAGTGGGGGAGGTGCCTAATCCAATTAACAGAAGCACTCTGGAGAGGGGGATTGATCCCATTTCTTTCACAGAAGAAAGGGTTCTGAAAGAACTCCTAAAACTGAAGGTGGACAAAGCAATGGGGCCAGATGGAATCACCCCAGAATTCTAAAAAGAATTAGCAGAGGACTAGTGACACCACTGACTACCCTTTTTAACAAATCATGGGAGGATGGTGTGGTACCTGAGGACTGGAAGAAGGCAGATGTGATTCCCCTTCGAAAAAGTGGAACCAAGACAGACGCAGAAAACTACAGACCTGTCAGTTTGACCTCTGTGGTAGGGAAAGTGATGGAATCACTTCTGAAGGAAAGAATTGTTGAGTACCTAGAGGCCAGTCGGACCCAGGACCCAAGGCAGCATGGGTTCACAGTGGGAAGGTCATGTCAGACAAATCTATTTGATTTCTTTGACTGGGTAACCAAAGTAGTAGACCAGGGAGGGGCTGTGGACATGGACTACCTAGACTTTAGCAAGGCATTTGACACAGTCCCACACAAAAGATTAGTAGTCAAAGTAACCAGCCTGGGAGTGGGCCCCAGGGTGGTAGCCTGGGTAAAACATTGGCTGAACAACAGAACACAGAAGGTAATTGTAAATGGAGTTCACTCTGAAGAAAGAGGGGTTACTAGTGGGGTACCGCAGGGTTCAGTACTGGGTCATGTCCTTTTTAATGTCTTTATAAGTGACACTGCAGAGGGACTGGAAGGAAAAGTATGCCTCTTTGCAGATGACACAATGATCCGCAACAGGGTTGATACGTGGAAAGGATGAGAAGGGACTTGGCAAAATTGGAGGAATGGTCAGAAGTATGGCAGCTTGGATTCAATGCAAAGCAGTGCAAAGTAATGCACCTGGGAAACAAAAACCCAGGGGAAGATTACACAATGTGGGGAGGTAGTAACAACAAAAAAAATGGAAAGAGACCTGGGGGTAATCATATCAGATGACCTTAAGGTTGGCAAGCAATGTGAGAAGGCAGTAAGGAGGGCTGGGGGGATACTGGGATGTATAGGGAGAGGCATCACCAGCAGAAAACAGGAAGTTGTTATCCCCCTGTACAGACAGTTGGTGAGACCCCATCTGGAGTACTGCATCCAGTTCTGAGACCCCTATCTCCGCAAAGACGAGACAGGATGGCGGTAGTGCAGAGGAGGGCAACTAAAATGGTGCAGGGTCTGCAAGAGAAGCCACACGAGGAGAGACTAAAGGAGCTTAATATGTATACCCTTGAGGAAATGGGGGGGCATGATAGAAATGTTTAAGTACCTCAGTGGAATCAACAAAGTCCAAGAGGGTAGCATCTTTCAGAAAAAGAGATGTGCAAGAACAAGGGGACACAATTTGCAGATAGAGGGGGGACGGCTCAGGGGCAATGTGAGGAAGTATTTCTTCACAGAGAGGGTGGTGGATGCATGGAACAGCCTTCCTGAGGAGGTTGTGGGGTCTAAAACTGTGGGAGAATTCAAAAATGCATGGGACAGACATAAGGCAATTTTTGTGGGGGGGGTAGGAAGAAATAGGCTGTTGGTTAAATAGGATCTGCAGCTTATCCTCTAGGTAGGGAAATGGGCAGACTAGGTGGGCCAAGCGGTCCTTATCTGCCATCAAAGTCTATGTTTCTATGTTTCTGTAAAACAACGGTCAAAGTATGGTACATGAGGGCTTTAAAGAAATATCAGAGCTTTGAAATGTAACTGTTTTCAGAGAAACCTTGCCCAGTTTCCACGCAGAAAGCATCAAGAAAGGATACTGGGTCCCTTGTATACTATTTACTATGCAGCCCTCAACTGCAGATGTCTTGTTTCATACAGCTTTATACCCATTAGTGGGTGAGGGGGTTGGGCAGGGACAACGGGAAATCAAGTTCTTTTTTATTAATGTACTCCGATGTTTGATCATACTGTACATGCCGGCCATCCCTGTTAAACACATTTGCCCAAACCATTTGTATCCATCAAGATGTTGTGCACAGTTGTGCACCCCCAAAGTGAGTTCACTAGATGCTGGTACCATTTTAGAATATAGCATGACATGTCCTCCTTGCATGATAGTGCAATAAACAAATCAACGCACAGCCAACATCATCATAATAGGGCTTCTTTGTTTTTTCTTCAGTTTGTTTAAAATGTCATTTCAACTCAGCTCTGTGACTTCTGCTCAGAGTCACTGACCTATCAGCGTAAATATCTTAATTAAATATTAATGACAATGTAATGCAGTTTCCTTGCACACCAGTCATGTGTTTCCCAAGTCCCATTCTGCCTCCCTGAGGGATAGAAAAGGTATATCTAAAATGTAATTGACTTACAATGAATGTAAAGAGCTTCTCCATGCCGAGTGACCAGAGTCATTATGAGAAGTCAAAACTGTTGGTCAAAACTGGAGCCAAACCTTTGTATACTGTATTGCAAACTTATAATATTTTTAAGGCTGAAATAACCATTTGAAATAGAAGTGTTTGAAATACCTATGCTGCAGTATCATTCTTAATCAGAAAGTGTTAAGATTTTGTAAGGCCTTACTTTGAATGTGCAGTTTGTGTCCATGAGTGCATGTGTATGCCCAGTATGTATATTTAATAGACTGTTACTTCTGATGAAATCCATACAGCAAGTCATATGATTAAGCAACTTCATTTTAAATTCAAACTATGAACTCAGCCATTGCTTTGTTTACACATTGACTGCAACGTTGATTGGGAAGTCTCCTTTATCAGAGGCTAGGATGGACCTCTCTGGCAGTTAGAAGAAGGCTTCATAAGATTTTTTCATACAAATGTGTTCTGGGATAGTTGCCAGATTACTTAATGGAATGTGTAACAATTCACAAAGCGAATGTATCTGTGTGTACAGCAAACCTCCTTGAGTCAGACGTTCCTTGTGCCAAAACTGTGAGGTCTTCCAACTTCTTCAATCATTTCATTCCTGCTACATGAAGCTCACTGCCAGCTTGTTTTCATAGGGCGGATCTTAAATTTCAAGGCTAAAAAAAGGTACCTGTCTACTTTGTCAAACTGCCCTTATTAGCCATGTTAGTACTAGCGACTGTTATTGTCATGATTTTTAAATGAAGGTGCATTTTTTGTATAACAGAGCTGAATGCATTTTTAATTATGTAAGATTTTCTAACAACTGTTAACTAGTATTTTCTTTATACTGATTATTTGTGTAGCTTGTCGTAGAATGGGGTCCCCACTGCTGATGATCATTGCTCAGTGGGTTTCAACCTTGAAATAAAAATTAAATGAATTGAAATGAAAGATTTTAGTTGTTGAAGATGAAGGGCATCATACTTCTGAACTAACCCTGCAGGGAGCCCACAATTTCAAATCCCAAATTCTCCCTCTCTGCCTGTGCCCCCCACATCACAATTTTAAGAAAGAATTTCAAAGCATCTCCTGCCAAACCTTTTCGTTCTTGGTAAGTATTCCTTTAAAACTTTATTTAGTTTTGCCAAGATTACAGTAGTTTTTAATGTTATTCTGATTTAAAGAACAATAGTACTGAGTAGACTGTAAGGGTACAACATAATCTTTAATTTACTTTCTGCACCTTTAAGGTTATACTTTTTGAGGAGATCATACCTCTCAACCTTTCCTCACTGAAATGAGGGACAGGGACACTCAAAATGAAGGACAACCAGAAACGCCCACCCTCATAATGATGAATACATCCTTAAACACAGAAATACAGGCTCAGAATACTTTAGAAACCACTGTGTTTACTTGTACAAAGTTTTTTTGGTTTTTTTTATTTCCTATCTTAGAATATTATGAATTTCTGCTTAAAATGTTTAATTTATAGTGCATTTTCTGTGTGGGCAGCACTTTTTCCATGATGAAGAGATGCGGGACAGAGATATTGTTGAGATGTATAACGAGGGATGTCCCTCACAATCAGTGACAGCTGAGAGGTACAGAGGAGATGCTAACTCAGTTCTGTGAAAAATACCAAATGTCAAGATCTGCAGTTGGTACAGTAACTCCTCCAGATGAAGTCCAGCCAGTTGATGCTGGAATTCAAATTAATGAAATCTGGGCTCTCTTAATCAATGACAGCTGTATAAGGCAGCAGTGAGCGAAGAAGTGACCCGGTTTGCAACGTGTTTCCCCTATGGACAAGCACTTTTAGAGAACATTCTCCGTAATGCAGCCGAAAAGGGAACGAAACTGAAAGCTAAGGACTACCACCGCCAAAAAAAATGCTGCAACTGCTAGAACTTATGCTACTTATGTGGGGGAGTATGGATTTAATTTCGCAGGAGCTCACAGGAGCCCATTTCCATCACCTCTTAAAAAAACTGCATGATAGTTCCACCACCTCTGTCATCCTTCTCCATTGACTACTATAAAAGTTCCACCACCTACAAATCTAAATATAAGAGTTCTCCCACCTAGACATTTCAAATTTAACAACGGAGGGGGCGCGTTGAATAATCTAAGCCATTGCATTTATTTAAAGTCTGCTCATTTAATGTCCAGTTTAAACTAAATGGGCAGGGGAGCTTGCTAGACAAACTGCATGCAAGGAAATGCTCCATCCTGCCCAGTGTGCAGATGTGTTTCCCACTTTTCCTTTTACTCACACAACTGCGGCCGCCTGTCGAAAAGTGGTGAGCCCTACCTGTACCAGCCGAGTCCACGCCCGTAGTGCCTGTCGAAAAAGTGCGGCTCCGCACCCAGGGCTCTCACGTCAGGATGAAGCCTCAGGAACTCCAGCAGAGCCCGCGTGCCGCCCTTCTTCACGCCGATGATAAGTGCGTGCGGTAACCTGCGCGCGGCCACGCAGTCCTTTGCGGCGCTGCCGCTCGCGGGCTCCGAGGCTGATCCCGCTGTCACGAGGGAGGCTACCCCAGGCTGTGACGGTGCGGCACTCCTCCCGTCCCTAGCGCTCCAGTCCAGTGGTGCCGTCCAGTTCGCCCCGTCCTGAGGAGGGAAATCGGCTACTGCCCGGTGATGAAGGTGCGAGCTCACTTCTTGCTCAGCCACTTCCAGCTCGTGCTCGACTCCCGCGAGGTCCAATGGGGCAGAGATACAGCAGCTCGCCAGAAAGTAAGATAGAAACAGGGACAGCGTGAGCACAGAAAGCATGACCAGAATGACTTGCAAAACCCTCCCGAGAGCGGAGGAAAAGTTGGGATGTATGGACTGCGCATTAAAAGCCATCCCTCAGCCAAGTGGACCTTGATAGCCATTCTAATAAAGTGAGAATTAATCCATCTCGGGACCATGGTCCTGGAAGTTGCATTTTTCTACCTGCATGAACAGCCAATACTGTAAAAACACATATTTTTATTTTCCCCAACAGCCAGTCGCAGGTTACTTCTAGTTCCAGGCAGATTTGTTATTCGGGAGTTGATTTACTTGAAACTAGCGCAGCTAATGTTGTGGGAAGGAGCCATGTCCGTTATTACTAGGCTGTTCCTTTGCGGCCACTCGGCAACTAATGCAGTTGTGACAGGGCGAGGCGAGAGGAAGGCAGGGGATTCTCTGATGGGGGTCTAGTTGTCACAGCATCGCTGAGGAACTCTGCTGCATCCCTCCTCCACAGGCGTGTCGCCGGCGTCTTGCACTCATTGATGAAATAGATTCCCGCCAGCTGCTTCAGCACCGCGTACGCTCTCATTGGCGAAGAGGTGGAGCCACCACGCTACCCGAAACCAACTGGTCCAGCAAGCAGCGACCTTAATGGTTCACTAAATGGACCAAACAACTGACTGGACCAGTGTAACATTAATAAACCGTGTGCGATCTGGACTGTTCAGACAAGTGCAATGCTGAATTGAAGCCCAGCATTGTTATTGTGCAGTCGGTGTCCATCAGTGCATAAGACCGATGTGATTTTTGTTGAAAATTGGTTTCAACCAAGATAGTCCCATGAGATATCATGTATCATCCCGGCTTCGTTTGGGGACTGTGGCTCTGGGAGGCAGCGGCAGGTGAAAACATATTTTTGGGTCATTCATTGTAAGAATGCACACAGTACAGCATATGGTAGTGTAAACAGTATTCATGCAAAACAAATACATTTTATTAGCATTTAGGATTGAAACACGAGCTATAAAAGCAGGGAAATGTGATATTAGGGTGACAGTTTCTTTCGGCCATTGTAGATATGTGGTGTAGTGTTACTCTGGGTTTGAATGATTGTGTCAGTATCTTAGCCAGACACTGATTGATGTTTACGCACACGCCAATGTTTCGAGAGAGAGAGAGAGAGAGAGAGAGAGACAGCATTATGGTAATGCCAATGCTGTTTTGAGAAATTAGTCAAACACTACACCACCAATCCACTATGATAGTTACCCTAATGCCACCTTTCCCTAACTTTGTACTTCAACCCTAAGTCAAATATCTAATTGTTGTGCATGTGCAATAAATTTCTATATTGTTTTAAAAGGGTGCTTAATGTATTGACAATGCTGGTCAAGGCATTTTCAATACAGTACATTTTCATCGATTCATAGAAGTGTGACGGCAGAAAATGACTGAACTAGGCCCACCAAGTCTGCCCATTTGCCCAGCTATCTGCTTGGACCTGTACCTCCCCCCTTAACACTCCCATGTGGTTGTCCCATGCCCTTTTCCCTCCACTGTTTCCTCTCCAACGACTGCCTCTGGGAGTTTGTTCCACTTTTCTACTACTCTCTCTCTGTGTAATAGTATTTTCTAATGTTACTCCTGAACTGCCCCCCCTTACCTGCAGGCCATGCCCCCTCGTCCTCTGATTTCCCTTCATCTTGAATATGCTCCCCACCCAGCACCCTGTTTATACTTTAAGGTACTTGAAAGTCTCAATCATGTCCCCCCCTCCTCTGCTCTGGCGAGTACATGTTCAGATCTCTCAACCTTTCTTCATAGAATAGGTGGCGTAACCCTTTTACCATTTTTGTCACTCTCCTCTGAGCCCTCTCTATCCTCCCCACATCCTTCCTGAGATGACAAGTAGCCCATGGTGTTCACTGGCTTTCTACAAACTCACCCAGCCCCTGTGACAAACAACCAGTCCTAGGTTTTCAGTGGACCCCCATCACCTCCCCCAATCAAGTAGTCCCTGGTGTCTTGTGGCACTCCCTCTCTTACACTGCACCAATCTAGAGAATCCCAGGCATCCAGTGGCACTGCCTCACCCTGTAGTAATCCAAGACCTCCCTGACATGTAGTGGTGCTCCTCCGTTACCCTGCCCCATTCCAAGTAGCACCTGCTATCCAGTGACATCACTCTGCCCCAACCAAGAACTCCCTGGCATCTAGTGGCATCCTCTCACCTTGCCTAAATCCAAGTATTCCCTGGTGGCACTTCTTCCTCTAACCTTCCCCAATCTTTGAAAATACTCAACTGAACACCTGTTCTGATATGCACTCACTCACTGACTAGATTTTCTCCTCTCACCCTCAATGCAGTACCTCAGCTGACACCCTACCAGACTTCTTTAGTGACTATCATGTCTGCTGTGTCCATAAAATTCAGTGTAACAATGTCCCTCAAAGTACATCTGGGCTAGGTCTCTCAGGTCCTTCAACTTTACAGCCTTCCTAGATGATCTTTGATGAATGTTGATTGATCGCATTTTGCTATATCCTCAGACAGAAATTATGCCCTTTCACTCTTCCACTCAGTTTTCTGTTGTATGGGACAACCATGCCCTCATAGGAAGTCTCATGTTCATGGGACCTACAGTATCTTACTTGCATTTCACAAGATTTTATCACCCTCTTCAGGGAGCACGGCTTTGCTTTGTGCCTCCATAAGTCATGTGGCTCCCCTGTGGACCTGTATAGATAAAAACAGCTCTAAAATACAAGCACCAAGGCTACTGGAGTAGCAAAGGGCAGGCAAACTACTTTAAAGCCAACATACAGTGACTTTAATTCCCCCATTAATTCTGGCAGGCCGTTCACTCCACTTGCAACCCTCACTCTCAATCTCAGTTAGCCACTCCCCTCCTGAAGCTTGGGGGGGTTCCCTATCTCCCACTCACCTGAAGTTTCTTCCACTTTTGTTTCACTACCTGTCATCCCTGTTCCTCCCCATCCACACACCCTCCACTCCTCCCTTTCCCACTCCTCTGAACTCCTTCCTCTTTTTCTCCCCCATCACTCAATCCTCTACCCTCTTTACCATCCTTTCTCTAAATCCTGCTAAAGGTCATAGCCCAGATGTCCTTAACACAAATCTCTGGCACCTATCTGTTCATGCTAGGCATGGGATAGAATGAAAAGAATAGTGGTTGCCCAGAGTTATAAGACCAGGGAGAAGAATGGGGATACGACAGGATGGCTACTATCCTGGAGGAACAATAGGTTCCAGGGAAGGTTCCAGGGATTATAGGGAATATGGGCAGACTGGATGGCCCTCTTTTTTTTTCTGCCATCATGGCCTGTGTTTCTATTATTACCCCTTTACTAACCTCCTCAACCTTTCCTATCAACTCAGGTCTGCGCCCCATGAATGGAAGATTTTTACTTATTTTACAATTTTTGGCCAAAAATGGTACACTAGCCGAGACTTGTTTCCTGGTGCATACTGGGAGCACTGGGAAGTTAAGTGACTTGTTTATGGTCACACTATGCAAGCGGAGCCTGTGGGATTCAAACCCAGTTCTTCAGGTTTGCAGTTCAGTGCTTTTAACCATTATGCTGTACTGCCTCCTGACGATGGCCAAGATCCTCCCCTAACAAAGGTGGTGACTCTGCTTCTGGGAATTACCATCTTATATCTCTCATCCCTACCCTAGCTAGATTCCAAGAAAAGCTTGACCCCTCCAAGCTCACCTGTTTTTGGACTCTTCCAATTTGCTCTTCTCCTTCTAGTCAGGCTTTTGCAAGACACCGTCTCCTCCCTCTTCTGGTTCACAGATTTCATCCCGAATGGGATAGATCAGGGTTATTGTTCAGCTGCTGTATTAAATGACCTTGCAGAGGCCTTTCAAATGGTAGATGCCCTCTCTTCCTGGATACATTGAGGGGGACAGGACAATCTGATTCTTCAGTCAGATGGGTTCTCTCAGATCAATATCAGTTGGTACAGCTACTGTATGTAACACCTTATCTCCTCCCCTTCCCCAGCAACTCTGGTGTCCCCCAGGGCTCCACTCATGGGCACATCCTCTTTTCCATCATATTAGTTACCTCCCCGCAGCTGTGTTGAGCTAAACATACATATATATGCTGGTGACACAGTGTTTTCTTTCACTGGTGCCTCAGCTTCTGAATGGTAATCATCACTCCAGTGTGACTTTGACAATGCCCAATGCTGGTTCTACTAAAACCAGCTTGTGTGGAATGCCAAAAAGACAGTATCCATGTCCTTCAGCACTAGGCAAAAACTTGCTAGACTAACCATTACCCCAACTTTTAAAACCCTGGATGGTGCCCCACTTGAAGAGTCTCCCTCTTCAAGTACATTGGTATGTGGCTTGGTAGAATCCTGGATGTCACACATATAGATGACATCCAAAAGAACGTCTGCCCCAGACTTAGTACCGTCTAATGCAAGAAAGCTTCCTTCCCCCTCCCAGTCTGCCATGACATCCTCCACAAAATGATCCTGCTAGTATTTGACTATGCTGATGTGGTTTATGGAACTTTTACAAAGTCCTCCCTAGCTATGCTGAACTCTCTCTCTCTCTGTCTCTTTCTCTCTCTCTTTTTCTCTCTCTTTCATTCTTTCTGTTGTTTCACCTCCAGCTCTCCTCCCCTTACCCACCACTGCTCCCTCTATCTAATCCTGTCATGCCCTTCTCATGAGTCCCAGTGACTCTCCCTTTACCTCTCATTCTCTAAGTACTGGTACTCTTCTCTTCCCCATTCCACTCTACACTGCTGTCCTTTATCTGTTGTTTCATCCTACTCACTCTGCTCTGCTGACTCATGCACCCTTCATATCCCCTGCTGCAGAACCTCCATTGGTCAAACTGCTTTTCACCCCTTTTTCCTTGATTGCCTTCTACTTTTGCCACCTGATGTATTGCTTTTGTAGCATATTATATTTTGTGCTCAATTTTATTTGCCTCTTATTTGCACTGTGCATTACTATGGACTGTGACTATTTACTTACTTATATTTTTGAGCATTTTACTCTTATTTTACCTTTGTATCTATTGTATTCTGGACATCTACATATTATCTCCCATGTACCCCTTCTGCCAGATCATACCTGGAAATGAGCTGTGACTCATGGTCCTTTTTCCTGGTCATCAGTTTATAAATAAAGAACGAATGAATGAATTAATGGAGAAAGAAAATCCTTCCATGTATTCGTTAGCATCCAGTTGCACACCTGGCATCACTCTACCACAGTCACATAACTCCCTAGTATCCAGTGGGATCCACTGCTCTCACTCTTTCCCCATCTGAGTATTCCAAGGCTTACAGTGCCCTCCCCCAAACGGTGACCAGAACAAATCCTCCATGCACCTTCACAGTCATTTGCAGTCTCAGTTTCATTATCACAAACATGATAATAAAAGAAAAATGCCTCTATTTAATTATCACAGTTCATAATAATGACATAAATGCAATTAAGTCCATTTCATTATCATAGTTTGAAATAAAAAAAAAAAGTTCAGATATTGGCCAGTTATGGAGCTGAGCAGAGGGTTTGTTCCAGTGGCCAGCCTTGTGGGAGTGAAAATGTGGAAGTCTATGTGGCACTGAGAGTGGCTCCCAGTGCTGCTTTTAAAAAACTGTTGTTGGGGTAAGGATAGATAGATAGATAGAGAGATAGATAGAAAGATAGATGGAAAGATGGATGGATGGATAGATATACAGACAGACAGACACTGGCTGTGGATGGATGGATAGATAGATAGATAGATAGATAGATAGATAGATAGATAGATAGATAGATAGATAGATAGATAGGAAGAAAGACAGATAGACATTTTTATATAGGATAATAAATGCCATTTGGGAAAAATCCCTGTTTTCCAGACAGTCCTGTGCAAGAAACTTATAAGTAATTACTAAAAATGTTAAAATGCATTCTAGTCAATATAACACACACAGCATACATACAAAATATCATTTAATTTTTCTATGTGCAACAGTTACTAGTACAGTTAAATATTCTTGAATGTTGTTAACAGTTACACATCATTGGAAAACAGTTGTTTACAGCAGTGTCAAATTTGTAATGGGAAATATGGTGGCTGTATGCATTTCAAAGGGGAGAACATTCCAGTTTTGAGCTGCTTGTAAGCATTAAATTTTTTTTCCCATATCCTAGTTTACATATATTCAGAGTGATCTTATTTATATAAACAGACCTAGTAGATATGCGAGTCAGCTCTACTTCTCTGCCAAAAGCTACTCTGTGAACATAATGGTCTCGGTTATAAATGGAAAGTTAATGTAGAAGATTTATCCATGTTTTATGATTTCTTGTTTCTAGTGTTGACCACCCAAGTTTTAACAGCATGTCACAGTGATGTGTATTAAAACTGCATCTTAAAACATACCTAGCCATTCTATATTGTGTTTTGTTTAACTTGTCCATTAGTTTCTAGTTTGCAACCCTATATATTAAATCACCATACTCTAAAGCTGGCAATATCATCTGTTCTACTATAGTTTTGTGTGCCTGTCTATTAAGGAATTTAATGGTACGCCTGAGGGCCCCTATCTTTTTATTTGTTTTAGATATCAATGTAATAATATGCTCAATGAAACTAAGTTCTAGATCAAATGTTACTCCTAAATAACAGTATTTCTTTACCTGTTCAATTTTTTCCTTATTTTTGGTATATATGTGTAGTTTAGACTCGCTCTTTATTTCAAAGTGCAAAACTTTAGTTTTTCTTGTGTTCATCTGAAGCTTCGACCTGGTGAACCACTCCCTTACCCTATCAAAGTCTGACTGCAGGTTTATTTCCAAATCCTGTAAATTTGCTGTTGTGGCAATGAGTGCCGTGTCGTCCATGTATAATCTTATAGCTGAGTATTGCACCAACTGTGGGAGGTCATTATTAAATAATAAAAACAGTAGGGGTGTCCAAATACAGACCCCCGAGGAACTCCACGGACTACATTTTTGTTAGATGATAAAGTCTGGGATGCAGACAGCCTCTGTGATCTTCCTATCAAATAAGATCCATCTGATCCATTCCCAGTGGCCATCTGCTATTCCCAGTGCCTTCATTTTTTCCAGGAGTGGGGAGTGGTCCACCAGGTTGAAAGCCTTCGATAAGTCAACAAACAGAACAGCTGTTTCCTGCTTAGCATTGAGTGAGGAAACCACCAGATTGTTAACTTCTACCAGTGCCATAGTAGTGGATGTCACAAATGCACTCAGCAGGTCAGGCCCTCTGCTCCCACAGTTCCAACCTCCAAGCACAGTATTGTGAACAGGTAACCCTCCTGTCTGCTTGTGGGTCCAAATCACTTTTAGTCTCAAGTTCTGGGGGGATTCAAACTGTGAACCTTATGCTAGCGTACCCAAATGTACAGGCTCAGATAATCTGCTCTTCAGGGGGAATGTCAGATATCTTTCACCTAAGGGCACCTAACCAGGTATCCAAAATTAACCCTTAAAACTCTATAAAAGACCTTAGGTATATTCTTACCTTTTCCCAGTTTGGTAACACCGTCAAGCTCTGAACAATTTTTGTCAATCTTAACCCTTTATACGTCACATGCAAAAAGAGCTTCAAAGAGACACCCAGGCAGTCTTTGGAATAAAAGGTTTACTTAAAATGGATAAAATATGTAAAATGTAGAAACAGAACAATATATCACAAAGCATACAATCACTTAAAAGAAAAGCAAATAAACTACAGACAAACTCCTGCCAACATACAGTTAGATTTTTTTCTATCTAATATATTACCTCTAAGTCCATAAGTTAGAGATCTTGTTTCTTAAGAGCCCATAAGGAAATGTCACACGACTGAAACATAGAATACAGCTTAAAAACTCTGTGTTTCCACCCCTTCTATGATGCCATCTAGCTCCTCCTCCTTTTAGAATATAGAAATTATACAAACAATAATCTTCTTGTCAGGAGATATTTTAAATACCGTGACTTCAGCAAAAACAAATTTCCCAATATGAGTCCTTAATTAATATTCCCTCTTTGATCTCAGCAGTTCTTCTTCCCAGGGCACATCAAAGGATTTTATAAGTTTAGCACCATAGTGATATAACAATGTTTTTTCCTCTAAAAGTCATAAAAGTTTCCAATCCCTATATCCTGGCAGCTGGGTCAGTTCTAATTACAGGAGACTCTTAATTACGTTTCTCTAGTCTTTTAATTACCTCCTGGTTTCAGGTCACCTGACCTTAACTGAAACCTGGGGGGGGGCTCATGGAAGCACTGTGACAGTCACACATTATATTTTTATATTACAAATATCATAGAACAATCATAACCAGCTGGCTAAGCATCACAGTGGAATGTCCTCTCCTGAACCCTGACTGGTACAGTGTCAATATACTGTATTTGTCTAGATCTTCTGTTATTTGTTGGTGAACATGCCTCTCTAGGCATTTAGACAGTATTGACAGGAGAGCTATGGGTCTGTAATTCCCGGTGTCCTGAGCATCGCCCCCCCCTTAAAAATTGGGACTATCTTACTTTACTTCCATACAGATGAGAAAGATACTGAACATAAACTCCAATTAAATATATATGTTACTATAGGTGCTACATAATCAGTTGCCAGTTATAAAAATGTTTCCCTCCATTCCATCTAAGGAGGGGTGTGTATATTTATTTTTCTTAAACCCTTTTTATATTGATTGTGCACATGCGCAAGAAACATGTTGCGACAGGTTTGTACAGAAGCAGGTTGTGGAGGCGCAGCACTGTTGTGGCCAATGCCCCCACAGCCTGCAGAGGCTTGCCCCAGTTCCCCCAATGCCATGGCACACTGCTGCTGACACTAGTTCAGCCAGTATGCCACAACTTTAAAAAAAAACAGCCGCTGCAATCAGGGGCCGCCTTGTCATTGCAGCGCTGCAATGAGGGAGTGACCCGTCATTGCAGGGTGGGATGTAAAGCCCTGAGATTGTTTGTGAACATGGCGGTGGCTTGCCGCCATGTTCACAAACAATATAACCACCCCCCACCATGTTTAGTTGCCGACAAGGGCCCCAATCCCCGTCGGCATTCCTTCCCCCCCCCCGGTTTTGTTCCTGCCGACAGGGTGCCCAATCCCCATCGGCTGTAGTGCCCCCCCTGTTTGTTTTGTTGCTGATGGGGGAGCCCACTCTCTGCCCGCATTCTGTAACCCCCTTTCTGTTTCTGCCGATGGGGTACCCAATCCCCATTGGCTGTAGTGGCCCCGCTCTTTGTTTTGTTGCCGATGGGGGAGCCCACTCCCTGTCAGCATTCTATCACCCCTCACCACCTTTTTGTTCCTGCCGATGGGGGGCCCAACTCTGGCCGGCATAACGATACCCCGCCCCCTCTCACGACAGGGTGCCCAATCGCCAGCTACTGCTGCCCCCGAATGAGAAAGCCACTGTTGGCACACTGAAGCTCACCTTGGTGTGCCAGAGGCCCTCAAATTGGAAACGGTCCCGCGATGTCCATTTCTTTTTTTTTTTGTCCCTGGAAAGCAGGAAACTGTCCCTCAGCGCTCACCCTGCCTCCCACCTGCACCCACCCACTGCACGCCCTGCCTCCCCACACCCCCTCTCACCCCATACTTACCTGAGGAGCTTGGTGCGACGATCTTTGGTGGACCGGAAACACGTCTGCACTCTTCAAAGCCGACCGCGAACTGACGAAATGCCGGTAAGCTGTATAATGTAATACAGAGGGGGGTTTTCAACCTTACTGCATATCTCGGGCATTATTGGGAATTTTTTTCACCAAATTTTCAGCATGGGGTTTTTGGGACCCCTCCTCATGAATTCTTGAACTGTCATGGTGTTAATCAGGCTGGAAAGGTGATTTTACGTTCACTGTGCGGAATCACCTTTTGGGACTGGTTAACGAAACGACAGTGCCAGTGTTCATGAGGTGGGCTCTCAAAAAGCTTGTGTTGCAAATTTGGTGGAAAAATCCAAAAATATCGTTTCTGACGAAAGGCATGGCTGTTATGAAAGTTGCTACGCACGCCTAACTTCGTGAATTTGCAATTTTCATGCTAGATTTGCAACATTGGCATTTTGTCTCACCTCCTTGTGAACAGTATAGCTGTCATTGTTCACATCCTGCGGAACTGTGTTTTTGCACTTCCAGCGCAGAATACTGCGGTTGCTGTGGGAAATCAGTGTTTGGGACAGATTAAAACAATGACAGTGACACTGTTCATGAGTAGAGGTCCTGAAATGGCTATGTTGAAAATTTGGTAATGATACTCCATAAAATGACTGTGGTACGAGCATGCATTGCGCAGTTTGCACGCACACTCGTAAGTTCGCAAATTCATATTTTCACTCCAGATTTCCAGCATTGCCATTTTCCCACACCTACTTATGAACAGTAAAGCTGTCTTTTTTCTCATCCTGGCCGAAATGTGTTTTCGCACTTCCGGCACAGAATAGAGCGGCCGCTGTGGGAAATGACTGTCTGGGACAGGTTAAGAAAATGAGAGTGATACTGTTCATGAGCAGAGGTCCTAAAATGCCTATGTTGAAAATTTGGTGATAATACCCCATCTAATGACTGTGTTACAAATGTGCATTGCACACTTTCCACGCACTCTTGTAACTTTACAGATTTGTAATATTGTCACGCCACATTTTCACCAGTGGAAGTTTTCCACACCTCCTTATGAGCAGCACAGCTGTCATTTTCCACATTCTGACCAAAATGTGTTTTCACAGTTCTGGCACAGAATAACGCAGTCACTGTGGGAAATCACTGATCGGGACAGATTAAGAAAATGACAGTGGCACTGTTCATGAGCAGAGGTCCTAAAATGCCTATGCAGAAAATCAGGTGACGAAACTCCATGACATGACTGTGTTACAAGAGTGCATTGACCTGTTTCCACGCACCCTTGTAACTTCACAATATTGTGATATTTTCACCCCATATTTTCAACAGTGGCATTTTTCCACATGTCCTTATGAACAGTACAGCTGCCATGCTTCACATCGTGGCTACAATGTGTTTTTGCACTCCTGCCGCAGAATAGCACGGTTGCTGTGAGAAATCACTGTGTGGGACACATTAAGATCAAACAAGTGAGAGGGGGGAGTGACCGCGCTCAACTGAGCTCTGTTGGGACTGCTACGGATTTGTTTATGGGCAGAGAAAGGGCCCAACGCAACAGCCCAGTACAAAAGGGCAGCCTGCAGCACTGGGAGAAACACAACGAGAGAGCAAGTGAGGGAGGGGGAGTGAGCGAACTCACCGGAGCTCTTTCAGGACTGCTGCGGATTTCTTTGTGGGCAGAAAAAGACATCAGTGCAGGCAGGAGCCCAGCACAAAAGGCCAGCCTGCAGCGGTGGGAGAAACAGTACGAGCGAGTGAGACACGGGGACTGAGTGAGGTCACCGGAGATCCATCAGGACTGCTGCAGATTTCTTTGTGTGCAGAAAAAGGCACCAATGCAGGCAGGAGTCCTGTACAAAAGGGCCACTTGCAGCGCCAGGACAAACAGACTGAGCGTGTGAGAGAGGGAGACTGAGCGACCTCAACACAGCTCTGTCGGGACAGCTGTGGATTTGTTTGTGGGCAGAGAAAGGGTGCAACATAAGAGCCCAGTACAAAAAGGCAGTCTGCAGCACTGGGAGAAACAAAATGAGACAGTGAGTGATGGAAAGGGAGTCAGTGAATTCACCGGAGCTCTTTCAGGACTGCTGTGGATTTCCTTGTGGGCAGAAGAAGGCATCAATGCAGGCAGGGGCCCAGCACAAAAGGCCAGCCTGCAACAGTGGGAGAAACAGTACGAGCGACTGAGACAGGGGGACTGAGTGAGCTCAACGGAGCTCTGTCAGGACTGCTGCGGATTTCTTTGTGGGCAGAAAAAGGTGCCAATGCAGGCAGGAGTCCCGTACAAAAGGGCCACTTGCAGAGCCAGGACAAACAGAATGAGCGTGTGAGACAGGGAGACTGAGCGACCTCAACAGAGCTCTGTCGGGACAGCTGTGGATTTATTTGTGGGCAGTCAAAGGTGCCAGTGCATGCAGGGGCCCAGTACAAATTGTCAGCCTGCACTGACGGGGAAACCAGAATGAGCAAGTGACAGAGGGGGAGTGAGCGAGCTTAACAGAGCTCTATTGTAAGCACTGCAAATTTCTTTGTGGGCAGAAGAAGGAAGTAATGCAGGCAGGAGTCCAATGAAAAAGGGCAGCCTGCAGTGCCGGCAGAAACGGAATGAGTGAGTGAGAGAAGGGGACTGCATGAGCGAGCTAAACAGAGCTTTGTCGGGACTGCTGCAGATGTCTTTGTGGGCAGACAAAGGCACCAACAGAGGCAGGAGCCCAGTACAAAAGGGCAACCTACAGCACCAGGACAGACAGAAAGAGTGAGTGACACAGGGGGAGTGTGCGACCTTAAAGGAGCTTTGTCGTGACTGCTGCAATTTCTTTGTTGGCAGGAAAAGGTGTCAATGCAGGCAGGAGCCCAGTACAAAAGGCCACCCTGCAGCACTGGCAGAAATGGAACGAGTGAGTGGGGGGGGGAGTCAGCAGGCTCAACAGACCTGTGTCAGGACTGCTGCAGATTTCTTTGTGGGCAGAAAATGCCCCCAACAGAGGCAGCAGCCCAGTACAAAAGGGCAGCCTGCAGCACCAAGAGAAACAGAATGAATGAGTGAGAGAGGGCGAGTGACCCACCTCAACAGAGTTCTGTTGGGACAGCTGCAGAACTCTTAGTGGCCAGAACAAGGTGCCAATGCACGCAGGAGCCCAGTACAAAACAGCAGCCTGCAGCACTGGACGAAACGGACTGAGTGACTGACAGAGGGCCAGTGAGCGTGGTCAACACACCAACGCAATCAACATTCGGCATTGACAAATGCTTGTTTACTTCAGAAATGGACAAAAACTTAGCATGGGTGGGTGAGTCACTACTATTGCAATTTAAATTACCTTTTTCCTGGTGATGGTAAATTAATGAAATATTCATTTTATATATCAGATATTTCCTCTGGGTCGTTTGTTTGTTTACCTTCATAGCCCAACTACAAAATCTTTTGGGTTCCTTCTTTACCAGGACTAGTTTGTTTATTTACTGTTTGCCAGAAACTTTGTGGATCTTTGTTCGTTTCCAATTTACATTTGTAGTATCTAGCTTTTGCTTGCTTTATTTGTTCCTTACATGCATTTCTCATGTTTGTAAAGTGCTTCAAATCATTTAGCTGTTTTTTTCTTTTGGCTATACGGCAAAGTGTTTTTAATTCTAATGATTTCTAAGATTTTTTCATTTACCCAGGGCACTTTGGTATTTCTTTTACATTGTTTACATCTGGGGCGTTCAAATCACGTATGCTATTGAAAGTATCTAAAAAATATTCAACTGTTGTTTCTAGATCAGGGATAAGTTTACACCTGTCCCACCTTTCTTTTTGCAAGTCTAATTTAAATTTGTCTACTGAAAAATGTTGCATGTCCCTGACCCTATTTATGTTACTTTGTTTTTCTGATAGAGATGGTCACACCATATCCTTATCCAGATCAGGTTGTGGTCACCCAGATAGGGTGGTAAAATTCCTATTTTCTGTACGTCAGTCTGAGGGGATGTAAATATGAGGTCCAAGATAGCTCCTTCAGTTGCAGTAGTAGTGAATCTAGTTGTTTTTTTAATGTGCTGTTTTAACCCCAGTATTGCTATTGATTCTTTTAAATTTCTTCCCGTAGGTTTGTACCAGTCTGCATTTATATCTCCAATTAATACCAATAATCTTTCTCCCACACTGTCATGGATTTTGTTTATTACTTTTTCCATGTATTCTATTTTAGTATTAGGTGGGGAGTATACTACCCATCTAGTGCCATCCTAAGACTCAGTAAATTAACCACTACATATACTGTATGGTTTACAATTTCAGCATGGCCTAAAGAATGTTTTAGATACAAAATGACCCCACCCCCTTTTTGCCCTGTCAGATCTAAAATGTTTGTATTCTGGAATGCGGATTTCGTTATCCTCCATGTTCCTTGTTAGCCATGTCTCAGTGAATCCAAGTATTCCTGGCTTGAGTTCTTGGATCATGGTCTGTATCTGATCCATTTTGAGGGCCATGCTTTAAGCATTGTCATGCAGTATTTTTACATTTGTTTTTATATCTACTTGAGGTCCTGGATTAGGTTCAACACCCCCCCCAACCCCCACAATTGAAAGCATTAAGTATAAAGTGTAGTCCTTATGAGGCTTTATATGTATACCATATGGATCAACTACCTTTACCTGGTTGCTCAAACAAAAATCTTTCCAGTTTCTCTTAAAAATATTTATCCTGGTTGTAGAACATGATGTTATATATTACTGTTTATTTGTTAGCAATTGAGTTGGCCAGTAAGCTCCAATTTGTTAGTTTTTATCATATTGTGTTGAACTTATACCAACCAGGTAACAGGCCAGTGTCACCATTAACAATCCTAGCTACTGCATGCTTTCCCCCTTTGTTGTACAGCTCAGTATTATAGTCTAAAGTAGTTTACAAATCTAGGCCTATCTCAAGTTACTTTTCTCTCTATGAAGTAGCTATTTCCCATACACCACAATTTCAGGTCAAATTAGACCCTTCAAATTGCCATTTGTTTTAGACATTGTTACCTTTTAAAAACAAACAAAGTTGCTCCGAAGCTAATATATACTTAGTTATTATTATATGATAAAAACATTTTCCTAAATATTATATAAACAGTACACAGGTTACAAAATGTTTTTCTACAAATTACCTAATAAGCCCCAACTAACCTACATTAAGAACCACAGTATGAGGCAGTAGTTAAAATACATGTTTCAGTAACTTCCTGATATTAAGGTTGGGATCATGGTGTCATGGGGGGGGCATTGTACTGGAGTGTCTTCTGGGATGGGCTTCTGGGGGCCTATTTGAGTTTTGGTGGGTGAGTGTTGCAACATTGAGGGGGTGACTTACGGTTTCAGAAAGTAAATGGCATTCTGAGAATGTTTACTGGCAGAGGGGAAGGGACCCTGCAGGCATTTTTTTTAACTTGAGTACAATCAGGTGGCATTGGGGATGGTCTCCTGGTGCCATGGTAACAAGCAGGGGAGAGAGGGGACATGCCATGCCACTGGGTGCAGCACATAAGTTTTTGTAAGCCTTTAATTACTGAGTGTGATTACACTTTATGACAAACAAACAAAATTGTACTGCATATACACGGCCATTGGCATTTTATTTTGTTTATAACTTTTATATTTACATTTTTTTAATTCTAAAACACCATCAGTACTTTGGGAACGGGGTATAACAAATGTGGAAGTTTCAGGTTTCAGATCGCAGACATTTTTCAGTTTTGGAGAGCAAGCAAAACACACATTTTAAAACTGATAATTTCCATGTTTCAGACCCTCTTCCTCTGACTTTAAAACAATAGGTTATAGAGGATGGGCACTACTCTGTATGGGGGGTGGTCTTAAATGGTGTTCCTCAGGGATCTGTGCTGAGGTCACTGCTGTTAAGCATTATCATCAGTGATCTTGAAGCTGGAGTCCTAGGCTGGCTGATTAAGTTTGCTGTTGACAGTAACCTCACTAGGGTGGCTGCCGGGGGCATGACAATTCACTCCAACTACTCAATCCCTACAGTTTCACTCCCAGCAATTCACTATGATGAAAATGCACTCCTACGACATTCCACATCGCATCATTTTGCTCCCATGCACCCCATTTGATACACTCCCACTCAGCCTTTTGCTTACCATATCCAATAACCCAGCAACACTGTTTTTTACTACTTGTAATTGTACTTGCTTGCACTTAAAGATACACTCATTAACAGGCTGATAACAATAATATGTGAAATGAAACACTGCTAGACAACAAAAGTTTTGTAAGTGCCTTACCGTAGCAGTATGAAGACAGGTATAGCAAGCAGGAAGTGAGGTATTCAGGAAGTGAAGTCCTCAGATGGTTGTCCTTAGTTACCAGGAGTTAGAGGATCACGGTAAGTTAAAAGTCAAAATTCTTTATTAGAAAAGTTTAAAATCAAGTCAGTGTGGCATTAAAAAGTTAAAAACATGGGCTTTGTGGCACTAATGATCAAAGCTATGTGCCACTCCTCTTAGAAACTCCTCGGTAGTGCGCTCCTCACTTTTACCAAGGATGCAGGCAAGCCTTTCAACATTGTCGTGGCACACATTCCATGACACCATTGGGGCATTCCCAGTGATCAATTGCTGTAGCTCTGCATCTTTTTGTTTTGCACACCATGGCGGCCGTATATGAATTTCCATAGGGTGGGATACAACATGCATAGGATGCTCTGCATCCCTTTGTGGAATGCCTCCAGAACATTGTTTATTTTTGCTCTGCCATCACTGATGCTCTCAACATGATTCCACAATTCAAGTTCAAAATGGGGCTGTTTTCTACCTGTGCCTCTCCCATTCAGCCGCCCTATCCATACATCTTTGAAATAGTCTATAACAGGTGTTAATTCTTCAGGAAATACATTTTATTGGTCATCTGTTATCTCCTCAAACCATGTTATTACTTGGTCTGTTGGACAGAAACTGAGAGATGGTAAATATTTGCACTTGAGTGCAAATTCCGTGTCCTGGCAATACTGGACAGCTAGCCCCTCCATTTGTATCTTGCGGTATATGCACTAGGCGAAGTGGAAGAAGCATCCCACTTGTTTGCTGCCAGGGAAAGCAGATTTGAAGGCATTAATAGTGTCCCTCTTGCAATCTGTCATGACTATATCTCAGCAGAGGTTTGGGTTAAGCTGTTTCAGCACAGTCAGCATCCTGTCATAACACTTCCTCCTCTTACTTGGCAAAACACATATATAGTGGGCTGGACTTTGTCAAAGCGCTCACCCATTATCACATATAATTGTTGAAAGAGATGGGGTGCCACACTGAAGGTCCTGTCAGCATGCCAAACTTTAGCTCTTTCAAGAAACCAGAGATTATTGTCAGTTCCAAAAATTAAGATCCTGTTAGTCCCAGGACCACTGTCATGTAACAGAAAGGTAACAGTCTCAGTGCCAGAGTCATGCTTGTATGATTTATAGTGCTCTGGGATTACCAATTACACTAGATCTTTTTGGTTTGGCAGTGTGCCATGAACCCTGGCTCTCTGTACAGTTCTCTTAAGGTTTCTGTCTATGAGATTGCCTGTTGCAGCTAGAGACATATGTTGCCTGGCATGTAACAGAACCTGAGTGGTAGTATCTTGCATTGTGGCCACTCTTTCTTTGGCCATAGTGACTATGACTGATTTTTCTACAGCACAGGGGGTCTGGGGCATGAAATTGCATTGTAAAATGATATTTAATTGTAGGGTCATCATAGGAGGCTATGTGAATGTGCACATTGCATACCTTAATCTTCTGTACAGTGTGCTCACATTGCCATATCCCTTTTCCTGGTGCCCCTGTTTGTGGAACGTGTAGATAAGATTGTTTTCGTCCACCAGTTTTCTTTTCTGGTGCTCAGAGGTAATGAAGCATCCAGTCATTTTCACAGCATGCAGTATCAACCAGGGCCAGGGTCATGTGTTGCCAGCTTTATACTGCTTGCTGTGCATTCTAGTTGGATGACTGCCTGATTGCAATTGATGGCCATTGACAATAGGTGTGTGTTCTTTGCCCAATACTGTGCCTCTATGCTGCTGTGCTGCTGAGACTATAGCATTACTTATTCAGTAATATTAGTGCTTGCGGGAGTGTATTGACAGAAGTGGAATAACCAAGGAGCGAGTTTTCATTTGAGTTGATTGTTGGGCATGAATACCATGGGAACAAATTGACAGGAGTCTATTGACAGATACCTGTGGCTGCCTCTCTTCAGAATGGGGGCAAATATCACTAAGACCTGAACAAACTAGTGATTGGTCATACTCCTGGAGTTTCAGACTTAATGCAGTCAAATGCCAGGCAACACCTTTGAAGGTAGGGTTGCCACCTTTGGATGAAGCAAAAATGGATACTAAAGCACACCTTAAACTTTGCCCCAGGTTCACCCCTTTTCATGAGTGGATCTGCATTGCTTCTCCTCCAAAGCCATTTGTTATGTCAATGAAGACCTTAATGAACCAGTAAAAGATAATACTTAAAGCAGCAGTTCAACAAAATGTTAACATACTGTGTCTGGTAACATAAACACAGAAACATGGAATGTGATGACAGATAAGTACGGCTTGGCCCACTTAGTCAGCCCATTTTTCCCTACCGTCATTATCACTGCAGGCCCTACTTGATCTACAGCTCTTTCTCCCTTCCCCTTCCTTGTCACTATGAAGCTGCTGTGTCTGTCCTGTGCATTCTTGAACACTACCACTGTTTTTACGCCCCCCCCCCCCGGAAGGCTGTTCCAGGAATCCATCACTCTTTCTGTGAAGAAGTCCTTCCTCACATCTCTCCTGAATCTACCCACCTCCAGCTTCATGGCATGTCTGCTTGTTCTTAAGCACCTTTTCTTCTGAAAAAATACTCCCCTCCTATACCTTATTTACCTCTGTAAGGTATTTAAAGGTCTCTATCATATCCCTCCTCTTCTTTCCCTGGGTGTATATATTGATGTCTTTTATTCTTTCCTCATAAGACTTTTGATGCAGACCATGCACCAGCTTAGTTGCCCTCCTTTGAACAGCCACCACTCTATGTCCTTGCAGAGATGTGGTCTGCAGAACTGGACACAGTACTATAGGTGGGGTCTTACCAGTGATCTATAAAGAGGCAAAACCACCTCTCTCATTCTGGTGGAGGTGCCCTTCCCTATGCACCCCAATATCCCTCTAGCCCTCCTGACTGCCTTGTCATACTGCCTGGCCACCTTTAAGTCATCAGGTATGATTACCCCTGGTCTCTTTCCTGCTTGGTTGTCATCAATACCACCCCACCCATTTTGTACTCCGCCCCTAGGTTTCTGTGCCATAAGTGCATTATTTTGCACTTTTTGGCATTGAAACCCAGCTGCCATACCCTTGACCACTCCTCTAGTTTTCTCAGGCCTCTACTCATCCTTTCCACTCCCACCTCCATGGAGTGCCCACCCTCTTGTAGATTTTGGTGTCATCCACAAGAGGCAGACCTTCCCCTCCAGCTCCTCTGCAGTGTCACTTATAAAGACATTACAGGGGACTGATCCCAGCATACTGTGTGCCATTCTAGTCTCCTCAATACAAAAGGGAGATGAGACAGTCAATAGGGTGCAATTTATGAACACCAAAATAATTACGGGTTTGGGAAACAGCTATGAGGAGAGGCTGGTGACTTTAACATGTTGATCTTCGAGACAAGGAGGCTGAGAGGGGATAAATTCTCAATCTTCTGCATAATGAAGGGTAGCAACAAGATTAAACAGGCAGAGAGCCAGTTTAAGTGGGTGTCTTACAGCAGGATATGAGGACACACCCTGATGTGGTCAATCAGGGGTAATGTCAGGAGGCACTTCATCTTCCAAAGGGTGGTAAACCTATGACATGGCCTATCAGCTCAGACAGTGGAAATTTAAACAGAACAGGTCTTCAAGGTAGGCTTGGAAATATTTCTGCTTACCAAGGTAATCGTAGAGTGCTCTGGATGGTAGTGTGGATAGGGAAATTCCTAAAAATTACTACATGTTTGCACAACATATTTATTCATCTCTGCTTATAAAATGAGGGGTGGAGCAGACATGATAGACCTCAAGTATATTCCAAACTTAACTTAATAAAATGTTACTGTGTCACAATATGAATGGTTCCATATATATCAAAACAGCAAAAATGTGATTCTTAAAAAAGTTTATTATCAACTTAAAATGTGCAAGTAGAGAAGTAGCTCATAATTAGGATTATGCCCTGAAAAAAAGTATTTCCATTTTGTGGATTATCATTACTGCTCCCCAATAGGGCAATGAAGTATCTATAGCTTACAAAGGTGTTCCTGTCATCATGTTTGTGGATGTATATATGTGACGTTGCCTACATAGATTTATGTGTTTCTGTGCAAATGTGTACCTGTGTCACAAAGCCAACTCTAGTTGGATTAGTAATTGGACCTCTTGCATGGTAGCTATGACATCTAACTAGGTTCAATGAAATGGTAGCACAAAGGAGTGATTTTTACTCCTTGTAACCCCTTTTCCTAGGAACCCACTCATGAGGGAGCAATCTTAGACCTCATACTCTCAAACGGGGGCAGTGAGAGGATCTCAGATCTAGAAGTGGGTTGCCATCTGGGAACAAGTGACCATCAAACAGTGTGGTTCACGTTAAATTCAGCTACAGAGTCAAGCCATACAAAAGTGAGGGAACTGGTCTTCAGGAGAGCTGACTTTGGCAAGATGGGAGAGTGCCTCAGAAAAGCACTAGCAAACAGGCTAGAAGGAGGTGTGGAGCAACAATGGGGAATCATCAAAACTGCCATCACAGAGGCAACAAGATTTGTGTGAAGCAAATAAACAAATCAAATGAAAGAAAAGCCACTATGGTTCTCAAAAGAGGTGGCTGTGAAAGTCAGAAGAAAAGATAGCATTCCGAAGTATAAGGAAACACAGAAGGAGCAGGACAGAGAGCTGTACCAGTGAAGGCAGAAGGAAGCAGGAGGGAAGTCAGAATAGCAAAGGCCCAAACTGAGGAAAAGATAGCCAACTCGTTAAGAAGGATAAACCTTTATAGGTACATCAGTGAGCGTAGAAAGACAAAGGGAGGGATAGTGAGGCTGAATAGAATGAACAGTGGGTGGGCAGAGGGGGACAGTGAAAAAGCAGGGATACTGAACGAATATTTCTGCTCAGTATTCACAAAAGAGGAGGGGGAAGTGCCTAATCTAATTAACAGAAGCACTCTTGATGGGGGGGTCGATCCCAGTCCTTTCACAGAAGCAAGGGTTCTGCAAGAACTCCTAAAACTGAAGGTGGACAAAGCAATGGGGCCTGATGGAATTCACCCCAGAATTCTAAAAGAATTAAGGGGAACTAGTGAAACCACTGGCTACTCTTTTTAATAAATCATGGGAGGATGGTGTGGTACCTGAGGACTGGAGGAAGGCGGATGTGATTCCCTTCAAAGTGGGACCAAGACAGAGGCAGGAAACTACAGACCTGTCAGTTTGACCTCTGTGGTAGGGAAAGTGATGGAGTCACTTCTGAAGGAAAGAATAGTTGAGTACCTAGAGGCCAGTGGGGCACAGGACCCAAGGCAGCATGGGTTTACAGTGGGAAGGTCATGTCAGATGAATCTATTTGATTTCTTTGACTGGGTGACCAAAGTAGCAGACCAGGGAGGGGCTGTGGACATGGCCTACCTAGACTTTAGCAAGGCATTTGACACAGTCCCACACAAAAGATTAATAGTCAATTAACCAGCCTGGGAGTGGGTCCCAGGGTGGTAGCCTGAGTAAAACATTGGCTGGACAACAGGACACAGAAGGTAATTGTAAATGGAGTCTACTCTGAAGAAAGAGGGGTTACTAGTGGGTACCGTAGGGTTCGGTATTGGGTCCAGTTCTTTTTAATGTCTTCATAAGTGACATTGCAGAGGGACTGGAAGGAAAAGTATGCCTCTTTGCAGATGACACAAAGATCTGCAACAGGGTTGATACACAAGGAGGTGTGGAAAGGATGAGAAGGGACTTGCAAGGTTGGAGGAATGGTCAGAAGTATGGCAGCTAGGATTCAATGCAAAGAAGTGCAAAATAATGCACCTGGGAAACAGGAACCCAGGGGAAGAATACACAATGGGGAGGGAAGTAGTAACAACAGCAAAAAAGGAAAGGGACCTGGGGGTAATCATATCAGATGACCTTAAGGTTAGCAAGCAATGTGAGAAGGCAGTAGGGAGGGCTGGGGGTATACCGGGATGCATAGGGAGAGGCATCAGCAGCAGAAAACAGGAAGTTGTTATCCTCTGTACAGACAGTTGATGAGACCCCATCTGGAGTACTGCATCCAGTTCTGAGACCCCATCTCCGCAAGGACATAGACAGGATAGAGGCAGTCCAGAGGAGGGCAACTAAATGGTGCAGGGTCTGCAAGAGAAGCCTATGAGGAGAGACTAAAGGAGCTTAATATGTATACCCTTGAGGAAAGAAGGAGAGGGGGGACATGATAGAAACTTTTAAGTACCTCAGTGGAATCAACAAAGTCCAAGAGGGTAGCATCTTTCAGAAAAAGAGACGTGCAAGAACAAGGGGTCACAATTTAAAGATGGGGGGCAGTTCAGGGGCAATGTGAGGAAGTATTATTTCACAGAGAGGGTAGTGGATGCATGGAACAGCCTTCCTGAGGAGGTTGTGGGGTCTAAAACTGTGGGAGAATTCAAGAATACATGGGACAGACATAAGGCAATTCTTGTGGGGGGTAGGAAGAAATAGGCTGTTGGTTAACTAGGATCTGTGGCCTATCCTGTAGGTAGGGAAATGAGCAGACTAGATGGGCCAGACGGTCCTTATCTGCTGTCAAAGTCTATGTTTCTATGTTTCTAGGACTAATTTTAAGCATACAGTATACTGTAGCTAGGCAGAAGAGATTGGGTATCTGATTTTTTAAAATATCTTGCTATACCTTTTGCTATTTTCTAAAAAGAAAAAGATTAAGAAAGGTAAAATATATATATATATATAAGTAAGCAATAACACATGACGAGGTGTGGGTTACGTGCTGATAAGAGCACGCCTAGGGGTGTACTAAGGCACGAGGTGCTTGCGCCCGAAGTGCCGTATGCCCTAGCGTGTTCTTATCAGCACGTAACCCACACCTCGGAGTGTGTTATTGCGCTTATAAAATGGGCTTTTCTATTGATTATTTAATGAGTAAAAAGGAAAAGTGATAAAGTAAAAAGTATATAAAAAAGATGGTTTAATTGTTCATATAGGAAAAATAGTCCCTTTAGTCCCCCTATGTAGTCACTGTAAAAAAATGTTTCATTTGAATTACAGCTGGCTACTGGGAGTGAGAGTGTCCCTTACTGGGTACCATACATTTGCGGTTCCTGGTTTTGTGAAAGTAAGTGACCCTGTTTGTCCACCAGTATATTATTTGAATCATGTAAAAAAAAAAATGAATTAAACCAGCAGCTGTTAACGTTACCGTGACGATCATTTTGAGTGAGAGCGAGTGTCTCACTGAACCGCCATAGTTAGCGCTTCACAACGCTCCTGCATTCTCCGGATTTCGTTATACAATATTTTTGAAAAACTGTTTAAAAAGCATCAGGTTGATTGAGAGCAGTGTATCTCACTGGAACCGCTGGGCCATGAGGAACCAGCCCTGGCCGCGAAGGGCAAGGAGAATCCAGGAAGCCAGAGAAAAGCACTAACTACGGAGGTTACAGTGAGACACTCGCTCACTAAGGTGATGCTTTTTAAACAGGTTTTAAAAAATATTGTAGAACGAAATCTTGTATCACGAAGCAGCCCGACGTTAGGAGGAGAATGCAGGAAGCGCTGTGAGAAAAGCGCTAACTACGGCGGTTTCAGTGAGAGACACTCGCTCTCACTGAAAATGATTGTCAGTGTAACATTAAGAGCTGCTGGGGATTTGCAATTCTTTTTTTTTTTTCATGATTTGCCTTTATTGTTGTGTGGTTTTGGAGTATTATTTCTTTCCTTTTATACAGTCGTGGAGTTGAGGTTCTTGGTTTTGGCCGCCGTTTTGAGTTCGCGCTGTGAGGCGAGAAGGTGTCGGTCTTTGGCATCAGTGAGCTCTGCCAGTCAGCGTTGTTGTTTTCAGTTGGCAGAGCTCACTGATTTTTGAGGTCATGAGGCATGTTGCTGGGTGATAGTGCCGGTTGGCTACAATATCATCTGATAAGGACACGGCTCAGATGATGTTGTAGCCAATCACTGCTTTAGGATTTAGAAGCCCATTTTATAAATATATATAAAACTTAGCTTTGCATAGATTCTTTCATATTTGAAATATCTCAGAGTGCTTTAGAAAGAAATGAGGCAGGTAGTCAATAAGGCAACAGGTACAACAACCATTAAGTACACAAAAACAAGTACTCATAAGTAATAAGCCACAACAGGGTGTGCATTGTAGGATTTGGTTCACCCATGTCGCAGCGCCAAGAAATACTGCAACCATCATTAGGTGATGGCACAATGCCAACGGCGAACATCATGCCCAGCAGTTGTGCCGCGCGACCCCCAGTGCGCCCAGTGCCCCAGGGCTTATTCTGCCTGTTTACAGGGGGTTGCACTTACTCCCCATACTTACTTATATATAATCACCTCCAGGTCAGAGGTGTATGGGGCAGAGGGTGCATCACCCGGATGGCACCCTCCCTGCCCAGCACCACTAAAACCAGATTGCCCACATGATGGGTGACCTGGTTGCAGTGCCCTAATTGCGACACCTATATAACAGTATACCTAGTATTTTAATGCACACCCTTGGGGTGTAGTAAACCACAAGACTGAATGCCAAGTGTTCTTACACCCCTGAAAAGTGCATTAAAATCCTGTGATGCACACCCTAGAGGGGCTTATTATTTATTTATTGAAATGTTTCACCAGGAAGGCACACTGAGCAACAAGTGCACGTCTCCCAGTGTGACCGTGGGGGTACAATTAGGTGGGAAGATCAGTAATTCATACAAACAATTACATGTAACATATGTGGACAATTAGGATACAGTAATAAAAACAACACTTTAGCCTACACTAACAATAACATTTAGCATATGTACCCGATTAGGATACAGTAATAGAAACAACACTTTTTCTTACGTCCTGAAGGACTGACATAGACAATTGCCATTATCCGTACAGTTGCTTGGAATTAAAAGGGTTGCAGTTGAAGGACAAGCAAGAGGGTTAGGGGGAGCCAGCTGTGGAGGGAGGAACAGGCAAGAACAGGAGGAGCCTACTGGGGAGGGAGAAGTAAGTAAGGCTGTGGAGCAAGCAAGGATGGGGATCCTGCTGGGGAAGGGGAGGTAGCTGGGACAGAGGTGAGCAGGGGCTAAGCCAGTAGTAGCAAATAGCTGGGCTAGTGGTGTGAAAACAGGTTAAAACAGACTAAATGCAAACTGGAGTTCACATACAGTCAGAGCAAAAGTTAAAATAAAATTTGTACAGTGCCTGTAAGAGCTAGGGGTACCTGTAAGTGCAGGGGAGTAAAAGGAGGGGCAGGGGGATGAGGAGTGGGAGAAAGGGTGGTAGTAGCAGGGAGAGGAGGAAGAGCTAGCTTAAAACTAGCCCCCTCCTGGATGCTGAGAACCCAGTAAGAGAGCAAGCTTAGCAAGGACAGTTGGAAGAGCAGGGCGGGGGGAGGGAAGGTGGGGTGGAGTCACAAGGAGCATTGAAGAAACTTTGCCTAGAGCTAGAGCTAGTCCCCTCCTGGATGCTAAGAACCCAGTGAGGGAGCGAGAGCTGAGCGAAGACAGAGGAAGAGAGGAAGTGGGGGGGGGAGAAGGTGAAGGACAAGGCTTGCCAAGACTCGGCCCCTCCAGAATGTGTAGAACTCTGTGCGGGGACAGTAATACACAAGGACTGAAATATATAATAGAGAGTGGGGAGGAGAGGGGGAGGGAGGAAGAAACTAACCTAGGCTATTCCCTTCTTTATTTTTATAAAATGGTTCTAAGTAGGTTTTTTGGGAAGGAAAATGAGATTTGGCACCTGACTGTGCATTTATAAAGATTTTATGCACAGCCAGGAGACAACTCTCAGCCAGCGAAGTTTCAAATTTTTTTCTAGTCATTTTATAAATAGTAATAAACAGTTACATTCAAACTGGTTTCATTTCAGAGACTGAGCAGGGCACCAGAGGTATCCTCCACTCTTGAATGAACTGTACTAGGATCTTCAACATCATTTTTACAATCACCATACATGGGATAAAGGGTCACCAGTTTAAGTCTGCACCCCCCCAGTACTGCAGCCTGGTTTCACTGTGGTATCAGCATTTGATTGGACCTCAAGCTGAGAATTTGTGATTCTTTCTTAACCATGAAACATTTAAAGAAATGACAAGTTTAATGTAATAGAAAAGATTAACTGATGTCACAGTATGTAACACATAACTATTGACAAGCTCGTGAGTTTCTGTCCATTGGCTGGAGCTTTTCAGTTTGTACACAAGTTTCCATCATTCCTACAGCAGTGGATGGAAATGTGTTATTGACTGATCTGTTTGCTTTCATATATGAGAAGCAAAGCAGCCTAGCAGTTAGAGAGCAACTGTGAAACAGGAAATCCAAATTCAATCCTCGCCAGTGACACTTTTTACTTATTTAGTGAGTTACTTACTGTGTGACCTTGAGTGAGTTACTTTACCTCCCAGTGCTTCAGATTCTCCATCCAAAATTATGTAGAAGCAGCAGAAAAGCAGGACCCCACATACAACATGAAGCTGCATATTTACATGAGCTATTCTGGGTAAATAACCAGTGACAAAATTGTAAACGCAAATTAACTGCCTGCAGTTATTGGGACATTCATTCAATCTCAGTTTTAAAAGTATGTAATCTGCCACTTAAATGGACAGTTTTTCTGAAAGATAATCAAATGGCTGGGTTGCAGGCATAATCAATTTCTCAGTGCCAGCATATGTTATAAAAATGGGAAAATTGATAAGTTATAAACATAAAACTTAGCAAAACTGTTAAAATAAAAATTTGGAACTTAAGTTCATGAATCCATTGTTGGCGTCCTCTTACTTTAAACCATGAATGATGTTTTTTTTGTTTTGTTTAGTTTATTGAATTAATTGTTTTAGGAATTATAGAGCTTTTAAGTAAGACTGTGCATGATGACTGAACTTTCTAAAGAGGTTTTCCCCTCAGGTTCAGAAACATAAAATAGGCTATTTTTTAGCAGCTGCTGACAAGGAGACAAACATCTTTCACCCAGATTTGCATTCTCATTTCAATTATCGCTTAAGCACTTAAATAAAGTGCTAGAAGGGGACACTGTCAGATTTCCATACACTTTAAGCCATGGAGCAAGGACACTAGTAGTAGTAGCAAAGGGGAAGTGTGTTCTGACACAGATCACCCATGCCAGAATCTGAGCTCGAAGGATACAGCCACCCCAAAAACCTCCAGTATTTTCTTATGTGGTTACAAAATAAAGATGATGGGCTGGGCCAATGCACAGCGGTTGGGATACAATTTGCCATGCTGGTTACCCGAGTTCACTGTCCAAGTCTGGGTCATTGCAGCAAGATAGCAGGAGGCTGACTATTTTGATGACCCCCCAGCATCCAAGGGAGGGTGGGATGTGAACCCACTCTAGTGCTGCCCCCTGGTGGTCCCAAATGGGAGTGAGAGCAAGGCACCCACTAGCTAAAGTGGTAGCATCATCTCCACATCAGCATATCTTGATATACTTGAATGCTGGGAGGCTGTGGCTGATGCCACCCGAAGGGTTTTGAGAGAAGGAGAAAACAGAAAATCATACTACCATGGATGACAGCACTGGCACACTCAGGCCCTATGATAACTACTGAGCCTCCCTGCCAGATTGTTTGCCAGTGAGCGGACACCCCTCTGTCAGCCCGACCTTGGGGGGGGGGTGAGCCATGGAGGACCTTGGGGCCAGCAGGTTCAGTCAACAAAGCTGGTTAGTTGCTGAAAACAGAGTGGAAAGGAATGGATGGAAGCTAAATACCTCGAAAAAAAAAATTAAAAAGAGAGACCCTTTGATTAGGAAACATAAACATTAGCATACAAAGCTGCTGGCAGTAAAAAAATGTGAAGTAAACAGGACCTGTCCATTTTCCTACCCGAATTGTTTCCACCTATCATTGGACATGCCTTGGCACATGCCCTAGTGGTGGTTCAGCCTCTGCCCTCCCTCTGTGCCAAAACCCCTTCCCTGCCTTTGCTTTCAACAACCTTGACTTATAGCTATCCCATGCTCTCTTAAATCCCATCACTGTCTCAGCATTTACTACCTCTCTGGCAAGGCTGCTCTGTCCGCCACTCTTTCCATGAAGAAGTGTTTCCTCACATCCTTCCCGAATCTACCTCCCATCTGCTTATGATTTTCCCCCCGGTTGTTAATATATTGTATTCCTGGAACAGGTCCTGGCACTCTGTCCAGTTTATTCTCCTCAGAGGCTAAGATAACACTTCTGATGTTATCAAATTTTAATTTTCAAAACAACAAGCATTTTAATATTTAATATGAATTATGCATCCTAAAAGCATAACTTCAAGAAATTATTGTGCCATTTCCTATAGCTGTCCTGCAATAATTCCATTGAAGTGGCAGCAATCAGAATTCACCATTCTTAAATAGCAAGCCCTGACATGATTTGACTAGTGTTAAGGGGCTGTATTTCCGGAGGCAGTTGCCAGTTTGCAGCACCATTCCAACACAATACTTGTACTTACGCCTGCAAGTTGGGCTACCTACAAAGTGGTCTGTTGCTCACAGTTGCCATGGTTTAAGGTAAACTGCTGCAAATCATGAAAACTGTCATAGAAATTTGAGTGACCCTGGAAAAAAACGCCCTTCAGTGTAGAAAATGTCTTCATGCACCAGTATTTGCCACTCTGAAAATAATGCCTAATGATTTTGCTCAAGTCAGCATGGGACACAGAAAGACACATGCACACAGACATACTGTATACAGTGTGCAGCAACACAAATGCAGAAGCAAATGCAGATGCATACAGGTACTGAAACATTTATGCAGACATACCCAAAAACAACACAAGCATCTACAAACCCACAATGTTCCAATCAGTCTGCCTTATATGTCTTTTAGGGGACATCAATGATCCACAAGGAAATGAGGCTACTTTTCCTTTTAAGGGGAGAACCGCATCATATAAGGAGACAATAAATTTTACTAGTGGGCTAAAGTTTTAAAAGTTGAATTTAAGAACAGCAGTACTATTATGATCATAATGAATTTAAATAGATACTTATTTTGGTTAGTTGTTTTTATTCAACATTTCATACAGTCACAACAGAAGGACAAACACAAAACTTTACACATCAGTAAACTGCATGCAATACAAAAGTGTGTATTCAAGAGAGTACAGTTAGGTTCATCTCAAAGATCCATTTCATAAGATAATGATGCTTTATGAATCTTTAATGCAGTTTTGTTGAATATACCTAGGGCTCAGGAGAGTTCACAGCTTTTCCAGTCTGTAGGACACGTGTACATTATCTTTATTACAGTGTAAACGTTACTGATTATTTGTATAGTTCAAAACGTATCCACATCAGCTGAAATGTTGCTCTAAACTGAAATGTTGCTCTATGAGTAAACATTTTTAATTGTGACTTTGAACTAGTGCCAGTAAGGAACAATAATAAAAACATATTTCAGCACTGACCTGTAATTCTTAAAAATAACTACATTACATACAGAGCATACGTACATAGCAAATGATTAGCTTAAAGTATACATGATTTAATTTCCAATAAGGTATAATTCATGTAATGTTTTAAGGTGAAGTTAAGCATAAAGTACCAAAACATTATTTTTGTGATATACGTAATTGCTGAGGTTCCTTAGGCTTGAGAACCTAAAGAAAACAACATTTGGTCAGAGCCAACAGGGTAGCATAAAACTATTCACACCACTCATGGAGAGCATGGAGCTCATGTGGGAAAGTTAGAAACATAGAAAATTGGTGGCAGATAAGAACTACTAGCCCCATCTAGTCTTCCCTTTTTCCTTACCTGTAGCAGCGGCTGATGACCCTGTTTGGGCATCAGCTTAGCCTCTCCTTCCCACTTCTAGGGTTCCTTTATGTCTATCCCAAGCATGCTGGAATCCCTCTACTGTGCTTGCTCCCACCACCTCTTGGGGCAGGCCATTCCATGTATCTAACACCCTTTCAGTGAATGAAGAACAACAAATTCCTCATATTTCCTTTATCCTTCCCCCCTCCAATCTCATATTGTGCCGCCTTGTTCTTGTACTCATTCTATGCTGAAGGATATCACCCACTTGTACCTTATTTGTGCCTTTAAGATACTTGAAGGTCTCTCATATCTCCACTTTGTCTTCGCTTCTCCAGCAAATACATGTTGAGGTCCCTCAATCTCTCCTCATATGTCTTGTGGTGCAAGCCCTGTACCATCTTAGTTGCCCTTCTCAGAACCACATCCAGCCTTGTCTACATCTTTACAAAGATGTGGATGCAGACCTGTACAAGGTATTCCAGATGAGACCTCACCAGCATTCTGTACAGTGGTATCACCATCTCCCTTCTTCTGCTTGTGATACCCCTCAGTGCACCCCAGCATGCCACTGATTCTCCCTATAGCCTTTGTGCATTGTTTGGCCACTGTTAGGTCATCCAAGATGATAATCCCCAAGTTTCTTTCTTCCTTAGTGACTGCCAGCAATCCCCCCAAATCCTGTAGCTCTCTGCAGGGTTTCTGCACTCCAGGTGCTTGACTTTGCACTTCTTCACATTGAATCTCAGTTGTCACACTTTGGACCATTTTTCCAGCTTTTCTAGGTACCTTCTCATTTTCTCCACCCCATCTAGAGTGTCTACCCTATTGCAGATTTTGGTGTCATCTGCTAAGAGGTGTCCCTTTCCTTCCAGCACTTCTGCAATGTCACTAATGAAGACATTGAAAAGGACTGGCCCCAGGACTGATTACTGAGGTACCCCAAGGGTTACCTCTCCCTTTCCTCAGACTGGATATCATTAACCACCACCCTCTGCTTCCTATACCCCAGCCAGTTCCTAACCCAGTTCTTGTGATGAAGTTCTCCTTGAAGATGGAGCTCACAGCAGAGAAGTGTGCAATTTCCAAGATGTCCACTGGAGTTTGCATATCCGCACTGACTCGAGAGATCCATGGCAATCAGAATCACGAGGTGGCATAATATACTATTTGTGAATAAAGTTGTCGACCTTGTATTTTTATAGTGTATAGTATTATTTTTTTAGTCATTTGCTAACTGGGTTGGAGCACGGCTCCAAAGACCTTTTTCAGGCATGGCCTGGAACAGAGACTGGCACAATCAATGGTAAAATACAGTGAATAACAGCAGTGAGTCATACATAAGCAAGTAAAGAATCGAGTGCAGTCAGGCAACATACAGAGGTGGACAAATAATACAAGCACACAGTGCAAGCTACAACAAACAAGGTGGGCACTATACAAGATATATAAATACATAAATACAAGCAAGGTATCAATGTCCTGTAACAGTAGGTCATGTTACAGTTATGTGAAATGTGCAGTGTTACAGTTATGTGAATTGTGCACACAGCAGTTCTTTGGCTTTCAGAATGAAACTGTCATATGCAGTCTCTAGAGGTTCCATAATGATGTTGTACCACAGAAGGGCAAAAATCACATTCCATGACCCTTGAAGTGTGGTACAACAACATTTTGAAAGGGATGGAATTCTGTGCAGAGCAATTCTGTGTAATACACTGTATATCAGTTCTTGGCAGATAAGGATGTCTTTCCCCACCTAGACAGCCTGTTTCCCCCACCTACTGTAATGTAACAGACCCTACTTATTTGCCGGTTTATCACCACTTCCACTGCATCAATGTTCCATTCTGCAGATCTTATGCATTTGTGAATGCCAGTGTCATTTCTGAGACTACAACCTCTGCTTTGAGGATGTTCAATGCATTCACCGCCCTATTAGAGAAGAAGGACTTTCACACATTTTGCCTAGGTCTGCCCTCCCCCAACTTCATATCATGACCCCTTGTTCTTGGATACCTTTTAATTTGAGTATATTTCCCTTTTGAACCTTATTTATACCTGTGAAGTATTTGAAAGTCCCTATCTTTCCATATCATACCATATCGTATCCCTAGTTACCTCCAGAGTGTATTTAATGAGATACTTTAGCCTCTGGTCATAATTATTTTATAATAACTGGTCAGCAATTTTTTACATAGGCTGACCAAGTTATAATTAGCCATTATTACCCATGGGTTATAATGGCAAGCACACGCTGAGTCACTCAAAAAACAGCCACTCTCTGATTGGCTGTTGCTCAGCTACTGGGTGGGGTAAACAATTTCAGAAACATGGTGGCTCCTTATCCCACATACTGAGGAGCCGCCAGACCGAGAGTCATCATCGGCTTCCCTTTTTTCAACCAGCTCAACATCCACAAACAAACAAAATCTGTCTGGTTGATCCTGTCATTCGGAACCCACAGCGGGCAACAACCACCAGCGGGAACCAGGAACGGCTCAGAGGCTGAAGTGCCTGAGGTAGGCCTGATTGCAACTGCAATCCAGATTTCCAGCTCTGCAAGTCTTCAAGTAAAAAAATAAATACCAGATTAAATCAAAAAGCTTTGCAAGAAAAAAAAAGCAAAGGAGACAAAGATAGACTGTGTGTGTGTGTGTGTGTGGTGTGTGTGTGTGTGTGTGTGTGTGTGTGACTGACACATGAGTGAGACACAGCAATACCAAATGCACTTTGGTAAAAAAAATTGCTGATCAGCAATTATAAAAAATAAAAGATGGGGACGTTTCCTACTTGAATACAATGGTCGCTGTCGGTGTGGTATGCTTTAATAACCCCTTCAGGCTTCACCCTCGGGGTTTATGTAGCATCCCACACCTCAGATGACCATTAAATTTCCATAACTTACCCTTCCCCATCCATTATTCTATATGTTAGTCACTGCACCATTTTTTTAATCATAAAAGATTTTATAATGATTTTTCAACAATGGAACATACATGAAGCAGAGACGACTTGGCATCAAATGTGGTAGGTAACAGTTGTATACTTAACGTTTGCTTATAGGATACATTGTTTTCAAATATAGGTATGCACTGAAGGAATGTAACACTGAGTAGAACTCTACATTGGGATGATTAGTCCCTTTCTATATTAACCATAATAAGAAAGAACATCAACCATTGCAAGGTGAACCATACCCTCTAGCCAATAAAGGAGTATGCAGCCTGGATATACATCAGCCTGGAAGTGGTGTGGGCTCATTTTGTTGAACCTTTACAGAAGGGAACTGAGCAAAATTCTGAATATTACCAGCCATTGCTGACCTGTCTGGCGGGGGAAGGGGGCTGAACCTGTATTAAGTGGAGTAAGACTGATGTCTGGGTCAGAAGGGTGGGTTGCCAGGTGGTGGGGTGGAGGTAGAGCATAGGTGTGATCTGAGATAAAGGCCCCATTTCTTGTTGTAAACCTGTGTGTGGTTGGCGGTGGTGTATGTCAACCATTCAAAAAGTGCTAACTAAGCCACTGTCGTATGCCATGTAAGAAGAGAGGGAGGTAGATTTTGGTACCACCTCATTAGGATAGGCCTTTTGGCTTCGAGTAGTACCACGAGGAGCCATTTTTTGGATTGGTCGGAACAGTTTGACACCTTCGAGGTGTTGCCCAAGAGACTAAGGGTTGGGGTAGCAGGGCCTTTTGTTTGCAGGATCTTGGAGCAGTCCTGAATTACTCCTGTCCAGAAGGGCACCAGTGTGGGACACTGCCATAGTGTGCGCAGCAGATTGGCCTGTGGGGCCTGGCACCTCCAGTGTGTGGAATGGGGGATGAGTCCCATCTTTTGGAGTGTGTCTGGGGTATGGTACCATCCCAGTAGTGCCTTAAGGTGTATAAGCTGGCTCCTAGAGTCCCTGTAGACCAGATGGGCATCCTTGAGGTATTGCCACCCTTCGGTGTCTGTTATCTTTATTTGTAGGTCCTGCTCCCATTGCACCTTACACTTAATCATGGTATCGGGTAGAGAGTCCCTAAGCATACCATACATCTTGCCTGCAGTGCCCTTTACTTTGCCTTGTTTATGCATGGTGGTCAGCTTTTCCACCCATCTCCCGTAGGTGCTGTGGCTCTGAGGGTCTTGGATGCATCCTGAATCTGGAGAAATCTCCGGAAGTCTGTTTTGGGTAGTAGATACTGTGTCTGCATTTGCAGAAAGGACATCATGGCTTGAGTCCAGTACATAAAGATCTGCTGTTATACAGATGCCTGCCTGCTGCCAAGAGAAACAGTTGATGGTTTGTCCCCCCACTAGCATATATTGGTTGCCCCATAAGGGTCTGTACTGTGCAGGTGGTGCCCATAAGGAGGCTGGACATTGAGTGAGATGTTTGCACCTGTGTCAGGCTTCTCTTAAGTCTGGAATAACAAGAGGAAGGTGGTCCTTTGGGTGTCCCCTTTTTCTCAGCAGGTTCCCCAGCCATTTGGGTTCTGATATGTCCATATCCAGATTCACCCATACAGGGGTATTTGGGATTTTAGGGAGAAACCATCTAATTGCTTGTGCAGCCCGATATGCTCATAAATATCCCTGCAGCCAGGGGAGACCCATTCCCTCCAGGCCAGCGCACCCATAAGCTAGTTTTTCCAAATCTTGTGGCTTTGCCTTACCAGATGAACCCTGCTGTCACCTTGTTGATTTTCAGAAGTGTGTTTGGTTGCATAGGGATTGGTAGGTTGCACATGAAGTATGCTATCTTAGGCAGCACAAACATGTGTACTGCATCTACCCTGCCTTTCAGGGATAGGTGTAGCTTAGTCCAGCTTTGTGTTTCCGCTCTGATGGAGGCTGTGATGGGTGTATAGTTTGCCTCAACCAAGTTCCTCCATAGTGTGGTGATGTTTATCCCCAAGTATGTAAAACCTTGGGGTGCCCATACCACTGGCATACCCTGTAGGCCTTCCCTCATGCAGGGCAAGTTTAGTGGTGACAGTGTGCCACTACACCATTTTAGTTGTCCTCCTCTAGACTGCCTGTAACGTGTGCATATCCATTCGGAGATATGGTCTCCAGAACTGGACACAGTACACTAGTTGAGAATTCATCAGTTACTTAATTTTACAGTGGTATAAACACCTCATATTTTTTGCTGGTGATACCTGTGCACAGCAGCATCCCACTGGCACTCCCGTCTGCTTTGTTACACTGCTTGGCTTCCTTTAGGTCATCAGGAATGACAGACCCCAGTTTTCTTTTCCCTTTTGTGCTCACCATTGACGTATCCCTTCATGTATTCCACTCCTTGGTTTCTATGCACCAAGTACTTCATTTCTCACTTATTCACAATCAATGTATGGTGTATTGTAGAGTGTTGTTCTGTGTAGAATTCCCTGCCTTTTATTATGCTGTTGTACCACAGTTTAAAGGTCATGGATTGTGATTGAACCCTTTTGTGTTACAACATCATTCTGAAAGCTAAAGAGGCTGTGCACCTAAATTTCATTCTGAAAGCAACATAACTGCCACATGCACGTTTAACTCCGTACTATATACATTAAATAAAATACAGGATGAGCAACTTTATTCACAACAAGTGTGTTCTGCAAACTCTGGGTTCTGATTCCCATTGACATCTCAAGCTTTACTGTAGAGGTTAGAGGGAATCAGAACCCATCTATGGCAGAGCACACTGGTTGTGCATAGTTGCCCATCCATTATTCTCTATATAATGACACACACTGGACCACTCCTCAAGCTTAAGTAGTTCTGCCTTCATTGTTCCATTCAGTTTTCCACACCCCCCACCCCGGTAGTGTCTACCCTGTGGTAGATCTTTGTCTCAACCGTAAAAAAGAGTATCTTACCTTCTAACACCTCTTTATTATCACCAGTGATGTCAATAAAGAGTATAGGCCAAAGTACCGATGCCTGTGGCGCACCACTAGTCACTCCCCCAATATCAGGTGAACACCGTTTCCAACCACCCACTGATGCCAACTCCCCAACAAATTCTCTACCCAGTGGAACATTTTAGTACACACTTCCAGACTGTCCAGCTTCTTTACTATTCTACTATGTGGAGAGGTATTGCAAGCCTTACTGAAATCCAGGTAAGCCACATCCACCACTCCACCCTGATTAATATCCCTCATCACCCCCAACAAAGAAAATTAATAGATTACTTTGATATCAGCTCCCTCCATCCCCCCAAGTGAATCCATGCAGCCATGGATACGGTAAGCCATAGGATTCAAAATATTCCACGGTCCTTTCCTTCAACAGTGTCTCCCATTACTTTCACCTCCACCAAATTCAGATTGATGGGCCTGAAGTTGCCAGCTTACTTCCTGGTGCCAGCCTCCTCCCTGCTTCCATCTTTGTACAAAAGAGACCACGGTGCGTGCTAGCTCACTTGTTACCTGATGCTGCAAACATTATGCAGGGAGGCAGTGGTGCACAACATTGCAAATGTGATGAAGAATGTACTTGAACATAGGGTCCCTCTCAACGAGCTACTTTTGTCACATTCACTTGGCACAGTAACCTAGAACAGAACTCCCAGCTTTGAACATTTTGATTATTTTATGCTCCAACACAGTGCCTCACAACAATATCTAATTGGCATTCCCGTGCATACTGATTTAATATAAAAACATTTTTTCCTGTCATGTTATAGATTACAGTATGATACTGTTAGACCCCCCCAACAAAGTCTGACCAAATGTCCAAGCAGTGTACCACACTTTCAATAAAAAAATTACTTTCTATCACTACCAATTAAGTTGTACACATTCAACATAATTGTAAGTCCTCTTTTGGTTGTGCGCACATACACACACACGCACACACACACATATGATGTGTTTCTCAGGCCTAACACATGACAGTGCATGTATGAAACTAATGTTTGGCCTGGTGTTTCACTTTCCTGTTTGTAGCTAGTAGCAGATGTTTTGAAGGAGAAGACTCCTGTTTATTTATGAACTGGATATTTCTGACATATTTTTCATATATTACCTAAGTTAATTCAAATATGTCAATAAGAGAACAGTAATTTTTCTGTTGTAACACATAGCAAGATTCTGAGGCAGCAACACAAGCTTGTAATTGTTCAAATCAATCTCGTTGTATATGCAAATAAGGCACTTGTAGTACAACCCCTCTCATTCTTGGCTAGCACTCAGAATCTCTGAAAGCATAAGGTTTTCAATGTGCTCTTGTCTATAATTTTTCAATGCTTACTATTTGTATTTTATGTTGTTTTCAAAGGCTTAGAACAGTCCTGTCACACCTCTCACACAGTGTATAGTACTAATAGCCTTTATTTGTGCAAAGTATATTTTTTACATTTCAAATGCTCCTTAAACCACAGTTGCTGACTGGAAATACCATGACAGGGAATGACTATGACATGGGAGAATTGAAGTAAGCAATTCCTCCCCCTTCCTCACATTCCTTTGTAAATTAACCCATTAACAACTGACTTTAGATGCATTGTTGAAGGACTGGACAGGGCAGCACAGAAGGGAGCATGCATCACACACACACACAGGAAGCATAACCAATTGTAAACAAAGCAGAGCACAGGTCTGGGGAACAACATGGCAGCCTTACAAATGTAAACAAAAACAAAGAAGAAACTGGGCTCAAATGCTGCACTACACAACAGAATTTTAAACAGCTATATGCTCAACAGATCAGAAGAAAGACATCTATGTGGTACTGACTTTTTTTTACTGTAGTACTGCTGCTTTAAGAAGGAGGCAGAGATTTGTACCTCAGCACAAGTTGAAACACCCAACATAGGACAACTACCTCATATTCCTGTCACATGCTACCACACTCATTTTTCTCTCCTACATCATGGCAATATGTCAGCATGGCTCTGCCCATGCTGCCGTAAAAATTCATAGGGCTGGATTCATGAACGGCGTTGCTGGGCTTGCATCAAGTCTTGCATCAAGCCTGCATGGTGGCACAGCTGCACTGAATTTGACACACACTGCACCTGATTCAGGAAGATCAGGTGCGTTTATGACAATTCACTTGATTTATGGCAGCTTTTGCCAAATATTTGGTGCAAGCCCCGTAAAAAGGGTACCCGAGTTTGCCACAAGCTGCACCACAAAAAGCTGGTCTAATTTGAGGCAGTCAGTGCAGGGGATCGAGAATCCCAATCACCAGCCGGGGAATGCCACTGGCCCCATGCACCACATGGTCAGTGCACCCAGGGCTTGCAGAATTCGTAGCCCTTTGTGAATCTGGCCAATACAGTGCAATGAGTCTGACAAATATATTGAATGTGGGAAAAGAATAAGAAAGGGGCAAAACAGGAGAAGAGTACAGCATGTTCGTTTAATGTGAGAAGAAAGGAAGGTCCTGTCAAACTAATCTCATAGATTTCTTTGACTGGGTAACCAGAGTGGTGGACCAAGGGGGAGCAGTTGATGTCGCCTACCTTGACTTCAGCAAAGCTTTTGACACTGTTCCACATAGAAGATTGATAAATAAGCTGGGTAGGCTCAGGGTGGGTCAGAAGTTGGTCAACTGGGTGGCAAACTGGTTGATGGGCAGAAAACAGAGTGGTGGTAAATGGTATACAGTCAAAAGAGATGCAAGTCACAAGTGGGGTACCTAGGGATCAGTCCTGGGGCCAGTCCTCTTCAACATCTTCATTAGTGACCTTGTAGATGGACTAGAGGGTAAGGCTTGTCTGTTTGCAGATGACACCAAGATCTGCAACAGAGTAGATGATCCAGATGGGGTGGGCAGAATAAGAAGAGATCTGGATAAACTAGCAAAATGGTCAGAAGATTGGCAACTGGGATTTAATGCAAAGAAGTGCAAGATCATGCACATAGGGAAGAGAAACCCTGAAGCCACCTATAGGCTGGGAGGGGAGTTGCTAGCAATCACAAAGGAAGAAAGGGACTTGGGCATCATCATCACTGATGACCTGAAATCATCCAAGCAGACCTCTAAAGCAGTAAGTAAGGCTAGGGGGTGTTAGGGTGTATTAGTAAGGGGTATCACAAGTTGTAAAAGGGAGGTAATAATCCCTCTTTACAAGACACTGGTTAGGCCCCATCTGGAGTACTGTGTGCAGTATTGGAGGCCACACCTTCACAAGAATATTAACCAAATTGGGGCAGTCCAGAGAAGGGCAACTAAAATGGTGCAGGGACTGCATCAGAAGACATATGAGGACAGATTAACAGAGCTCAATATGTATACCCTTGAGCAAAGGAGGGAGAGAGGTGATATGATCGAGGCATTCAAACACCTTAAGGGCATTAACAAGGTGAAAGAGTCTAACATGTTTAAATATAAGAAAAATAGCAGGACAAGAGGACACAGCATGAGATTAGAGGGGGGCCAATTAAGGGGGAATGTGAGGAAATTATTTTTCACAGAAAGGGTGGTGGATGCATGGAATGGCCTACCTCAAGAAGTGGTGGCTATGAATACAGTGCAGGGCTTCAAACAGGCATGGGATAGGCATAAGGGAGCAATACAAATGAGTATGAATAGATAGGCCACTGACAGAGCAAAGGCCAATGGCACATTTATAAGGTAGAAAAAGAAATGGGCAGACTGGATGGGCCTTGCGGTCCTTATCTGCCGTCAACTTCTATGTTTCTATGTAAGAACATAAGAACTGCATGAAAATAGTCCAGCCTCATGGTTTAGTGGTGAAAACCTTTGTTCGCCTAGCATCCTGTTTACATGTGGTCATGGGGAATATCTTGTATCGCATGTCTGCTATGGATGCAGAATGGCTGCTGTGCTCCATCCCAGAAGTAGCAATTCTTCAGAACTGAGTCACGTGTCCATTGTGAATAGCTGTGAGATACCCACTGAAAGGAGTTACTTGAATTCAAATAGTATGGTATGGCATGGCACACTGTGGTATGGTATTAGCCAAGGGATGGCAAGAGTGATGCAAGAAGATGGCACCATGGGCTTGCTATGGGAACAGGTAATGATAAACTGTAAGAAAGGGGGGAGGGAGGAGCTGCAGAGCTGCAAGGATAAGGTAAAGAGGAAATACAAGGGAGAAGGAAGGACTGGATACAAAAAAAAAAAAAACATACCAGAAAGATAAAAGAAACAAGTTCTGCATGGAGACGTAAGATGGGTGTACTGTATAAATTGAATGCATATCCTATACAAATCAAACACTTGTCACACAATATGAAACCACAGACAAACTTACTGTAACATGTTTGTGACTATACATAGCAACCTGCAAATGACCATAGTACTCCTTGTCATGAGCCCCTGGCCCTCAAACCCCAGGCAACCCGATAGGATCCCCCCTTTTCAAGAACTTGTGAGCAGGAGTAAGGGTTCAGGAAGAATTTCACCAACCTTCCGTAACCCAGTGGGAGGGTGGAAACTGTAGTTTCAAGTTCCCTTGACTCTGCACTACTTTCAGTATTTGAATCCCACCACAGCCACTGGCTACGTCTTGCCTAAGTAGTTTGGTACAATAGCCAAGCGGTACTATCTTTCAAGGCACACAGTCTTTTCAAAAACCCTTCTGTTAAAATGTTAGATCAGACAATCAGACCCCCAGGCAGAATTGATAAGAAAATCATAAAAGTTTACTTAAAATAAAAGCAATACAGAAAAGTCTACAGTTTGGAAGAACTTTGAAATGCAGACAATATCAAAAGTAAAACTGGATGGTTTACAGGAAACACTATATACTGTTATTCTAAACTATACCTTCTTTTGAAGTCCAGACAAGATTTTAAATGTCCTTGTAGAGAGGAGTCCTTAAGTAACAGTTTGTAGCAAGTTTGTATCTGAAACCAGTTTCTCTGAATGTCCTTTTAAAAAGTTTTCAGGTGCTTCCTTGTTGAAAAGTCTTGGTTTCCAAAATTCTGACTTAAAATCAGAATTATCTGTTCAGTATGTGAAAAGTCTAAATTTCCACATGCTGAGGTCTGGTTTTAAAGATTTTTCCAGGCCTATACATATACTTTTGGTCTTTTTTTTTTTTTTCGTAGTCTTTGGTAACCAGGTAAGACCCACTCGGCACACGTGCCTTTTTTCATTGGCAACCTGGGAGCACTGGGCGGTTAAGTGACTCACTCAGAGTCACACAGTATGCAAGTGGAAGTTGTGAGACTCAAACTCAGGTCTGGTCTGCTGGATGTATCAAGCTCGTTCACACCTCATTCCTCTAACCTCTAGGCTATACTGCCAGCCCATGGTACTTCTTTTCTTCAAGTATATGTCAGCTGGACAGGCTATCTGACCCCCCCCCATCTAAAGTGTTTATCAGCTGCCCTGAGTTCAAAATGTGTGCCTTATACATACAGGCTGGTCATCTTCAAGCCACACCCACAGTGTGATGGGGTGCAACAGTTTATCTTTCCCGGTAGGTGTCACTGTGGTTTCATGTCAGGTTTATGTCAACCCCAGTGACATCTGGGCCATGCATTTGGCTTAACCCCTGACCCCTATTTCATCCCCCTGACCTCTTCCTGTCATGGAAAGCTAGATACCCAGTTTTCTCTAAGAGTTATGATTTCCTGGGTCCATAAAACTGTCTCTCTTATCTGGATACGTACCATACTTTCTCTAGTCATTAGAACAATTAAGGCTATTTTTGTAAGTTCATTCCTAAATGCCTTTTAAAGACACAGTGTCTTAATTCTAAAGTAAATTACAGAATACAATATGAACCCACATAAATGGATATAGGCCTATCATGAAACATTCCTCCCTCCTAAAACAGAACCTGGGAGGAACATGCCCCTATTGGAGGCAGTTCTTCCCAGTTCGGTTATAGATCCCATATGCATGATAGGCCAGCTGCATTCCTATTTTTAGATCCAGACCTATGCAAACTCTCCATGTCATAAGTCTGCAAGGCAGTACCCCATCTCAGAAGTTTCCCATTTGTTTTTCTTATTTGATCCAACCATATTAATGGATTGTTGTCCATTTGGACCTTAACTTATTACCTCCTGGGTGGCCATTTTGTGTCAGGTAAACAATGGATAGTTCAGACTTCATATGGAGCTATTGGAGGTAACGAGTTTAAATGCCTCCCATAAAGGCATGGTTCAAGTTTTTTTTAATGCCCAAACTAAGGCAAGACATTCCTTCTCTACTGTTGAATAGGCCTGTTCCCATGGAAGCAGCTTCTTGCTTAAGTATATAATGGGGTGCTCTCTCCCCTGATTGGATACTTGGCTGAGGACTACCCCATGTCCCACATCTGAGGCATCCATCTGTACCACAAATGGCCTGTTGTAGTCTGGGCTATCCAACACTGGGGTCCTATACAGTGAGAGGTTTTAGCTGCGTGAAGGCCTGCCCACAGTCTGCATCCCATTTTACCTTTCTAGGCTTATTCTTTGTCAGCATCCCAGATAAAGGAGCAGCCAGGGAGCTGTAGTTGGGAACACATTTTCTGTAACACCCTGCTGTCCCAAGAAAGCTCCTAAAAAAAAAAAAAAAACAAGATTCCAGTGCGCACCCCACACACACAAATTACATGGCACATATTCAAAATTAAACAATTGATCTGCCTATTGGCTTTTATTACTTTAAACTCCATGAAAAAAGGGGGTCCCCTTAGTTTTCAGATTGGAATTCCAATGTGAGCAAGCTATACCACCACTTCATGGTGGGACCCTTTTGGTTGTCCCTATACTAGCTTAATAGCTCTGAAATGTCTGCTGTGGCTACTCATGAATATAGAGTGCATTGCCTAATAGGCTCCTTTTAAATAAAGTGCTCAGTTTCATAGGCGGTGGAAGGGAGCACGCTGAGAGGAGTGCCACACTTCCCCAAATTAGCACACTCTAACCTCTGCATTGCTCACAAAGTGTAATTCACATACCTGCTATGGGGTGCTACTGGTGTGTGGTATATAACAAACAAAAACAAGATTCCAGTGCACAATCCCCCCCCAACACACCAAATTACATGGCACATATTCAAAATTAAACAATTGAACTGCATATTGGCTTATCTTACTTTAAACTCCATGAAAAAAGGGAGTCCTCTTAGTTTTCAGATTGGAATTCCAATGTGAGCAAGCTATACCACCACTTCATGGTGAGACCCAAGAAAGCTCCTGACTTGTCTCTGGGTTTCAGGTGTAGGCCATGATGCAATTACCTGTATTTTTGCTTGGTTTGGGCAGAGTTGGCCTCGCCCCACCACATGTCCCAAATAAGCAACCTCTGCCATGGCCACCTGACACTTTTCTTCCTAACAGTCAGATCTGTGGCCTGTATTCAGCCCAGCACCTCCCTCGGGTGTATCAGGTGTTTCTCCCAGATATTGCTGAAGATAGCAGTATCGTCCAGGTAGGCAACTGCAAAGTCCTCCATATCCTGTAACACTTGATTGACTAACCCCTGGAATGTAGCAAGGGCTTTCTTCATCCCAAAGGGCATGACCTTGAACTTCAACAGGCCAATTGGGGTGAAGAATGCTGACCTTTCCCTAGCCCTGTCAGTCAGTTCCACCTGTCATTACTCCTTAGTCAGGTCTACTGTAGTCAAATATGTCACCCCTCCCAGTTTGTCAAGCATTACATTTGTGCATGACATTGGGTGGGTGTCAGATTTCTTGATGGTGTTAAGCCCACGAAAATCTATGCAGAACTGTGTAGTCCCATACAGTTTTGATACAAAGACTACACAGGTGAGGCCCAGGAGCTGTGGGACTTCTGGATCACCTCTAGATCCAGCATCTCTCCCACCTCCCTCCCAATGTCCTTGAGTACTGTCTCTGACACCCCGGTAAGCTGTCCTACGCATGGGTGCTTGGGTCCCCATGTCTACATCATGCACTGCTAGCGGTGTCCGTCCAGGCTTTGCCGTAAATAAAGGGGAAAAGTCTCACAAAATGGTCCTCAATTCTTGGGCCTGTCCAGGTGTCAGTTGGGGTACAGCATGATGGTCTCCACAGATGACGCTGGCTTGCTCTCGGCTAAGAAGTCGAGAAGGGGGTCTTCCCCCACCTAGCTCCTCTCCAGGACTGAAAACCACAAGTACCATGTCAGCCCTATTAAAATATGGCTTCATCATGTTCACGAAACATCCCGTGAGCATGTTTTCAGTCACATAACGCTACAATGTAATTAACATTGTTTACCTGCCAGACTACCTTATATGGCCCTACCCACTCAGCTTGCAGTTTGTTCTTTCGGACCAGGATCAGAACCATTACCTCCTGTCCTACCCCGTAAGAGTGAGCTCTGGCCCCACAATCATACCAGGTCTTTTGTTTTTGCTGGGCAGCTGCCATGTTGCTCTGGACCATGGCCATAAGCTCCTTCAGCGTCTCCCTGAATTTTAACACATACTCCACTATGGGAGTCCCTTGAGTGGCATGTTTACCTTCCCAGTCCTCTCGTATTAAATCTAGGAGCCCCTTCACACGGTCTCCATACAAGAGCTCAAAGGGTGAAAACCCGGTTGACTCTTGTGGCACTTCCCTGTAGGCAAACAGCAGGTTGGGCAGGTATTTTTCCCAGTCCCATCATGCTGTTCTGCAAATGCCATAAGCATAGCTTTTAGGGTCCCATTAAATCTCTCTACAAGACCATTGGCTTGTGGGTGATAAGGCGTTGTTCTCTTCTGTGCAACACCACACTTCTCCCACAAACACTTCATTAGGTCTGACATAAAGTTACCCCCTCGATCAGAGATAACCTCCTGCGGAAACCCAACATGGGAGAAAATCCCCAGCAAAGCATCTCTCTTTGTCCGCCTTAGTGGAGGACAGCGCGATGGTGTCAGGATAGTGGGTAGCATAATCAACAACTGTCAATATATACCTTTTTCCCGAGGAACTTGGGGTATTCAAAGGACCCACAATATCCATTCCAACATTCTGGAATGGCTCCTCCACAAGTGGTAAGGGAATCAGGGCATCCTTGGCTTTGCTTCTGGCCTTCCCTATTTCCTGACACCCATGACAGGATTTGCAGTATTCCTTCACCTACTTGGTAATATTGAGCCAATAGAAATTGTGGGCTAAGCGCTGCGTAGTGTGAGCAATGCCCAAATGTCCGTACATGGGAATATCATGAGCTACCCTGAGCAGTAACTCACGATACTCCTGGGGAACAACAAGCTGCCTGCCCATCACCCTTCCCTCTGTCCTGATATCCTGTGTGTATAACAGTTCATTGTCCCAATACACTATGCTTTCCATCACCTCCATGTGTCCCAGCAGTCTCTGCACAGGCCCTCAGCTTCTTTAAGCTAGGGTCTGTCTGTTGTGCTGCTGCTTAGTCTTCCCACCGACCCAGAGCATGGGGCATGTCCCCATCAGTTCCCAGGTTGAGGTCCATAGCTGTGGCAGTAGGGGGCACAGTATCACAACCTTCCCCCTCCCCAAGGCTATGTGTCACCCCTCCCTCCCTCCTGAGAGCAACCTTCAGTAACAGTTGGGTTAACTGCCACTAGGGGAAGTTCCATCCCCCTGTTATTACTCTCTTTTACAAGCACTACAGGTTGGTTGGCCTGTCTCCCAGCCTCTCCTGTCTGAATTTCTGTGGGGTCCCGAAGATCACAGGAGCCTCTATTCTTTTGGCTCCTGGTCACAGCACAAACCACTCCCTGTGGAACATCATTCCCCACAATAACATCCATAATGAGTTTTTCAAATACAGCCACCTTCCTTACCCCTTCACCTGCATCTCCCCAATCTAGGGTAACATGGGCTAATGGGTAAGTTTTCCTTTCCCCTGTGTAATCCCTCACAGAGACAAACTCATTTGGCAGTATTTGTTCAACCCCGACCAAATCCTATTTCACCAGGGTAAGAGATGCTCCTATATCCCTTAGCCCCCTAGTTTGTACCCCATTCACCATGACTGGGTGAATGTGCCCACTCATATTGTCAGGGAGAGCCTCAGCAATACAGTGGACTATTGTCTCCGATTGCAGAGGCCTGTTTACCTTCTGGGTTTTCTTAGGACACTGCCTAGAGAGATGGCATATCTGGCGACAATACCAGCATTCATCATGTTTCTTGTCCCCAACCTCCCTTTTGGGCACCTGGGGAGTCCCTTCTTTTTGCAGGGGCCTGTGGTTTTTGATTGTCCAAAATACCAACTTTTCCTTTTCACCCCTGAATTTCCCTTGGGAGCAGCCCTGCTTCAAGCATAGCGATCCGCCAGCTCTGCAGCCTCTTTGGCAGTCTTAGGATCTCAGTCCTCTAGCCAAAGATTTATGTCAGGTGAGCAAATCCAATAAAACTGTTCAAGCAATATCACCCCTTCAATAGCTTCAACAGAATCTGCTTTCACCCCCTCCCAGCAATGTTTTAAATATTGATGCTGTTTTGTGGCTACCTCCTCAAAGCTCATTTCCAGCCCCTTTCAGAGTTTTCAGAACTTTGCTCTGTATGCATCAGGGTTCAGATCACATTTTTTTCATAAAGCAGTTTTTAACTTGTCAGAATCTTTACTTTCAACATTGTCCATCATCCCCAATGCTTCCCTACCCTTGCCAATAAGTAGCAGAAACAGGTGAAAGCACCAGGTCTATTTGGGCACATTGGCCTGGATACAGACCTTTTCAAATGAATTTTAAGGCATGTCCATATCCTCCCCCTCTTTAAACTCAGCCATTCATTTTGAATTTAACTTGTACCCCAGTCCTGGAGGTTCTAACCCAACTCCACCATTTACCTGCTCAGGAGTTGGTGTCAGCGGAGGCATCAGCTTTTTCTGCTCATGTTCCATCTGGCACTGCCGTTCTTCCACCTCGGCCTGGTGCTGCTGTTCTTTGGCCTCTCTCTGTTGCTGTCGTTCCTCCATTTCCATCTTGAACCTCTTTTGCTGCATCTCAAACCTTTTTTGCTCATTTTCAAACTTTTTTTCCTCATTCTCAAGCTGTTTCTCCTGCATCCACAGCCTTCTCAGCTCCAGCTCGTTGTATGTAGATGGCTCCTTCTCCTCTGGGCTCCAGACCTCCAAAGTCACCACCTCTGGTACTAACGAAGGTGTCACTTTCTCCATCTCAGCTGCCAGAAGGGCCTCCATGTGTTGCCTTTTATTTTTGTTTTCACTAGGAATGCCCTTCTCCCCACAGATCTTCCTCAGTTGTTCCAGTTTCAGATCACTGTACTGGACAGACATTCTTCTATCTACACTACTCTGTCCCAAAAAAATTCAAACAGGATGCAGTCTATTGTCTGCAAATAAATTTCTTTTTCCCCCTTTCCAAATTCTGGCCTTGATTGTGTGATGGTTTTGCAAGACCATTCAAAATCCCACTACTACCACCAAATCTGTCATGCGCCCCTGGTCCCCAACCCCCGGCAGCCTGGTAGGACCTCCTGTTTGCAGATAGGATCCCTCTTTTCAAGAACTCATGAGCAGGAATAAGGATTCAAGAAGAATTTCACCAACCTTCCTTTTCCCAGTAGGAGGGTGGAAACTGTAGTTTTGAGTTCCCTTGACTCTGCACTACTTTCAGTATTTGAATCCCACCACGGCCACTGGCTATGTCTTGCCTAAGTAGTTTGGTTCGATAGCCAAGCGGTACTATCTTTCAAGGCACACAGTCTTTCCAAAACCATTCTGTTAAAATGTTAGATCACACAATCATACCCCCAGGCAGAATTGATAAGAAAATCATAAAAGTTTACTTAAAATAAAAGCAATACAGAAAAGTCTACAGTTTAGAAGAACTTTGAAATGCAGACAATATCAAAAGTAAAACTGGATGGTTTTCAGAAAACACTAGCTACTATTATTCTAAAGTATACCTTGTTTTGATGTTAGAGTCCAGGCAAGATTTTAAATGTCCTTGTAGAGAGGAGTCCTTATGTAACAGTTTGTAGCAAGTTTGTATCCCAGGTCAGTTCCTCTGAATGTCCTTTTAAAAAGCTTTAGGTGCTTCCTTGGTGAAAAGTCTTGGTTTCCAAACTTCTGACTTAAAATCTGAATTTTCTGTTCAGTATGTGAAAAGTCTAAATTTCCACACACTCGGGTCTAGTTTTAGAGATTTTTCCAGGCCTACACATATACTTCTGGTCTTCAAGTATATGCCAGCTGGACAAGTTATCTGAACCCCAGCTAAACTGTTTATCAGCTGCCCTTAGTTCAAAATATGTGTCTTATACCTACAGGCAGGTAATCTTCAAGCCACACCCACAGTGTGATGGGATGCAACAGTTTACCTTTCCCTGTAGATGTCACTGTGGTTCCATGTCAGGTTTCCTGTCAACCCCAATGATATCTGGCCTATTCATTTGGCTTAACCTCTGACCCCTTGGTCTTCCCCCTGTCCTCTTCCTGTCATGAAAAGCTAGATACCCAGTTTTCTCTAAGAGTTATGATTTCTTGGGTTCATAAAACTGTCTCCCTTATCTGTATACATACCAGATTCACCCTAGTCATTATAACAATTAAGGCTGTTTTTGTAAGTTCATTCCTAAAAGCCTTTTAAAGAGACAGGGCCAGATATTCAAAACTTTGTGGTGGGCGCAAACCGTTTTGCGCAGGTTTAGCGTCGGGTTAGCACCAGTCCACTATATTCAAATGATCAAATAACGCACGCAAACTGTAATAACACTGGGTAAACTCATAATGTATGCAAGGGGCTAACTGAGGGGGCGTGTCAATGCAATGCTATATTCAGCACATAGCACTGTGCAAAGTGGTTTTGTGCAACAGTAGTGCAACACACTGCGTGGTGCAGATTACCACCCAGGAAAAGGTAGCCTTAACCCTGGGCAGATCTGCTTTGCATGTCTTTGTGGCTTTGCGTGGCTTTTGCATGACTTTTGTGCAGCTTTGCAAGACCCTAACCATTAAGTATGACACATAGAAATAATCCAGATGTAGAGGAAACATGCTACTCACTGATGGCATCACTATGATGCCATCATCTGCCACCAGTCCCAGCCATGCCAGCAGTATGTGGTGACCCAGCTCCCAGTGGACACCATGGCAGTGCTGACATACAGCACACACCTGCAGACCACCCTTCTGTGGACACCAACAGATGTCAGCACACACAAGCAGCACTGTGGGTATAGAGGGTGTTGAGGGGAGGGTGTACAAGTGGTGAGGCTGCACCACAGACTGGGTGCAGGCACAAGGCTGGGACACATCACACACTGCACATGGACCAGTGTTGGGAATACCCCAACACCAGTGTGCCTGTCTGACCATATGTACCCCCCCAGCCACATACCGCACATCTGTACAGACACCACAGCACAAACAGCCACAGTGTATATGTCACTGTGAGCATCCCATACCAGTGATGCAGCATCTGTGGGTTGCGCAACAGCATAACAGTAATGTCCACTGTCAGTAAACATCTGCAAGTTGGGCCTGTCACTGTGTACAGTGCAGTGGCCATCACTGCCCTGCACACCATAGGCATTGCTGTGTCCCTCACACTGCTGACCCCCTTGCTACTGTAGTGTCTGCTGTGTACTGTAGCATGATCTACAGTTTGACAGTTGCATGCAGCACCACCACCTGTGCCTGTGCTGTGTAGTCCCCTGGGGCACGATATGCTATGCTGTACTGTATAAATGTAGCCTGCAGCTACCACCATGTAGTCCCAGACTGACCTACAGGTGGAGCTGTGGGCAGGCCCCAACAGTCCCTGTCCTTCCAGACGGACCTACAGGTGGAGCTGTGGGACCCTGCAGTAACACTGGGCAAACTGCATGCAAATCATATAATAATGAGATGCTAATCTGGATGTTTGCGTAGAGACTACCTAAGTAGGCTCATTTGCATGCCACATTTGAATATAACAAAGTTTAGCCCCAGGCAAACGTGATTGCACCGGACAAATGGCTTAGCTCTGCGCTAAACCTGTGCAACCGTGTTAGCACCGTGCAAACATTTCAGAATTGTTGTACATTTTTGCACTTTGTACTTTCACATGCACTGCTGCTTGCAGCTGCACTGAGTCAACGCATTTTCTGGCACACACATTGGCCGCATAGTTCACCTCTACCTTCCATCACATCACTGTGAACTTGGCTGCTGTTGTGGTGTGCACTTCCTGGTTGCTATATTCAGAGCTGTCTTATTCCTGGGCTATGTTTGCACTGCACTCCCAGCCCAGATTGCGGCTTCCAGAAGTATTATATTCAGCAGGTTTAGCACCGGGCTGTCCTTTGAATATAGCTATTATTGGGTCTGGGCTACTTTAGCATGCTGGGCAATGCTAATTTAGCCCCAGGGCAAAGTTTTGAATATAGGGCCCACAGTGTCTTAACTCTAAAGTACATTACAGCATATACAATATAAACCCACATAAATGGATATAGGCCTATCATGCGACACCCCTTAACATACTAACATACTAAAATGCCAGCAGAATAGGCCTAATGGTCTTTTGTGTCTGCTCGTTTGGTCAGCCCCCACCCTGGGAGCTGACCTTGCTGCCCCCCTCGCCTTCTCTGGCTTCTCCCTTCCCAGTTCCGGATATTCTCACTGCACTGGATTTTGCTTCCAGAACTTTCCCCTGTACCTGTCCCACCCCCTCTTGAACCCCTTCACCATCTGTGCCTCTACCAGCCCCCTGGGAAGTGCATTCCATGGCTCCACCACCATCTCAGTGAAGTAGCACCTCCTCCTCCTTTCTCCCCTGAATCTTCCCCCCTCCAGCTTCCACCCATGCCCTTTAGTTGCCTACTCCTCCTTCCTTCGAAGCACCCTGACTGCTCCTCCCCTATTTACCCCCTTCATATACCTGAAGACCTCTATCATGTCCCCCTGGTCCCTTCTCTCTTCCAATGTGTACATATTTAGCTCTTCGAGCCTCTCCCCATAGGTCCTGTCCCTCAAGCCCCAAATCATTTTGGTTGCCCTCCTCTGGGACCCTCTCCAGGAGTTTAATGTCCCTCTTTAAGTGTGGCCTCCAAAACTGTATGCAGTACTCGAGGTGTGGCCTCTCCAAGCAGTTATACAGAGGGAGTATCACTTCCCTCTTTCTGGAGGTGATCCCTCTAGCAAAGCATCCCAGCATCCTGTTGGCCTTGGCTGCTGCCCTCCTACAAGTCTCTGAGTTGTTCATCTTGACATCCACAACCACCCCCAGGTCCCTCTCAGCCATCAAGACTTGTAGCATTTCCCACCCCCAGGGTGTACACTTAGCCCGGGTTTCTGGCCCCCAGGTGCAGTACCTTGCATTTCCCTGCATTGAACCTCAGCTTCCACTTTCTAGACCATCTTTCCAGAGCCTCCAGGTCCCCCTGTAGGGCCACCCTCCACATCCACCACCGCCCCCCAGATTTGAGTCTTTCACAAAGAGACTCATCTCACTCCTGATACCTGTCCTTATGTCAGAGAGGTAGGCATTGAACAGGAGGGGTCCAAGGACTGATCCCTGTGGGACCCCACTAATGACCCTCCTTGGGGATGAGACTATCCCACCAACTATGACCTTCTGGATCTAGTCCTGGAGCCAATTGTTTATCCATCTGATCATCTGGTCCCCCTCCCATTTCTCCCAGCTTATCCAACAGGCCCTCGTGCAGAGCAGAGTCAAATGCCTTGCTGAAGTCTAGAAAGAAGGCATCCACTGGTCTACCCAGGTCCAAGGCACTCGTCACCCAGTCATAGAACTCCACAAGGTTTGTCTGACATGATTTCCCTGGGATGAATCTATGCTGTCTATCATCCAGGCACCCTGACCCAGCCTCTCCTTGACAATGCCATCCATCACCTTGCCCACCACTGATGTCAGGCTGACAGGTCTGTAGTTCCCTGGCACCTCCCTTGATCCCCCCCTTGTGGATAGGCACTATATGCACCACCTTCCAGTCCTGGGGCACCCACCCTGTCTTTAGAGAGATGGTGAAAATCTCTGCCAGGGGTTTCGCCAGGACATCCGCAAGTTCCTTCAGCACTCTGGGATGTAATTTTTCCGGCCCCGGTGCTTTCTCCGTCTTAAGGGACCTGAGGGCTTCCCTCACTCTCTCTGCTGTGATTTCCACCTCCACTACCTCTTCTCCCTGCTTCCCCTTCCCCCTCCTGCCAGTGATGCCTTCCCCTCTCCCCAGATCTACCGATTGGTAAGGGTCCCCCCCTCCTCAGTATCACTGTCTCCTCCCATGTATGATGCAGCACCACCATTTTCCTTGATGAAAACTGAGGTGAAGTACTCATTTAGTACCTCAGCCTGCTTCCCGGGTCTTGTGCCCATCTCTCCTCTGTTTTAATCCTGCTAATCTGCTCCTTCACTCTTCATTTTTCCCCAATGTATCTAAAGAACCCCTTGTTCCCTCTCCTAATTTCCCTGGCCAGGTTCTGCTCCTTCCTTGCCTTAGCCACCCTCACCACCCTAGTGGCCCTTCTAGCCATCAGTCCGTACTCCCCTCGATCCCTTTCACTCCTTGAGCACTTGAATTGCCTATAGGCTGCCTTCTTTCCCCACACCACCTCCTGGACCTCCTTGGTCTACCAGCAGGGTTTTTGGGCCCTACTGCATTTCCGTCTTACTCTGGCACAGGTGCTGGTAGCATTCTGCACCCCTCTCCTGATTATTTCCCACTTACTGTCAGCGTCCATGTCTGAACCAATCACATCCAAATGCTCCTTAAGGGTCCTTCCCATTTCCTTAAAATCTGCCCCCCTGAAGTCAGTTACCTCCGTCTGAAACAACACATGAAGAAAATGCAAATGGTGGAGAGTACTAAGTCAAGCAGCAAAGACTACCTTTCCCTGGTAAAAACATTTTCACAATTTATGCACTTGCATACGCTTCACTTTTTTTTTTTTCAATTGTTTAACCAGGTGAGACACACTAAGTTGAAAACTTATTTACAGGCACAACCTGGGAGCACAGGGAAGTGACTCATTCCAGGTCACACAGTATGCAAGTGGGGGCTGTGGGACTCAAACCCAGGTCTCCAGATTTGCAGCTCAGAGCCTTAAACCACTATGCTATACTGACTCCATCCAACTAGACTGAAACATAAGTAACACTAATAGATACCAAACTACTAGCACCTATATTTAGCAGCAACAGATTGCTTGCACAGATCATTATATTTGTTAAGATGATGTGTACACAGAACACAACATTCTTATATCACAAACACATGCTACAACACACCTACACAGGTATGTATGCTTGTTGGACCCTTGTACATGTGCAGATGACAACAATTTGTCAGTGAAAGACAGGTCTGTCAAATCATTTAGGGACTGGACTATTTTAAGATAGCTCTGGAGCCACAGCACATCCAGTAGTACAACAGAAAAGGACTGTCCAGTGTAGAAAACACAAAACCAATGCAGCAGGTGATGTAAACAAACTATAACCCAACCTCCCCAAAGAATAATGCACCAGTAGATACTGGTCTGTGCAACAGTACTATTAAAGAGCATGAATCTACTAAAATCAAATGTTTAAAAACAGTGTTTTTTTGCAATTATATTTATATTAGTTTTCTAAATTGTGGCTTCACCTCACTATTAATTTAACAAAATATCTTATTAATAAACAATTGGTCAATTATCTGTTTCAAAAACTTCTGACTGCCCCCAACAGACCTCACAATTGCCATTCTTGTATGCCTTGATGTCCTACTGCGACAAGTGCAGTGTGAACTCAGAAAAGCCTACTGAAAGTTTTTTATATTGATGTCAGACAAGCTGGCTACCATGAAATGGCAAACCAGGAAAGGATCAATGGAAATTAAAATGGTGTTTGCTAATAAATGTTTACAGATAAATAGGGTATATTCATTTATTTATTTATTTGTTTTATTTATGTATTTGAATCTTGGATTGATACCTTTGCGCTAAGAGCTCTTTTACACAGGTCCCACGTCAAGATACATAGGCAGTATAAAACTAAAATTAATCAAAAAACAAGAGAAGAGGACATACACAAAATAATCAAACAGAAAATTACAAAGGAATAACATATTCAAAATGTACCAGCACTGAACAATGTATGCCAGGTCAAGCACTGATGAACCAAGAACATTGTAAATATTACAGTCAAATAAAAACACAATCACACAGGAACAATGGGGAAATAAACACAGCCTGGAGGCATTGTCAAGTGGGGGAGAGAGAATAAGTAGGGCAGGGAGATTAATCTGACGGAGAGGGTGTGGAAGAAGAGTAAAGATGAGAGGGAAATACAGAATTAAAAACTGATATGTAGGATCAGAGCAGGGAAGGAAGGAGGGATATGGAAGGGACAAGGTGGAGAACTGGGAGAAGAGGGGAGAAAATGGTGAGACAAAGGAATGATACATGAAGAGGGTGGGAGAAACATAATATGGGCATAATATTCATGGAGTTACAGTGTATGCTGATGTGGATACATTGATTATTTGGCCTGCTGAATATGGCATTTAGAGAGTACTGGAGTTGTGCCATATGTGTATCAGACTAGGAGTCTGCAACAATAATGTGCTTTGATATTGGTGCTTTTCACTCAGGTAGGGGATCCAGAGAAACATAGAAACATAGAATCTGATAGCAGATAAGGGCCGCTTGGCCCACTCAGCCTGCCTATGTTTCCCTACCTACATTCTCACTGCCATCCCTACCTGATCTACAGCTCTTTCTCCCTCTGCCCCGTCCTTCCCACTAAGATTCCCTCATGTCTGTCCCATGCATTCTTGAACGCCACCACTATTTTTGCCCCCACCATCTCCACTGGAAGGCTGTTTCAGGAATCCACCACTCATTCTGTGAAGAAGTACTTTCTCACATATTCCCTGAATCTACCCCTTTCCAGCTTAATATCATGTCCTCTCATTCTTGGGTACCTTTTTTTTTCATTTAGAAAAACACTTCCCTCCTGTATCTTATTTACTTCCATGAGGTATTTAAAGGTCTCTATCATATCCCCACTCTCTTCCAAGGGGGTATCCCATAATGTGGATGAAGCAAATTGAGCGACTCATATATGAGCCTCATTTAGTGTAGTGAGGTAGTAGCAAGGTCTTTTTTGTTATTTCTTTTGATGCACACCCTGCACCATTTTAGTTGCCTTCCTCTGGATCACCTCCACTCTGTCTATGTCCTTCTGGAGATGTGGCCAGCAGAACTGGACACAGTACTCCAGGTGAAGTCTTACCAGTGATTTTTACAGGGCAAACCCACCAACCTCTTTCTGCTAGTGATATCCCTTCCTATGCACCGCAGCATCCCGCTTGCCCTCCCTACTGCATTGTCACACTGCCTGGCCACCTTTACATCATCTGATATGATCACCCCTAGGTCTTGTTCCTGCTTGGTTGTTGTCAATATCACTCCTTCCATTTTGTACTCTGCCCCTGGGTTTCTGTGCCCTAAGTGCATCATTTTGCACTTTCTCACATTGAAACCCAGCTGCCATACCCTAGACCACTCCTCATGTTTTCTCAGGTCTCTGCTCACCCTTTCCACACACACTCTCAGAGCATCCACCCTGTTGCTGATCTTGGTTTTATCCATGAAGAGGCAGACCTTCCTTTCCAGCTCCTCTGCAGTCATTTATAAAGACATTAAAGAGGATTGGTCCCAGCACTGATCCCTGCAGTACCCTGCTGGTCACCTTCCCTTCCTTGGAGCAAACTGTTCACCACCACTCTTTGTCGTTTATCCCATAACCAATTTTCTTACCCAGTTTATCACCTTTTTACCCACACCAAGCTACCTATTCACTAAAAATACCACCAACTGCTTAATCTGGCTCAATGTCAGTTGGCTTCCATCTGTATTCCCCTCCCCGGGACAAGGCTGAAAACAGGCAGAATTATCTAGTCCTCTTTTCCCGGTCAACAAAAACTAAATCAATAAACCCAGCTTGCTCACTAGTCTCCTATGTGGAATGGTTTCAAAAGCCTTACTGAAATCCAGGTAGGCCATATCCACTGTTCCTTCCTGAGCTAATTCCTTGACCATCCAGTCAAACAAATCAGATTCGTCTGACATGATCTCTCCCCTATGAATCCATGCTGCCTCGGGTCCTGTAACCCACTAGATTCAAGATATTCCACAATCCTATCCTTCAGCAGTGTTTCCATCAACTTTCCAACTACTGATGTCAGGCTTACCAGCCTATGATTTCCAGCCTCTTCCCTGCTGCCACTTTTGTGACAACATCTGCCCTCCAGTCTTCCGGAACCACACAGACTTCCAGTGATCTGTTAAATAGGACTGTCAGAAATGCAGCCAGTATCTCCCTGAGCTCCCTCAACATCCATGGATGTACCCCATCTGACTCCATTGCTTTATCCACTTTCGGATTAACGAGTGCCTTCAGAACTCTCTCCTCTAAAAAAAAAGGACTAGCGTCCACTTCCTCATCAAGGCTCCTGTTACTTTTTTGTGGTCCTTTCCCTTACTCTTTCTCTGCAAAGACTGAGCACAAGTATTTACTCAAGGGCCCAGATATTCAAAAGGGTTGCACATGGCGCAACAGTGTTGCACCATGCGCAACCCACTGATGCACCCTAGCACGATATTGAAATGGGAATTGCGCCTGGCACAAATCCCGATGTGCTGGAGTGTATCAGAAATGTATCAAGCCGCAGGTAGGGAGGGCGTGTCCATGCATATTCTACACATCTCGATATTCAGCCTGGGATGTGCTGAGCCATGCATGCACAACCCCTACTTGTGCTGCACAAAGTTGATCCAAAAAAAAAAAGGAGCAATGGCCGGCCACCCACAGGTGAGCTGCCGTATTGCAGGGTGCAACACGGCAGCTGCCCCCTGTGGGTGGCCACCCAAGCTCCGGCTGCACCTCCGTGGTGTCACCCCCATGCCTGATCGCGGGTATTGGTATGAAACAATAGAATCCTATATCCTTGGTGGTCCAGTGGACACTGTCAGCCCGATCGCGGGCTTAAGTAAAATAAAACAGAATCCTATAACCCTGGTGGTCCAGTGGACTGCTGTCAGCCTGATCACGGGCTTAAGTAATATAACAACATATCCAATATCCCTAGTGGTCCAGCGGACCCCCCTTCCCACCTGCCCACTGATCCCCACTGCCCCGCTCCCCCCTGGTCAGCGATGGGAGGCAGCACCCACCCGCCTGCCGTCCTGCCGCCCGCCGACTGACACCATTGTTAGGGCTGTATGCCCATTGGTCCACAGCGTGAGCCAATGGGCATGCAGCCCATACCGTACTACACATACCAGATATGTGAATGGATCCATGTGAATGGAGAAAGTCACTTAACTTCCATGTGCTCCCAGGTTGCACCTGTAAAAAAGCTTTCAGCTTAGTGTGTCTCACCTGGTTAAACAATTGGAAAAAAAACAAACTTAAGCCTGGGATCGGGCTGACAGCGGTCCACTGGACCACCAGGGTTATAGGATTCTGTTTAATTTACAAATGCCTGTGATCGGGCTGACAGCGGTCCACTGGACCACCAGGGTTATTGGATTCTTAATTTTACTACCTAAGCCCACGATCGGGCTGACAGCAGTCCTCTGGACCACCAGGGATTTTGGATTCTTTTTTAATTTTCAGATGCCCGCGATCGGGCTGTGGGGCATATTGCTGCGCTGCAGGGGGTGTCGGTCCCCGACAGCTACTGCCTGACAGGGCACCAGGTGCAAGTCACTGGGGATTGGTGCACCTGCATGCAAATGGGGCCATAATGACACGTAAATGGTCCCATTTGCGCCTTGCATACATTATGGCCCCATTTGCATGTGTACTTTTGAATATCATGGTTAGTAAACAGTAGCATTAATGGGAACTTGCTTAGCCACATCCCCTGCTCCACTCTGGCCACTTGCACTGGCGTAGTGCCACTGTGCCATGTGCACTGCGGGTGGCCAGGGTGCAATATTCAACAATGCTGAGCCATGGCACAGCTCCATTGAATGTCCCCCAGTCAACACCCCTGCGCAGCCAAGTTGCACTGCACCTAGGCTTGCACCACGGCCTGGCGCAGTTTGAATATCTGGGCCAAGATGTTTGCCTTTTCTTGGTCCCCCTCTGTACAGTCCCCCCCTTCCCTTTTTTACCTTATAGTCACTTCCTTGGTCTTCCTCTTCTTACTTACATGTCTAAACAATGTCTGGTCCCCCTTTTGATACCACCTGGGCTTTTCTCTCTTTGGTTTACCCCTTTGCGCGCCTTACTGCTTTCCCTGCTTTTCTCTGTTTCCCTTGATACACCTCACTGTCCTCCTCCTTCTGTCTTCTGCATGTAATGCTTTTAGCCTTTCCGTTTTCTGCCACATCTTTTGAGAACCATGGCTGTCTCTTTTTCCTCTTACTTTTCCTTACTTGTTTGATGCAGAGATTTGTTGCCTTCACTATGCCCCCCCTTTTAGCTTGGCCCACAGATCCTTCACTCCCACTAAGTCATCTCCCCTGCCAGACCATCCCTAAGGCATTCACCCATCGTTATAAAATCTGCCCTTGTGAAGACCAGGGCCCTCACCCATGTGTGGCTCGATTACAAGGCCATCCTTATACTGAGCCACACTGTACAATGATCACTGGTCCCCAGTGCCTCCCACCCTGATGTCTTCAACACTATCTCTGTTAGTAAGTACCAGGTCCAGTATTGCCTCATCATGAGTGGGCTCACTGACTAGTTGCCTGAGGAATGCCCCTGAAGGGAGTCCAGGATGTCCCTGCTTCTAGCTGAAGCCTCAGCCTGGATGCTCTAATCTACATCCAGCAGATTGGAGCCCCCCACCAGCAGCATCTCCCCTTTTTTCTATCATCTTGCCAGTTGCTTCTAGCAGTACCTTATCTAACTCCTCCTCCTGTGCTGGAGGTCTGTAGATCATGCCGGTGCAAATAGTGGCTCAGTTCCCTGTCTCTGGAGTGACCCACAGTACCTCTAGTCCTCTTGAATTCCTTGTATCACCACTTTTATGCTTTCCTTCACATAAAGTACCACACCCCTCCTTCCCATCCCACCCTGTCTTTCCTGAGCAGAATGTAGCCTGATATGACATTGTCCCAGTCATGGTTTTCAGTGCACCATGACTCAATAATGTCTACTATATATCCAGGTTGGCCTCTGCTATGATGGTCTCCAGGTCTGGAATCTTATTCCCTAGACTTCTAGCATTTGTACACATGGCCTTCCACATTTTGTTTGCACGTTACATGTTCCTTTCTCTTTTTTCTTTGTTCCCCCTTTCCCCCTCTCTTTTTAAAGTTTCTGTTCCCTTCCTTTTCTGTTACTATCACCCTGCTTCCTATATTACTTTGTGCCTGTGGAGGGGGGATCTCCCTTCTTTCTACTTCAGCCTGAGGGTGTGCAGTTTCTGCCTCCCTGATTTCTTCCATCACTCCCTCAGCTAATTTAAATATTCATTGAAGCAACACTTAAACCATCCACTGAGTCTATGGTTTCCCTCTTGAAAGGATGCAGGCTATTACCCCTGTAGAGGGCCTCATCCTGCCAGGTGGGTCCCCAGTCCCCAATGTAGTTGAACCCCTCTTCTCTGCACCATTCCTTCAGACATGAGTTGAAGGTTCTGGTACAGAGAACACTCTTCTCCTCCCTGTCACAGACAGTCAGCAACTCAGCAAAAGCTACTGAGCATGCCACCTGTCTAAAACTTCTCCCCAGTTCTCTAAACTCCTCCTGCACTGTCCCAGCAGAGAATGCAGAAGCAGGAGTGAACCAGTGCCTTAGTCACATGGCACAGCCCATCACTTCCCTGCTTCCTTCTGCTGATGCCTGCTGATGGCTAAAATGTTAATCTCTCATCTGTTCCACTCCTGTGCTGTTCCAGTCATGTGCTGGGACATGAATGTATGTGGGACAAGTTAGGAATGTTTCTTTTTATCCCACTCTCTGGGCTTCCTGGATTGCCCTGATTGGCCCCCTGCTGTCTTGTGCTCCTGCCAAGCTGTCTGACTGCCACATTGTCTCTGGAAGTCACTTCCTGCCTCTTCCCTCTGGCTCATCCCCTGGATCTGTAGCACAAGTGAGTCTCTGTCTGACGTTACAAAAAACTCAGCCCAATTAGAAATAACTCCGCTTACAACATATAGAGCCAGTCTTCTGTGTCTTAACCTGATCAACAGTTCATGAATGCATGGATAAGGAAAGCCGGCTAAGGCATCTCTTTTCCCACAGAAGACCAACAATAAATAAAAAGGTTGAAACAAGACCTCTAGAACTTTGATGGCATTTTACGACTCCTAGATGCACTAGAGGGCCCTTTGTATCAATATTGTTGCTGCTTTGAATTAGGACATTTGTATAAATATAAAGGGCTTCCAATCAGTGAGTGTTCAAGCTGTGTCAGTGGTCAGTATTTTATTTTAGATATTGCGTAACAAGCTATTCAGGATTATGTCAGGAGGTATACATTTTCATTCATTTACAGACAGTACTGTGTTGCCATACTGAGGGGGATCTTCCAACACATGAATGGCCACGGCCTAAACTATGAAGTGTTTGGCACTTCACGGTATACTCCCATGCCTTCTTGTATGGTCGTACTGTAACAGGTGCCCATGTCATTTAGTTGCTTCAAAATATTAATTCCGCTGCACTACCTGGCATGTGGGTAGGCCCTATTAGAATAATTGCCAGTCATAATTGGTCTGTATCTCTGCCAGAAGGACATTGGTTTTCAGTTGTGAAACCTGTGTTTTTCCCCTGGGTAGAGGAAGATTGTTCCCCTAAGACCTAGTTTGAGTCCTGTTTCTCCTTTTCCCAGCTGGACTGACCTGGCACTGATCCAGGAGGTCTGGGTTGCAGTCCCAATTCTCCTAACATTCCTTTAACCTCAGATTTTATTTATTTATTTATTTTTGAAAGTCGGATTTACAACCTTTGAGTCAGGGACTCATTTACAAAGGCACCTTGTTGCAGGGAGGGTAGACATGGTTACAGTGTGAGATACAACAGTGCTAATATACAGGTGCAATACAGATAACAAAAGAACACAATGTAACAGTGGTTTACGGAATAAAGTTACATGCAGTAAATAGCAATCGTATAAAGTATAACAGTAGTAGAAGTCACAGTATTATGTCAGGAGGTATACATTTTCATTCTTATACAGACAGCACTGTGTTCACTGGAGTGGTGATCCATGGTGGCGTGGTGTTGGAATAGCTTGTCCCAGCATGCAGTCATTGCCACTTGCTGCTATTCTGTTCCATTTTGTGTCTACATTGATTTGCGGCATTGCTATGCCACAAAATGCAACAAGTAATCCAAGGAGCATGAGTTCTATTCCTGTGTGGATTGTAGTGCTACAATTTCAGAGGGGCTGAACATTTTTAAAGTGACAGAAAGTTTAGTGTTCTGCTGTAAAAATAATTTTTGTTCTAAAGAGCAAAAATATAGGTTTTGAACCCCCAGTCTTTTATGATACTGCAGCCATACATTTCAAAAAGGGTCAGCACCATTCTCCTCACTGAGGCTGTGGCCAAAACATTACAAAAGGATAGAAAATACCTTTCTGTTAGTGTTCTCTATATTTTCTTGTACTGAAAAAGTTAGAAAAGTGTAGGAGTGTGCCCACTTGTTTTGTTTTTGTGGTTGCTGGCTGTTTTGCTTTTATTAATCTGCAATACAAAAAGTATTTTTTAATTTTACTCTTAAGAGACACTTAAAACATATTGTAAGAATAAAACAAATACATTTTGTTAAAAATAATGCTAAAATATATCATTGTATAATTTTTTGTTACTTCGGCCTACCACTGAGTTCTTATCACTGAAGCATTCTGTGGGAAACAGTATAATATTGTTTGAGTCACAGTTCAGCTTTTCATCTGCTTAAAGAGCACTTCAGGAGAACTTTAACAAAACATAATATTTAGACATAGGTCAGCTTGTATTTCACATTAGTTCTATATTTCTCCTCTCCTTAATATATTATTGAGGTGATTCGCATGAAATGAGGATCTTTGCTCTTGCAGAGTTTGTCTGTTCCTGCTGCTTTGTCCCTACCTGAGGTCATAATGCACTGCTTGTGACATCACAGTTACTCCCACGGCAACAGATTGCAATGTCACAACAGAGGATTATGACTTAAAATAGGGAGTAAACTATAGAAGCAGATGAACGCTAAGGGATATCAGTCATCTATACATGCAAATCTCCCCAGTAATAAGTAATGGGAGAAGATATCTATGGAATATATATGGATTGTAAGCTGAATTGTACCAAAATATTATGTTTTTGAAAGTTTTCTTAGCGGTCTCAGCAGCAGCTCTTTAAAGGTGACAAATTAAATCCCTTGCAATAAAAATGCAATTAGTTGGATCATTATCAGTTTGTGTTCACTGCCTAGAAAAACATTTCATAAAGGATTGGGAATGAAAGTAATCACATGCTGATGATTAAAACAATAGCGTCAGAATGTTGTGGATCTGCAAGATCCGGGAAAGGACAACAATAAAAAAAATTCAGCACAGCCACATTGTAGGATTGAACCATTGTGGTTGCTATAAAAAACATTATTTTCTTACTAAAATACATATAATAAATGCCACTAGTAGCTGGCCTATTGGTGCTGAGGGTTGGGGCACTGGACACCACCCCTCGTGTTTGGGAATGGACCTGGGTCATCAGGGGTCATCAGGGGAAGGGGAAGATTAAGCATCCGGAAGACTGCTCTTCTCTCCCAGGGAGGGTTGATGGGGATTCCTGCTGTAGTAGCAGCCTCTGGTGGAGACCATGGGTGGCACTAGCACCAGGGCATAGAAGGGGCAGGATGACAACAGGCTACAGCAGCATGTGGCACTGAGGCATGGCCATGCAGGAATCCATGGCACACCATATCCTGGTGAGAAACCACAGTAGAAAAAAGCCCCCACCCTTGCCAATAGGCGAAGGCAGGATCAGTGGTCAGCCCCATGTCCAATGCCGGGCTTTCCCAGCCCCTGCTTCTGGTCTCCCTCCTCCTCTTGGTCGCTCCACTAGTTTATAAGATAATGTGCTGGAAGAGGGGTGGCCCCACCCGAGGGGTTCAGAGCTGGAGGTTGCATGGCCGTGTACGTCGGGAGTGGAGAGGAGCCACCCGGAGAGCAGTGGGTCGGAGGCTTCAGGTGGACAGCAGAGGTGCACTGAGAATCCACACCAGAGAGAGTCAAGTAAGTGTGTGGGAGATCAAGAGAGTTAGAAAAAAAATGCCACCAGTAAGCATAGAACAAAAGGCATATTATGTTAACACTGAGTTCTAAGGAAATAACGCAGACACATGCATGATCTGCCATTTTACAATACAACACACTTTTATATGATATATTTTATACCACATATCACAAAATGCTATACAAGGCAATAATTTAAGTACTGAAAAATAACAGAAAAATGCACAATGTGATTTCCAATACAGCAGTATTAAAATAATGCAAAGGGGGTAGAACCTACAATCTACAAATTTGTGCTAATCTGGAACTGGAGGGTCAGGTTAATATGTAATTAAGTAACTTTTTATTTCTGAGGAATAGACTATTAGGAACAAGTCATATTTCAAAACTGTCCTGAAATTATCCATTTTGGGTTACATACATATAAACATGTTTGCATACAAATATACACACATATATTACACAAAGGAAACTGAAAAATATTTCAAATATACAAAGAGACTGCGAGATTGCAAGAGGCCACATTTCATAAGCTCAATAGAAGAACTGAGTTTTGAGGTGAGCTTTAAATATGATAGAGTCTTTGAGGCATACAGAAGTAGAACACCTTTTCCAGACTGAAGATACTGATGCGCTAAAGGATCGCTTCCAGTGGTGAAGGAGATAAGTTGAAAAACAGAAAAGTCTTCAATCAATCAATGTTTCAATCAATCAGTGTTTATTGGCAGGCAAACTGAGAGCAGGAGCTCTCTTTTACAATTACATCCAGTACACAAAGAACAGCAACCGCATAAAATATATAAAATAATATATGGGGTGGTGTGTGCAACAAGAATTTTACACACACCCGTGGTGTAAGATGTCATGTAAACTCCAAGAGCAAAGCTCAAGGGGTTTATCTAGGCATCCAACACCAAGGGTGTGTGTAAAATTTGAGTTTCTACGCCACCCCATATTTTATTTTATATAATTGCTGGGTTTCACTTTTTCACCACAGCAATAATATAAAAGACATTCCTGTGCGGCTGCAGTCTTGTTGGATTGTAGCGTGGTCTGTAATCGCTGCTGATTTTTTTTTTTTTTGTAGTTGCTTTGTTTAAAATGTTTTAGAGCAGTGATTTTTTTAAATAACTTACTGCCATGTTAGAGTGGTGGTACAGTTTCAGGCAGCGAGGCAGCCAGCAGTCAGGAATGGAAGAGCTGCGGATGGCGCATGCACGGAGTGAGGAAAACCTGGCACGTGTTTGCCATCTTAATCACTCCTTTATAATGGCAAATTATGCAACAGGTTTCCCTATGGAAAAAGTGAAACCCAGTTATTATACTCAGTATTATACACAGTTATCACATAAGTTACAGACTTTAAATACGGTTGCAGATATTCAGTAACAGTTTTTGGAAAGTGCTCAAAATTGTATACAAGTCAACCATAGCAGTCACACTGGCAGTGAAGCAGTCTTAAGTAAGCAAGCCTTTAACTGGCAGATTGGAATAATGGAGGTCAGTTGCACTGTTTTCTGAATGAACTCCCAAGTGCGTGAGACCACTATTACCAGGGTGTGTTCCCCAGACTTTGTTTGAAATCTTGGCTATTAAGTTAGAATGTCTTAAGTTAGAATAGCAGAGAGGGAGGGATGGCAAGTAGGGGAGACGAGAGCAGTGAGACGAAGTTGCAAACCATGGAAAAGTCTGACAGCTTGAGTGAAAGTTTTGTAATGTACTCAGAAGCAGGTGAGTAGTCAGCACAGGTTTTTAAGGACTGGCTAATTCATTCTCTCCCAGTGGCCATTTTGGGTCAGGTTCAGGATTGGATGGTTCCAACACCACATGGCGCTATGGAACCGAAAAAGTTAATGTGGTCCCATTTGCGATAATCGGCAAAGACATGTGCAGTGGTGTTTTAGACAGATTGGAGCTTACTGGGAAGGCTTAGGAAAACTATACAGAATGGAGTTATAGTTGTCAAGATGAGATGAAGGCATGAAGGAGAGTGTCAGCTGACACAGGGCTGGGGTAGTGGTGAGTCAGGCAATATTGCTGAGGCAGTAGTAGGGAAATGTCCTTATCACAGAATTGTGTGGAGCAAATGAAAGACAGGGACAGAACCAGCCCAGTGGCATTGAGGTCTGAGGCACCAGATGCCACACCTTATACCACGCTGGCAACCCGGGCTCAGGAGTGGGCTCTGGTTGCCAAGGGTTGGCCAGGGAGGAGAGGATTGAGCATCCAGAGGACTGCTCTTCTCTCCTGGAGAGGGTGGGCTTATGACTCCCTGACAGCAGTGACTTCCGTGGAGACTGGGGGTGCAACAGCCGGGGGTCAAGCATGTATGGGGGTAGGCATCAGAGGATGTCTGCAAGTGGGGTGCAGGAGCAAACATGCATTGGGTTTCCCTGGGTCCATGCATGCAGCAGCCACTGCTCTTCCCTTCCTCAGTGCCAGACTTGGACACTTCACCACCACTCATAGCTGGTGGTAAGTACATTAAAAAAAACCAACAACTTGGGGCCAGCCCGGTGGTGCAGAGGGCTGAGGCGCTGAATGCCTTACCTTGTACCATACCAGCGACCCGTGTTCAGGAATGAGCACGGGCCACCGGAGGTCGGCTGGTGAGGAGAGGGATGGAGCACCCTATGGCTGCTCTCCTTCTCTGGGGGGGTCACCTGCAAGCACCCACCGCAATGCCACCACCTTGGGGTGCCCGGGTGGAAGGTGCAGTAGATGGGGGGAAGCATTGGCAGACGTCAACAGAGGGGCAGAGCAGGAGGCACATCTCAATGTGTTTCCTCACTCCCTGTCCCTCATTGCACGCTAATGCCGGGGGAAAGAACAAGAGAAAAAAAAGTCTCACCTAGATGATGACTCCGCACTGCATGCCCTCAGATCGTCGGGGCAGACTCCGCTGACCGGTCCGCATTGGAAGTAAGTTGGGAGGCAGTGGGTCCCTTCCCACCCTACACCGGGGAGTTATCCGGGCATCTAGGGGTTAGTGGCACCATGTACTCTAGGGGCAGATCCCAGTAAGAAGAGGGATCATGCAGCAGAGCAATCTGAAAGAGTGGTGAAAGGGGGCAGTAAGGCACATAAACAAACAAAAAAACTTGCCTCTCATAGTTGGAGTTTTTTACTCCTCGATTAAACCTTCAATCATTCATTAAACCATTTAAAAAAATTTTCAACAGTCGTTTGGCCATGGACCATGCTTCATCCCAACCAGACCACAGCTGAACAGCGATGTATTTATATTCTATATAATTGCTGTGGCGAAAAAATAAATGCTCCCAGCAATTATATAAAATAAAATATGGGGTGAATTAAACTCAAATTTTATACTCACCTTCTGTGTTGGATGCTTAAATAAACCCCTCAAGCTTCACTCTCAGGGTTTATGTAGCATCCAACACCTTTGGCGTGTGTAAACTTCTCATTAAACACCCCACCCCATGTATTATTCTATATGTAATACTTCTTTTTTTCTACTGCCAATACCCTTTCTGATACATTCCAGCACCCTATTTGCTTTACTGTAGGTCTTGTTGCGCTGGCTTGATTGTTTAAGGGAGTTACTAATGATGACACCTTGGTCATCAGCGGTGGTGCTCAGCTTTATCCCTCCCATCCTGAACTTTGTTCTGGGATTCTGGGGTGCATCACCTTGCATGTTTAGTGTTGAATTTTAACTTCCAAACCATAGACCATCCCTCCAGCCTTTGCAGGTCACTCTGCAGCTCCCTAATTCCCTTATTACTATCTACCCAGTGATAGGGCTTAGTGTCATCTGCAAAAAAACACAACTTGCCCTGGATTCCTTTTCCAATGTCGCTGATGAACATATTGAAGATGACAGAACCCAGGGTGGATCCCTGTGGCACCCCACTCATGACCTCCCTCTCTTCTGATTTGGCAAAATTAATCGCCATCCTCTGCTGCCTCCCCATCAACCAATTTCCTACCCATCTTACTATGTCCCTTGCCACATCCAGATCCTCAGCCTTCTTCAACAATCTTTTGTGAGGCACCAAGTCAAAAGCCTTGCTGAAGTAGAGTAAATCCATGGTGAGGCCCCTATCGAATACCCTCATCACCCAGTCCAAGAAAACTATCAGGTTGGCCTGACAGGAGCTCCCTACCATGAACCCATGCTGTTTATTATCATGGAATCCATTAGTCTCCAGGTTGTCCACAAAATCCTCTGACCAGTGACTCCACCAGTGTACCTACATCAGAGGGAAGTCTGACAGGTCCATAGTGTAGTGTTCTGTCTTCTGAAACTGTTCCTGTCTGTTTTGAGCTATTAAATAGCCCTACCAGAGGTTCAGCTAGTTCCACTGCCAGTTCCTTGAGTACCCTTGGATGCATTCCATGAGGCACTGATGCCTTATCTATCTTTATAGCTGCTAGCCATTTCTGGACCCTTTCATTGATAAATACTGGCTGCCTCATCTTCAGGACCTCCTTTATGGCTTCCTTGATGCCACTCTCTAGCAGGGGACAGCTGTCTTCCCTTGTGAACACAGAGCAAAAGTAATCATTAAGGATGGTTGCCTTTTGCACATCCCCCTCCACTACCCTTCCTCACTCAGATAGCCTAACAATTCATCCTCCTTTCTTTCCTTTTCTGTAATACATGTGAAGAACAACTTTTCCCTGCCCTTGACCATCTCTGCAATATGCAGTTCAGTATCTGCTTTTGGCCACCTATCCACTGTCTTTTCTTCCTTAGTTCTCAGTTGGTATTCTCCTCATTCTTAATCCTTCGCATTTCCTTGCACCTTGTGAAGACTTGTTTTTTGGCCCCATTTCTTCCATGACCTTTCTGAGAACTATATTGGTCTCCTGTACCTGTTTATCTTGGTTACTGTTCACATGCATGTCTTAAATGCCTCATGACTGGCCCCCTTAATTGCCTCCATCTTCCCTCCACATCTCCGACGGTGTCTACCCAAACAAACTTTCTCATCCTGTTGATGTCCATCTTTCTGAAATCAAGGAACTCAGCCTCTGAGTGGAGCTTTCTGGTCCCAAAGTCCAGCTCAAACCAAACAGAGTTATGGTCACTGGGCCTTAGTGTCTCCCCTACCCACACACCTCCTTCCACCTTATGGCCTGCACAAACCAGTCAATAATGACTAGTTTGCATAAATGCTAGTAAATAACAGAACATTTCTGATAATCAAACATACTCAGAATTAATCATTCCTCTGTTAGCATTTTAGGATTTTAAAAGTATTTTTATTAGTATTAGTAGTTTATGTCATTCATTCATAAAATTTCCATGAATGTGGATAACCCATTTGAGCTGAAGCTCATTTCCAATAGGGTCCAAAACATTATAAAATCCATAAGGTTACCAATCAACTAATACAAGTAACAAGCAAAAATCAAAACAAATGAACACATAAGGCAAGGGCAAGGCAAGGTACATTTATTTATATGGTGCCCAGTCTCAGAGGCTCTGGGCACCTTACATAAAAACAGGTAGGGTTAGTACAGAGATAAAATACCAAGAAAAAAACACACATAACATGTAATACAATATTAAAACAATAAATATGGTCTTAAAATATGTAATCTAAAATTAGACTAGCTCTGGTTAATGTATATTAATTGTAATACAAATACAAATGCCAGATTTAAAAATACGGAATGAAAATGAATTTCAAGATACAGCGTACAACAAATTGCACAGGTCCCTAAGATTTTACAGTCACTTAGGATGTACCATTTTTGTACTATATTATAGGTCATGTCGATTGGTGTGACAATTACTGCCTGTTACATTACCAACAAATATTTATCTATGGCATATCAAAATTAGGACAGCACTATACTGGGGACCTTAAGGTATAAAAAAAAATAACATTAGGCCTTTAGTTGGTCTCAATTGACAGGTTATGGAGTTCCTCATTTTCAGGCCAAGATAGAAAAAAGATGATCTCCCAAGGTTCGTTTTTTTTCTAGGTAAAATAAATTTGAAACAGTGGAGTCAAAAACTTTGAAACAGTGTTAAGGGGAATATTTCAGCCAAATTCAATCACATCCACTAGTATACTTTAGATTTAGAATGTCAGATGTAAAGAAGTCATGAGTGTTCTGCATAGCTCGACGGCTCTGTTATTACTGTTTGTCATTCAGACTAGACTGATGTCCCCTGAAGTGCTCAGTTTTTTGCTGACAAAGACTCTTTCTGACTATGAACTTTTTACCTCCAAACTCTTTCCATCAAGCACAAACAACCTGCCATTTATTTAAATAACGTCAACAACAATATGTTTCTGTGCAGATTGCAATGCAGTTCTCTGCCAAATACTATTACTGTAAACATGTCAAGGAAACTCCTTCAGAAATCTTAATTAATTCACATAAATGTATGGGTATGATTGCATACCATACTTCATCCTCTTTCAGGGTCATCTTATCATTAAACTTAGCGGCATATACTTTTATAAGAACTTGCAGAACAAATGTGCTGTATCTGAAGTACTTCAATGTGAGTGTACATGTACAGTGTGAAGCATGTCTTTTTATAAAATCATCTGACAACCAGCAGCTGCAAGTATGCCACAAGTTACTACACTGCACAGGTGCACTGTGGCCTCCATTATATCCAACCCTGGTGAACACAGCTGTGATTCTTAAAAGGATTATTTTAGCTCAGCCACATTTTGGGCTCAGTCACTTTTCCCATTTTATTTGTCTGGGGGAGAGTGAAGTAGTTTAACCTAAAAAAAATCATCTTAGTATATAGGGTGTCACTGAGTGTGCCAAATAATGGTGCTTCTGTTGCGGGCAGTTTTATCTCACGTGTGGTCAGCTATGAGTCCAAAATGGCTATGAAGGGTTAACATGCCACATACCTGCCTACCAAAACTGAAATGTGTCATGCACAGCACTTTGTATTAAAATCTAAAGAGCTGGGGTTGTGCACCCTGCAAGCACCTCTAACATCAGACCCAAGTGCTCTCAGAAGATATTAAATTGACTCTATACTACATTTTTGTGTAACAGCAATTTACATGAGTTTTATATATTATTTCTCCTAAAAAACTTTTTTTGCTCAACATTAACATGAACACAGACCAAACTAACATGCATAAAGAAATTATTTTTTCTTTATTCAGAGCCAAACCAAATCGGCCTTGTCCTTATGTTTAACTTTTCTCAACAAAAATGAACACTTCTCAAGATCTTTAAAGAGCAGCTGACACCTTTGGGAAACTTTGGAAACATAATAGTTGGACACACTACAGCTTCTATTTCATATATATTCCATAAATTTCTCCTCCCCATTATTTATTATTGAAGAAATTCCCACAAAACAAGATCTTTATCCCTTAGAGTTCATCTGCCTCTATAGCTTACTCCCTACTTGAAAGCATACTGCTCTGTTGTGAGATCACAGTCTGTTGCCATATGAATAACTATGATGTCACAAGCACAGTATTATGACATCAGGTTGGGAAGAAGCAACAGGAGCTGATGAACCCTGCAGGAACAGCTATCCTGTTTTCATGCATATTACCTCAACAATAAATAATGGGGATAAGAAATACAGAGCTAATGAGAAATATAAGTTGTTTTGTGTCCAAAAATACTATTTTCCAAAGTTCTACCTGAGGCGTCAGTGGCTTTTTAAATTATTATACAACCAAACCTAGGAGAAACAGTTTAGCATAGTGGTCTAGAGCACCGAGCTGCAAATCTGGAGAACTGGGTTTGATCCTACAGCCATTGCTTGCGTACTGTGTGATCTTGAGCAAGTCACTTAACTTTCCTGTGCTCCCAGGATGCAGCTGGAAACAAGCCTCAACTTAGTGTGTCTTTCTTGGAAAACAGTTGTCAAAATAAACAAACACAAACACAGCCCACAAGAGCTAGCTAGATCAAGTCATATTTTCTACTGCTTCTGACTTTATAAAAATTCTGCTAATTTAAAAACGTTTTGCATTTTGAAGTCTACAATACAATTTTACTTACTATTGTGTCTTTTAAACAAAGTATCATAAAGTGCTTCATGGTGCTAGGAGGTCTGAAAATTAATGAAACAAATTGTAGTATATAGGTGTAATTTTTTCCCATCGGAAATCAGTGACATCAAACACTCATAATACCATGGTTCTGACATCAGAAAATCATCATACTATCATTCTGACAGTAGATTAGTTGTAGTATGGGATAGAATGTTTAGCATGTTCCACATGTAACAAAAAATAACAGAGAGGAAATCAGCAGTATCTAGGCTTGTCTTTCCATCTTTGGATTCTAGTGACATCATAAACCACTCAAGCTGTGCTGTCGCATTTTATGATGTCACCAAAATCCCTCAATGGAATTATAACCTTGGTACTGATGATTTCCCAACTATTATTCAATTTACAAACTATGCTGCCTTAACTGATGAACAGTAAAGATACTTAAATGCCAGGAGCAGCATCAGTAATTGACAGTAATATATAACACTAATTTATGGGACCAGAATGACTGCACCCAGTATGCCATCTTTTGCATTTGCTTCAGTTAGCTGAGCTATGAGTTTCTTGCTTTGGGGCCCGCAGAGGAGTAGTTACTGGGGATCCACTACCTATCAAGACACTCTTAACCTTAGTGTTGGGCTGTTCCGTGGTAAACACCCTCATGCCATCGTGATGCAAGCATTGAAGTTTCTGCCTATATCTATAATGCTATTTTTGTGCTGTTTCATGGAAATACATTTAATAAATTGCACATTTCAAATACTGATGAGTTGTATTAACTTTAGTCAGGCCCTGTTATGAGTTGGGGGGCCTTTACTGGTCACCAGGATTGAAGATGCCTAAGACTGGCTCTAATTACTGATCAGCAAAGATTTTTATTTATTTATTTATTGAATTTTGTTGACTGGGTAGGCCCACTGGGAGTAGGAGTCCCTTTTCCAGGGGCAACTGGGGGGGGGGGGAATACAGATGGTAACCAACTGAAATTGAGCCAGATGATGAAAGCATTACTATAAGAAACAAAGAACAGATTTGATTCTTATAGAGTGGTCTCTTCCTGTTACTATATCCAAGAAATGAAGCCCTGACCACTGTAGAATGGGGTACATCTCCATGGCTGAGAAATAAATTTACCCATCAATCTCATTTAAGCTTCATTTCAAGTTTATACATTGTGTGAATTATGGTCGATATTTTGTGGGCCTTTGATTTTCAGTGGCAACTGCTGTACACAAGAAAGTTGATTGAACTTGCTGTTGTGAAACTATGTTAGTTTTACAAACAATTTCACTCAGGAATTAGCCCTCGTCTGGAGCACTAAAACAAAGACACCTTTCTAATATATTTGATAGCTGTCCGGTACACAGATATTGATAGTTATAATCATGTATAGGTCTGTATGACTAAATGTTGTATGTGCCCTTCTCATCAACACTTCCTTAACATGCATAGCTTGGGCATTTTAATATAAAGAGTTAATTTTTAATCATATCTATTGCTGAAGAATGATGATGGCAGGATGTGTCGTTTTAGTGGGCCTGAATTTCATTTGGAAAGCAGAGGAAAATAATTCTGTTTCTTAGGAGCCAGATTTTTCATTCTATATAGGTATGGTATTGTACATTATATATTAGAACTTCACGTAATACATCCACTGTTGCATGCTAGCAGGTCCTCAGGACAAGTACTTTATATTTACTTTAGATAAACAAGGTCATATAAAAATATCAATACATGGGGAAACTGAAACATGACCTGAGTGCTATTAATTGTAAATTATGGGAATACACAAAAGGTGTATGAATGGAGAATTATATTTTACTGCTGTAGTATCGGAATAACCTTTACTGCACCCTGATAAATGACCAAAGCTAAGAATTGTGCTGCAGTCATTAAAAACTAGTAACTAGCATATCGATTGAATTCTGTGCAAAACTTTGATAAATGTCAGAATAAATTCGTTGAGATGAAAAACTAGGGTTCTTTCTTTACAAATTTTAGTGGCTCACAGGGTTATCAATTAAGTTCAAATGAAAATGGCAGGTTCAGATATTAAGTATTGATCGGACATAGACTGTTACAGATCTGCTGACGCTTAAGCACTTAACAGTATCCTAATAACAATGGCAGCCATCTATCTAGCAACTGTTGGTGCCTGCATCATTGTTTTAAGGTAAAATCTTTATTAAATTATGACCAGAAGGACTCAGAAGTGGTGGTTAAAGAAAAAAAAAAGAACTAAAAGGTAGCTTTTTCAGTTTTTGTTCTATACTGTGTTTAAATACCTTAAGTGTTACATATGTTTCAGTGTTTTTGCACTATGTTTTTGTATGACTGACATTAAATACTAAAATGATGAATAAATGCGTATTATTTTCACTATTCTATACTCTCACTTTCAGACTTTTTTGCTATATGATGTCACTTTCAGCAGATTTCACATCAACACTTGCATTGCAAACTGTGATGTCCATGATGGAAAGACTGAGAGTGTGGTTCAATTAAAGTGGCAGCAGTATCCCTGCAAGGTGGGGCTTAAAGTGACTTTTACTGTAGTTACACAAACAACTCCACTCACTCACACTTCAGCAAATTCTCTGGTGGATAGGTATTTTCTGTTGAGGACCAATATCTAGCTAATTGTTGTATAACAACTGAACTAAATGACAGCCTAGTATATGTCTAATGGAATATGTGCCTTACAGAAAATAATTTTGGTAGGTAGACTTTATTTAAAGGGACACTGTCAACCCTTTTTGCATTGTATTAATTCTAGCTGAAATCCCACATTTTATGATTGCTTACCTTCTCTAAACATCATTGCTTTTGCTGGCTGTTTTATCAACTTCCTTTCTCAGTTGAACTGGAATGCATGGTAATAGTGTAATTATACTATACCAAGTTTTATTTCAAATCCTTGATCTGTTTTTATTGCATACTTCCTAAACATTAGGAACACCCCCAAAAAGTGCAGCCACTCATGATGCAAAAGTATCCTCTCCTCCCACTGCATCATGTGTGGCTAGAATGTGCAGCGGGTGTTTTCAAGTCTAGGAGAGAGGCAGTGGGAGTTGATCAAGGGCTGTAAATAAATATGTTTGTTTGGTAATAGCAGCAAGGTGGGCATTCTGTTTTTCACTTTGAAAAAGGAAAAAAAGTCAGGATCAAACTATGAGCTGCATCAGTAGTCTCTACAGAATGTGAACAATCATAACATGTGCTTTTTAACCTAGAGCCACTCTGAGGCCTAAGGGGGTTGACAGTGTCCCTTTAAGCAATAAAATATGACGGGGGTGATTTGTTGTGGAAATTGTCACTCCTTGGGTGCACAGTTCCTTTAACCACTTAATGATGAGTAATGATGTTAATGATATTAAAAATGACATCCTGACAATAACTTATTGCTATTACAATGCAGCTCAAATTGCTTCATTGTTACAATAAAGCAATCAATTTAAAAAAATAAAATAACCACACACACATGCAGGTACTGTAAGAAGGCAGCCTAGTGAGACCAGGATGTTTTCTGATTGTGACAGTATCCTGGCTATCATCTCAGTTTATTACAGTGGTGCTGCACCACTATATTTATTATTATTATTTTTATTTGAAAAGGTTTCACCAGGAAGTACACACTGAGCTATAATAGCTCATTTGCAGATGTGTCCCGGGGTGGGGGATACAAAGGAGGGTGCAAGAAACAAACATTACAGGTATAAATATACAGAAGCATGCAACTTAAACTTAGAACATATACATTTGTTTTACATAGTCAAAATCACATAATGCACTCACAGAGCAGACTATATGTTTCAGATATACAGTGCAAACAAAGGCTTTATTATAAACACTTGATTTACAATGAAACCAAATCAAAAAACAACACACACAATGCAAAATTATCCATTTCCATGACAGAGAATTTAACAGGTAAAGTCCTATAACCAATCAATTTATTTGTAATTTGTACAGTCACAAGGGTACAAGAATGGGTCAGCTAGAGGAGACAAGGGTTAGGAGGCAGAAAGGTCAGCCAAAGGCCTTCACCCCTTTGGGATGGTAAGAACTCTACAAGGGGACAGGGAATTGGTATGAGGGAAGGGACTGGTCAAATTGGCTGGGCTTTGTAGATGGGGGAGTGGAACTACAGTAGGAGGGGACTGATTAGGTGCAATTGCAGGAAGGGGCTATGTGATGAAGGAGGAGGGATAGGGATTGGAGGTCTTAGCGGAGCAGATTTCTAATGGAAGGGAGTTCCAGACACTTGGAAATTGATAAGAGAAGGTGGCCAGCCATGACATGGTTCACTGGGGGAGCCGGGGAGAGCCCTGTGGGCAGAGTTACAGAGGGTGGAAAGGGAGGTAGAAGGGACAGAGATAAGGGATTGCAAGTAGGGTGGCAGAAAGCCAAGCTAGCACTTCCCTGTTAAAGTAGCGCAGTGTGCAAGGCGTCTGGCCCTGAGGGAAGGTGTGGTAGTTTGACCTCCCCCCCCCTTTTTGGAAAGCAGGCTTTGGCATTTCTTTTCCCCCAAACGTCTACTGCAGTAGCACTTATATACATTCTATCTAAATATATATTTTCTACTATTATGGGTAGGCCACCCATTATAGTAAGTATCTTGACTCACTTGGCTGTTCCCTCTATATATTCAATTTTAATCCCTGCTTTATGCCTGCAAGTTAAGAAACCAAGGAACCAGTAAGAAAGTAAAACAGTGAGAGACTGCGTTTAAACAGTCCAGGAGATTGCTCACGTTGCCTCAGTGCCCTGAAAGTGCAAGGCTGTCACTTTTCTTGATGCGAGCCTTAAAGAAACAATTTATTCTTGTTAAATAAAAGGAACCCCTTGTAAAATAGACACATAGAAAACGGCACAACTGAAATGTTTTACCGATGGCTTACCTTTTTAGTCGCTGGGTTAAGAAGCTGCTGTAAGGTGTTAAGGGTATTATTATTGTACGTGTGCTCAGAAGAATCATTGCCCATATGAACTAAATATATGTTTGCTTTCTGTTTGAAGAAATAAAGTGAGTTCCTACCTGAGTGCTGGGAGTTTGGAAAAAATGAGCCCTTAGGAGCCAGCAGCCCCATGATGAGGCTGTTATGTAAGAAATGACAGCTGTCACTCCATTGAAGTTGGGGGAGGAGCTACACAAATTACAGGCAACTAATAGGTATTTGTTTATGTCTTGTCCTGTACTACCAAAAGGAGGACAAAGAGTGGTTATAATGAACCACAGTATGATAATCTGAACATATGGTCCAGCTGATCCTCCAACCTGTATGTATTAGGTCAGGAATGACGGTAATTCAGATTAGGGGTGGATCAGCTGACCTGATGACACTCTAGGGAAGAGTATAAAAGCTGCCCTAGTGCTCAGAAATGGCAGATCTACCTTGGAGTGAGTAGAGAGAGGTTGTCTCATAACATAGAAGGTTGTAGTAAATTGTGTTTATAGAAATTTATCTACTCTGTGGCAGAACTACTGAGGTAGGGGAGTTCTGGAGCTCGAGGAAGAGCTATTTCCTTTAGTTATTTATTTTCTTCTGATTTTATTGTCTGAAGTTTAAGACTTATTATCATTTAAGGTTGTTTATGGATGTTCTTTTTAGTTTTGTATATATCTTTTACAAAAAAACAGTCCTTAGGACTAATAAACACCACACCAAGCAAAGGTGTGTTAACCTTAAAACGAGGTCGTGTGTCACTCATTTACCCCACCCACACAACCTGGTCACAGAAGGGAAGGAGAGTGAAGTGCAAAGGTCACAGTGGCGAGTACAAGGCGAACAGATGAGAGTGGCAGAAAGAGTTGAAAAGGGTGTCCAGTCTAGATGGGATGAACTTTGGGGCAGAGTTGTAGACTATGTCTCCAAAATCAAAGATGTAGAGAATCATCTTTTGAACAATCTCTCATTGGGCTTGCGGTTGGAGACAGCTGCGGTGTCTGTACAGATCACTGAGTTTGGGGAATAGCTTTTTATGGATGGTATCTACGTGCACCATAAAATTGAGGTTCTTCTCGAGCCATAGCCCAAGCTATTTGACAGACAAGACATCATCCAGTATGGATCCATTGAGGGTGTGGAAGGAGGGAGTGAATTTTTTTGGCATTTAGGGAAAGTTGACTTGAGCAAAACCAGTGCTGGACATTGTTGAAGTCCAGCAGAAGGCTGGTCGCCATCTCTGAGGGGGAAGTGATGGAGGCAAATAACATGGTATCATCTGCATACATGTGGATACTGGCAGATGAACTGGCATCAGGTAGGTCATTCAGAAATATGGAAATTAGAACTGGACCAAGTACTGAGCCTTGGGAGACACCAGTGTTGATTGGGAGAGCAGAGGAGAGAGAGTTGCTGACCCTGACAGCCTGGGAGCTGCCCATGAGGTAGGACCAGAACCAGTTGGTGGCAGAATCAGAGAGGCTGGCTGCAGTCAGCTTGCAGAGAAGAAGGGACTGGGCAACAGTGTCGAAGGCTTTGGTCAGTTCGACAAAGGTGGCAGGGGTGATGCATCCCTGATCTATGCCTGAGAGAATGGAATCAGTGAGCCGAAGTAGGGAGGTGGTGATGGAGTGGGCCTTAAGGAACCCAGACTGGAAGGGGGTGAAAAAGGAGGAAGAGTCAAGGAAAGGGGAGAGTTGCACCAGAGTCAGGTGCTCCTGAAGTTTGGCCAGGATTTGAAGCAGAGAAATAAGGTGAAAATTGCCAGAGTTGGAGGGGTCACTGCCTTTAGGAAGGGGGACAACCGTGGTGATCTTCCAGGTGTTGGGGACAGTGGTGAGTGAAACGGATAGGTTCAAAAGTGTTGCTAGAGGGTGGGCTATAGCATAAGCTGAGAGGTGTAGCAGCTGGGGGTCGAGCCCATCAGAGCTTTTGCCCTTATGTGGATTTAGGGCTAGTAATTCTCGCAGTGTATCATCAGGGGAGACAGGTTTGAAGAAAAAAGCATGAAGAAGAAGGGAACCGAGTCAATGAGGTTGATGAGGGAGCAGTGGGGGGTAGAGAAGCAAGGAGGGAAGAGGCACAGGTCGTGAAAAAGGTGTTGAAATCAGCCTCTACAAATGGGGGGGTCAGAGACAGTGCAGTCACCTACTTTTAGAACTGGAGGAGGGATTGGGCAGGGGGCGAGAATAAAGCTTGAACAACTTTCCAGAATTTGGAGGGATTGCTCAGCTTTTCATGAAAGAAAGAGTTGAAATACGCCACCTTGGCAAGGCAAATAGCCCTGGTGCAGTCATTGCAGAGGGAGCGATACCTATGCAAGTCCTTAAAGGCTCCAGAAGCTTTAAACACTACCCACGCCTGGTCTCGAGCCTGTTGACATATTAGCAGCTTGGCAGAGACCCAGGGGGAGGTAAATTGCACATTCCTTTGTCTTCCTAAGTGGAGCATGATGGCTCCAGATGTTCAGGAATTGGGAGTTGAAGCAGCTCAGGGCTGAGTCCACTGAGGAAGCAGTGGCAATGGGTGACCAGTCAGTACTGGTAAAGTCACTGTGGAGGGAGGACAGGTCTAGGGAACAGAAGGAGCGAAGGTTGAGAATAATTGGAAGGGATTTCACCGATGGATTTTCTGTACACAGTATACCATATGGTGATCACTGAGTGCATCCAGTAGTATACCTGAGGTGATTACTCAGTGTGGGTGAGACATCAGTACCCAGTCTATTAGGGTATGTTTGTGATTTAGCCGCATAGGATCTTTGATGAGTTGTGTAAGATTTAAGGATGAGATTTGATTGCAGATTTTAGTCTGGGTGCTGGACAACCAATTAATGTTGAAGTCCCCTGTGATGTAGAGCTCACCAGAGGTGGCAAGAGTGGTGAGAGAAGAGAGGAGGTCAGTGATAGAGGATGGTAAAGATGCAGGTAGGCTGGGGCAGCAGTACACTCCATCCACAAAAAATGAAAAGGGAGCAGGGTAGGGATAGTTTTATTAACAAAAGTTCATAGGCAGAGGGGGAGGCAGTGGAGTGGCAGACTGAGAATTGGAGAGAGGAGGAGACATACATAGCCACTCTCCCACCCCTGGACGATCTGTCCTGCCAGATGGTGGAGTACCCATGGATGGCATTGGTAGAGTCAGGGATTTTCAAGCTGAGCCAAGACTTGGTGATGATGAGGACAGAGGGTTTTAAATTAGTCATAAGGTGTTCAAGAAGGTCAATTTTGGTTAGAAGGCTTCATATATTTAGATGAACTATACATAGATCTTTAGGCAGATCGGAGGAGGGGAAGGGAAAGGTCCGGGGTTGGATTCAATGTTGCCTGCTGTCAGGAGCAATAATACTGCAAGCAGTTTGGTGAAAGTGGACAACCTTCTCCAGGCAGGGATCTGAGGCAAGGTGGGGTGGGGGTGGGCAGGTTAGTGGTGTTGCTGTAGTGAGTATTAGATGATTGGAGGGACATCAGGTGAATTCCTGTTGAAAGGAGGATGGATGTCCTTAGTGCCAGGGATAGTGAAGAAGGGGCATGGCAGGAGGATGGGAGAGTGGGGGAGGAGGAGGCAGAGGATAGAAGTTGGAGGGTTGCTGGAAGGGAAGAGAGGTGAGGGAAGTAGGGGTGAGTAGGAAGGGAAGGTAGGCGAGGATAAGGATAATGGTGCATAAGACTGGTAGAAATAGTAAGAGCTTATTACTCTGTTCCCCAATAATGTAAAGGGGAGATGCAAAAAGCTTAAATCAGTTCTCAGAGGAACACTCCCAAGATAAGTAATAGATGAATAAATATATTAGTCAGCAGGCTGGGCGCAGCTACAAGGTTATTCCAAGGGCTGATATAAATGGGTGGAAATTTAAGGGAAACTAAAAACTTTAATTAGGGCTAAGTAGCCACACATACTGTATATTAAAACTCAATGTCTGGCTTCTTAAAACTTGGTCATTTTAATCCCAAATGATGTACAAATTAGCAGGCAGCATTTTTGTTACAGGTTCACTGAACCAGCCGAATTTCACAAAGATTAATGTGTCATTCTGTTAGAGACACTGCTTATGAACATTTGTGAAAAGATGCATTTTAAGACACCATTGTTACTTACACAAAAACTGTAAAAACTACAAAGTGTTGACACCAGAAAGTTGCATGTTCATTAGATAATGGTCTACCGAAGTATCTTTTGAAGGTTTCCGAAAGAAATGTTGGTGGTTTCAAAGTATTTAAAGTCTGCAGTGGTCACATGTGTAGAAGTACAGTCTGCAAAACAAAACAAATAATTCAATGGCCTACACAACCACAGAAGTGTTATGCTTGTGCAACTGTGATAATTTTTTATCCATTCGCACTCTCTATTCCACAAGGAATCACCACCCTGTAGGGATACTGAAGGCTAGGAACCCTCAAAGAGGGTTCCACTCCTAGATGTGCCATGGGAAAGATTCCCTTGGCTAAAGGTACCTTAGGAAGAAGCTCCAAAAAGAAAATTGAGCAGTAAACATTAACTATGAGGCAGAGAAGCAGATTGACAGCAGTGAGACAGCTTGATGAAACACAAATGAGTTGAACAGGTTGTCAGGATTGCACTGATAAAATGGATTGCACTGATGACATCAATTGGCTTCCTAAGGAGAGAGGGAACCACAAGTAGTGCCACAATCCATCTCCATCCGACAGCGGAAACCTACCTAAGGAAACTATGGAATATACTATAAACAACTAACTATTGTACATATTATGACCTTTGGCATGGAGGAGAGGAAAACCCCCTTTTAAATAGAGGAAACCTCTGGGGATCCAAGGCCTAGATCACCTTCCCTCCAGGCCAGAGGTAGTTTATTTAGTGATGACTCTGCTGATGCAATTTAGAAACCCAATCAATGGAGAGGAAATATTCCAATTTGGTGGAAAGCTCTCATGATCCCTCTAATGGGAATGCAGTGGAGGGTTGCAAGAGACCTCTGCAACAACAGCTACTCTGAAGCAAGAGTGGACTCCCAAGGTGGGAAGAGGAGAGCGATGATCACTGAGGCACTCAGCTGGTCTACTGACTAAAACAAACAAGGTGAACCAGAGGCAGTCATAGTGAGAATAGCTTTTGAAGGTGCCACGATGATGCCATAGCCAAAGGAGCACTCTTGGGCTGTGAGGGCCCCAACCCTTGGCAGCTGAAGTCTTAATTTCTGCATAAAGAGGTGTGCCATATGACTGCATGCTAAAGCTCCACCCAGAGGGAGGACATTCCCACTATGGGCCAGATGAGAATGACCCCACCCCAAGGTTCACATGCTCAGGATGCAGACTTCATGAGTGCAGAGTAAGACCGTCAACTTACAAGGCAAGCCCTGAGCCAGAAAGGGTAATGGACATGGTTGGCATGCCTCCAATGTATGAATGAGAGCGTGAATCAACTTCAAGTGCTAGATGGATACTTTGAGTGCTAGATAGATACTTCTTAGTATTTACTGAGGAGAAGGTAGGGCAGGGCCCACAGCTCAGCACCATGGACACAGGGGGGAGCGAGGTGTGCACAAGTCCCTTCACAAAAGAAAGAGTAATACAAGAGTTCTCTAAGCTCAGGGTGGACAAGGCAATGGGACCTGATGGCTTACATCCCAGGCTACTAAAGGAACTAAGGGTGGAACTAGCAGAGCCATTATCAGGACTGTTTAGTGAGTCTCTGAGCACAGGAGAGATTCCCAGAAGACTGGAGAAGGCTCATGTGATCCCACTCCACAAGAGTGGTAGCAGGGAGGAAGCAGGGAACTACAGACCAATCAGTCTTACCTCAGTAGTGGGCAAGATTATGGAGGCACTCCATAAGGAAAGGATAGTGCAACACCTGGGATCCATAGGAGCACAGGATCCAAGACAGCATGGGTTTACAAAAGGAACGTCCTGTCAAACTAATCTCATAGATTTCTTTGACTGAATAACCAGAGTGGTGGACCAAGGGGGTGCAGTTGATGTCACCTACCTTGACTTCAGCAAAGCTTTCGATACAGTTCCACATAGTAGATTGATTAATAAGCTGGGTAGGCTTGGGATAGATCAGAAGTTGGTCAGCTGGGTGGTAAACTGGTTGGCGGGCAGAAAATAGAGAGTGGTGGTAAATGGTATACAGTCAGAAGAGATGCAAGTCACAAGTGGGGTACCTCAGGGATCAGTCCTGGAGCCAGTCCTCTTCAATATCTTCATCAGTGACATTGCAGATGAACTGGAGGGTAAGGTTTGTCTGTTTGCAGATGGCACCAAGATCTGCAACAGAGTAGATGATCCAGATGGGGTGGGCAGAATGAGAAGCAATCTGTAAACTGGCAAAATGGTTGGAAGAGTGACAACTGGGGTTTAACTCAAAGAAGTGCAAGATCATGCACATAGGGAAGAGAAACCCTGAAGCCACCTATAGGTTGGAAGGGGAGTTGCTGGCAATCACAAGGGAGGAGAGAGAGACTTGGGCATAATCATCACAGATGACCTGAAATCATCCAAGCAGACCACTAAAGCAGTAGGTAAGGCTAGAGGGATGTTGGGGTGTATTAGTAGGGGTATCGTATGTCATAAGAGGGAGGTAATAATCCCTCTTTACAAGACACTGGTTAGGACCCATCTGGAGTACTGTGTGCAGTACTGGAGGCCGCACCTGCACAAGGACATTAACAAAATGGAGGCAGTCCAGAGAAGGGCAAACAAAATGGTGCAGGGACTGCATCAGAAAACATATGAGGACAGATTAACACAGCTCAATATGTCTACCCTACAGCAAAGGAGGGACAGAGGTGATATGATGGAAACATTCAAACATCTTAAGGGCATTAACAAGGTGAAAGAGTCTAACATGTTTCAATATACGAAAAATAGCAGGACAAGAGGACACAGCATGAGATTAGAGGGAGGCCGATTAAGGGGTAATGTGAGGAAGTTCTTTTTCACAGAAAGGATGGTGGATGCATGGAACAGCCTACCTCAGGAAGTGGTGGATATGAATACAGTGCAGGGCTTCAAACAGGCATGGGATATGCATAAGGGAGCAATACAGATGAGTATGAATAGATAGGCCTTTGACAGAGTACAGGCCTATGGCACATTCATAAGGTAGAATAAATGTGCAGACTGGATGGGCCTTGCGGTCCTTCTCTGCTATCAACTTCTATGTTTCTATGTTTCAATAGGAGGCTGAGCAAAGCCAGCAGCTGTAGATTAGGTAGCAGATTATTGATGAGGAGGCCAGCCTTGAAAGGTTGCGAGTGAACTCTGCAACTATGAGAACTATGAAGGTGGGGCCTTGGTGAGGTAGGAGGCTGCAGTGCGGGTTAATGTTTGATGGTTTGATAGTAGTAGGAACCAGCAGAAAACAAGCCAACCAATTCCATTACAGACGCTGAATTGATGGTGACATAGAAGGTAAGTGTTTAAGCAGTGAGAGGTGGTGATGCCAGTGCTTAAATCAATGAGGTATAGTGTAAATGAATCAATGAGGTTTAGCAGATAGAAGCTATGTAGCAGGAATTGCAACAGCAATAAAATGGGCAGCAGCATAGGAAAGCATGATTCATCACATATAAGGTAAGCTGAATTACATATATGTTTGGCCAACCAGTTCCATAAAGGAGCAAATCATAGTTTACATAAAAGCATTTGATGCTATGGTTTTAGCATGAATAGTGAACTGATATGATTGCATGAATAGTGAATTGATATGATTGGCATGAATACCTTAAATGCCATTAAGGCAGAGATAGGTTATTCCAGTAAGGAGTATGCCAAGTAGTAACGGAATGCAGTGAATATCTGAAGGCCATGTAGGCTATGAGGTTAATGATTTATGCATGAATAACTGAAAGCCATGTAGGCAAGAAAGCAGGGCAAAATGCTATAGCTTACATAAAGCATGCTCCTGCTACTCGGAGCCATGATGCCCCACCATGACATCACAGTCCCCCACCATGGGAATAACAGAAAGCTACAAGCTGAGCACCATGAGATCAAACAGAACTGTAATGTTGATAGGGTAAGAACCCCCAAAATAGAGATGCTTTTACTGGCAAGGTCCTAGTTAAGGACACAGCTAAATGATAGCAAGCTGCTGAGGCAGTAGAGCAACAACAAACTGCAGCAGAGCCATACCACACTGCAGAAAAGCAAGCAGGGAAATTAAAAGCTGGGGGTTGCAGCTGCCTGACTGAGCTAACACTGAATGAATTGATCAGAGCTGCTGAAACAAACAGAGCACAGCAGAGAGTGGCAGTTAGCTGGAGCAGGATGATCCTGGGCCAGGTGCAAACAGTTAAGGTGGATAAGCACAGAGACAGCAGAAGCAGGGAATCAGCAGCTGAGCTGAAACATGCAGTTAACGATTGCAGTTGCACCAAGGGTTTGCTGAAATCTGGTGAGTAAATGAGAGCCCGAATAGCACAAGCACAGAATTAGCACAATACAAACAAAGGGTAACAAGATGTTAGAAAAAACTAGAAAGCCCCGAAAAGGAAAAAAATGCAAAACAAAAAACACAAACACATGAGGACAGGAAACAAGCAACACAAAGAAGCACCCAGCAGCCAGAGGCAAGCAATACTAAATGAACAGACATCCTGCACAACCAAGCAGAGCCCAAAGAACAAGGGAAGAAGAGAGGCAGATGCTGAGAGGGGTGTAAAAGCCCCAGAAGGCCCTGGGGAGAAAACAGAGCTGGACAGAACCTCTAGCTGGCTAAGAAAAAGTGCTTCAGAAGGAGGCCGGGAGGAACTGCTTATATAGCTCTGGAAGGAGGCGTGGCTTGTTGCTCACCCCATTGAACTACAGGCATAGCCTTTCAAAAAAAAGCTTTTTTTCCCACCAAACAATAGAAATTGAAAATAACATGATGTGTGACCTTGTTAAGGTTATTGTACATACAGGTACTGTAACAGAAAAATTATGATTGTATTTCTATACCTACACTGGAAAAATGTTAAAGATTACTTGTAGGAAACAAATATTGTGATTCACTTTTTTGTGGTCACTATATTTACCAATCAGCACTCTCAAAGTATCAAAGCCATGCCACCTCATCCTCCAAGCACCAGTCAGGTGACAGCCTTTCTGTTCCTCTGATACTGGAAACTTTACTGAAGGGTTTAAAATGACTGCTTCCGATCACCAACCCAGAGCTGTAAATCACCCCTGCCATGTCTTCCATGGTCAAGAGGGTCTGCCTGTGCCTCTTTACCCTTTCACCATCATGCCTTTGTTCCACAAAGAGAAACTTCCAAGAGACCAATCAGCATTTCCAGAGCTGCTCCCCCCGCTCCACTAGGTGAACAACCAGCACTCTCAAAGAATCAAAGTCACACCTCTTCATTCTCCAACTGCCACTCAGCAGAGCTGTAAATCACTCCTGCCATGTCTTCTGGGGTCGAGACAGTCTTCCTGTGCCTGTTTACCCTCGGCTTGCACAATGCTGCTGCCCTTCCACAAAGAGGATCTTCCTGTAGCCCAATCAGCATTTCTAGAGCTGCTCCCCCAGCTCCACAAGGTAAGCAACCAGCGCTCTCAAAGAAGCAAAGCTGCACCTCCGTTCCTCCAACCGCCAGTCAGCTGACAGGCTTTCCATCCCTCAGATGCTGGAAACTTTGCTAAAAGAGGTATAAAAGGACTGCTTCTGATCACCAACCCAGAGCTGTAAATCATCCATGCCACATCTCACAGGGTCAAGAGGGTCTGCCTGTGCCTGTTTACCCTCCACCATGTCGCCACTCCACAAAGAAGACCATCCTGGAGCCTGACTAACATCTCTAGAGCCGCTCCCCCAACTCCACGAGGTGACCTCCAGTGCTTTCAAAGAATCAAAGCCGCATTTACTCATCCTCGAAATGCCAGTCGGCTGATAGACTTTCTATCTCTCCGATGTGCATCTCTACTTAAAGTGCAGACCTCCCAAGCAGTCCTCTGCATGGTGGTCCTCCATGCTAAGGGCTGCAGTGCAAAGGTCATTGAAGCAGTCTGCAATGGAGTCAGTGGTGGGAGGCTGCTAGTGGCCATCCATGCTGCTCCACTGCTTTCTGCTAAGGTACTGTTGCTACTTATTGCAGTCTCTGGTTAGGACTGTAGGTCATGCTGGACATCTCCATAGCCTAGGCTCAATACCATCACCTAATCTCTATGCCAACTACATTTTGGCTGCTGGTCTATTGCCAGCATAATCTAAACTACTTACAGAGTATTGTAACTGAACTTTGGCTGCTAGTCTATAGTCTGGTTAATGTAAACTGGTTACTCTGTTATTCTGACTGAACTTTGGTAGCTAGTCTAAAGTCTGCATGCTTTATTATGTTCATAAATGGGGGGCTTCCATCTGACTGCTTGTTCAAACTGTTCACTCATTAAGTGATTCCCAACTGTGTAGCCCACATAAGCTGGTGTCAACAGAATTTTATTACTGTTCCTTTCCTATATAAAGTTTTAGCATTTTGCTCTTTTGTATTGGTACTAAACTAATTTGAGCCTACTCCTCTGCTGGGAGAATTTTTATATAGCCTGTCACCTGATGCTACTCTTTATATGGGTGGCCCCTAAATTCTGGTTTCCTTGTACCACTCTCTTGAGAACTATTGGTTATTAATCAACAGTAGTCAAATCTTAACTTAGGTGGCCCTTGAATTTAGATTGCTGTGCTCTTCCCTTCCTGGGCTACTCTTTTCAGCTTAAGCCTCTATTAAATATTAAATTTATATTAGCTGCAACACCCATAAGGTCAGCTTTTGGCCTACTTGCATTCTGGTGGCCTTAGTTTTCCTCCTTCTTGTCTATACATGATTGGAATCTCTTGTACAGTTCTTTATGGTATCCCGTGACAATAGCGACTACAAATCGTGACTCACAAAATAGCGAATAAATAATAGCTACCTTGAAATAGGCGACACTGCAAAATAGCAATTGTACTTTAATGGCGAAAACACCTGCCCAATATTAGCGACTTCACAACAAACAAGACTATGCGCTCAATCGCCTACACAACAGCAATCTACTCACCAACGAATCCACCATTGCAGTAGTCTCAACCCGTAGCAGCCATTGCACTCGAACTGGAGCAGGGGGAAGGGTCACAGGTCAAAGTACACAACGACGGCATAAAATGCATAATCTAACAGCAGCCAACTAAGCAACCATTGCATTGGAACTAAGCAACTAGACATGCAAGCTACTCACTAGCTACTCACTAGTCTCAACCCGTAGCAGCCATTGCACTCAAACTGGAGCAGGGGGAAAGGTTCATGGTCATAGGTCAAAGTGCATAGCACTATGTCAGACGTCAAAATAGCGACTCTGTATATAATTCCTTTAATTAGCGCTGTTCAGCACTTATTCCTTTAAAAGTTTGACATTCAGTGCATTCTTTGGCGCTGTTTTCCATTCACTGCAGTCTTCGTTGCTGTTTTTCATTCAGTGTAATCATTGATTCAGACCTGGTACTGGAAATTGTATGCAAGTTCTCTAAGATACTCATACCTACTCCTTACCGAGTACTGACTGACAATTGAAACCACTCTCTCATTCGAATCCTTATACTTTCTTTTTTTCGTACCAGTACCTGCCCCAGGCACCATCTGCTCCAGTTTCATTTCAGTTGTTTTCTGTTCCTCTTTCAGACACTGAATCAATTTCCAAATGCTGGGATGGCAGGCTTCTATGCGGCTGTTGAAGTCACGATGCCACCCCTCAACCGCATTATTTGTTCTGGCTAGACCCCTAGAGGTGGCATCAAAGCAATTCCATTGCTCATGTTTGAAAATTGCTGTTCTTCTCCCTGATCGTCCTCTAGGTTTACCAACCCATGTAGCTTCAAAGTACTCCATTAATGGCTTTAGTACTTCTGCATTATGTACAAAAAATTCCCATTCTTTCATTTGATCAAAGGTATCAATTAAATCTGCAGTGGGCACAAAAACGAGCGAAAGCAGCATACGTAAATGAAGTGAGATGTCTGGATACGAGCAGTACCTTTCATGTATTGTTGGGAACTTTTGTGTTTTTCTCCATATTGCCTGTGCAAAATGAAAAAAAAACATCTGCATACTTCTGTTTCTGGAAATACTGTTTGAAATGCACGCCAGGAGGACTTCTCGAAGTCCATCATAGCAGTCTCTGGCTTTAAGCAGGGGCACAATTCATCTATTTTTGTGAATACCCTAGTATATGCTGCTGCTGTTCGGCTATACATCAATACATATACAGCTGTTACAACTTGGCCTGCCTTGATGCAATGTATTGTGTAGAGTTGGTCAAATAATAATGGACAGGATTTAAATGTTCCATCGATAAACCAGTCTGTACTGTCTTCCAACATTTTTAAATTTGAAGCAGTAGCAAATATGAGCATTCTATCCCTCTCATGTCCACTATCAAACAAGAGGAAAGGCTCCCCAGCTAAGGTTTCCTTGAACTCAGGAGGTATCTATAGCTCCTCAACTGAAGCAGGGGTGGTAGGGCACCCCCGTTCCACCTGCCTGATTCGTTGTATGGTACGTTTCATAAGTGGAACAACTGGCAGGTGGCCCGGCACAGCATCAGGGGCAGTAGTTGTACATTGTACCAGAACCTGAGTTGTGGTCTCAACACTACATCTGACCCTCTCTCGCACATCAGCCATTATCCTCCTCACCCCCACATCGCCAGCATCAGGGACATGAGTGTGATCCTTTATCATTGCCAACACTTTATTTCCCGAAGTATGTAACCTTGCAAGGCAGCTATACTTACGTGCGTCTACACAACTCCAATAAACTTTCTCAGCCTTCTCCTTATCCTTTCTGAAAGTATAGCCCCCATAAACAGCCAAGGGCTTACCTTTCTGGCTGGAGACCAACTCGAACTCCATGCTGCAATGTCAAATAGTAAATGCCAAATGGAAACTGATACAACAGATGTACCTTTAAGGTAATCAAGGTCTGGTCAGGTGGGAGTTGACAACTGTATTGTGGGTACAAGGAAATACTTTTTGTAAACAAGGTGAAAAGGATGATCATTGGTCGTGGGATGATCATGGGTCTGTAAGTATTCAAAATCATGACCAGAGCTATTTTGACCATAGCGCTATATTTTATGCGCTAATATGCTTCTGCGCTATTATTACACTCGTGATTCTGATATCGCTATTATTGCAGTCGCTGTTTAAGAGTCGTGATTTTCACATGGAACCTTGTTTATCCATAGTGTTCAAAAGGGTTTAGAAGGGTCTGACTGCCACAGTGGCATGTATCATTCTCCTTATATGGGTAGACTCTCTGGTGGCTTCTTAGTCCCCCCTACTATGTACATTGTATGATCTTACACATCCCACAGGTTTTGTTGACTGCTCTGTTACTTCTGCCCTTCAGCTGCTAGCTATGTTTGGAATGTATCAAGAAGGGCACCTCTACATGTTATCATACTTCCACCTGGGTTCTCTGTGGTGCAGTTGTCCTCCTGTCAGCAACTGGCTTCCCAGAACCTTAACGCTATCCATCCTACTCTTTTGTGGGGCTATTGAGCCTAATCCAGGTCCCCCTAAGATCTCCCATTCAGACTCATTCTGGTCTGAGTTCAAGGAGCTACAACTAGCTCACCTGAATACTGGTAGGCTCAGGTCCAAGCTACCTGGCCTGGAAGCATAGAAACATAGAAACATAGAATTTGATGGCAGATAAGGACCGCTTGGCCCATCCAGTCTGCCCATTTCCCTACCTGATGGATAAGCTGCAGATTCTAGTTAATCAACAGCTTACTTCCTCCTACCCCCCACTAGAATTGCCTTATGCCTGTCCCATGCATTCTTGAATTCTCCCACTGTTCCTGACTCCACAACCTCCTCAGGAAGGCTGTTCCATGCATCCACAATCCTCTCTGTGAAAAAATACTTTCTAACATTACTTGTGAGCCATCCTCCCTCTGTCTTCAAATTGTGCCCCCTTGTTCTTGCACATCTCTTCTTCTGAAGGATGCTACCCTCTTGTACTTTGTTAATTCCCTTGAGATACTTGAAAATTTCTATCATGTTCCCCTCTCCCTCCTTTCTTCAAGGGTATACATATTAAGCTCCTTTAGCTCTCCTCGCATGTCTTCTGGTGCAGACCCTGCACCATTTTGGTTGCCCTCCTCTGAATAGCCTCCACTCTGTCTATGTCTTTGCGGAGATGGGGTCTCCAGAACTGCATGCAGTACTATGTCTTTGTCCTTCTATAACCCTAATCTTCTAGCCATAATAGAAACTGGACTAAAACCCTACATCCTCCAGATGAACTGGCCATCTCTGGATAAAACACCTTTTAGGAAGGATCAACAAGATAAGAAAGGGGGTGGTGTTACCCTGTATTAGAGAGACACTCTCAGGGCATTGAAGATTCTCCTACCCTCCAAGGATCAGTCCTCATGCAAATACATGTTAGTTAAACTCCTACTAGGTGACACAAACCCTTAGTCATAGGCTACGTCTATAACCTCGTCCCTCCCCCATGGCCAAAGCTGCTTTCGATTATTTCATAGCCTGCCTGGGGACCCTTTCACATGGAGAGGTAATACTCTTAGGTGATTTTAACCTCAATTGGATCAGTGTTGGTCCCTGAAGCTGCAAGTCCTCCCTGCATGATGTTTATCTCAGCCAAATTATTAATGAACCCACTCACCTTAATACTGAGACAGATAACCACTCCCTCTTGGACTGGATACTGGTCAACAGGAACAAAAGAATCAGTACATCTGGAACCTAGCCGATTCACTCAGTGATCACTCCCCAGTTTGTTGTATTTGGAGCAACAGCTTCACTAAACCCTCTCTAAGAATTATAACTGTCAGGGACTACTCTTGATTTGACAAGGGGGCCTCCCTTGGTGGTATAGTGCAGTGGTTCAGAGCTACAAACTTGGAGACTGGTGTTTGAATCTCACAGCCCCCCACTTGCATGTTGTGTGACCCTGAGCAAGTCATTTAACTTCCTTATGTTCCCAGGTCACACCTGGAAACGAGCTTCTGCTTAGTGTGCCTTTCCTAGTTAAACAATTTCCCCTTTCTCTTCCCTTTTCTTGAAGACCTTGCCAAGGTCAAGGTCAATTGGGGAAGTACTGAAAAATTCAAAAATGTTAATTCTACTTTGTACTTTATGGTAAACTTCCCTCTCAGTGTAATGAGCAGACATGCCCCAATGGTCCAGAGGAGAGGAAAGGGTGTGTGCTCAAGGTGAATCACATCTGACTTCCGTCAACTAATGAAGCAGAGGAACAAAGCCTGGGGTACCTTCAGAGCATCTGGTTCACATAACTGGCATAAGTATTGGTCAAAGTGAGAAAGCAGCCAAACAGTTCCAGCTCCCAGGACTACAAAGTTCAGTGCACAAGTCTACAGCGGAATACACACAAATTGAGAAAAACAATGGAGCCTCCACACTGCCACTCCAGTGTTTGGGACTAGCACCTGAGCTTGTGTTCGATGTTCAGAATTAGGTGTCTACATTTTTAGGCCCCCTGTAAATCAAGTTGCATCTGATGACTCCAGCAAGAAGCAATGTCTACACCAGTAAGAATAAGGCTTAAACAGCTCAAAGTTTACTTTTCTTAAATTCTTTGAAGAAAAAAAAAAAAACAGCTTCAATAACTTCAATACACCAGCAGTTCCAAAATGTCAAAATAGAATTTCAGAGTGTATATATATATCGATACAGACCAGGCCTAAAAAACTTGATTAGAGACTTACAGTATGTAACTTTGCAGTTAATACCTCAGTAGCTCTGGTTCAGTAAAAAGCCTAACTCAGTTCATGTGCAATTTGCAAAATTCAGGTGCAAACAAATCAAATTGTTTCTGTGCAAAACAATGCTGGCTGCAGTATAAAGTGCTTGGAAAATGTAGGTTTATAAAGTGCTTGTGCAATGTTGCTGTAAAGTGCTTTCCTAGTCCCCGGCTATTTTCTCTGCAAAGATATGCAGGCTATGGCTTTGCCAATAATAAATAGTGCTGTGCACTGTAGATTTATTCTTTGGCTAGACTGGCTTGAGTACCCCTTTGTGGCTAGTAGCCACTAGTAATGCAACTGTTAAAGTATACAATGTGACATCAGTTCTACTAGACAGTGCCTTGCTAGGCTGGCTAGATGGTGAATGGGACGGTATACCTCCCTATGTCTGGATGTACTGTACCAGATCAAATTCGGTAGAGAATCACCAGTCAGAAACAGGGCCTAAATAGTTACAGTGTTGGAGGCAGCCAAACTTGGTAAATTGGATCAAATCAGGGGCTAAAAATGAAAGATGAAAAATCACAGCACTTTGTTAGGACATTAAACATTAACAGCCAGACATGTATGTTCAGAGTCAACTGCAATCAGTCCTTCTATTGCATTGGTATACTCAGATACAAACTTTGTTTTATAATATAAAGATACTTGCTGAACTGGCTTCTGTGTGGTGGTCCCTGCCGTTTGAGATAATCCAGGTTTCAGTGCTTCCCTATAGCTGTAATGTAACAGAGAACCCTAAAACCAATAAAGAAAACTAGCCAAAGCCACAAGTAATGAGATGCATTAGAATATGCTGAGAAAACACGGGATTGAAGTAGAGAGTGGACGTGTTGTTGATGTTCGGCATAGCGATATCCCCGATGTCAACAGGTGAACTTTCGCCTGTCCGACATCGGTGTGTTTCTCTATGGGGGGCTGCAGCCCCCGAACCCCCATGTGGGGGTTGTGCCCCCTGTGGCCCCCCACTATAGATTAGCAACTCCGAGTTGGAATTGATTGGGGGGGCAACACACGGTGAAAGGGCGAACTGTCACCCTCGGGTCCCTCACAACGACAATCTTAAATCCTTTCAAGATTGTCACTGTGGGGGATTGTGCCATGTGGGTTTTGCCATACAGTTGGCATACCAGAGTGGTTAGACAGTGCTCAGTCGCATACCACATGCCACATCTGGTACAGCACCATAGGGATTCTGTCCACAATCTGCTTCAATCCCACTCTGACAACCCATCCCAAACTCCACTTCACATTACTACTAGGAAGGAGGTACTAGACCAGCTGCTTAGGATTAAAGCAGATGGCTCAGCTGGTCATGACAATATGGAGCTCATCCTGCTCAAACTTGGTGCCACCACCCTCACTGCCCCATTACAGCCCTTTTCAGTTTGTCTGTCTTTCAGAATGACCTGTGAAAAACATGGAAAATTGCCCATGTAGTTCCAGTCCACAAAGGAGGTGCCAAGGAACCAGCAGAACAATACCACCCCATTTTCATACTCTGTGCCATGGCCAGAACTTTAGAAAGACTGGTATATAACCAGCTTCAGGCTTACACTGAGACTCATTCCCTGCAAACTGCTGCCCAACATGGCTTGAGGAAGAGCAATGGAATGGATATGACTCTAGTTCAGTGCAGGACAGACCTTGATGCCCAGGATACTGGTCTAACAACTGATACTGTCTTCATTGACTTGACCAAGTGATTTAGTAAATCACAAATTGCTCCTGCTTAAACTTAAGAGGCTAGGCCTTGACCAAGCATCTTGTTCTTGGTTTAGCAATTATCTGCCCAGCAGCAAGCAACAGGTCAATTTTTTTTTGGGGGGGGGGACATAATAGACTTGTGTATTTTTTGTCTAAACTTCTCAAAGCCCTCACTATTTATTTACAACCTGTACATGTATAGTCGTGGTTGCATATTCTTGGATGGTTATGGTTGGTGAATGTAATTAGTTCCATGTCGCTCTTTGAAAAAGGGTCTTCTTGTCTCAATGAGCACCCCAGTTAACAAACTCCAAATAAATAAATGAAAAAATATAGATGACAGAAAAATCATGATTTTTTTTCTCTCTAGATGTTGGTGAAATGTTCATATTGTATGGGAAAAAGCTGGGCCACCAGGAGTTGATCTCCAGTAGCCCTTCAATCAGTCCACTGACCTCTTTCTAATACTGATTTCCCAACCCCAGAGTCAGACATTATATGTCAAAAATTAAATACAAGAAGGAGCCACAGGGTGCCTAATCCTGATGGCTCACTAGCCCTTACTCCTCCCCACACACTTTGTTCTGATACTAGGACCATAGCCCGAATGTCAGACATCATGTAAAAAATTTATAAAATGCAACACATGGTCACCAGAGGCCAAATCCCAGTGTCTGGCTAGTACCCAACCAGGCCCTTTCCAACACCAAGACTCTAGCCCTGGTGTCATACATACAAAAAAAAACAATAGATTACAAAATAAGGCCACTGGGTGTCCAATCCCAAAGGATCACTAGCTCCATCAAGCCCCCGCCCCAACACACTCCATCCAGCACCAGGACTCTAACCCCTGTGTCAGACATTATGTAAAAAAAATGAATGAAACATTTGGCCCAACTGGGTTACTGTGAGCCCATCCTTGGTGGGCATTTTTAACCTATTACCTTATTGGGTCACCACTAGCCCATTATCAGTGGCCAACATTCCATTCCTCCTTCTCCCCGATGTAACTTGCAATAAAACCTCCACTCACTTCCTCAGCCACCCACCATCTGTACAACTTACAGCTGCTATATACTGTATTAAATAAACATGCTCTGTGTGTTAGTTTATAGTCCAGTGGGTGTACACAACTGTGAGGAGTTATGCTGGTGCAACTTTGTTGATTATCTGAAGGGATTTGAACGAATGTGTTGACGACTGTCATACAGTACGTGGATACTTTGGCTGTTCGCACACTCTGTCCCAGGGGGAACTACCACCCTGTCGGGGTACCATGAAGGCAAAGGAACCCTCTTGAAGAGGGTTCTGCCCCTAGTGGTGCTGCAGGAACATAATTCCTTTAGGTTAAAGGTACCTTAGGAAAGAGCCCAAAAGTACTGTGCAACAGGTAGTGAACACAGAGCCTGAGTGAGGACAGGTTGACAGCAACTACTAATGACTTGATAACAGACAGACACTGAATTGAGCAATGACTAACAGTAATTGGTAACTGAGAGCAGACAGAGGAATAACTTCTTTGAGGAGTGAGGGAATGGCAGGATGGAAAGAGGGCCGCCATCCAACCCCAGCTTAGAGAAGAAACCTATTAGGGTAAATGCTATATTAATATAAACATATTACATTATGAGCCACCTTCTGTGCAGACCACCTAACTTTTATGACCTTTGGCATGGCGGAGTGAAAAAAACCTTATGAGGAGAAAACCTCTGGGGAGCCAAGGCCTTGGTCGCCTTCCCTCCAAGCTTGGGGTAAAATTAGTGATGGATCGGCTACCGCAATTTAGAGACTCAGTTCAAGGGGAACATTTTAGAGGAAGGGCTCTCACTCTATCCTTCTAATCAGAATGTCATGGGGGTGCTGTGAGCCAGTCTCTTCCACTAAAGGAGGTTCCCTGTGAAGGAGGCCCACCACCCAAGATGGGGTGAGGAGAGCAGCAACCGCTGAAAGGCACTCACCTGTCCTTCACTGAGAGGAGGCCTAGAGAGGAAACCAAACCCTTGACAGGTAAAGCATAGGAGTTGGGCCCTTGAGGGACCGAGACCTGCATAACTGTATGATCTTCACCCTTGAGGGATAAAGGAAGGGAAGTAGGTGGAGACCAGGTGAACCTTAGGCGGCCATGGGGGGAAATAGCTTTCGAAGGTGCTGCTGACATGATCTGCACAGCTAAAGGAGTCCCTGTGGACTTACAGGCCCCACTCTCCTGCAGCTGAAGTCTCAAATGTTGCCACTGAGTCAATCTGCACAGTCAAAGCTTCTCCTAGGCCGGCCCGGTGGCGCTGAGGGTTGAGGCGCTGGGCGCCCACATCTCGCTGTGCAGCGACCGGGTTGAGGATGGACTCGGGTGGGGTCGGTGGGAGAGGAAGGATCCAGCATCCCAACGGATGCTCTCCTCCCTCAGGGTGGGTTACCATGAGTGCATTGCGCTCTGCATTCCTTCTGTAGCCGTGGAAGCACCGCAGTGGGAAGGGATGGAGGCGGCTTCGCTTGTCGGAGCCGGGGAGGGGACGTTATAAGATGAGGGTCTCATGGTAAGCATCGCTACCACTCAGGGACATATGTCCCTAGCACAAGGCGTCCTAGGGGGAGTGGGGACGTAAGGGGAGAAAACCGGAAAATCTCCTCCGGCAGCCCTAGATGAAGGCCGCCCTAAGTCCACCCGGACCACCTACAGGACAGACCCCACTGTGCGAGGAGAGGAGGATGGGCACTCTAGGGGCAGATCCCTAAGGTAGGTACCGGGGGGACATGAGTGGACGGAAGGAGGGGGCACCGGAGGTAGGAAGGAGGAGGATAAAGATGAAAAAAAAAAAAAAAAAAAAAAAAGCTTCTCCTAGAGTGTAGGACATTCTCACCCAAAGGGCACAAAGAGAAGGACCCCACCTGAGTCGTGGACCCACCCTCAAGATGCAGACTTCAAGGGAGCAGAGTGATACCATCAGCAAAAAGGGCAGGGAGCCCTGGAAGCCATGCTATGGTCATGGCGGACATGCATCCAAGTTGAGGAGTAGTGGGAGGGCGATTGTGAAGCCTGATGGCAAAGAAAAAATGTAGCACAAGGCTGAATGACTGAGACATCAAATGACACATAGGGCACTGTTGAAACTGAATGATATGAACTTGGACTGGATGGTGAACACATGCCAACCAGTTCTTTAAGGGAAGGCAGTGTTAGTTGCCAATGCACTGCAGGCCAGGTAGGCTGCAGCAGCAGAGAGCAACAAATAAAACTGCTAGGGAAAAACAAGAGCATATGGAAACTGAAAACTAGGAAGCAACATAGAATCATAAAATCTTGTTGGCAAAAAAAAACCCTCAGGCCCATCTAGTTTGGTCTTCCCACCCCGTTAATTATTTTGAACTGATCAATTAATTAAACCACTAGAGCGCAATAGGGAGTGGCTGCCTTGCTAGGAGCCAGGTTTAAACATCTAAGGATTGTAGCTGAGAGGTGCTGGTGGCTCTGCTGACCACCCTATTCAACAGATCACTGGAGACAGGTGCAGTCCCAGAAGACTAGAGGAGGGCAAATGTGGTCCCTCTCCACAAAAGTGGAAGCTGGGCAGAGGCAGGCAACTACAGACCAGTCAGCCTGACCTCAGTGGTGGGGAAATTAAGGGAGGGACTGTTAAAGGAGAGGACTGTGTCATCCCTTGAATCCAGCGGAGCACAGGATCCAAGGCAGCATGGATTCACAGCGGGAAGGTCATGTCAAAGAAATTTAATAGACTTCTTTGACTGGGTGACCAGGGAGATAGATCAGGGAAATGTGGTGGACGTGGCCTGCTTAGATTTCAGCAAGGCCTTTGACATCGTCCCACATAGAAGGCTGACAAACAAATTAGGCAGCATGGGGGTAGGCCCCCAGGTGGTAAACTAGGTCAAAAATTGGTTGAGGGCAGAACACAGAGGGTACTGGTAAATGGAGTTCAATCTGAGGAGAGGGAGGTGGTCAGTGGGGTGCCACAGGGGTCAGTCTTGGGGCCAGTTCTCTTCAATGTCTTCATTAGCGACATTGCGGGGAGTGGAGGGAAAAGTATGTCTTTCTGCAGATGACACTAAGATATGTAACAAGGCAGACCCTCCAGAGGGGGTAGAAAAGATGTGGAAAGACCTAACCAGGTTGGAGGAGTGGTCTGAAATGTGGCAGCTAAGATTTAATACAAATAAATGCAAAGGCATTCACTTGGGGAGCAGAAATCCAAGGGAGGAGTACAAGATGGGGGGAGGTACTGGTGGCCACAAAGCAGGAACAGGACCTGGGGGTGCACATACTGGATAACCTAAAGGTGACCAAACAATGTGAGAAGGCTGTGGGAAAAGCCACTAGGATGCTGGGGTGCATAGGGAGAGGTATCACCGGCAGAAAGAAAGAGGTGGTTATGTCACTGTACACATCACTGGTGAGACCTCAGCTAGAGTACTGTGTCCAGTTCTGGAGACCATATCTCCGGAAAGACATTGACAGAGTGGTGGCAGTCCAGAGGAGGGTGACAAAGATGGTGCATGGTCTACATGAAAAGCCCTATGAGGAGAGGCTGGGGGAACTCAATATGTATTCCCTGGAGGAGAGGAGCGAGAGGGGGGACATGTTAGAAATGTTCAAGTACCTCAGGGGTATAAATAAGGTACAGGAGGGTAGCATCTTTCAAAAAAGATGTGCAAGAACAAGGGGGCAAGGGATGAGGATGAGTGGGGAGGTTCAGGGGCAACATGAGGAAGTACTTTTTCACTGAGAGAGTGGTGGATGCTTGGAATGGCCTCCCACAGGAGGTGGTGGGGATAGATACAGTTAAGGAATCCAATAATGCTTGGGATAGACATAAAGGTACCTTAGAGACAGGCAGGAAAGGATGAGCTGCAGATCAACTAGGATCTGTGGTTTTGAAATAGGCAGGCAAAATGGGCAGACTAAGTTGGCCACACGGTCCTTATCTGCTGTCAACTTTTATGTTTCTATGTAGTTGAACTGGGAGATTGCAAATGGCCTGCAACAAACAGCAATGTGTAAAGCCCGAAATAGCACAAGTAAAGCAGAGAACGACAAGGCAAGACACTGTGAAAACTAATAAGCACACAAGACCCAAAACAGAAGAAACAGGAGTTATAAGAGAACAGGAATGCAGCAGAAGTAGTTCACTGAGAGAAGAAGAAAGCACAAAGTGCAGCCAGGAAGGTCGAAAGAATGAAATACTGACCTAGAAAGCTGCTAGAATAGAGTAGAGGCACAAACCAAACAGAAAGCCCAGAAGCATAAAGGGAAAGCATGAGTCAAACAGGAGGGCAGAGCCTCTGGCTACAGAAAAGAAATGGTGCTTCTGAATGAGGCTGCAGTAAGCTTGCTGATATAGCACAGGCAAGGTGCGTGCCTGGTTGCTGTCGCTCATTGGTGCAGGCATAGCATTTGAAATATCAATTTTCAAAATAATTGTAAACAGGGCTCTATAAAATAGACACTGGCCATTTATTTACTAGATCATGATTGTAAGTTATACAGATGGTGTCTGGCTGAGGAAGTCAGTGAGGGTTTTTTGCTTGCTGCCGTCTGGGGGAGGGAGAGTCTGTGCTCATGGGGGGATGAGCTCCCAGTGGCCCAAGTAAGTATTAAAACAAAATTCCTGCTAGCCCAATTACTTATAAATAATGTAGCATATCATATGGTATGTTCCCATGTGTCTAAGTATGTGCCTAAAATGTACCTTCAAACTCAAAAAATGCAGAGTGCAAAAAAATATATACAATAATATTTTAAAAAAAAAGGATTTCCACTGGATTTACTACCTAGCCTTTTGGAAGATAGGTTAAAAGGCAACAAAGTAAGCTGTTTTTTTTGGGGGGTGGCTGCTATATTGAGGAAGAGGGTTGGCATTAGATCTTGAGGGGCAGTGAGAAAAAAGTGGCAGCCACCACAGATCGCCTGTCATTGGTTGAAACTCCTTTTTTTTTTTTTTTTTTACTTTCTAATAGCAATTAGTTTTTAAGAGCTGTAACAAGTGTGAATGTTTAGTCATTGACAATGCTGAACACAGGTAACTGTCTTGATGATCAGGTGATTACTACTGGCGCACTCGCATTCTCATTCATCAGATGCTGGCTGTCCAAGGTGGAGGGAGGATCTTTGTGCTGTTCACACAGCGTGGGACCTTTTCTTTACTTCTACAAGGGTGACATGGGAGGAAGAAAGTACTGGGTGCTTAGAAGATGATGGATGGCTGAAATGTTCTCTAGTGTTACTGGTCTGGAGCTAGGGGATAGCGAGTGAAATTGGAGGATGCTATGATGGTGGGGGAAGGATATACTTGACTATAGTGTCAGCATAATTAACAACTACTCTTAACTTCACTAGGGTTGGGAGGAAGGAGGGTGGTATTGGCTACTATGAGGAAGAGTGATTGGGGACTTGTTCTAGATGGTCTGAGCTTGGAGAAGGACAGCAGGAAAGTGTAATTCACAGGTGGGGGATAGGTTTTCTTAATTTTTCATAAGCATTTTTTAGAAAACCTTCACCAAATGAAGTTTGTACTGAGCCTCAAATCTACTCGAATTGTCATGTAGTGTGAAGTCGCCCACTTTGCACCATCTTCACCACTGACGTTCCTTTACAACATATCCGGCAGTAGGTATTTGCAGCTCATATACTCACATAGCCCAGCTCTACTGTGGTTATCAACTCAATGCAACCTGACTCTTATGAAGTGGTTCATGTCTAGCCAATTAGATATAAATCAAGCAATAGCTGCCTCTCTGCTTTTTGATAGCAGGAAAATGCTTGAAGATTTCCCCTAATCTTAGCTTAGTGTTACCTCCCAGGAACCTAATACTTGACTGTATCATACTTCAAATACTTTGGGGTTATTCTTGGACAGAACATGTACTTCTCACACGATCAGTGTCTGGTCACTAAATCATATACAAAACTGTTCTGCCTCTATAGGATAAGTGATTACCTCTCCCAAAGTGTCAGAAAATGGCTTGTTGAACAAATGAGGGAAGCAGTATAGCACAGTGGTTTAAGGCTGTGAGCTGCAAATCTGGAGACCTGGATTTGAATCCCACAATCCCCACTTACATACTGTGTGACCCTGAGCAAGTCACTTAACTTTCCTGTGCTCCCAGGTTGCACCTGTAAACAAGCATTCAGCTTAGTGTGCCACTCCTGGTTAAACAATTAAAAAAAAAATAAAAAAATAAAAAAAAAATGAGCCTGCCTACCATTGTCTATGGTATTATCATGCATGCCAGTACCCCAAACATTCTCTGGTTGCTTTTTATTTTTGTCGGTTTCAGTGTAACTAATCATTAATTACATGCAACATGGTAATTACACTATAGTTACATGTTTGTTGCATGCAACTACACTGCAGTCACAATGCAGTTACATTGTAGTTACACTGTAACTACACTGTTGTTAACTGACATTTAAAGTGTAACTAATTCTCCTTTCCAAACTAGATACCCTGTTGAACTCCCTCTTCCAGTTTTTTCTCTAATACATGACCTGCCCTTACCACTGTGTTCTGTATGACAGCCTTCACTGGACATAGCTTGACTGCAGAGGCTGTCAGCATCTTGGATTGCATGGCTTGCAATACTGGTTAGGTAGACTCACTGTTTACCTTAATGATTTACTTACCCATCCTTTTAACTACAGCTAGAGTGTATGTTCCAAACTCAGAACTCAGCTTCCCCTCCCGAGGTGGAAAAGAAATTCTGATCAAGGTTCCTTCCATTATTGGCTCCTTCATCTCTGAAATAACCTACTTCTTTAAGTCCACTCTCACTACTAGCATTCCCTCAACCAAACAGGCCCTCAGGCTCCACATTAAATCCATTGCTGACTGCATCGGAATTATTACCTGGCTACTAGTTAGCAGTTATCACTTGCCAACAGCTCTCATTAACTAATTTTTTAATACTGTTGTATATTTGTTGCCTGTATATTGTTAATACTGTAGCTGGATAATTTTTCTTTCCATTGCACCTCTTCCTCCAAGTCACATCTGTAACTTAGATTACTGTGCATCTCTTTATGTTTACCTGGTAAAAAAAATCAAATCAAATAAATATCCCTGCTCCCCAAGCTAGAGACCAATCTAATACCTTGGCAGAGCATCCAAGATGCCACAAGCCCTGAGCAAGAGGTCAGGTCTGCAGAACCATGGTCCCCAATGTGGCAACAGAACATGCTACTTCTGGCACCACAAAGCTGGGTCACATAGGCTGTGTTTTTGTTGTTAAAGGGGACAGGAAATCTGTGCTAGCTGGCAGCAGTTAGTAATGTTTCTAGTAAGAGAAATGATAAACTTTCCTCCAGATGAATCATATTTAACTATACCTTAATAAACACTGATGTGAAAAACTATGTTTTCAATTGTTTTCTTTTTATGAACAACATTCTGAACAGTTCTCTGCATGGAGCCAGTAATTTGGAGTGTTTCCTATGTCATGGTTTGAGTACAGAATGCTGAACATGAGCCATTGTCCTGTCAGATCCTTGCTTAGAGCTCTTTCCTCAAACCATGATATAGTTAAAACTCCAGCTCACTGGTTCTGGGAAGAGAACTGCAACAGAATGTTGCCCATGAAAACAAAACATTGCAAAATACAATTTTTCATATCACTTTTTATTCAGGTACAGTTACACATGGATCATTTAGGCTTATGGATATCATTTCTGTAAATGGGAACATTATAAACAGCTACCAATTAAAATCATTTCTTGTCCTCTTTAATGAATAAAAAATGGTAAGAAGAACAATTTTATCCCAGAGAGACACAGTCAACGGAACCTTTATGCTTGTTTGTAAAAAAAAAAAAATACACCTTAGGTGCCTAGTTGAACTGTGGATTTAAAATTGGAGTTGTTTGTGGTCTCTGTCTGCTGAGACACACAGAGAGTGAGAAAGCAGCCAGAGAGTCCTTAAATCAAGGAGGTTACTTTCTAGACTACACTGAACTGAATTATTACTTTTTGGACCTGTGTAAGTAATTAGTATTGATTCTGTTTGTGGGGTTGACTTGTCTTAGTTTTAACTTTAATTTGTCAGGGAGGAACTGTAGCTGGGAGATATTTTCAGTCATTTGTGACTAGACCTGGTACTTAACCTCTGTGAAATAGGTGTCTGAAAGGAAGGAAGGCACTCCCCGGGGTGGAGAGTCAGAGTTGTAGTTGATTGTTTCTGGACAGCATAGGTTTACTACCACCCACCCTTCCCCTTGCCCCAACCACCCCAAGTGCATAACTTCCTTTATAGCAGGGGTTCTGACATCACTCCCCAAAACTGCTAACAACATTCACCTGTTCATATCCTTAAAGGCACAGCACACTGAATAGTGGGTAGAGACACTCACAAGATTGCATGAACTAAAACAAGAACAAAAACAAAACAAAAGAAAAGCAACTGTAACAGAAAGGGACACGGACATGTGGGGAGTGGTACAATGTACTGGCTGTGGAGTAGCAGTCTTCCGGGAGACAGTCTGGAAACTGCGTTGCTGCCCTATTTACAGGCATCTCTCTGGTCTGATGGAGGAGGTTGCTCGTCCCCATGCTGACCTGGCAATGATTCAGAAAACCTGCTCCCCCACCCAGGAACCACCCAGACCACTGCTACTACCTCAGAGGTTGCCAAAAAAGAGGAGTGGTTGGACCACGGTGGGCTCAGGGAGGGTGAGGGTGGTGGAACAGAGGCACATCCCTCCAGTTGTGCCTCTCCACAATTCATTCACCACTCTTGTGGAGCATAGTTCCTCTATGGAGGCACCCACAGTGGAGACCAAGAAGGATGTTGGGAACCTCCACAATGGAGACCCACAGGAGGGTGGTACAGGACCCCACAGGGGGAAGGAAATAACTCCTGGTGGGGGACTCGATTGTTAGGGGAGTAGAACTGGGGGAGGGAAGGGAAAGGGAAGTAAGGTGCCTGCCTGGTGCCATGGCTTGGAGGGACAGGAAATTAATCCTCAGGATCGTGGGAGCAGTTGCAAGGGGTAGTGAGCTGGATGTCATTATCCACCTAGGAATGAATGACCTGGCTGAGAATGGGATCAGAGCAGTGCAACAGGAGTTTGTGGAGTTGGGGAGGGGCCTTAGACAAGTAGCACACACTGTAACTTTCTCGGAAGTGCTACCTGTCTATGGAACGGATGAGGCTAGGCTACTCCGCACCATGGGATTCAATGACTGGTTGAAAAACTGGTGCAGAGCTCAGGGATTTGGCTTCATTGGGGACTGGGACTCCACCTGGAGGGATGCAGGCCTATACAGGAGCAATGGTCTGCAGCTATCCTGGAAGGGAACCAGGATCCTAGGTGATAGGTTTAAATGCTTCATTGGCAAGCATTTAAACTAGCCAAGGAGGGAGGCACTGAAAAGAAAAAGGGAAATCCTAGCCCCCAGCCCCAAAAATCAGGGTAGTTAGTGAGGTAAACACCAAGATAGAGCAGTCGATAGGGATAAGGGCAGGGGTGAATGGAGAAAAAGACAAAGGCAGTAAGGACAGGGATGGGGCAAAAATAAATAAAGCCAGAAAAAAATGGAGGTTAATGAGTGCCAATGCTCATAGTCTAGGTAAAAAGCTCCCCGAAATGGTGGCCTTGATGGAAGAGGGATGCCTGGATATCGTAGCAGTCACAGAAACATGGTACACAGAGAACCATGACTGGGATGTCAACATACCAGGGTACACAATCTACAGGAGAGACAGGGAGGGAAGAAGAGGAGGAGGAGGAGTAGCTCTCTATGTAAGGGAAGGGATCAAAGTAACAGAACTAAAGGGTAAACAGGGAGGCAAGGAGGCACTGTGGGTCACCCTGGATACTGGAAATGGTTCCACAATCCGCACAGGTGTTGTATACAGACCCCCATCTCAAGTGGAGGAAATGGACAAGGAAATAATAGAAGACATCCTTGGGATGGCAGAGAAAGGTGAGATATTGCTGATGGGGGACCTGGATATGCCAGATGTTAACTGGAGCACCTTTGCTGCAGCCACATCTAAGAGCAGGGCCATTCTCGATGTCCTACAGGAGGCATACCTCAGACAGCTAGTTTTGGAACCCACTCGGGAGGGAGGAATCTTAGACTTGGTACTCACAACTGGGGAAGGGGAGAGGATCTCTGATCTTGAAGTGGGTAGCCATCTGGGAACACGTGACCACCAAACAGTGTGGTTCATGATAAACTTAGCTATAGAGTCAAGCCACACAAAAGTGAAGGTACTGGACTTCAGGAGGGCTGATTTTGTCAAAATGGGAGAGTGCCTCAGAAAAGCATTAGCAAACAGGCAAGAAGGTGGGGTGGAGCAACCTTGGGGAACCATCAAAACTGCCATCACAGAGGCAACAAGCCTTTGCATGAAGCAAATAAACAAATCAAAATGAAAGAAAAAAACACTATGGTTCTCAAATGAAGTGGCGGGGAAGGTAAGGGAGAAAAAGATAGCATTCAGGAAGTATAAGGAAACACAGAAGGAACAGGAAAGAGAGCTGTACCAGTTAAAACAGAAGGAAGCGGGGAAGGCAGTCAGAATAGCAAAGGCCCAAACTGAGGAAAAGATAGCCAACTCAGTTAAGAAGTGGGATAAAACCTTTTATAGGTACATTAGGGAGCAAAGAAAGATGAAGGCAGGGATACTGAGGCTAAATAAAGAGGAAGGTGGTTGGGCAGACAGCGACAGTGAAGAAGCAGGGATACTGAATGAATATTTCTGCTTAGTATTCACAATGGAAAAGCAGGGGGAAGAGACCTAATCCAGTCAATAGAAGCACTCTGGATAGGGGGGTTGATATTAATCCTTTCACAGAAGAAAGGGTTCTGAAAGAACTCTTAAAACTGAAGGTGGATAAAGCAATGGGGCCTGATGGGATTCACCCCAGAATTCTAAAAGAACTAAGGGAAGAACTAGTAACACCACTGACTACCTTTTTTAATAAATCATGGGAGGATGGTGTGGTACCTGAGGACTGGAGAAGAGTGGATGTGATTCCCCTTCACAAAAGTGGGAGCAAGACAGAAGCAGGAAACTACAGACTTGTCAGTTTGACCTCAGTGGTAGGGAAAATGATGGAATCACTTCTGAAGGAAAGAATTGTTGAGTACCTAGAGGCCAGTGGGGCACAGGACCCAAACAGCATAGATTCACATCAGGAAGGTCATGTCAAACAAATCTAATTGATTTCTTTGACTGGGTGACCAAAGTAGTAGACCAGGGAGGAGCTGTGGACATGGCCTACCTAGACTTTGGCAAGGCATTTGACACAGTCCCGCACAAAAGATTAATAAACAAATTAGCCAGCCTAGGAGTGGGTCCCAGGGTGGTAGCCTGGGTAAAACACTGGCTGGACAACAGGACACAGTGGGTAATAGTAAATGGAGTCCACAGTGAAGAAAGGAGGGTTACTAGTGGAGTACCGCAGGGTTCAGTACTGAAGCCGGTCCTTTTTAATGTCTTTATAAGTGACATTGCAGAGGGACTGGAGGGGAAGGTATGTCTATTTGCAGATGACACATAGATCTGCAAAAGGGTTGATATGCAAGGTGGGCTGGAAAGGATGAAAAGGGACTTGGCAAGGTTGGAGAAATGGTCAAATGTATGGCAGCTTAGATTCAACGCAAAGAAGTGCAAAGTAATGCACCTGGGAAACAAAATCCCAGGGCAAGAGTACACAATGGGGGGGGTGAGATACTGACAACAACAAAAATGGAACGGGACCCGGGGGTAGTCATATCAGATGACCTAAAGGTGGGCAAGTAATGTGAAAAGGCAGTAAGGAGGGCTGGGGGCACACTGGGATGCATAGGGAGAGGCATCACCATTAGAAAATAGGAAGTTGTTGGCCCTCTGTACAGACAGTTGGTAAGACCACATCTGGAGTACTGTGTACAGTTCTGGAGACCCCATCTCCAAGAAAGACATAGACAGGGTGGAGGCTGTCCAGAGGAGGGTAACAAAATGGTGCAGGGTCTGCACCAGAAGACATATGAAGAAAGACTAAAGGAGCTTAAGATGATAGCCTTGAGGAAAGGAGGAGGTGGGGACATAATAGAAATTTTCAAATACCTCAAGGGAATCAACAAAGTCCAAGAGGTAGCATCTTTCAAAAAGAGATGTGCAAGAACAAGGGCACATTTTGAAGATAGAGGGGGGGATGGCTCAGAGGTAATGTGAAGAAGTATTTCTTCACAGAGAGGGTTGTAGATGCATGGAACAGCCTTCCTGAGGAGGTCATAGAGTCAAAAACAGTGGGGAAATTCAAGAATGCATGGGACAGACATAAGGCAATTCTAGGGGGGGTTGGAGGAAGTAGGCTGTTGGTTAACTAGGATCTGCAGCTTATCTGTTAGGTAGGGAAATGGGCAGACTAAGTGGGCCAAGTGGTCCTTATCCGCCATCAAATTCTATGTTTCTATGTAGGTCCAGTCTAGTAGAGGAGCTGGAAACCCATTTTCTTGTTGCACAGTCCTGACCATGTGCTCCAGGCTAGTGAAGTCTGTGTGGCCCAGCCTGGTGGTGCCTGTAGTAGTAGCACGTGTACCATTATGTAGGGAATACATGTTCATGCTATCGACCTGACCATGTGCTCCAGGCCAGTGAGGTCTGTGTGGCCCAGCCCTATGGTGCCTGCAGTGGCAGCATGTGTATCATTATGTCGGGGATAAATGCTCATATTCATGCTGCAGAACTGACCTTGTGCTCCAGGCTAGTGAGGTCTGTGTGGCCTGGCCTTGTGGTGCCTGCAGTAGTAGTAGCATGTTGTGCAACTACGTAGTGGTTTTATTGGGAAATTGGGGACATTGTTTAACCAGGAAAGGTACACTAAGCCAGAGCTACTTTCCAGGTGCAATCTGGGAGCACATGGAAGTTAAGTGACTTGCTCAAGGTCACACAGTATGCAAGTGGGGGCTGGTGGGATTCAAACCCAAGTCTCCAGGTTTGCAGCTCAGTGCCCTTAACCACTATGCTATACTGCCTCCACAATATGTTCATGCTGTGGACCTGAACCATGTACTCCAGGTCGGTGAGGTCTGAGTGGCACAGCCTGGTGATGCCAGCAGTAGCACGTTGTAAGATATGCATGTTCATGCTCTGGACCCGATCCTTACAGATAGTGGGCAAAGTTTCCCAAAATCACTCCAACTTCAAGCAAGCACAGTTCTTAAGATGTAAACAAAATTATTTTAATATTAAAAAATCACCCCCACCCATTGTGCAAACAGTTCTTCAAAAGCCAGATGGAATTCAAAGAATAGCATAGCCCTTTCTCCTACCCATGTGAGCACATCACACACACCCCTCCTTCCTCACTCATCCCTGTAACATATTAGTGATTAACACCTTCACCCTGTCACCCACTAGTGCCCAACCTCCCTCCTTCCCAAGCCCCTGAAGACAAGTACATATAAGAGCCACCATCACACTATTTGTCATGAAGCATGTGTGTAACCAATCAGGTGTTACTGCAGGTGAGACTGTCATCATTCATATATTCTGTAGTAGCAGCCAAGACATATAGCCATATATCCTTTTCTTCTGTGGCTTGGAGGGAAAAGGGAGGTTGGGTGTTAGAGGGTGAGAGGTGGTGTTAATCACAAATATGTCTAGGGGACAGGGTGGGGGAGAGCATGGTGTGTACTAGAGATGTTGCAAAGTTTTACTTCAGCGGCAAAGTTCTGGTAAAATTGCTAAATTTGTCTTTGTGAATTGCCCACTGCTACTTCACATCGAGTTTTCCTTGGAAAATTTCCCTTTTGAGTCAAACTCAGGCGAACTTAAGGCAAAGTCAAGGTGAAGTTGCAATTTCAGTTTCACTTTGCCATAATTTGGCCTGAAAAAGTGCCACTTTGCTTGCTTTGCCAAGTCAGCACTGCGCACTTCATGAATGTGGCAACCTCTGTAAATTATTTTGTGCAGTGCAGTTTGCAAACTTTACACATCTCTATGTGTGACATTCACATATGAGTAGGAAGAGCTAAGCTATTCCTTGCATACTGGCCAGGTTCTGAAAGTGCTAACCTCATCCAAAGCCTCATTTAGAGGTGGAAAAAGGAGTTCAGAAAGAGAAGCCAGCAATTCAACAGGGGGTCCATCCTCTCCAGGTGCCTTACCTGCTGGCATCTTATGGAGTGCATCCACGAGCTCCTCCATAGTAAAGGGTCGTTCCAGGAGCTCTTTTGTCTTGTGGGGAAAACTGCAGCAGGGCTAGTGAGGTGGTGAAACTCTCTAGGTATGCTGCAGTGGGGTCTCTTCTTTTATATAAAAGCTCTGATAGACACTCAGAAAGCCTTCACTGATTCCATTTGGATCCATTTTCAGTGTTCCATTGGCATTTCTAATGCCTGGGATCCAGGATCTCTCTAGGCATTTTTTTGAGCTGGTATACCAGTAGCTTGCCCGGTTTCTGCCCCACCTCTCAAAAGGATTGCCAGAGGTGAAATAAGGCATATTCTGCATTTTGGTGGAGATTTGTGTTCACATTGTACCTCATCCTTGTGATTTCTGTCAATATTTCATGCATGCAGCAGGTGGTCTCCCTGAATTTCATCTCCAGTGCCTTGCACCACCTAAGCTTTGCTTTGAGGTCCTGGATCTTTACCTTTTTGATATGAGAGGCATAGCTAATGCATCTGCCTCTTGTGTAGGCTTTAATGGCATCCCACCTTGTGGCTGCTGAAGTGTTCTCATTCTTCTTTGCCTCTGTGAAGACCTCTGTGTCTTCTTTGAGTGAGGCTATGAATACGGTGTCCTTAAGGAGGGAGATGTTGAAACACCACCTTCCCTGAGGGAGGGTCCTGAGAACACCCCAGTGTGTTGGGTTCCAAATGAAGGAGACAGGGACATGGTCTGATATTATGATTGCCCATACTTTTGCCTCTGAGATGTTAGGAACCAATGATGCCACAACCAGCCACAGGTCTATCCTTGAGAAAGACTGATGTGGGGGGGGGGGGAGAAAGTCCTGTATAGTCTCTACCAGCTTGGTTCACAAGACACCATGTATCAGTGAGGTCTAAACATATTTTCAGATGCTGAGTGGCCCCTGCAGCAGCAGCGGAAGGGGGCCTTGAGGAGCTTGGATCTGTTCAGAAATTCATCCATGACTACGTTCCCATCTCCCCCAAGAATGACCTGGATCTGTATATTTTCTTTTAAGGTTTGGGCAAGATTCGTGAAGAAACTTGCATCCGTTGAGTTCAGACTATACATAATGTATAGAGTAATGTCTTCCCCTTTGATGTCACCCTGGACTATTATGTATCTCCCATCCTCATCTGAGATCACTTTTGTGGGAGGTAAAGAGTATGTTCTTTTGCAAGAATATAGCCACCTCAATGCTCTTAGAGGAGTAAGAGGTGCCATACACCTGGGATACCCATCCCATCTCATGTTTAGCCATCTCAGAGTGGGTAAAGTGGGTTTCATGCAGGAAGACAATCCCTGTACCCTCCATTCAAAGGTGGTCTAGCAGTTTCCATCTCTTAATGGATGAGTGGAACCCCTTAATGTTCCATGATACCCATTAATTGGCATTGCCATCATGTAGCAGAGCTCTTAAGGGTGCAGGATAATGATCGGGGGTAATGACTTTCCAATTGCCATGCATTTCTAATGTCAGACTGAGCACAATATCTCCAGCCCATGTGGGGGATGGCTGGGGTCACTACTCAAAATGGGGTGTGCATCCTGAAGACAGGATCGTCTAAGTAATACACAGTGTAACAACTGAGTCCAGCAAGATTGTGCTACAGAGTTAATCAGTATGAGAACACAACAGACTAAACATATGAACTCCAGTCCCCAATTTATGTACCTAAGTCTACTATGCAAACCAGAATCAGTGCAGTGGTGTTTGTATTGTGAGCAAACATAGAAATATGTTGAAGGGGATCAGAGGGGCTAGGGCTGTGCAGGGGTAGGGGCCCTCAAGTCACTTGTCCCTCTGGTCCCGGGCATGCATTATGTGGTGTCATACTCAGATATGATAATCCACTGGTGTGTGAGTGCCATGTAGTTTATCAGCCCTGATGGCATTCGCTGTCTGTGCCGACTGGTGTGGCAGTGTCAGTAAGCTGCTGAGGTTAATTGGCTTGGGGGGGCTTACCCCACTCCTAATTACTCAAGCCCTCCAGGGAGGGAGAGTGTGGCCAGCAAGCTGATCCTATATGGTACATCCTCCATGGGCTATTGTGAGCTAGCCTGTGCAGCCCAGTGGCTATATCCCACAGTACTGTGTGCCACCCCATTCCTTGCTAATATTACTTCCTGGCACAAGTGTTGAAGAAGGGGTGGGCAAGGCAGCTGAGGGAACAATGCTGGGAGTTTTGGTCCGGCTAATTACTTAACAGGAGAAATAAAGTGTGCCCCCTTGTTTACTGTCCTGTGGGGTGCAGGGACACAATTTAAAAGGGTCACACTAATTATAGTCTTTGCCTGAAAAAGTTAAGCAGTTCACCATGATATAACTACTGTGGAGTACAGAGCTGAGCATGGGGCTACAGATTAGCTGCCGCCCCTTTTACTAGGAACAGTAATGGGCAGCCAGCTATGGTCACAAGTTATGCTAATTAGAGTCCAGCTGGGACTAGGGTAGGGCAAATTCCTTTGTCCTCTGGTCAGTCTAGGATGTTCCCTGTGCTGATGAGATGTGCCTTCCTAAGCTCCTAAATAAACCTTATCTTGTTCATCATTTTATGCGTCCGACTCAGTTCATTCGGTATCTAGTGACTCCTGCAGCAGAAGCACCAGATGGGAAAGCAGAATACCAGGAGGTAAGCGGTCCTAGTGGCAGACCAAATATCAAAGCGCCACACTACATAAAGGGCAGCCTCCAGCAAAATGAAGTCAGGGAAACTTCACATAGTGACATTCCCTGGCATCACACATCTCTACTGACCAGAAATGCATAAAGCACACCTATATATATATATACACCAGTGCTGTTGTGGGTCAGGATCTCAGGCTTGCTAAACCCTGAATCAATTACTTTGCTTACACAAGTGTCACTACAATTCCTTTACTATACTAAAGAATGAAACAGACATGACAGTGCTAATCACCCTGGGTATTCCTACCTTCTGGCTTATGTTTGAGTTTTTTCACAAATATATTTTAGTATGAGATTATTTTAAATACATCAAAATTACATTTGTTCTTTGTCACATTGTAATACTATTATCTCAGTTTTTCAGATTTTGAATGTGTGATCAAGAACCCTAAAGCTGCCTAATTTATGCCTGTTAACATGTCTGCAACCAATACATTTTCAGTGAAAACAATACATTTTCTTTCAAACTGATACATGCACCTCGAAAACAATATATACACACTGCAGCCAATACATTTTCAACTGAAACCAATAACGTGACTGAATCCAGTACATTTTCACTGAAACCAATATACATTTACACACCCTAATGCATAGTTACTGCAAGCAATGTCCTGCACGTTTGATGAAATCAGTATATATTTTGTTATAAACCAATACATTTTATTTAAACCAATTCATGTCCACTTGAGCCAGTACATATTTTCTTAAATCAGATCATTTTAACTCAAACCAGTACATGTCCCTTCTGTTCAGTGCATATGAACCTATACTAGCATATTAATAGTTAAAAATATATATAGCTAATAGTATGCAACTGAGCACATGTTCATCCAAACCAATAGGGTTATATCTGAGCCAATATATTTCAACCAAACCAATACCTAGTAAAAAAAAATAAACAATACAGGGTGTGGCAGTATTGCATTTGTTCCTGTTTGGCCCCTCATAGAGGGCATGAGTGGCTGAAACAGCAGCTACTGTGGCTAGCTACCTGTTGAACTGCTTTCTGTTATCTCCGCTCTGCTGTTACTCCCAGATTACACTGAAAATGGACTTTCCTTTTATGCTGCGCCTAGCACTGGAAATATGGTTACTATTAAAGTAAACCAAACACCTTCTCTCGAGCCACTGTCCAAACTAATAGTAAGAAGTTCTGACATATATTTGCTATGCAGTAAAACTGGGCAGAAGTTGCTTTTCACAGAACTTTACTGAAATTTTGTAAATTACGTGAAATTTTCCACACTTCCACCACTGGAGAAATCAGAATCTTCCAAATGTGTTTGGTTAATTTCCGCTCTGTTCTGCAGAAGTATCTGACTGAACTGTAGAATAATACACATGAACTGTAGAATGACAGTTCTGAGGAATTTTATTCCGCAGTTTAATACATTAATCCACAATACATGTAATTATTCTGCAATTAGCGATCAGCTCTGAGGAATTTCTTTCTGCAGTATAATACATTAATCCACAGTTCATACACTCATTCCACACTTCAGTGACTCACTGAACTGCAGAATGAATGTATGAATTGTGGATTAATGTATTAAACTATGAATAGAAATTTTGTGAAACTGACCACAGACAGTGATCAGTTCTGCAGAATGTCTTTCTGCAGCTTAATACATTAATCTGAAATTAATACATTCATGCCACTGTTCTACGTCAGAATTTCTGTAAAAGTTGCCAAAGTGCATTCTGAAATTTCGCCAAATTTCCGCCAACAGAAGTTTAATGTCACACAGTCCAACTAGGCAGGTTGCAGCCTAAAAAAAAAGAAAAGAAAAGACAATCCACTGAGCTGTTAAACTGCAAACAGGAAGAAACCTAACAATAAGCAAAAAACTGTAATTAAAATAATACTATGCACTTAACCTTAATTTTTTCATGACTTTCTTCAAAGAAGTAGTTAACATTGTGCAATAGAATTTCTACAGTTCCGCTTGAGCAGGCACCACAATGCTATACACTTTTCATGAAGTTCACTCGCCTATAACTGAAGAACACAAAATTCTCCCAAACTATTACCTATATATATATATTTTTAAATCGAGCACCTTATACTCACCATAACAACATTGGCCCAATCCAGTTCCAGAGAAATTATTTACCAGCCAGCAATAATTGGATTTGGCTTTGTCTGGAGCCATAAACTCCCCCAACCAGTCGTTAATCTCCTGGAAATGTCCTGAGTTTCCACTGGTATTGGTCTCATATTTATAAACTAAGTAAAGGGGAAATTAAAAGTGCTTGAATCCAGTTCAGTATATTATCTCACAAGTTGAGGAAGTAAAACCCTTTCAGGTACAGGAAAACAGCAGCAGACAAATGCTTCAATGTTTCACCTAGACATAGGCTTTTTTTTTTTTTAATCACATCTCTTTCTTTTTTCTCACATTGCAGCCACAGTCCTGCTATGCATCCAGCCACCGCTCCTTCCTTTCACTGTCGACCCTGAAGCTGACGTGCCCTGCTGGCATATGCAGCTACAACCATTGAGAGGGGCTTCCCCTAAGCCCCCACGCCCGGCGAGGATCCAATACCGACACACGCCTTATTTCAGGCATCGTAGGCCGGTGAAGCTAGTGGCTATCAAGCTGCTGCAGACTATGCTGCCATTTACCCTTTTTTCTCCCCAATGGGAGCATGGACGTGCAATGACATCCATGCACAACATGCAGACTTCTGCTGTGCCCCCCCGCTTTGGCACCTGCACAACTGCAGTTCCTCTGGGCATCCCCAGGGACTGCCAGAATGCGGCATCCACCCACCCCTTTCCCCCAGGACTAGGAGAGCTGTCATTGGATGCTCGATCATAGTCCTCCCCTACCAACCCCTGATGACCCAGGCTCGTTCCCGAACCCAGATCGCCAGTGTGGAGCGAGGTGTGGCGTGCAGCCCCTTAACCCTCAGCGCCACAGGGCCAGCATTAGACATAGGCTTTTAAAGTGCAAACTCCTTTAAATAGCCTGGAGCGCAGTGGTCACATGTAGAGATGCAGCGAAGTTGAACTCCACCAGCGAAGTTGGGGCAAAGGTGTCCACTCCGCATCGTTAAATGCTACGCAAAGTCCCCCTGGAATAACACTACTTCACCTTGTAATGACTTCACTCCATTATGACTTCACGTTAAGGTGACTTCACGTTCACTTCATGTTGATTTCTGTTGAAAGCGAAGTGAGCCATAATTGAAACAGCCCACAGATCACATTTGTCACAGTCTGCTGGTCACATGGCTCAAGCAGTAAGTTAATCAGGCAAGACAGTGAAAGACTTTCACTTTCACCTTACCTAGTGTGGGAGAGAGAGGTTTTGTGAGAGAGGAGACACCTGGGGACAGGTAGGCAGTACACCTACACCCCGGAGCCGCCATCGGCCATTGGAATCGATGGCTGCAATTTAGTGCAGTTGCAATTAGTTGCAATTGCACTGAATTGCAGCCATAATTATGGGCATTTATATTTGTGTGAAGTCGACAATTCTGTCATGGCTTTTGTCTTGCCTGACAGTGCTGCAGTCAGCCACTTTTGAATTTGTGTGCGCTCTTACTTCCAGCCAATTAATGCATCCCTAATTCCTCAGCGCCAACCCTAATGAGAGAGAAAGGAGCCAGGAAGTGTGCACTGCCTGCAACTGCAAAAGGCGGCGAGACAGAGTTGAACAGCAGCGTTGAAACAGCAGCGCGAGTAGTCATCAAGGCGAGGACTAATAGTAGTGCTCAAGTTAATTTCTTAAGTTGCAGCCATCAGTGGGTGTCTGGTTCAGTGTAGGGAGGACACCACAGCAGTAGAGTCAGGCACATGCACGATGTGAGGCAAGGTCGGAGCTAGGGGATCCAAACCACACCATCGAGGGACTGGGAGAGAGTGAGCAAGAGGCCTGAAGGACTCAAGAGACCCACCACCGAGGCCAGAGAGAGAGACCGTGTGGAGACTCGGGAGAGTTGTGGATTGACACAGAGTGTGGAGTGGCTGGCCCGGGACTAATGTAGGGGACAGTGGGATACAAGAGGTGAGGTCAGGCCATCATCAGTCGAGGGAGATGGGAGAAGGTGAAAGTGAGCCCACTGTGGGGGAGGTTGAGCCAAGCAGCCTACTACTACTAGGCCGGGCAGGTATGATATACTGAGGAGGTGCCCCATGGCCCACCCATGCCAGCTAGTGGACAACAGGGGGAGAGTGATCAGGAGACTCTCTCAGCTGGAGTGAGTCGCCATCTGTCGGACTTGGTTGGTGACCTTGTGGGGGGAGTTGTGAGAAAGTGGTGGCAGCAGTGCAAATTTGAGGGGATGCGGGAGGCAGTCACTGCCGTCGATGGCTCGATCACCATTGGCCAGGATGGATCAGCAGCAAACCACTGTGCGAGACTGTGTGGGATTTGCTGCTGGAGGGCACACAGTATAGTCAGACTTGGCACAGCTGAGAAGAAGAAGAAGAAAGTTGCGGAACTAATTTGGAGGGACAATGGAGGCTGGAGGAGAGAGACAAGAGAGAGCTGACTCAATAAAGTATTGTCTGAGCTGCCTTTCTGAGATGACAACTCCTGGTAAGTGAAATGTTGATGTCTGTTGTTGAGTTGGATTTATGGCACAGGTAGCAAGCAGCATTAGCATATATTTTACTAAAGAAACAGTATTGTTTGGCAGCAGAGAAAGGATTTATTCTCAAAATTCAGCCATTTAGCTGTTGCGGTGGTGTTTTTTTTTTTTTTCGCGGGGGTTGGCAACTGAACTGGTTGAGGGTAGGTAGGGCTACAGGCTTGGCATGGCTGACTGATGGACAGTAAGTGACTTGTGGAGTATACAAAAAATTTAACAAAGTGAGAGATCATGATGAGATTGAGGCAGGGCGGGGTGGTCACTGTACTGCAGTATCCAACACCAGGGTCTATGGCTGCCCTGTTTATGTGACTTCAAGGGTAGGGGGTGTAGCATCCCACAGAAGGGTTTAAGGGCAAGGCTGTTCATGTTGATCTGAAGGTGTACTACTGCAGTAACAAACACCAGGTTCTAAGGCTGTTTGTGTAGCTTGAAGCTTAAGGAGTGTACTGCACAAGTGCATCACCCACACTGGATACAAGACTGGTTATGTGGCTTTGCTTTGGGGGTGTACAGAAGCATCTCACACGCTAAGGCTGTTGTTGTGAGCCTGCAGGTGTACAGCTGCTGCAACCCACACCATGGCAAGTCTAAGCCTGTTTATGTGGCTTCAGGGGTGTACAGCAGCATCCCACGAAAGTATGAGGCTGTTTATGTGGCTTTGGTTGTGTACTGCAGCATCCCACACTTGATAAAAGGCTGGTTATGTGACTGTGGATGTGTACTACAGCATCCCACACTGGATACAAGGCTGTTTGTCTGAGGCTTTGATGGTGTACATCAGCATCCCACGCCAGGGTTTAAGGCTGTTTATGTGGCTCAGGGGTGTACTGTAGCATCCCACACCAGGCTTTAAGGCTGTATATGGCTTTGGGGGGTGTACAGCAGTGTCCTTCCACACCAGGATCTAAGGCTGTCTATATGGCTTTGAGGCTGGGCTGGGGGTGTGAGGGGTACAAGTCAAGTGCACTCACAAGGTACATAATACAAGCAAGCAAGGCCAAACCAAAACAATGAGAATAATAGAACAAAATAAAGTGTTTGACAGCGACTTATGTTGTTAGCATTGAAAACATTTGAGGTACCCATCCTACAGCAAGAAAGATGTTATCCCTTCAGAGTATCTTTTAATTTACATTACTTTTGACCTCGGCTCTTGGTATCGGTTAGTTGGTGCACTGCAGTGAATGTTTTCAAGTCTTCTGCTCCTAGGCTGTGACAAGCTTCTCCTGGTATTTACTAAGTAAATAAACATGCTGCAAAGTTTTTCCACTAATTGCACTAAAAAAAGTACAGCTTGCTAGTACATAAATCAAATTTAACAATGGCGGAAAAAATTGGTTGGATTTTTTTAGTGAGTCGCAGTCATACATTTTAAACTAGTTGAAAAAATCAGTCATAATGTGTTGTGAGTCAGTCATAATTGGTTTTCAACTGACTCCGGGGTCTAAGTGTACTCACCTTGCAAACCACCACCGTGCACAGTGGGAGGCCAAGGCTGATGAACAGGGACAGAATGCACCTGCTGTCCCTGCTGGGAAACAGCTGGCAGCATGGCCTCCACCTTCACATGGGGTCAAGTATGGTCAGACCATGGAGCAAGTGGCTGCTCCAGAACCTACAGGGAACGCTGGCAACCCTGCAAGAATGCCTGCCAAACAGGCCGATTTGGGCCTGATGTAGAGTGAGTTGGACCACCTGGACAACAGGGTTGTGAACCTGGAACAGCAGTTGCAGCACATCGAGGGTCACCAACTCCAAATTATGGCCATGCTCCAACTGCTGCTCTCACACCACAACGTTGAGCACTAGTTTTTGTTTGTCCATGCAGCCACCACCCTCTCCATGAAAAAATACTTCCTGATGTTGCTCCTGATCTGTCCCCCCTCTATCTTCAAATTTTGCCCCCTTTACATTGTTATACTGTCATGGGTTGAACTTGGGGCAATATTCATGCCATCAGAAACTTCACTGCCACATCCGTCAGGGACAACAGCATCTCCAACCATCACTGAAGCAACTGACTGCGCTGTGAAAAACATAGTCAGAGAAATCCATTTACTGGCATCAGCTATGCACTTATGCTGCGTACTACCATGCCCATGGCCACTCTTGCCAGTCGCAGCAGCGCCATGGCCAGAAACATCTTTGTATCCACATCTCTTTGCAGGCATTATTTTGGATTACACAGAAAATTTACAACAAATTTAGATTTCTGAACTTTGGAACAGATGGGAAGCCAAAAAACAACAACTGTGTCCTACAGATGAAGACTGAGTCCTAAACAGGTGCAAATACACAGACAGATGGAGATTGCACTCAAGAGAAGCAGCCCACAACAACACCTTAATTAGTGGTCACACAAATCCAAAACTGGAAAAATAATACCTTTTGCTGGTTGGGGGGGGCTGCGTACCAGTCCACTACCTAGATAGAACGAAGCAGTAAAAAATACAGCAGATGGATAACAGATTCAGAGTGCTGCGATTACTGTGTGGCACAATAAAATGTGTCTGACTTGATGGCACGCACACACACTCATACACTACAGGTAATGTGCAGAAAATGTAACAGTTTAGTACACTATATAACCACATCTTTTAAACAGAATGAAAATATGCACTGCACCACAACAGACAGAAAATCATTATCAAGAATTACTTCAAGTGTTACTGTGTGTACATAAACACACAAATACTAACACACACTACTAGTACAAAACAGAAAGACTGCCTTTCTCATGTGAATCTCACTCCACCACAGATACGCCCCTTCCCCAAAGCACACTTCAACAGTATCTGTCAGTACACAGATTGAATGTTCTAAATTAACATTCAAAATGCACAGAAAAACAACACTCGATTATCTAAGCACAGGAGGGTTTCCTACAATCGATGTACTAAATTTGGATGAGAATAATTGGATCAAAAGTGATTTTTTTAAACTTTTTCGATGGTTTGAGTCTCAGAGCTCTGAGAGCAAACTGTCTCCAACTTTCCACTATACACACTACACAGAACTGAGGCTGTGCAAGACAATATAGAGCCTGTGTGATCTGCCATCCCATGAATCAATGCATAATTTGCCTCAAATAGCAATATAAAGGCAAAGTAAAGCGAAGTCCATTAAAATCGATGGCACTTCATGTTAAAATTAAGGAAAGGCAGTAAAACAAGATGAAGTAGTGTGAAGTCCACTGGTTTCAATGCACTTCGCGATAAAAAATAATAACGGAGTAATACACTTCGCATTGCAGAGCACTACACGAATTGGGGGTTAATACACAAAGTGCTCCACGTAGCGAAATGAGAGCACTTTGCCCGCCTCTAGTCACATGTTATAAGATTTAAAGTGACTGTAGTGCATATGTTACATGATACAAGTTTTAGTTGATCACCATATTTCAAATACCAATAGCCAAAGTGCAAGTGTTCACACAATTAAAAACATTTAAGTAAATGTTTTTAACTTGTGTCTTGTAACATATGCACTATTGTCACTTTAAATCCTATAACATGTGACCAAGGCTATTTAAATGAGGTTGCACTTTAAAACATTTATCTTCATAAAAGCCTATGTCTAGGCGAAATGTTAGAGCTTTTGTCTGCTGCTATTTTTCTGTACCCGAAAGGGTTTTAATTCCGTGACTGGTGAGTTAATAAACTGAATTGGATTCAAGCACTTTGAACTGCTGTTTCTTTTTTTTTTTTTGATGTGTTAGGAATGCCGTGGCTTAAACTTACTACTGTTTGGGGTTGTTGTCACTGAGCATCCAACTCCTGGTTGTGGCTCTTTCTTTAAAATGGAAAGGAGACATTGTTTAACCAGGAAGGGTACACTAAGTCAGAGCTTGTTTCCAGGTGTGACCTGGGAGCACAAGGAAATTAAGTGACTTGCTCTGGGTCACAAAGTATGCAAGTGGAGGCTGATGGGATTTATACCCAGATCTCCAGGTTTGCAGCTCACTGCCCTTAACCTGAAGGTAGGCTCTGAGTGCATTGCAGAGCTGATGTGATCACAGAGAGAGAGGGCAATTGCTGCTAGTGTACAAGCAACCTCTGCCAGAAAACTGGAAAGCAGCATGGAAAAGTGACTGGGTGACCCACTGTTTGCTATGCTGGGGACCTGGGCTTAGAAACAGACTTGTGTCACTCAGGGAGCCAGCCATGGGAGGGAGGGAAGGAGGATTGAGCCTACTAAGGACAGCTCTCCTCCCTCAGATTGGGTGGGATACTGCATTCAACTGCTTGGCTGTTACCTGGTGCAAGCCAGGTGGCAACACAGCAGGGGATCATAGAATGGGAGAGAGGCAGCCACTGGATGCCAAGCACACATGTGTGTGCATCGGTCATTGTATACTGACACCCCCTCAGGAAGAAAACCAGGTGCTGGGGACACCCTAGGGGCCCAGCACCAGTGTGACGCACTCCCATGCAGGTGACCTGGGTTCAGGGGTAAACTTGAGTTGCCACATTGGAAGGCAGCCAGAGCTACAGTAGCTGCCACTCAGCAGTGTGCTGCAGCCAAAAGAGAATGACAGCAGGCTGTGGCACTACAGCCACTCCTGTGGGTGGCCCAGGGGAGCTTACACTCTCCACAGGTGTCACTGTGTGCGTCCGAGGTCATCAGGAGGCTCCATCCACACCAGAGGAGGGAGGAGGGACAGGAAGAAAATGAGATAAGATCCCCATAACTGTCATATTTTCCAGCTAATATCTTTGGCTCCTCTAGGTCCTAGTGCCTGACATTGGATCCTGTCCACATGGTGAACTGTTTTGGCGGGGGGGGGGACAGCCCTCCCCCTGGAGCCTGTACCCACAGAGGAAGCCTTGGGAGCCATTTGGATCAGATGGACACAGGGGCATGAGAAGACACTAGGCCTAAACAGGGTATATCTCTGGGATCAGGGTATATCCCTGGAAGGATGAGTGAGCCAGAGAGAAAAAGCTTTATTTAAAAAAAAAAGAAGCCGGCCCATCGGTGCAGCGTTGGGTTCCTTATGCGCTGTGACCTGGGTTCAGGAATGAGCTTGGGTCATCGGAGGGCTAGCTGGGGAGAAGGATGGAGCATCCTATGGACTGCTGTCCTTCTCCGGGGGTGGGAGGGTGTTTGTGTTCACTGCAAGAGTGGTGCCTAGTGGAACCTGGGTGCATTGCTCTGTGCACTGACATATAGTCGAGGAGGGGAGGGGCTGGGGCTAGACAGACGCTGGCATCATTGCACATCTCTTCCCCAGCCAATAAAGGGGAACAAAACACCTCCTCATCAGATGTCTCTGTGACACCCTGCTTCCGGCTTTGATTAGCCACCTGGCCACAATTTCCCCAACTAGCTACAATCCATGGCACCGATTCCAGTGGCGGCGCCGTGCCCCACCTCCTGGGGGGTAAGCCAGGAGTGACTGGGGAGATCAAGGGGCTAATTAGGAGGTGGAAGCTGTGGGGCACCATGACTAGGGCGGATACATGATGGAAGACAAGGGGAACAAGAAAAAAGAGGGGTAAATACAAAAAAAAAGAAGGAAAAGCAGGAGGTGGAAGAAAAAGCATTGGTTCAGTGTTATGCCAGTGACCCTCACAGGTCCACACGTGACTGACATGGGAGGCTACTTGCTTAATTGGTCCTGGGTAAGTAGTGCACAACCAGTACATCCATGAGAAGGTCAGTGATAGGGCTGGGGGTAACTGTCAGGCGAGGCAGGGGTGAGAAAAGCTGAAGAAAACAAAAACTGTGAACCAACATCTTCTTTTCTGATTTCTTGTTTTAGTGAAGTCCTGCTTTTACTCATTATTAAAATGTACTCAAGCATGATAGTGAAGCTCACATGCAACATCTTATTTTCAGTGGGGTCTTGATGTCAGTGGTAAGGTAACAAGTTCTAACCAGGCTCTCACCTAAGTTTTAAATACAGTTGACAGTAATGTATGTTTTACAGGGTGACTGCTGGTTGACAGTCATATATACACAAGTCAGAATCCAGTGCAAACCTTCCCCAAATGCTGGCATGAAAGGGCCTGCATATTTCAACAAGTTCCTCTTTTCCTAGTGCTGCAGTTCTTACCTTAGTTAAAATAGTGGTAGTTTGTTGACAGATTTCTACTGAAATATTTGTGCTTCCACTCCTCAGTCATCCCCATTCGCCATGTCCTACTCTATCATTGATGTTCTCAAATGTTTGAAATCGTTTAAATATAAAGGCCCATTCTGGGGAGCCTGTGGCAGGGGGAGGCTGGCTTCTGATTTAAGTGTCCTGGTATCAACCATTCTGACAATGGGCTCTAAGCACTATTATCAGAAAGTGTGCAGCTGCATGCAAAAGATAGATCACACAGTCAGCTTGTCATTTAGAATCCAGGTCGGCTCCCATGTTACAATTTTTTTATTAAAGCTGCAGTTCAGTTTGCATACATAAGCAAGCCACATGAATCAGTCCATAACAGCAGTATGGCAATACAGACCATGTTTATGATGCAGTGCAAGGCTGTGGAAAAAGACATATTTGTGCTCCGTGCATAAAAGCAATATCAGCTTGCTAGCTTACTAGCCAGGCCTTTTACCAATGCGAACAGCATGGGAGCTGACTCAGATTCCAAATAACAAGCACACTTTCTGGTAATTGTGTCGATGAGGACTAGCCACTCTGTTTGAGGTATCCCGGCATGTTCCAGTCATGCGGTTTGCAGTGGAAGATACTTGGCACTCTATGCACTATGCCTGTGCGCTGCAGATACACAGCGTGTAGGCATCGCCAAGTACCAAAGCCATGCAGTGGTATCTGACTGGACCCCGGCAGCATGCATGGAATGGGTGTACACCTGTTATGCGCTGGATATCCCATCTACCCACAGCTTGGAGAACACTAACAAACAGGGGTAGTGTCCAGGGCAGAGCTATGCTCCAACCAGTCACAAAGGTGAGCACAGGCTATGGCTGCAGGCACTCTGCTATAGCCACTATGTATGTGCTCCCTCCATCATCTGGATGATGGCAGCCCAGCAGGGCAAGCAGCCATCCCTCTATGGCATCCCCTAGCCCTTTCAACATGCTGCAAATGGCTGGGGTCTCTCAGCTGGCCCCTGCCTGTAGTGAACATTCCCTGGCCAGTACTGGATATGATGGTGCCCATAATCCCCCTGCTCTGTGCAGAGCATGGGATCTAGTCTGCTGGCAGAATAGACATCCAATTGGATGCCTGCTGGCACACTTGGTCTGACCCACACCTCACCCCTTGTCCCCACTGTGCACCTACGCATGTGTGGCATAGGGCCACGGACTGGCAAATGGGGATGGTGCATGGTGGGGAGGGCCATCGACTGTGTATGCACCTATAGCAAGTACCCTGCACATGATAGTGCATAGGGCTCATTATGTTTATCCAGGGAAATTCAACAAAAATATCACATCTCATATTCTGTAGTGGTCCTGCTTGTACTTGTTTTTCTTATTTTATTTACCCTGGATTCAGATGACATACAATATTTCATTTTTTTTTGTAGGCTACTGCTTATCTATTTATACACAGCATTTACACGAGACAGCTCAGTCAAGATGCAATATTTCATTTTCAGTGGGGTCATGCTTTTATCCATTTTTGTAATGTATTTACCCAGAATAAAGAAGCAGAGATTCATCTTTATGGGATCCTGCTGTTACCCATTTTTGCAGTTTTTCTAAGCGTAGTTCATCTGAGATGCCATATCTCTCTGTTTTACCCATGTTTACACTGTACCTGCACAGAATAACACAGCTGAGATGTTACCTGTGTGAGCTCTTTACATGTCTTCATGCTCTCTCCACTCTACTGAGGAGAGACTCCTTGTGGTACCCAGGGCAAGATTGAAAACATCAGGGGAACAGACATTTGAGGTGGCAAGCCCGGCTCTTCAGAGCTCACGCCTGAGGGCCCTAAGGGAGGCCCCTTTGGTGGAGGCCTTCAAAAGGGGCCTTAAGACTTTTGTAGCTAGATAGGTAGATAGGCAGTTAGGCAGGTAGGTAGGTAAGTATGTAGACAGACAGACAGACAGACAGACAGACAGACAGATAGATAGATAGATAGATAGATAGATAGATAGATAGATAGATAGATAGATAGATATTATAGGGGCACCATTGAACCCCTATAGTTAGGGTTGAATTGTCACTTCTATGTTGAAATCAAACATTTGCACTTTAATAACTTGATAACCGTTCAACCGATTGGCATGAAGTGTGCATGTGTCATCAGGGACTGAAGACTTCTTGATGTGCCAAGTTTCATTCTGGTCAGATGCGTCAGTGCAGCGCTAAGTAGTGTGAAAAAAATGTTAAAATTACCATTTTTTTCCTTTCTTTGTCACCATGCAGTACAAAATTGGCATGGGATTTTGGGCTAACATTTTTAGGGTAGAAAGGTCTTGGGTCACAGATATGCCTTTTGAAGTTTTTTCTTGTAACTCTTTTTTCCTTCGGTCACCAATCACTGGGATCTCACGCGGATGAGACCCAGGGGAGCCAGCTGTTTCTCCTGCCCGACTGAGGTCCTCCTACACCTTGCTCCCCTCCAGAGCTCCACACCTCTCTGACTTACCAACCCCATGGCTTACATACCCCCCGTGGTGGGACCGCCGCTCCTCTTCTGTGCACTTTCCCATAAGCTAGTTGGCATCTGGAGGTGGGAGGATTCAGAAGCTGGTGCAGGCAGGATCCAGCGGTAAGCGTGGGAGTCCAACTCATGGGTCCATCATCATCCTCCTCCTCCTCCTCCCAGTGGCTGGACTGTTTCCTTTGTCCTCCCCCCCAGGTGCAGATGTGCAGTGATGTTGGTGTGCAACGGGCACGCTTCTGCACCTGGCCACAGTCATCCGCCGTGCCTTCCCCAGCATGTAGCCCCTACTAATGTAGTGCTTCCAATTTCAACTGGGAGCCACTATGAGGTGGGGAATCCCCAACTCTCCCGACCAGGAGAGGACAGCAGTCCTCCAGATGCTCGATCCTCTCCTCCCCTGCCGCCCCCCCGGCACCCCGGTTCCGCTTTCGAACCCAGGTCACTGTTGTGGTGCAAGGTAAGGCGGATGCCTCAGCCTTCAGTGCCACTGTGCTAGTGCCTTTTGAAGGTTTGGTGAAAAAATATTAATCTGTTCCAAAGTTATTAAATTTTAAAGTTTCCCTTTATTTTCAAGGGAATGTCACTCTCCAGTTAGATGTGAGCCTTGAAAAAGGATCCTTTGCCGCAAATGGATAATCTTTTTTTGCAAATGGGTCATCCTTTGTTGCAAATGGGAAATAATTTTTCTTTTTTTCAATTCAACTTTTATTAAAATTTTGACACCATAAAGGAATACATCCAGAAGGGAAACAGGATAACATCGAAAATACTTGTCATTAAAGAACAGATTATCGGGATGTAGTCCTTGCCCCCCACCCCTCCAAACGAACCCCCCACACCCCCAACCACCCACCTATTGCACAGCACTCTGATGTCAACTAGCTGGAAAACTGAACAACAAGGACCGTTTACCGTGGAGCCGAAAAAAAGGTGTACAAAGAACCCCAGATACGATTAAAGCTAGAGAGTTTATACTGTAAACTTGCAATGGTTCTGTCTGTTCTAAGATTAGCTAGAAATTCCTGCAACCATTCGCCATAAGAGATCTCAATGTTATCTTTCCAATGCCTCAGGACTAATTTTTTGACTGAAGCCGATATCAACCCCATATGATATTTCCTACATCGGACATCAATCCTAGTCATGTCTCCCAAAATACAAACCTCCGGGGTAAATAGATTTTCAAGTCCTAGAAGGGGATCGAGATTTTTCTTAATAGTTTCCCATAGTTTTATTATTTTGGGGCAGTGCCAAAAAATATGGAGTAAATCTCCAACCCCTTGTTGGCATCTGAAACAGGAAGTTGAGGAGGCCATACCCCTCTCAGCTAATTTTACCGGGGAAAAATAGGAGTTGTGTAATAGTTTAAATTGCATTAACCTCAACCTATCTTGGACTAAGAAGTTATGGCAAGCCCCCAAATTGCTTCCCAGTTAAAAACATGTTCAGGAAACAATTGCAACCAATATTGTTTGGGGCATAAATATTAGGATGTAACCAGCCAATTAAAATACTATATATACCCGAAATAGCGTGAGCTCTTCCAATTGTTGGCATCAAGGTTACTTCAAAATCACCTAGACCGCAGTCCCAAGACAAGGTGCTCATCTTCCCCACAAGGAGATGACAAAGCTGAAAAATTTTAAATATTAGACGCTGGGGAATTTGAAACTTACTCAAAATATCCGTTGAAGTAAGCAATTTGCCCCCCTCATCAAATAAATCTCTAACCGTCACCTTTTCCAATAGGGGTAGCCAGATGTTTTGGATAGGCTTTCCATCTATCACAAAGTTAGGATTACCCATTATTGGTTGAGCCGGATCCCGGGTGTGACAATAATTTAGAAAAGAACAGAGTTGTGTATGTACTCTAACTGAGGTTTCTATGGGGGATTTTCGCAAAACGGAGGGAAGAATTTTCAATGGACAGTATATCAAGGCCTCAGGCCTGAGGCCAGCGTCCACAATCCGAGATACCTCTAAATCTAACCATAGTGGTGTATAATTGTCAGCCCGTAAACCATCCGTTTTTTTAAGCCAACAGAGGTATTTCGAGGCATGACTAGCCCAGTAATATAACGCAAAGTGGGGGAGTCTCAGGCCTCCAAACATCTTTGGGGCGGACAATTTAAAATAGGACAATCTGGGTCTCTTGTAGCTCCAAATGAAACCGGAAATGATTCTATGTACTTTTTTAAACCATTTAAGTGGAAGCCAGATATTTAACATACTAATGGGGTAAAATAACCGGGGAAAAACGTTCATTTTTACCAGATTAATTCTGCCCCAAATAGACAAAGGGATAATCGCCCATCTCTGTCAATCAGTCTCAATATCACATAACACCGGGTCCAAATTGTTTTGTATTAGGCGGATGTGTCCCTAGTTAACGTAAGGCCTAAATATTTGATAAGCTTAACATTCCAGGCCAGCCCGAAAGGGGCAATCTCATGTGCACATGTCCTAAAATTTAGGGGGAAGACCACCGATTTGCTAATATTAAGCTTATAATTGGCAATAATACCAAACTCATCAATAATATCTAACAAAACTGGAATGGAAGAGGATGGCTGTGAGATCTGCAAAAGAAGATCATCTGCATATGCCAGAATTTTCAGTGTGTGCCCCCAAATTTGGATACCCTGAATTCTTCGTTCCTGTTTAACTCGTACAATAAGGGGTTCAATATATAGGTTAAAAAGGAGTGGAGAGAGGGGGCAGCCTTGTCTAGTACCTAGGAAAAGTCTAAATAAAGATGAGGTAACTCCATTGCATGTAATTCTTGCTGATGGAGATTTATAAATAGCTTGAATCCATCCCAAAAATTGTTGAGGAAAACCAAAACATCTCATAACTTTTATGAGGAAGTTACCGTATACCCTGTCAAAGGCCTTCTCGGCATCCAGGGAGACCAAAACCATGGACTGATCAGAATCCCTGGAGGCCGAGAAGACATGAGCCAAGATCCTCAAGTGATCGGCAGAAGATCTACCCTTCATAAATCCCACCTGCTCTGGTCCAATTAGGCCGGGAAGGACCTTATTTAGTCTGTCGGCCAATAACTTGGTGAGAATTTTAATGTCCTGATTAAGGAGGGAAATGGGTCTATAGTTGGCGACAAGATCAGAGGGCTTGCCCGGCTTAGGTAAAAGGACAATTAAGGCTTCAAAAAGAGAACTATCGGAGGCCCCGCCTTCCAAAATACATTGAAACAGTCGTAACAGAAAGGGAGTTAATTCCTTGGAAAAGGTCTTATAAAAGTTGGCGGAGAGGCCATCTGGGCCAGGTGTTCTATCTAATGGGAGGGACTTGATGACCCGGACTACTTCTTCTGCCGTGATGGGGGCCAGCAGCAGAAGTCGATCAGACTCACCCAATAATGGAAAAGTTAGTTCCCCTAGTAAGCGGTTGATCTTGTCTTCGGACGGAGGGTCTTCCATGGGCCCGTAGATCCCTTTAAAGTAATTCACAAACTCATTTAAAATGTCTTCAGGGGAAGTTATGATAGTATCCCTCTCTGGGGAACGAATAGCTGGCACCCACCTGGAAGACTCTAATTGTTTAACTCTTCTGGCTAAAAGTCGGCCGGCCTTTTCCCCTTGGTCTGTAAAAACAGCCTTAGATTTTATGAATGCCCACTCAGCTTGCTCATTTAGTAGTTTGAGGTACGAATCCCTTAACATGATTAACTCCTGTCTATAGGCCTCTGAGGATGAATCGGATAGGCCCCGTTCTTTGTCACGGATTTTGGATAGCAAGTCAGAGATAACATTCAGCTTTTCTCTTTTTTTTCGGGAGGCCAGACCAATCAAAATACCCCGGATAAAAGCTTTAAAAGCTCCCCACTCCTTATCAGGTTTATTAGTGGAATTTAGATTGAGAGAAGTAAACTCTGCTATTTGTGCTGATAGATATCTGACCAATTTGGGGTCCTCCAGCAACTGATTGTTAATCTTCCATCTGCTCCCCGGTTTAGGTAGAGCAGAGAAAGTAAGAAGGCATTTTACAATGGAGTGATCCGATAAAGGCCCAGAAACAATATCCGTGTCTAGCACCCCAGCCAGGAGAGTATTGGAGATTAGAACATAGTCTATCCTGGATAGGGTGTTATGCACTTGTGAGATGAAGGTGAAGTCCCGCTTTGTGGGATGAAGCACTCTCAAACATCACACAAGCCTAATCCATCCATCATCTCCCTAACAGCTTTCTGCCCGGGGTTAATCCTTTCCCAATAGGCGAGATCTATCTATTGTGGGTCCATGACCAGATTGAAGTCACCCCTATCACCATTGGCAGGCTACTCCAAGAGGAGAGTAACTCCATAATATGGACAAAAAGCTTGGGGTATCAGTGTTAGGGCCATAAATTGAGCCAAAATAATTTCTAAAGTCAGTAAGGTACCTCTTAAAAATATACCTCCACACTTGTCTTCAATCACTTGAATTGGAAGAAAAGGACTGATTTGTGAATCATAATCATTACCCTCTACTTTGGGAGCTCCTTCTGAGGCGAAAGTCTGGTCAACTTGCAATCTACACAGCTGGCTGCTTCGACTTCGACAAATGAGTCTCTTGTAAAACATAATATCTGCTTTTACGTAATCTAAATGCTTTAAAATCTTATATTGTTTAGACTTATGGCGAAGTCCATGCACATTCAGGTTACCACATTGATGTGCTAGCCATACAGTGAGGACTGATCAAGATCTAAGTAATCAAGATACCAGCCCTGCACTATTAAACCTCGATAAATAAAGAGTGCTGTGCAAAGGTCCCCTCCCCAAAAATACCCAAAACCCATAACAGTCACATAACCGACACCCCAACAACCCTCCACCCCAGACCCTCCGAACTATCAATGAACATGACCCCAGAACAATGAGAAACTCCTCCTCCCCCCCCCATGTTAATACTTCCACATCTAGGTCCATTCCACAATTAACCTAGTTAATATTATCTTAACTTAACTCTATCCCTCCCTCTCCACCCTACATTTTAATCCATCCCCAGGAGTCTTGATAAACCATCTTATTAAATTGACAAAATTAATAAGGAAAAGAGAGTGGTTTATAATAAACCTAAAAAGGCAAAGGGTCCTTAGTTAACCTTAACTAGTAGCCACAGTGATAAATCCCGGTACTATACTAAAGCAACTAATTACATCACAGTTCTGTAGACCTTGAGTCACGTCTGATACGGTATCCTCCCTTTCTCTTTACCCTCACAGCACCCATGGGTGCCGCAGGACCCAAACAAGTTAAGTATCGAGGAGTATTGCATCTGCAATTTGTTAGCATCCATGCTTCTAGGACATGCATTAAAAATAAATAAATAAATAAGGGTCCAAATCCGGTATGAGGCTTGAGGTTGTATCCAACTGCAGAGAAAAAAAAAAAGGAGACTAGGCACTAGTCCAGGATACCAAAAGTCCAGCTCTTTGCAGCCCTCTTCTAGGCAAGAACTTCCCAGGGAACCACTACTATATCCTATGACAGGATCACCCCATCAAACCAGATTCTTAGGAACTGCACCAAAGAAAACCTCCTCATGGATCCCAAAATAGGTCTGGGAACAGCTGCTTTAGCCCCAATAGTGCAGAATCCGCATTGTCAAATGTATGCCAGATGTCATTTGCCAACACTTGAAATCTAGCTGGATATCTCATCCGGAAACGTATGTTTGCAGCAATCAATTTGGAGATGAGAGTATGAAAGGAAGCTCTTCTCTGCCGAATAGATATTGGCAGGTCTTGGACCACCCTTAAACGTGCCCCTTCCCAGGATATTTCTTTGAGGTCTCTGGATTTATTTAGGAAGTGCTGCCTTTCCAAGTAGTTTAAAAATTTAAAGATAAACGCATGGGTGGCGCCCAGTCGGAGGCATAGCCCTTAATGCCCTATGTGCCCTCTCAATGACATACGCTTGTCCAAAGGAGAGGGCCAGCTGTTTTCTGAGTAAAGCGCTGGGCAAATTTAACTGGATCCGAGCCTCCTCTCTCTCTTGGGAGGCCTATTATAACTACGTTGTTACGGCAGGATCGGCCTTCAAGGTCCCTCGACCTTGTTTTCTAACAGCGTCCGTTGTCTCATCACTGTGGTGTCTGGAGCCAGCTTGTCATGTGCTTTCGCTCGGCGAGGTAATCACGAGCTACAGCGTCTGTAGCCCTGCGGCGTTAAATCCTCAATAGCGGGGGACACATTTTGACCTCGGCTGTAAGTTCCTTCATCTCTCACGAAACGGTTGAAATTCCTTCAAGAAATTTGCAAGGTGAGTGGTTCTGCTTCTGGGATGCTAGGCACTGCAGTCGTGAATTGTTGAGTACCCGAGGCCCGGGCTTTTTTCCGGGCCTTCTCGGGAGTCGATGGGGGTGTATGTTTAGGCAGCGAATCTTTAAAATCTGCCTCCATTTCTTTTTAGTAAACGTTGGTATACACCTTCCGACGTCTTCCCAGGCAGAGAGGGAGTTGCCAGGACCTAAAAAAACCTCTATATTCGAGATGAGTGGAGGGAGCTCTAGGAGGCTGCTGTTAGCTCCTGCTCTGCATCACGTGATCCCGGGAAATAATTTTTCGTATCACCACTATCTTTTTTCAGTTAGTGAGGGAAACAAAATTAAATAACTGAAAAAAATGATGTTTTCACAAGTAACCAACACATGTTCTGCTAATCGGGACCCTTCATTCATATTCTGCTGTTAGTTTTTTGAAAAATCACCTGGAAATGTGGTTTCTGGACATAACAAAATCCTTTTTTTGCAAACTGTGAAAAAAGAAACATGAAACAAGATCCTGTTTTGCAATTTGTGAAAAAATAATTCTGTCATGGCTATTTCTTTGGCGCTGTGCACCACGGGATGGGAGCGCAGGGCCCACAGGGTACTGCACTCCCACAGGTAGATAAGGATACAAGAACACTATCTCAAAAATTATGCATGGATGGGGGGGGGGCTCTGCTCCCACATGCAAATATGGATACCATTATGGACTGATGGGAGTGCAGGGCCAGGAGGGCCCTACGCTCCCACAGGGAAATAAGGATACACGTAAAATATCTCAAAAATGATGGATGGACGCTCCTACACGCAAATATAGATACCATTGTTGACTGATGGGAGTGCATGGATGCAGTCAAATAAGGATATGCTTATAGTATCTCAAAAAGTCAGGAAATTCTTTGCAAAATAACTTTGCTAATGCAGTAGTTAGGGTTGAAGCCACAAATGTACAGAAATGTGACATTAGGGTTTCCAACCCTAACACCCCCACCCTCACCCTGCTGGCAGCAACAGGGATGGGGAGTATGCCTTGGGGTTGTCAACTCTAACACTCTCATTCTTATATACTGTATCCATCTCGGCTTATTTACTCATGGAATGGGGTGACCGTTAGGGCTGACAACCCTAAGGTACACCCCCCCACACACCTGCTGCTGCCAGCAGACTGGGGGTGGAGTATTAGGGTTGAAAACCCTAATGCCACATTTTCCTTGTGACTTCAACCCTAACTAGTGCATTAGCAAAGTCTTTTTACAAAGAATATATATATATATATATATATATATATATATATATATATATATATTATTGTTTTTTTATATTGCTATTTATTTATTAAGAAAACATGTTGCTGTTGTTATGACTGCATTATTTATGGGACCTTGTTTATTTTTATTTTATATTTGTTTTATGTATTATTTCCTATTGTCCTTGTTGTAATGACATCCAGAGGTTCTGGGGAAGGGTGCCAAATAGGAATAAACTCTACTACCAATATCTCATTTTCAGAGTGTTCTTGTTTTCACCAAATTTTATACTATGTTTTCCCGGGATAACTCAGCTGAGATGCAACATCTCATTCTCAGTATGGTCCTGCTTTCACCTATTTTTTACATTCAATAGTTTATTTAAAGTGCTCTTCCAATTGCTGCCAAAACATTATAGCTGGGATCATCAGGACACAAATTTCATACCATTACCAAAAAATCATATTTGCAGACATTACATTCTTCATGACTAACAGACTGCATCTATTCCTGTAGCATTGTATTTGCATTAGAATCCCAATACTCTGCTTATGACATCAGAATACTTTCAGGGCAACAGGCTGTGATGTCGTGAGCAAAGAATGATGCCTTTATCATTGGTAAAAGCAGCACTGACATATGCGGTCTAAGAGGAAAAGATATTTAAATGAAAAGGTCTATAGTAATAAAAAAATGAAGGCTCTAACATTCAAATTTTGGGGCAGTTGTGTTTCATTTAATTCTACTGATGGCAACTCTGAATTAGGCAATGGAAGCTGTGAAGCTGCGTTCAGCCTAATACTGTAATTCTGTGCTTTATTTTCCTTACTTATATTGTATTGTTATTGTACTTATCCTTACTTATGTTGTATTATTGTACTTATCCTTATTTATGCTGTATTATTATTGTACTTATCCTTACTTATGTTGTATTGTTATTGTACTTATCCTTACTTATGCTGTATTATTATTGTACTTATCCTTACTTATGTTGTATTGTTATTGTACTTATCCTTACTTATGTTGTATTATTTCCTTGTAACAACTGGTGTACTTAATTTACCCTACTGCATTGTAGTTCTATTACAATTCCAGTGTACTTCACCACCCACCTGTACCTTGTACTGTGTTGTATTACCATTGATGAATATCATGTATTATGTTCCTCTTGCCTCTTGGCCTGGGTCGTGCCTGAAAACGGTCCCCTGGACCAGTGCACCTACCCCATTATCAAAGTCATAAATAAATAAATAAATCTTTTCAATATTTGTTCATTCTATATTGGTCGTACATACCCTTCTTGAATAATTGCAGGGGTTTTAGCTGCAGTCCTTGTTCTTCCTTCTGCTTCCTGATCTTTCACTCATTTCCACTTTAGGGTAGCTGATAATCAAGTACATGTATCTTTAAACAACAATATCCATGTTATCCAAAAGCCAGGAAATTTCCTGTTCAAAACATTTCTGTTTCAAGGCTGCAGAGTTGCAAGCAGATTATTATTTTGACTTCACAGCTGGTTTAAATGGACACTGTCAACTCCCTTAGGCCTCAAAGTGTCGTTAGTTTTAAAACACGTTATGATTACTTGCATTCCGTAGAGTGTGTTGATGTAAATGGCAGTTTAATTCAGATTTTTTTTCTTTTAAAAAGTGAAAAACAAACTGCCAACCATGCTGGTGTTACTACACAAAAACGTTTGTTTACATTCCTTGAACAACTGCCACTGCATCCTTCCTGGAGTTGGTAACACCCTCAACACAGTGTAGCTATTCATGATGCAGTGAAACAAGAAAATACTATTGCATCATGAGTTGCTGCACTGTCTGGGGGTGTTCCTAATGTTCATGACGTATGCAGTAAGAACAGATCAAGGACTTTAAACAAAACAATATTGGGCATAACTACACTGTTAACATGCATTTTGGTCCTACTGAAAAAGAAAACAGTGAAACAATCAGCAACGCCAATGGATTTTAGAGTAGGTAAGCACTCATAAAATGTGGGGTTTTAACTAGAAATAATATGATGTAAAAAAGGTCGACCGTGTCCCTTTAAGCAATTTTGAATAGAAAAAGTCTAAGGAGAAACCATCAGTTTTAATAAAAAATTTTCAATAATGAAATGGAAAAGGTCCTGAAATTCAGATTCTGGGAAATTATGTTTTCTACTGATACTGACTATAATATTTCCCTTGAAATTGGAAAATCTCTTTAAGCGTGATCTTCTAAATCATCTTGTTTGCTAACAAAGTGTACCTCTAACTGCATTAAATATGTAATCGCCTTCACTAAGTTCCCAAAGCAATCTTTCATCATTTCCATGCTTTCTTCTACTCACACTCATTTCTCCTTTATAATGTAACTTATATATCCTTTGTGTCTCTGCACAGTTCATTCAGGTTAGCAATCACTTCTCCCTTTTTGCCTCCTGTGATCCTATTTACAATCTTCTGATTTCTGTCGGACTCCCATCTTTCCTCACACTATCTTTATTGCTCACCTCAATTCCTTCCTTAGCATACAAAGCAACCAATCCACCCCTCTGATCCCATCACCAATACAGAAAAGTAATGCTTTTTCATACGTATTATAACAGAGGGCCAGCAGTATAGCCGAGAGGTTAGAGTGACAAGCTGTGAATGAGCTTGGCACATCCAGCAGACTTTGGCTTGATTCCAACAACCTCCACTTGCATACTGTGTGACCCTCAGCAGGTCACTTAACCTCCCCAGTGCTCCTGGGCCACCCCTGAAAACAGACATTGTGCCTAGTGGGCCTTACCTGGTTACCAAAGAATAAAACAAATAAATGACTGACCCAGGGATAACTGCTATTTAATGCTGTGCCGCTGCCTATTGCAGAGAGGTGGTAGGCATGTTTTGGGCTTGAGTTATTGGTCACTGTGGGATGTGATCTGGATGAAGAGTATCACAAAAACTACTGTAGACTACAGAGAATGCAGACTTACAGTTAGTTACTGTGAGGCAAGGACATCTATTTCCTGTTCACTATTTACTTTTCTGTTTTCAAGTTATTTTTCTGCTCTCAAGTTATAGTTATCTCTATTGATAATACTACTGTTGTTGAGGCACACATCAGGAAGCATAGCAAACATCAGGAGCAGTTGTAGAATTCATCAAAAATTATTTATTTACACTAGCAGTATCATAAAATAAACTTGTTCAGTATAACTATTTACAAAGGCAAAATAAAATTTTCTTTCAGTCCGTGTCCCTTGTTCTCCTAATCTTTTTTGCAGTTGCAGCTTAGCTCTAAGTCTTTTCAACCCCCATCCTTAGCAAGCATCCTGTTTTTGTAAAAGTTCTGTTCTTGTAAGTTTCAGGAGCTGCTAGAAAACATTGTGCCTGAGCTGAGGCCCATTCTGCAGCTTTTGCAAAAGGCTGGAAGATTTGCAGTCATGTAACCTCTAGAGTTTACAATAGCTTTCTGCAATAATCTCAAAATATAATTATATATATTTCAACAGTTACACTATATATTTTTTTAAACAAAAGGGATCCCAATATCAGTTACATGTCCACACAATGATTTGCACATATTTTTATATCAGTAGATATGCAAGGGAGGAAAACAGACAGCGAGAGGCAAAGGATTGTGAGATTGTTGGGGTGATCAAATCTGAAGTCTCACAGGAAAATTTGGTTGCACAACCAGTCAAAGAAGGGACAGAAAAGGAAAGATCCTTGCATGTAAACACCTTCTCTAACAAATGGGACAGGGTCCTCTTCTACCCTGTCACAACTACCACTACCTAGATGATGGATGTCAACAAGAGGCTTCTATTTAAGGTGACTGTATAAGCAGAGGCACCTATTTATGGTGCCATGTTGACCGATGCTGGCACAATAGAATGTGCATATTGCAGTGAATCTGTCTATGGGGTTTACATGAAAATAACTGCAAACTGTTGATGTGCAATGGGCTTCCTGCTTCAGGATCTGTGGCTAGGGTTGTGACTGTGGACTGTTTTGTTGATAGCCAGGATGACTGATTTGATGCTGCTGGCATAGAATTTTTTTTCCCTTTCTATTTTTCTCTCCTCTGTCCTGGTCAGACCACGTTCATGCCTTCCTCCCAGTCCTGTCCTCTGACCCAAAGGGCTTACCTCCCTTCTTCCCCCACGGCTTGCCCTCCATGGCAGGGTGGTAAGGAGTCTCCCTCAACCCGCCAACACTGAATCCAGTTCTGGGAGGTGCCTACTATTGGGAGCAGAGCCTGTGGAGGACAGCAGTCATCTGATGCACCCAGGACCTTTTCACATTTTTGGCAATGAGTCAGAGGGGGAGAGTGCAATGCCAACAATGGCTGAGATGCGTGTGCTTCTACACACAGCATGCCAGTTGGCTACTCTGCCTCTGCCCCACATTGTGCAGGACCCAGCGTGACAACACCCAGCCACTGCTACATTTCAGGCAGGTGCCAGTCTCCATTTCCCACCCTCCCCAGGAAAAGAGAACTGTCTTCTGGATGATCGATCCTCTCCCTCCCCGGCTGACCCCCATCAACCCGTTTGCACTGCAAACATGGGTTTCCAGCGTGGCAGGAGGTAAGGCATGATGCCTCAGCCCTCCATGCCACTGGGCTGGTGCACTGGCAAAGAATTAATATTATCACCAGTTCTGCTGTCATTCTGTGTCTAATCGGGATCAGCCTTCTAGGTGCTGCATGCTGATGGTTTCCCCCATCATTTCACTTAACATTGTTTCTCCTCTGCCATTCCCTTTAGAACATTTATCTGTGGCCTTTTTGTCTTTCTCATCATGTAGTTTGCTTGAAGTCAGGTCCTCCACTGGCACCAATTCCAGTTCCACAACCTCCTCTTCCTTCTCCTGGCTGGGCATATACATGGTGTCATTGACCTAGTTATAACTCCCCCAAAAAATATTCTTGCAGTGAATCAGTCACTCTTTGCACTGCCAGTACTTGGGCCTGGCTGTTATAGCAGAACACGTCCCCATTGGCCACACGCCCCATCACATCTCTGAAACGTTTGCCAGCACTGCTGTCCTCATAGATTTATTATGGGGCCTAGTTGTCTCAGTGCTTGAGCTGGAGGGCTTTCTCTGCTGTGCAACAGATTCCTCCTGTACCACCTCTGCAGCACTTTCCTGCATACTATCTGTCCCACCTTTTGCATATAATGAGGATGCTCAGTTTAGTGCTACATTCCAAAATCAATCACAAAAAAATAAAGTTGAATTCTAAAATGACTTCTACAAGGTAGAAAAATGCACACCTGCTAATGGCACTGCATGTCTCTTAGCCCTCTATATTAAGCAGTGCCACTCGCACAAAGTCACACTATCGCATCATTTCCCCAAATTTAAAGATACAACCATAAACATTGCTGCATGCCACTTAGCCCATTATATTAGATGGTGCCACTAAAAAAACAGCACTATAAAATTATTTCTTCAAATACTTATGCCGTTTGGCATTTCTGCAGTGTGACACAGACAAAATGCATGAAATGCATATTTTTTAACAAGTGCAGAATCAATACTACAAAATTCATCTAAAATAAACCTGTAGGGTACTAGACTAATGCAAATGTGTCAGAGAAGTCAAATACAGCAAGGAAAAGGCACCAAAACTAGACATATTAAGGATATCAGAGAGCCTCTTGTTGTTTAGAGATACTCCCATACTGTTTCACATTATCAATTTTGTTGTACAACCTACATAACAACAAAATAACTGTTGTCTAACATGTAGTATCATGCTGTATGTATTAACAAATAATACTGTAGATTTTTGCAGTATACTATACTTTAATAGGGACTATCCATGGTAGTCAGGTAGCCTCTATGTGGTGCACAGCCACTGCATGTATAGGGATATGTCACTGAAATGCATCATCTGTGGCCATGTGTGGCCTGCACATACATGGCACATAAATACACACAGCAGGCACACATGTATGAGCGCCATGGCAAAATTATGCCTGACCTGAGGGGCATGGCCACATACCAACTTGCGCATGCCACACCATGCGCATACACGACATGGCGCATGTTGCTTTGGTCATAGGTGTTCCGGTGCAGCACTATGCCAAGGGAGGCCTGTCATAAACTACAAGCATGCAGGACCTGCATGATGGCCTGCAACATGGCCATAGCGGAAGGCACAGAGACATGGCTGCTGGAGCAATAGGACTAGGCTGGACATGAGGGGTGAGCAATAGGACGAGGGTGGGCATCAGAGATTGCAAGGACTGAAAAGAACAGGTGCCAGAACCCTAACCCCTTCCCCCCCAGTGTAAACACAAAGAACCAGTCCAGGATCCATTGTAGGAATGCTCCTGGACTGAGCATGAGTGCCTCTCCCCCGTAGACCTGTGACCTTGAAGCCCATCTCACAGTATGTGCCTATTATACATAAGCCCCACACAATATGCCTCAGGCATCCAAGCACTCATCAGCCACCTCCCCTTGCACACAGCATACCCCACAGGGTAGTGTCCCCCCCAACAAGGCTGCATGCCAAACACACAACAATCCCCCTGGCTTAGACAACCACAGCCAGCAGCATTTTGTACAAAATGGCTTTAATGACACAGCACTAACCCTGATACCATCAGTGGACTGGACAAACAGTATAGGAGAATAAATCAAATGTATCAGAAACAATACAAAATAAATATGACAGATAAATGTCCATTTAAATGTTATACCGTCCCATGCCACCAGCTTATACATCTGTAGGAAGGGTGGCATGGGGCAAGCCTGTCTATCAGCACCCACATCAGTACACAAGACACTACTCCTGGGAACACAGGACTATTTCTCCTCCTCCTCCTGGAAGTCTTCACTGGACCCCGTCAGGCCATGTAGTTCCACTCCAGAGGCATCACCCTCTTCAGTGGTCCACAGTAGACTTGGAACTAGAAGAACACAGAGGACAGCCAAGAACAGAATGCACATGTGCAGCCATGGTAGAACACTGTTAACACACAGGCCTCCCCCCACCAGCACAGTCTCATCTACCTAATAAGGCTCTGTCAGAGTCCAGTAGATGCCCAAGTTGTCCATGTAATAGGCAACATTGGACCCCATCCTCCTGGACACCAGTCTGATATGTAAACTTCATTAGGACCTCTGGGCAGTGATGATGGGCACCACCCCATCTGGCCACTCCCCTTGCATCAGCACCATTCTGTCTGGCCTGCCATAATAGTCCTCGGGGAAGCAGAAACAACGGGACACCTAAGTGTCACAGTGCACACATCACATGGCATGCATGTCCCTCCATGTCAGTGGCACACTTACCTGTCCAGTGTTGTCGCGTTCCTCCCTACCTCATCTAAATTGCATTTTCTTTTGCTATTCAGGGTTCTGGCACCTAGATACTGACACCCATTTACTGCTCCCTTTTGTTTCCAAACTCCACCTCCCCTTTCTCTGTTACTAGTCCCACCCACACCTTAACCAGTGGCCGATCCTCTGGCCATTTAAAGTTTCTAATCCTCTCTCTTTTCCTTCCACAGAAACTTGCCCTTGACTGGGCTCCCTCCTCTAGACCTGTGGCTCGCTCCTTGGAGCCATCGGTCATACTCAGCCTCCCGCTTTTTTTTTCCCCCATTAGCAAATTATACTGTACTACCACTAGAGGGACACAATCTTTATATAAAGTGATCCCTGCCTGTTGTTCATATAGATACCTTCCTAAACTACAGCTACCCCCTCCATCTGACCAGCTCCCCTCCCGCACTCCCTGCTTACAAATTCTTCCTGTTCCTGAATCAATTGTTGACTAATTTCTCTGCCTTTATGAACAATGCATCCTCTACTCTCCTCTCTCCCCCTTTTTCTGCTCATATCCCTATCTTTACCACCCTCCATTTGTTCCCTACTCATCTATTCCTAATATCACTCCCACCCCATCAGTTATTATCTCCAATCCCCTACCCACAACCATGCTATCACTCCCTCCCCTATTTGAAATATGGTCTCACTCTACCACTATTCCTCATGTGGCTTTGATAACTGTGTCCACTTTCACTGCGGTTCTCCACCTTCCTCCTCACTCATCCACTCCCTTCTCCTCAAAACTCCCAACCTCCTCGCCAGCCCCTTCAAAATCCCCTAAGCTCCACTTTCTCCTACTCGCTCTCCTCTTGCTCTCCACCAGGGACATCCACCCCAATCCAGGCCCTATTGCCCTAGCTGCTCTGGTGCTTCCTCCTCTACTTCCTCCCTCCGCTCTCTTCTCTCAGCCCTTCCAAAGGGCAAAAGATCCTACATCTAAACACGCACAGCTTGTTGCAGAAATAGACCAGATTCAAACCATGGTGTGCACTCTAAAACATTCTAATTATCTCAGAAACTTGACTAAAGAGCACTATCCCTGACCACTCAAGCTCCATTTTTGGCTACTCACTGCTAAGCCAAGACCATGCTGGCAGGGGTGGTGGTGTGGCCATTTATGTCCTAACTTCCATCCAATATTCCATCATTTACTCATCCTCCAATCCTGAGACCCATGATGCCCTAGCTATCCATGTGACCCTTCCATTCACTTTCCCAATCTTTGTAGCTGGCATTTACTGCCACTCAAATGTCCATCCTTTGGTCATGCTAGACCTCCTAACCTCAATCACTTCCCTTGTTCGGTCTGGGGAATTATTCATCCTAGGCAACTTCAATATAAGTTGATTGTCACCTAAAACTACCAAAACTAAAACTGAAATTGAAGCCCTAAACCTCTCCCAACTGATCTCTGAACCCACCCACCCAAACCACAAGACACAACAACACTCTTTACTTGACTGGGCCTTTACTTCCCACCCCCACCACCGCCATACCCTCTGACATCCTCCTCGATGCTCTCAGTGACCATAACCCAATATTCATAGTTAGGAAAGTCCACAGAACTATATCACCACACAAAACCATACAACTATGCACTATGACTGTCAGCAGTTTTAAATCTATGTTGAAAACTTATTTATTTTCTCAGGTGTTCCCAGACGGAATTTTAAATTTATATCATTGCAATTTGTATATTGTGGCTATATTTTGTACAGCACCTTGATATTGAAAGGTGCTATATAAATAAAGATTGATTTGATTTGATTTTTGATTTATGCTCTTTTAAGTCTCTTGACCTTGAACCTCTCCTGAGTAACCTTGCCACTTCTGACTGGTCCCCCCTAACCTCCCTCCCCTCAGTTGATAAGGCCCTTGCCTACTTCAAAGAAATCTTTTTTGTAAACTGGAACACCTTTGCCCCACTTAAACAAACCAGAGTCAGAGGTAACCACTTACCTTGGATAACCCCTGAACTTCTGGCCTGCTTGAGGGCTAGAGATCGAGCCTGGAAGCGTCATAAAGCTACCCAGCATCCTAGTGACCTCGCAAACTACCACATGCTCTTACACGCTTGCACCAGGGCTGCAAGGTTAGCCAAGTCCGAATATTTCAAATTTGCCTTCATCATCAACATAAATTCCCCTTCAAAGTTCTGGAAGGTGGCCCATGCCCTGTTTACCTTCTCATCTCATCCACCTCCCCGGTACTTAAAGTAAATAGCTCACTAGTGTCCAACCCATCAGCTGTAGCTGCGGAGTTTAACTCCTACTATACCTCCTGCAACACTGAGCTACTGAAATCCCTCCCCTCCTACCTATCCCCCTTCCCACCCTCTACCAGTGTTCCCCCTCCACTACCCTCCCACCTCCCCTTCTCTTTTCACTACTGTAACCCCAAACAATGCCTTAAGTGCCCTCCTCGCCATCAACCCCTCTAAAGGTGCCTTGCCTGATGGCCTCGACCCAAAACTCCTCTCCCTCTCTGCTTCGGCCATTGCCTACCCCCTCTCACTAATCCTAAATCTCTCATTCTCTACTGCCTCGGCCCCCTCTTCATGGAAACATGCAGTGGTCCTCCCTCTACCCAAAGAGGGTGACCCCTCATTCCCTGGCAATTATCGCCTCATTTCTCCCCTCCCTACTCATGCCAAACTTCAAGAACACATTGTCCTCTCCCAACTCACCTCTTTTCTATCTGACACCTCCTTTTTCACCCCTTTCCAGTCTGGTTTCAGGAAAAACAACTCAACCACTGCCTCTCTTCTATAACTCACAGACTCCATCCTAACTGGGATGGACAATGGCCAAATTACCTCTGCCATTTTTGTCAACCTGGCCAAAGCCTTCAGGTGCAAGACTACCCGACTGTCCGAAGTTTTAAAGGAGCTTTGAAAACCTACCTTTTTAGTAAAGCCTATAATGATTTTTGAATATTTTAATGCTGTTTTAACTATTTATTGTTGTATGTAATATTGTACAGGCGCCTTGGTTTAAGAAATGCGCCTTATATAAATAAAGAGTGATTTAATTTGATTTGATTTGACTCCCTTCTCCTTGACTCACTCCCGGCAGCTGGCCTATCTCCCTCCGCCACAAACTGGTTCACGGCCTACCTTATTGGCAGAGCCCAATCAGTTAAGATCTTGGACACCACTTCCCCTCCTGATTAGCACTGACATCCCCCAGGGCTCTGTATTAGGGCCCCTCCTATTCTCCATCTTCTTAAACCACCTTCCCTCTGTTTGCTCCCCCTCCTCCACTATACAGATGTATGCTGATGATACAGTCCTGTATGCATCTGGCTCCTGTTCTGCTGAGGTTACAATCAGCTTACAGTAAGGCTTTGACAAGGTTCAGCTCTGGTTTGTTAGCCATCAACTTTTCCTCAACGCCAAGAAGACTGTCTCCATGACCTTTGGCACAAGGCAGAGACTCTCTAGGCTTCCCTCCCTACCCACTTTCCACACCCTTGATGGGACTTTACTTGAGGACACATTCTCCTTCAGGTACTTAGGTGTTTGGTTGGACCAATACCTAAACTTCTCTGGACATATTGATGCCATCCAGAAAAAAATGCACCCCAAATTTAGTGCCCTGTTCAGGAACTGTTGCTGCATCCCTTCTATGGCTAGGCGTGAACTTGTTCAGAAGATGATACTGCCCATTTTCGACTACTGTGACATAGTCTATGGTGCTGCCCCTAAGTCCTCCCTGGCCAGACTGGACATCCACTTCAATTCCTTCTGCTGCTTTGCCCTGGATGCCCTCCCCCCCCTCACACCCACCACTGCAATTTTTATCGTGCCCGATCCTTCCCCTCTCTTACAAATAGGCGACTTTCCCACTGTGCTAAATTCACCTCCAAGCACTGGTTGGGTGAGCTCCCTTCCTACCTCACCACCTCCTTTATAATACACCCTCATCCTCCCATTCCCTTAGATCTAAAGACTCCTGCACCCTTGTAGTCCCCTGCAGATAAACCCAAATCGGCCAGTCCGGTTACTCTCACCACCTCCCAAAAATTGGAAATTCCCTTCCCCCTCAAATCCAATACTCATCCTCTGCCTACTCCATCAGCTCTACCCTCAATATTTACCTTGCACCTGGCTGCTCTTGCCATGTCCCTCCCTAATTCCCTCCTCTAAACCCTAGACAAACCCCACCCCTCTCCCATCACCTTCATTTTACTCTGTGCACCTCCCACCAAAAAAATTTCTAGCTCTCCTCCCCTTTCCCCAAATTGCTTCCCCTTACTGCCCTCCCTTGATCTCTCACAGATTGTAAGGGACCCCGAATTCTCTCCATGGGTCCCTCTCCTACTCCTCAAGGGGCTTGTATCTCTCTCTCTCCCTTCCCCCACCATCCCTCCTATTTCCCTAGACTTGCAGTCCTCTTGCAGGGTTCTTAGCATCTTGAAGTGGTCCTACTGCATCTAGGCTTGTCTCCTCTCCTTCCTCCTCCCCCCCATCTACCTGTTCCCCTAGCTTTTGCAGTCCCCTTGTAGGGTTTTCAGCATCCTGAAGGGGCCCTACTGCACCTAGGCATGTATCCTCTCCTCTCCTTCCCCTCCCCCATTCTACCTTTTCTCCCTAGCCTTTGCAGTCCCCTTGCAAGGTTTTCAGCATCCTGAAGGAGTCCTACTACATAGATACATAGACAGTGTCGGCAGATAAGGGCCTATGGCCCACCTAGTCTGCCCATTTGAGCTTGTAAGTTCAGTTTGTTTTCCTAGAAGTCTATTTCCCCTTACCCCTGACCTCTAGAATTCCTTTATGTCTATCCCATGCATTCTTAAATCCGTGATTGTTTCAGCCCCACCACTTCCTCTGGCAGGGTGTTCCACTTGTCCACCACCGTTCTGTGAAGAAATTCTTTCTCATGTTTCCTCTGAATTGTCCTCCTCCAACTTCATCCCATGCCCTCTAGTCCTGAAACATCTTTTCGCTTAAAATAGTGTTTTCCTGCACCCTGTTCCTCCCTGTAAGATACTTGTATGTCTCAATCATATCCTCTCTCCCTCCTCTCCTCCAGGGAGTACATGTTCAGTTCCTTCAACCTGTCTTCATAGGATTTGTGATGCAACCCATGCACCATCTTTGTTGCCCTCCTCTGAACCTTCTCTACCCTGTCTATGTCGCCGTTAGGTATGGTCTCAGAACTGTACACTGTACTCCAGGTGGGGCCTCACTAGTGTCTTGTATAGCGAATTATGACCTCCCTTTTCCTGCTGGTGATGCCCTGCCTATACATCCCAGCATCCTATTTGCTTTACCTGATGCCTTGTCACAGTGTTTCCTACCTTGAGGTCATCAGAGATGACAACCCCAAGATCCCTTTCCTGCTTGGTGCATGCTATATCCTCACCCCCAACTGATATATTGTGCCAGGGTTTTTGTGCCCCATATGCATTATCTTGCACTTCTTTGCATTGAATTTCAACTGCCAAACCCTTGACCATTCTTCAAGTTTCTGCAGGTCCCTTCTCATTCTGTCTACACCCTCTGGTGTGTCTACTCTATTACAGAGCTTTGTGTCATCAGCTAACAGTGAAATTCTGCCTTCTATATCCTGTGCAATGTCACTGATGAAGATGTTGAATAGGACCGGTCCCAGCACTGATCCCTGTGGTACCCCACTGGTCACTCTTCCCTCTGTGGAGTGACAGCCATTTACCACCACCCTCTGTGACCTGCCACCCAGCCAGTTACCTACCCACCACACTACTGTCCTGCCCACACCCATATTCCCCAGTTTGTGTAATAGTCTTCTATGTGGCACAGTGTCAAAGGCCTTGCTGAAGTCCAGATAGGCCATGTCCACTGCCCTCCCCTGATCCACCTCCCTAGTCACCCAGTCAAAAAATTCAATGAGGTTGGTCTGACATGACCTCCCCCTGGTGAAACCATGCTGCCTTGGGTCCTGTATTCCATTGACAACCAGATGTTCCACCAATCTCCTTCAGTAGTGCTTCCATGATCTTTCCCACTACCGAGGTGAGGCTGACTGGTCTGTAGTTCCTGCTTCCTCTTTGTTCCCACTTTTGTATAAGGGGACTACATCTGCTGTCCTCCAGTCTTTGGTACTCTCCTGTTTCCAGTGATTGGCTGAACAGGATAGCCAGAGGTTCAGCCACCTCTCTTAGTTCTTAAGGACCCTGGGGTGCACCCCATCTGGCCCCATTGCTTTGTCAACTCTTATTACTTCCAGTTCCTTCCAGGACCCTTTCTCGTAAAGGGACTTGTGTCCATTTCTGCACCATTCTCACCCTTGTACTCCCTTCAGACCCATTACCCCCTCTTCCTTAGTAAAGACTGAGCAGAAATACCTGTTCAATATGTCAGCTTTACTGTTGTCATCCTCCACGCTGCTCCCATCCTCCCCCTTCAGTCTAACTATCCCTCCCTTTGTCCTTCTTTTTCACTTATGTACCTGTAAAAGGTTTTGTCCCTTTAACCACTGATTTTGCAATGTGTTCTTCTGTCTGAGCTTTGGCTTCCCTACTGACTTCCCTGCCTCCCTTTGTTTCTCCTGGTACTTCTCCCTATCCCCTTCTGCCTGTGTCTTTTGTATTGCCTGAATGCAATCTTTTGGCTTTCACTTTCTTTGCTACCTCTTTGGAAAACCATAATGGTCTCCTCTTTCTTTTCCTCTTGCTAACCTGCTTAATGCATAATTCTGTTGTTCTTATAATCCCCATTTTAAATACTGCCCACTGTTCCTCAATCCTGATTCCTGTCCCATTCCCTTAATGCCTCTTTCAAGCATCTCCCCATTTTCCCAAAGTCTGCCCCTAAAATCCAGGATACGTGTTTTTGTGTGGTTTGGTTCTGCTCTTCTGTGATTTCAAACCACAATGACTGGTGGTCACTGTTACCCAGGTGCTCCCCACTGTTACCCCATCACACTGTCCCTGTTTGTGAGCACAAGGTCCAATATTGCCTTCTGCCGAGTTGGTTCCATGACCAGTTGCTTGAGGAAGGCACCCTGAAGGAGTCCAGGATAAATCTGTTCCTAGTTGATGCTGCTGCTGGGATGCTCCAGTCCACATCTGGTATATTGAAGTCTCCAACCAGTACTACTCATCCTTGTCAGCCATCCTTTGGATGGCTAGCATCAGCTCCCTATCTGTTTCTTCCTCCTGGGCTGGTGGTCTATAGACCACACCTGTGCGGATGGCTGGCCCCATTTTCCTTTCCAGCTTAACTGGGCCTAGGCTTGTCTCTTCCCCTTCCCCTCCTCCATCTACCTTTCTCCCTAGTCTTCGCAGTCCCCCGTGCAGGGTTCTCAACATCCTGAGGGAGTCCTACTGCACCTAGTCTTGTCTCCTCTCCTTCCCCTCCCCCATCTACCTTTCTCCCTGGCCATTACAGTCCCCTTGCAGGGTTGCCAGCATCCTGAAGTGGTCCAACTGAGCCTAAGCATATCTCCCCTATTCTATCTAGCCACTATCTTGGCTTTCCATGGCTACTAGTAGGGTCCAATGCATCCTGATGGACTATTGATTAGGCTCCATCCCCTCCAAAGGTGCGAATTCTCTTCCACTCAATGGTTAAATTCTCCCTCCCTCCCTCTCCTATCACTCTCTTAATCCCTATCTACTGACCTTTCCCAACCCCCTTGCAGGGTACCCCGAATACTGAAGGGTCCTGTCTTAGGTTAGCTCCTATTCCCCCTTCTAGCATTAAGCCACACCTCCTCCTTCTCTCTCTCTCTATCTCTCTCTCTCCTCCATCTTTAAATCCCTACAGCCTTAACCCCCTTTCTATCTAGTCCCACAGCCCCCTTGCAGGGTTACCCACATCCTGAAGGTATCTCTCTGGGACACTGCCTTATCCCTTTCTCTCAGGTCCCCCAGTCCCCTTGCAGGGTTCCTCGAATCCTGAAGGGGTCTCCAGGGACACGACTCTTTCCCCTCCACCCACCTCACCCCTCCCTCTCCTTTCCCCCTTTTCTTTCACGTAAGCACTTGTTTACTTATTAACCCAGCACTTATTATTGTCCACTCTTTCTACCTATTATGTGCAGCACTGTTGTAACACTGTTTGTAAGACCTGCCTTACAACTGTATGTTAATGTTGATCTTGTAACTTGAATGTTTAATGTCTCATCCCTATTGTACCCCTTTCCCCAAGGTCACACTGGGAGACGAGTGACTTGTCGCTCAGTGTGACTTCCTGATGAAACATTTCAATAAATAAAAATAACACCTCCATTCCTGTGGTAGGTGCACAGTAACATTCACCACAGTTTCCAGGAATAGTCATTGACCCTGTTACCCATGCTCTGAACAAGTGCTGTGGCCACCATTACACAGTTCAATGTGACCAGGTGATGCCTTTTCAAACCACATCACCCCTTTGATGTGCCAGTTACTTGCCCCCTTAAAGGGCCTCCATTAGGCACTGCGTGATTGGGATGCTATCCCTTCTGGGCCGCAGTCAGGGAACACATGAGTGGGTGGTGGTCAAACACCACATGTTAACTGTCCTTGGTGCCAGACACAAAGACCCAGAAGATGCTCCCAGGACTATTAATGAACGTCCTCCTATTGGATGGGGAGAGGAACCATAAACAAGTATGGAGGGCCAGGCCACAGCCAGGTGTATTCTGGACCAGTCTAAATGTTTATGCCCTGAGGGACACACTTTTTAAACATTTCCATGTGGACCATGCAATGATCACCTGACTGTGCAATATGGCCCATGCCCATGTCACCCACATACCCGTTGGTCAGAGACAGTGTCGGTTAAGACCAATGTGCTATGTGCATTGATGTACTGTGTCACCGGGTCCTTCCAGAGGGTGGTGAGGATGTCACCAGTGTCAGTCATCCAGGTCCAGGACACTGCACCAGGTCACCAATGCCCTGCTGCTGCATGTGCACGAGTGCATCTCACTCCCCAGCACACAGACTGGCATACAATCTATGAAGGAGGCATTCAGTGCCAAGCATGGCATGCCTAATGTATTGGGGGCCAATGACTGTGTGTATGTTGTGATACTGGTACCATCTGGGGACAAGGAGGCATACCACAACTACAAAAGGTATCACAGCATCAACTGCCAGGTATTTTGTGATTTGGTGGGTATAATCACTAGTGTATGTGTACCAAATACCCAGGGTCATGGCATGATCCCTACATATTTGATGGCTCCAGGCTCAGCACTCTCCTAGGGGCATATGAGGACAAAGATGGATGGTTGATTTACTGGTACTTTTACTCTGCACTGTAGGCTTAATGGTGGATGCCATGCAGCCACGCAGTACTGACACTATTGTTTACCCCCACATGGGTGACAGTGGATATCCACTAAGGCCATACCTGATGGCCCTGTACCTAGTGGCACATGGTGAGGAAGAGGAGGCCTACAATGAGATACACAGGAAGACACCATCCATTGTGGAGAGGACAGTAGCTCTCCTCAAGATGAGGTGCTGGTGCCTCAACATGACTGGTGGCACTATGATGCTCACCCTTGGGAAGGTGTGTAGAGTGTTCACCGAATGTGCAATGCTGCATAGCAAAACTGTATGGTGGCATGTACCCATGCCATGCATGTATGGGGGTGGTCCACTAGGTGACCGGGGTGGGGATGCTCTGCATGGCAATGGTGCGGAGACACTGTCACGATGGGCAGTAAGGCATTGATCTGTGCAGGTGATTTTCAGCAGCTAAGGCCTGTTGGGGATGGGCAGTGCAGGCAGGTGAGGAACTGTAATGTCAACCCTCCCTGTGTGTCACATAGCCATGGTATATATGTTGGGGCGGTGTTACCTGTGCTTGTGCTGTAAGGGAGAGGGATGTTGTAAGTGCTTGTGCTGTACCGGGGGTATAGCTGTGCATTACTGTCCCTTACCCAGTGGCTGCCCTATATGTGTTGAGGAATGCATGCCAAGATGCTGAGTCTTTGCAGAAGCCCTCCCACTGGCCCACCCATGTGTACTTGTCTGCATTCCTGATGACAGTGACATGTGACTGCCCTCTTGCCCTTAGGCATTATCTGATTGTGGTGGTTTATGTAGTATGGGGGCCTCCTGGGTGTTGTCGGGTTGTGCTGGTGTGGGTGGTATTGGGGGGGTCTTGGGTGTTGGCCAGTTGTGCTGGTATGGGTGGTATGGGGGGCTCCTGGGTGGCAGCATGACTTCAACCCTTGGTGGCATGTTAGAGTTGGGCCTGCCTAGGATGGCATCAGCTATGTGTTCAAGGATGTCACAAATGTGGCCTATTTAAGCAATATACCATGAGATGGTGTGCGTGATGGCAGGGTTTACCCATGCCTGGTGTGGTTCGGTCATGATTCCATTTGCCAAGTGAGTGAACCACACCAGAAGTGGGTAAATACTGCCATTATCCACACCCTCGAGGGGCATATTGAGATTATACAATGGACCTCCTTATTCTTCTGAATAAAAAAAATAAATAAAAAAGAGGTTTTTTTTCCCATTTTTATTTAATTTATTGCTGTGCAAGGAAAAATAGTCCCAAGTTCCTATCTGCTGTCCAGGTTCTAGCACTCCTCTAGACAGACACACAAACACACACACACTGTGCCAAATATAGCTGCACTCGGTGCTGTCATGTTTTGTTTGTTTTTTACTGAGAGGTTGAACAGTAGGCACTGACTTATAGTTTCTGTTAGTGCTGGCACTGCTGTTCCCACTTGTGGCTTCAGTGGCTTTCTTTGAACTGAGGAGAAAGAAAGCGAGAGAGAGAGCAAGACTGCGACAAGGTTTCTAAAAAAAAATTTTTTAGAGGGAAAACAGTCTACCATCACGATGCTGTAGGGTCTACTGAGGGAAGTAATCTTCTGTGTGTGTGTGTGTGTGTGTGTCTCTCTCTCTCTCTCTCTCTCTCTCGCTTGTTCGGTGCTGATTATAGCGTGAGTCAGTTTGGAGGTTTTCTGTTTTGGGAGGGCTCAGAGTGATTTCTGGGGGGTTTCTATATGGTGGGTGGCACTTGTTCCTGTTGGTAGATGGCACGATTTACATGTTGTAAATCATGCCAGCCAGCCAATCAGGAGCCAGTATTTTTCATGCCATTGTATAATCTACCACGACATACTCCTCACCTTGTCTTTTAGGTCCTGCAGCTGTACTGTGTGAGCCTGATATGCCCATAGCCTGCTGCATTCCAGCTGCCATACCTCAAGGTAGTAGGTGTGATGGCTCCCCCTCTGCACCACTCAACATACACCATGCACATGACAGCACAAGGAACCCTCATCCCCACCTGTTGCCCCCAGTGTGCTGCTGTCCATCCCTGCCTGCCAGACAAACTGTGGCCAGAGGCTGCCTGGTGGTGATGGATGGCCATGCCCGCAAACCCTGCATGTTTGTCTGCCCTCTGCGTGTCATGGCACCCTGTATGTCGGGGCTCAGACGGATGTTCCGAGTGTGCCTGTGAGAGGGGTTCATGCCTGTGTGCAGGGGATTGCTGCATGTCACGTGGGGCGATGTCCAGCTCCTCCCCAGTCACTTGTGTGTCCAGTGCCTGGGTCCTTTCCTCCCCTAGATTTTCCTGTTTGTCTTTCTCCACTACAAGGTCCATGCACTCCTGCAGGTAGCCTGTTAGGCTGGAGACAAGACATGTGTTACTGCCCATGGCACTGTGGATGTTCCACAGGACATTTGCAGTCCTACAGCTGGCACCACCTACAGTACCTACATGTATTGGTCTGCCCCCTTTCAGCAGTGCTGGGCCAGGGACACTCACTGTGGTCCACAGATGGCACCACCTCCCTATCATTTGTGTGTTCTGCCCCAGGGTTTGTATGATGCAGTACAGGAAAGTTAACTTGGGCATGCATCCCCCATGGCCAGTTCATGCAGTTACTGATATGTCTAGCACCATATAAATGCCCCATGTGTCCTCCACCATGTCCTCTGTCAATGACAGGCCATGTTCCTGTGTGGGTGGCTCACCACTTCAGGTGGTCTGTGACTGCTTAACAGCTGCCAGCTTCCTCTTGATGGCTAACCAGAGGTCAAGCCACTTGTGCTTGCATGATTTCAGCCATTGTACATGCTTCCTGACCGGTAGTATTCATGGCTGCCTGGATATCAAACCATAGCCTGGCCTTGATCTCAGTAGCTGAATTCAGGGACTACGCTCCATTCTCAAGTCCTGAGTTTTCTGCAGACATTATGGCTGACTGTGGAAGTTACAATTGACTGCAGATGTTGCAGCTGACCACGAAACTCCCTGACAGTAAAGATACTTTGACCTGCTCAGAGCTGGCTTGTTAAATGCAGAAAAACACTCTTGTCCTGAACCCCTCTCTGAGCAGGAAGGAGAACAATCACACTGTACCCCATGTTAAAAGTCCTTCTAGGCTGACACTTTCTGAAACCCACTCTGAGTGGGAAGGAAACACCCCCACCCCGTCCTGCTGTAAGTCCCAATGCACAGCCTGGATTCAGCCCCACTCAGAGCAGGGAATTTACATACTGGAAAGCCCTACTGGGCTTAAATCCACTCCAAGTGGGAATATTAAATTTAAAAAGCCCATCTTGGGCTGAGACACCCTGCTGAGACCTACCTCCCTCTCTGAATCCCTTCCCCCCTACATTGTGACACTGGGGTGTCCAATACTCAGTATCACCCTTGGCCGCTCTTTTTTCTTCTTCAAATGTATACCTGAAAAGCAGAAAAATGTCCACTGAGTTTTTTTGCAGAAAAAACCTGCCCTACCCTCCCATCCACCCCACCCCAATCCCCACTCAGCACTCCACACACCTGTTACTCACCTAAAATAAGTCCAGCACCAATTATTCACTTTGTGAGGAATACATGTCCTTGTTCTTCAATGTTAATCAGGAACTGAAGAAACAAAGTATATCTGAAAAGCAGAAAACTGTCCATCTATGGGTTTTTTTGGCCAGAACCTGCTCTGCTCCACCCTCACCCACACCACATTGACCTTCACTCAGCATCCACCACCCCACATCACCCTAAGTACCCCTTACTCACCTAAAATAAGTCAAAACATTGACTATCCACTCTGCAAGGAATGCATGTGCTTTTTCTTCAACACTGACTGGGAACTGAAGAAACTGGGTAATGGTGGTTAATGCATTTTCAATACGTTTTGAACTTTTAATCATAACTTTGTGATTGTGTTTTTTTTTTTATATTTTTTCACCAAAATGTGAACATGGCCTTTTTGGATCACACCTCATGAACAAGGTTGGTGAAATGCTTCAAATCCACCCCAAAGGGGTGATTTTGCAGTCACTCCATGAAATCACCTGTTTGACAGGATTTGAAAAATTTAGCCTTTTGGGTTCATGAAGTGGGTCATAAAAAGTCTATGTTGAAAATGTGAGGGTCAAAATCTTAGAAAACAACAAAGTTGTAAAGGTACACTGAAATGTTTTAATGTTCACTTATAACTGTAGTTATTTTCAATATTTTGACCCCAAATATTGTTAAATATTCAAGTTTTGAACAATTAATTATGAATTGTGTTGTTATATGAAATTTGAATGTCTTTTATTGTTCTGCTATGTTTTTTGATATGTATCTTCATTTGATTGTGATTGTAAATGATAGTTTGCTCTCAATTTGCCTTCAAATAAATGAAATGTATGAATGAAATTTTCAACATAGCCATTTTTCACTCCACCTCATGAACATGACAGGTGTTGGTTTTTAAATGCTGTCTAAAATTTGTTAATGTACTTGTGGATCAAAATGATGTTTCAGACAGTATTTTATAAATGGCACCTGTCATGTTCAGAATAGGGGGTCACAAAAAGATTATTTTGAAAATTTGGGGTCAAAATGAAAAAAAAATAAGGTGGGAAGAAACATTGTGTGCAGGGCTGGACAGTGGCCCAGTGGATAGTGTGTTGTGTTCCTGTGCTAGCGACTCGAGTTCAGGGCCGAGCCTGGGGAGCCAACCAAGCAGCGCTAAGATGGGTGCCAGCACTGTTGTATTTAATCACTCTGAGCCAGGGAAGGTATTGCTCAGTGTTCTGTTGCACAGTTGACCAGGGAGTCTTCCCTCACAAGGGGAAGATGAGCCCATCATGGCCTGACAAGGCCACGCACTGTGTTAGAAGTGGGTTGGCCTGAAAAATGGAGCTTGAAATATCTCCGCTATTCTGTTTACTTCATTGCAGATTGTATATATAAGGGATATGCAATGGGGGACTGTTTGACCTCAGGTAACCTCAGGAGTGGTGTAAACCATGAGTGAGATATCCAAGGGCAAGCTGCCCTCATATAGACAGATTGTGTTTCAGACAATATAGCGTATCAAACAGTCCTCCTCTGCATATTTCATTTATGCAGTAAGTTAGGCTTATGTGTGATGGATTGTTTTTTTTTTTTCTTTTTTTTAAATATCTTAAGGTTTGTGTTTTTTTGCTGTTGTGAAACTGCATGTCTGCACGTTGAACCCTCCCAGTTGTCAAGGCAGTTGTTAAAAATGCAAAATCTGGATGCCAGACCTACATGGAGACATCACTGTTGATTGGTGCAGTGAGCAGCTGTTTGAACATTTTTAAAAGAAAATTGCAGCACCTGTTAGAGAGAGGCTATGGATAAAGCTGGAGTCAGGCTGTAGTTATTTTTTTGTTTGTTTTTTTACTGTGACATGTAGAGCTTTTTCTGTAGCTAGAGAATACATTTCTCCTTTTGTCTGTGCTTCAGTCAGCTGTTTGTTGAATTGGTGGCAGCTGCCATGGTTGTGAGTGAGGGTGTCTTGGGGACTGAATTACGAGAGGCAATCTAGGAGATGTCACACTCATGAAAAAAAATTATTTTTTTTTTTACAAGATTGGAGTTACTTGTGGAGAACTGCTTTATAAAGGTGGTGGTTTGTAGGGAGAATACAAAATGAAGTTTAGGAAGAAGTTGTGTGTGAAGTAGCTGAACAGAGCAGGAAGTAGTGCCGGCAGGTGAGCACACAGGGAGTAGGGCCAGCATCTTTCTGTTTTTGTCCTTCAGCAGGGCTTCCAGGATGCTGACCAAAGTAAAAAACATAGAAACCAAGCTGATCATCTGCCTAGGCTCCCAGCAGCCCTCTGGTTTAAATGATAGACTTACTTTTTACCAACATTTTTCAGCCACCTTATGGTTTACTACCATAGTCTGTCTTTTTTTACTCCCCCCCAACCCCCATCATATCTTTGCTTACACGTGTGCATGGTACATTTGCATGTGCGGGTATGGTGGGTATGCCTGCGTACACTTCCATCCAGTTTGTGTGTGTGTATATGTGAGTGTCATCACATTTATTTCCATGGAAACACACTGTGATGTCACAATAGAACATTGTAATTTCAAGTAGGGAATTAGCTATCAAGATAAATAAACTCTAAGGGATACAGATATTATTTTTGTGGAATTATTTCAGCAATAAATCATAGAGAGGAGAAAATTATAGAAATCTATAGAATATATATAAAATAACAGCTGAACTGTGTCTAAATATTGTGTTTTTTTAAGTGTTCCCAAATGTGTCAGTTGCTCTTTAAGCCTAGTATTGTTTCTCAAAATCATTAGTTTTGTTTTTGTGGTATTTAAGCAAAATTTGGATTCTTTAAAAAATACCCAGAGCTCATCAGAACTCCTCTGCAAATTGTTCTGAATAACTGCAGGTGATTTACTGGAAGTGTAGGCTACAATGTCATCTGCATATACAGTAGGTGATAATTTGCATCACTGACACTGTCACCCAGACCCCTCAGGTAAATCAAGACTAAGATGGACCCCATTACAGAACCTGGTGGCACTCCCATGGCAACAGGAAGAGTCCTGATTCTAACGTATTAGTAACAGTTGTCTGACTTCTAAGAGTTAAATATGTCCTGGCCTAAACCAATTAACATCCACACCAAGTCCCACATGGTAAAATGGAGTGGTCTACTGTGTTGAAGGCCTTGAAGAGGGCAACAAAATTGGCTCCAGTAATCTGCTTGGAATCCATAGCTAGTCTGATGTCCTCAAAGACCCTCAAAGTGGCAGACACAGTGCTGTGTTTCTTCTGGAATCCAGACTGATATTTTTCCAGCAACCCAGAATCTTCAAGATGACAATCTAGTTGTTTTACAATGAGCTTTTCAAGAATGTTTGAGGTAATGAAAAGAAGAAAAATGGGATGATAATTTGCCATTTTGCTCAGATCTCCACCTCTAAAAATAGGGATGACCAGCACAATTTTTGAATCACTAGGCAGTTCCCCAACAACAGAGACATATTAAAAATGTTAGCTAGGTGGTTCAGTGATTTGGAAAGCAGACATCTTAAGTAAAAGAGGAGACAAACCATCTTGACCCCTACTTTTTCTAGATTTTAAGTTCAAATGAAATTCCAGAAGCCCAACCATCCCAGTCTCTCTAAACTGCAAAGGCCTACAACCTGCATGTTAAAATTCTGAAAACTCAGTTCTGTGTCATTATCCATGTTATAAAAGAAAATTGCTAAACTCTGCAAATAATTTGTTAATGGAGTCTACCAACTCACTATCTTGTACCACAGGTCCATCTGTATTCTGAATGTTTATGGTAGAAGTGTTTATTACCTGGCCATGCAAATTTTCTATGGTCATCCAAAACTTCCAAGACTTCTTTTTGTCCCTTTTGAATTTAGACAATGTAGAAGAGTACCATGGGGCTGAGAAGCTTTTAACCTTTCAACTTTTAAATGGAAGGGGCTTATCTAGCTCTTTAAATAGTTCTGTGTTAAAATAGACCCACCCAACTGAATCTCATGAATTAATTATAAGCTTTCCCAGTTTATTTTCTCAAGATCGGAAGTAGATGAAAAATAATCAAAATGTTTCAAAGAATTACATGTCACAAATTTTGGAGGCAAGTAACTTTATCTCTTCCACAAATACAGTATATCCTGTTATGGCCACTGTGTGAAACTGTTAGCACCCCCCCCCCCGACTCCATGTAATTATGGGGAGTTCCTAAACATTAAGTCTAACAGAGTGGAAACTTTTGGGTTTGTAATACTAATATGTGTGGAGTCAACAATCAGTTGATCAAGACCTAACTGAAGCATAAAACTTCTTGCATCTTCAGATGTATTGATGTTCAACCAGTCCATATTATACTACTAAAAATTCCAACTGCAAGTAATTCATGAGAATCTAAATATGGCAAAAAGACATTTGCAAAGTCAAGAAAGTCAGGCAGTCTAAATTTAGGGGACTTGTATCCTCTCCAATAGAATAGGCCTCTCTGACTGAAGAGTAATCTCAAGTGCACGATACTTGCAAGGGTTCTTAGTAAATACTAACTGGATCTGCCTAGGAGAGAATTTGTACTAAGAATAAACCAACACACCACCCCCTCTTCTTACTCCTGTCAGACCTAGACATGTTACATCCTTGTATCGCAAAAATGGAATCCTTTATGGTACTGTTTAACTAGGTCTCGCTAAGCAGAAAAAACTCTGGGTTACATTCAAGAACAAAATTCCTAAGCAACTCTACCTTTGGCAACAGACTTCTAACATTAGGGTGTATAAACAATAGACCTTTGTGGGCTTTAACATCACCTATTTCAGGGGCTGGATTTGGGCTGACTTCCCCAATTTTTAGTAAGTTAAAAACAATAGGTGCTTGAATCGCCCATCAAAAGCTTTTATAGTCTTTGTTGTGGTCTAGGGCAAAGTACTTCTGAAGTGCATTACCTGACTCTCAGCCCGCTACCTGAGATAAGGCACACCTGTGAAACAAGGAGGGAAAGCACAGCAATAATAATACTAAGCCTCTGAAAAAAAAAAAGTAGTTAGAAATGGGAATGCCAGCTCTAACCAGTACAGGTAAAGAAGTAGTACCCCATTTGATTTAACATACTCTGGGTTCTGTACAAAAACGTGAACTGACCCACCCTCCAATCCTCCCCAGTTTAATGACCCTAATACCAATTTAAGATAGGCTAGGATTATCAGAGGGAAAAAATCCAATGTGAGCACTTAATAAAGCGACAATTTTATTGGAGTCCGTGGTCCATGGTGGTATGTGCACCTTTTGCTTTGTTTTCTTGCTTTTACAGTTTTTTGTAAGAGTAGCACTTTTGTATGGTGTCAGGTATGTGTGGATATTTTTGGTCTTAAAAGGAAGAGATACACTGCAGGAAAGCAACATATTTGTGGTACTGTTTTCTCTCTTAAAATAATGTTTACTATTCTTGTTATATGGGAGAACATTTTGCTCCCCTAATGTGTCTCATGGGTTGTGTAGTTCTCTAGGTATTTGGCCAAGGTACAGCACTGGTTGTGGTTGTAAGGGCAGGTACTTTCTCCTTCTCCTTGCTATAACAAAGGTAAGTCTAGAGCTGCTTCCAAGAGGTGGGGTTAAAAAACAAATGTGAGGAGGCAAACAAGCCTAACTTTAGGCCAACTACATCCATAAGTCACTATTGCATCTTTCTGCTGCCTAATACTGTATATCCTTTCTAGTGTCTTGATATAGTCTGTTTCTGAAAATGTTATTATGCTCTGTTTAAACTTCTTTTTACAAAATTCAGCTTGTGAATATACTGCTTGTACTGTATCTTGTGCTTTCAGGATTTAAATATTAATCATGACATTTTCAGAAAACAGTGAAAGACAGAAGTGACTTGGTATCTAAATCATAGATTGTTTTAAAGAGGCATACCCTACGTGTCCAACATTATGTCAACTTCTTCAGATGTTCTTCCTCCAGTAATTAAGTCTACAGGTAGCACTGGGCAGATACATTCAAACAGCCCTGTTTCCTGAGGAGAGGCAGTAAAAGGGATGCAGTAGAAAGCCAAGACTAAACTTAATTGTACATCCCTCTAGCAAGAGGATAGCAGTATTAAAATGTGGAAGATCTCAAAGCAAAGGAATGGTCAGCCCCTACTCTAACATAACAAGTCCAGCTGTTTCTATTGTATCTTGAAGAACAAAAACCTAGCATAACATGGAAATAATATAGATTAACAGTAATTTAACATCTATACTCTATACTCTCTTTCCTGTTCTCTGTTTAACCATTTTAGTGCAGGTGTTCAGAGTAAAAAAAAAAAAAAAAAGAAGGAAAGGGCTATCAGTACATCACATGCGCACATAAAGCCATGATAATGGCATGCCACAAAGCTTTCCTTGACAGTCAGAAGATGACAGTTGTGCTGCACTTTTTCCAGATCACTGATCTGCGACCTGTTAGTTCCTGCATACTAATTCAGTACTGAAGTATGGCAAAGAAGAACAAAGCCCACTCACAGGAAAGAGTTCCTTCCCTTGGGATTTTATAATTCAAGCTGTCATCTCAGTACACGCTAAAACTGTTTATACTTGTCTTTTCCCACCATGAGGAATATAATGAAGGAGATATGCAAAAGATTGATTTGAGTACATAAATAGATTCAGATATTTTAATACACTGTATGTATTAGTTTATAAGGCAATTTACTGGGTATATTGTGGGCTAAATAGGGAAAGAAACAGATTGTGAAGTAATATAGAATACTCTTGGGCCGTATGCCAAGATGTTTTTTTCCTCATGATCTATTTATTGCCATGTATGCACCTTTTAAAACCATATTCAGTCATTATATTACACTATAATATATAAGTAATTTTTAATGAGTTGTTGAAAAGTTTAACAACTACCTAAGTTGGACCGCTATCATGGCTCTGTTTCCTGGGCTCAGGAGTGGACTTGGGATGCCATGTCAGGAGGCAGACTAGGCTGAGGCAGCTACTGTGAAGCAGTACAACTCAGTCAGTGAGGGCTTGGGGTGGGTTCTAGGGGCCCCAAAGCCCCCTGCAGGCAGTCCATGGAGCCTGCTTTTTCTGCAGGGGCACACAGTGCATGTTTCAGTATAAATCAATTCAGTCAGTTACTTTAAGAGGCAGTAGAACATATAGACATAATGAAGTTGGTTGGCAAAAGGCAAATAATCTGCTTTTTTTTGTTTAAAGGAAAATAGGCTTCATATTTCTTGCATTTCAATTGGATAATGATGTTATAATTTAATAATAATTTGGTTTAATGGGGGATGCAAGGTGATGAATGAATACTGAATCGATAAACTCTGAACCCTCAGGCTAAAGTATTTATCGGCTCACAGCCCTTTCATCACTATGTTTACTCCCTACTGAACCTGCTCATTGCTGTTAGACTCCATTGTGCAATAGAAAATGGGCTGTTTTTTAAATGTTTGACATTTGTGAATCCATTGTGGAATATATACTTTCTTCAGGTTAACAGATTGTCAGACATTAAGAAAACAGTATAATTAAAGATTATTGAAATGTTAATTATTGACTAATGAAAGGCAAATAATTCTGAAAATTTGAATTGGAATTATATAATGACGTATATAGTAAATATTTTAAGCTAGCGCATTGTTTGATGATTCTAAAAATCCTTGTCAGAGAAAGGCTTATACTGCTCTTAGGTATCAAACTTCTAAATCGTTAGCTACTGTAATCTGGACCGAATAAATCACAAGGGATTTAAGGTGTTGCCCTTGTGTCGCAAATGAAATGGAAAATCCAAACTCTTTTTATTATCACTTGAGGAAATGACTACAGGCAAAAAATATTCAGGATACACTCCCAAACTTTAAGAACCCCTTCTGATGGCATTAAGTTAGTGGTCAATACTGTGGCTTAGCTCATGATACAGTACTGTAGTGTAAGGAAAGTGAGTCAAGCATGATAAAAATCTAATTTTGCTAACTATCTGATTTATTTTTATATATCCTCCAAACCCTCTAAACTCCTTTATATTTACTGAGCAAGTACACAGTTTGTGAACAATTTACACAGCTGAAAAGTGATTTTATCTTGTTTTTATGTTGACTTAAAGTGCAATGTTTAGCCATTGTATGTCATATTGTTACATAGTGTATGGTTAGAGTCTGTTGTGTATGGAAATCCAAACACTCAAAAACACAGTTGTACCACAGTAGTGACATTGCTTCTATGAACCAACTACAGAAGGTTACTGTACCATAGTGTTGATGGTATTACTATGGAACAATGACTTTAAATGCTCATGCTAATGTTCCTTCATTTTTTATGCTCTGTAAGCAACCTGGCTACAAACCTGGCAGTTTTTCCGTCATTGTTTCCATTTTGAGGTTATTTAGAAAACCCACACCACACCCATCTTTCAAATACCTAAAAATTGTTACCCAACTGCTCTCCGACTGTAGTGCAAATAAACAATGTTTTTATATATGTTATGTTTTGAAGAAGAAGAATTATTGCTAGCTGCATTCTTTGCTGTTTCCTATCTGAATGAATATTGCCATACTGGAAACATGCATTAAAACTGAAAATGGAGCAGAAAGGAGCCTCCAAAGATCATTCTTCTTCAAAAGTGTACCTACAAACTGGGTCTGTGATGGTGTTTCCCAAATACAGTTTTAAATCCCTTACATGATTCCAGTCAATCAGTATGCAAAGCTAATGCGAGGTTAGGCATATTATTACGGCACAGGAAACACCTAACCCCAGAAGCACTGTCACTGGCCGTCCAAAGCTCCATCGTCAGCATCATAGACTATGGTCTTATCATATATGGGTCTGCAACTACCACTGCTCTCAAATGTATCGTGACCTTCCTGAATAAGGCCTGTTGTCTCATCACTGGCTCACATCACCGTACCCATACATGTGACCTTTATTCCCAATCTGGATGGCTTCAACTAGACAAATGCATAAAATACCAAACCTGCATCACAGCCAAGAAAATTATAATGGGGCTTGCCCCACCTGGTGTCTGTGCCCTCCTTAAGCCTAGACATAGAAACGTCACTACAAGGAGATCTAATTCCCATCTACTAGATCTCCCATGATGTTGCACAACCCAAGGACAAAGATCATTCACCTATCGGGCATCCAACTGGCTCAATTCTCTTGGCAGTGACATAGCGACCGCTCCAACACTCAGCCTCTTCAAGTTCAAGCTGCGCCTCTCACTGCTTGTATCCTGTGATTGCCCATCTTAACATTTCCACTGTTCCAGCTGCACATGCCCTAGCACCCAGCACTTACAATCAGTCTTTGCACCCCTAGCACCTTACCTGTCATATTCCTTCGACAAGGCCCCCTGGCTGCACTGTCTCCCGCCCTCGCCCACCTCCCTCTTGTATCTTCACTCCTACCTCTGCCTCCATCCACCCCGTACTCCCCCTTACCCCTGCACCTCCTACCCCCCTTGATCTCCTACCCTCACTTCCCCCCTTCCCTTGTCTTGCTCATAGCTCATGTCTTTGTACTGGTTATTACATGTCTGTAAGTCAATGACTACCTGTTTGTAACTAAAAATGATGACTGTTGCACACGCTGACGTGGAACCTTTGTAAAAGAGCCTCGGCTCAAAGGTATTGTAATCCTAGATGAAATAAATAAATAAATAAAATAAATAAAGCCACTGTATCTCTTATCCACCAGGTAGTGTCACTTGTGCAGGAGGCTTAAAGTGGTGTACTTCACTTAAGAGTTGGGGAAGAACAGCTCAAAAATATTTGAAATGTAAAAAAATAAAAGACTCAGCTTACTATAAATTACAAAAGACTCAGCTTACTATAAATTACAAAAGACTCAGCTTACTATAAATTACTCAAGTTTAACTCAAATCAAATCAAATCAAATCAATCTTTATTTATTTAAGCCGCCTTTCTAAAACCAAGGCGCCTGTACAATACATGATAAAACAATAAATAATTAAAACAATATTAAAATTAAACTTGACAGCACCATTCAAAACGCATTGTATGCTAGGCTAAAAAGATATGTTTTTAAAGCCTTCTTGAAGCTTTGGACAGTCGGGCAATCTCGCACCTGACAAGGTAGAAAATTCCACAGGGTTGGGGCCATAAAACTAAAAGATCTGGCCCCTGAAGTTTTTAAACGAACCCTGGGAATCTCTAGCAATACCTCATCAGTGGATCGGAGCGAGCAGGAGGGACAGCAGGGACAAAGGAGATCTTTCAGGTAGCCAGTTCCCTGATCGTGTAGGGCCTTATAGGTCAGCAAACCAACCTTGAAGGTAATTCGCCAGCAAATTGGCAGCCAGTGCAGTCCGTGGAGCACAGGCGTTATATGACTGGACCTAGAAGAACCAGTCAATAGCCTGGCTGCCGCATTCTGCACTAGCTGCAAGCGGTGAATCTCAACCCCCAGTAGCCCAAGATAAAGGGCATTGCAGTAGTCAAGGCGTGAGGTAACGAAAGCGCGGACCAAAGTAGGAAGATCGTCTGGAGGGACCAGGTGCTTCACCCGGGCGATGTTCCTCAGGTGGAAAAAAGAGGTTTTGACAACTGCTGACACCTGAGATTTAAATGTCAAACAGTCATCAAACACAACGCCCAGGTCCCGCACCCGGTCTGAGGTAGTTAGCTGGACACCCCCAAGCCATAAACCCGTGGGTGATCCCACCAACAAACCCACCTCCCGGAGACCCTGGTCCACAACCAACGCCTCAGTTTTTTCTGGGTTCAACTGCAGCCAACTCACATTCATCCAGTCCTGGATTTCGGCAAGACAGTTTTTAAAGACCGAAAAGGCAGCATCTTGGCTGGGCACAAAGGACATGTACAGCTGAATATCATCTGCATAGCAGTGAAAACTCAGACTGTACCGCCTAATAATCGCTCCTAATGGCAGCATGTACACCGCAAACAACATGGGTGCCAAAATGGAGCCCTGCGGTACCCCACAGGATAGGGGGAATGATGCCGAGGAAAAAATCCCAGACACCACCCTCTGAGTCCTACCCTCAAGGAAAGATCGTAACCAACTGAGGACTGTACCAGACAGCCCACAGATAAACCACAAGCATTCCAATAGCACACCATGGTCCACAGTGCCAAATGCTGGAGAGAGATCAAGAAGGACCAAGATGGAATGAGTCCTTTGATCTCTCGCTATTAGGAGGTCATTTAGTACCTGGACAAGAGCTGTCTCAGTACTATGCCTTTTCCTAAATCCGGACTGGAGAGAATCATAGACATTGTGGCTGGTCAAATGATCATCCAGCTGCAACGTGACCAGCTTCTCAATAACTTTACCCACAAAGGGTAAGTTAGAGACAGGCCTGTAATTTGCCAGACAATCTGGGTCCAAGGAGGACTTCTTAAGAAGGGGCTGAACCACAGCCTCCTTTAGAGGATTTGGAAAAATCCCCCTCTCCAAGGACCTCCAGACTACCTCAGCGAGGACAGAACCAATTTTATCCACACAGCCCACTAATTAATGTGTGGGGCCTGGATGCAAACCACAGTTGGTTGGATACAATGATTGGATGATCATCACAATGTCATTGATTGTGGGAAGGCTGAAGTCAGACCACACAAACTGGGTGTCCGACATCTCCTGCTGACCATCACAACCCCCATTAGAAAGGGTCAAACGGATATCAGACCTGATTGTGGCAACCTTATCTGAAAAGAATAGAGCAAACTCCTCACACCATTCTTGAGAAAAGACTCTTCTGGGCTCAAGACAGATTGGATTGCACAATCTGTCCACAGTCCAGAAGAGCTGAGCTGGTCTATTCTGTGCAGCAGCAATCTCTCTGGACAGGAATTCTGCCTTCTTATGAGAGATTGCAGATTGATAGACCACGTAGTGGTCCATCAAACTAAGTTTGTCACAATCCAGGCCTGACCTCTGCCAGCTCCTCTCTAACCTTCGTCCGACTCTCCTCAACTCCCTCAGAGTCTCATCAAACCAAGGAGACCTGGGGCGAAGAGTGAGGGGATGAACACGAACAGGAGCAATGGAATCCAGGGCCCCTGCCACTGCCTTGTTATAGACAAGTACCAGGTCCCCTGGATCCATGCAATCTCTCGGTAAGCCTGATAGGTCCAGCACCGCCATCAGGTCATCTGGGGAAACACCCCTTAAAGGGCGATACCGGACCATCTCCATAGGAGCTGGCCTACTAGGGGTGGCCTCAAAGCTGAACCCAATGGAGTGATGATCAGATCATCCGACTGGTTCCACCACCAAATCAGATATCTCCATCCCCAGAAGGAACACCAAATCCAATGAATGTCCACCAATATGGGTCAAGGAGGAAACAACCTGTGTGAAGCCCAGTGAAGTCATTAACTGGAGGAAGTCTTGATCAAACTGTGAGAGTTCATCGTCGACCCAGGCATTGAAGTCCCCCAGAACCAACCATCTGCGGGATCCCAATGTCAGGTCGACAATGAAGTCTGCGACTTCCCACAGGAAAGCATTCCCATCACCTGGTGGATGGTAAACGAGAAGTATCCTGCAACCCACACCCTCACCCATGATACATTCAAAGGAGTTGGTAGTTCCAACTGGTACCTCCACTAGGCCCAGTTCTGATCTAAAACAGATAGCAACACCCCCACCCCTACGATCTATCCTCGGGCAGTGTATCACTGAGTATCCAGCTGGAATTGCTGCTGCCAAAACTGGGCCAGCATTCTCATCCAGCCAGGTCACAGTGATGCACGCCAGGTCAGATGTCCCAACAAAATCAGCTATAATAGTGGTCTTGTTTTTAATAGATCTGGCATTGCACAACACCACCCGAGTAGGATGAGCATCCGAGGATGACCGTGCTACCTGCTGACTACAAGCAGAACCCCTGGGTATGGGAACCAGACAGGGAGGACCCCTTTCCTGGACCCATTTTGCCCCAGGGCGTATCCTTGTCCCCACTATCCCTATCTGCCCACTCCTTTCCATTCCCTCTCCAGACCCAGCCCTCGTCCTCCTCCTTTTTCCAATAATCCCCAAAGCCCTACACCATCTGTACACTTCTGGTGATAGGGGAGGACAGGAAAAGGGACGGAGATCTCTGAGCCTGGAGGGGGAATAATACCCGACTGTCCTTGTGCCGTCCCAACACATATTTAGCACCCTAAGTAAATAACAACAAATGAACAGTCCCAAAATACAAAATTAACCCACTCCACAAAACTAAATAAATACAAAACCCTATATTATAATTTAATAACTAAATGAAAATCTGGATTAAAACACAGAATAGATCTCAAAATGTTGATTTAAGGGCTCTCACCCCCCCCCAAATCCAAACATAAAATACAACAAAATACAACAAATAAATAATTAATTCCCCCTTCCCACCCAGTCTTCTCACCACTGGGGAAGAGAGGTAAAAAATAATATACACTAAAACAAATAATTCCCTTCCCATCCAGTCCTCTCACCACTGGGGAAGAGAGGGCAGCACTCTGAATGCCAAACAACAATAATAACATAAACTATAAATCTAATGAACAAAATAAATAAAATAAGTGGACACAGAGTCCTCTCACCACCCGGTCGTCCAAATAATGAAAATTAGTAAACCAGTTTCTTCAGTCCAAATCCAAAATAAAATAAAGTCCAAGTCAGGAACCACCGAAAAACCTGGGCTGTCCTTATAGAAAAAATCCTTCTCGCTATCAACACCGAAATAATGAATGGACCTCCACTGCAGTACAGCAAGATAATTCCAAATCTTCACACCTAATCAGGGTTATTCAACTGCCAGAAGTTTGATCAGGAACAAAGTGGGAAAGCAATCAAAAAGACAAATAATTAGCCAGTTCAAAAGGAAAAAATGACCTTGATGCAGATTTTACTGGCCCAGCACAGCCTAGAGATAGGCTCCTAGAAGTGAGACACCCCACTTAACCCACCAGAGTCACCCAGATAAACTAGGTGGCCACAGTGTAGTACAGAAGTAGTTTTTTCACCAGCCCTCCAGCTAGTGCCCTCTATCCCCACGGGGAGTCCCCAAACCAGGTGCCCACCATTACAGACTGCCAGACCAGTCTACAGACTGCCATTCTCACTGGCAATTCTGTAAGCTTTCACAATCCACGTTATTGTACATCGCTCCCACAATTCCAGAAATTCCTCCTCAGGACAGTTTTAGAAACAGTGGCACAGGTGACAATTCACTGAAAAAGATAATTCCCAAAACACCACTTCAGTACTGCCGGCAAGGAACTGGCACCGAGGGTGAACAGCTGACTAACCCCATAGCTCAGGCCCATACAGCCTCAGGGGAATCCAGAATGCGAGAGTCAACAACCGTCCTCCAAACTCGGAACCCGGCAGTCAGTCCCCGACCAGGAATTGGTGCCGAGGATGAACAGCTGACTGGCCCTGTAGCTCAGGTCCATACAGTCCCAGGGGAGTCCAGAATCTGAAAGTCGACGACCATCCTCTAAACTCAGAACCCGGCAGTCAGTCCCACAATTGCCCAGAATCAAACCAGTAGCATGGCAGCAGTTCGTAAACAGTTCATGAAAGAAAACCGAAATGTAGCCTCTCACCGTACCACCCCCAGCAAAGATCCACTCCAGCAGGTCACCATCCAAACATGATGGTTGTCAAAACAAACGGCCGTTGCAACAAATCTAAAATAAATTATATAGATGTCTGATCACATAACAGACGATAAAACAATAAAATGTTAAACGATAAAAACAATGAATGAATAAACAGTATAAATGACAAAAAACTCAGAGCAGCTAAACTAATGAAATGGATGGCTAGCCCAGCATGGCCACCATCTTGAATCTGATCAAGTGATTGATAGTAGGATTACAGGGCCTCCAAGGGGTGTCTCTCATGATATAAGAGGCTCCTCGTGTCCGGTTTGGCCAGACAGAACAGCTTAGCTTAACATACTTTAGCTTATCTTAGCTTTGTAGTCTCTCATCCAAGCTTCATACTCAGAGTCTCTTATACTATAAGAGGCACTCCTTGAGGACCTATTAATTTACTGTATATTAAAAAAGAAACAGCAATATTAGGTCAGACAAAGTAATGACAACATCAGGACACAGAAAAAAGTAAAATAAATCATATACTATATGAAAAAAAATATTGGCAACTGTGCTTAACGTGGCATGTGTTTCCATCTTGGAATTGAAATGACACCTAAGACCTTTCAAGATTCACTTTTGAAACTACGAACATACGAAATTGCTGGCAGAAAAAGGCCCATGGGTCTATCAAGTCTGCCCAGTTGTGCAGCACTTGAGGTCCACATAATGTCATCTCACCCACTTGATGGAAACACAGTCTTGTTATGTTTGGTTGCCTACAAATTATTCAGTGTCTGTCTTCTTTTTGTTTTTTTTTTGTTTGTTTTTTGCAATTTGTAAAGACCACAGTTGAACAATAAACTATTGATGAATGATTGGGTAATGATAATGATGCATTAGTATGCAAAGGATGGTATACAAATAAGAAACATATTAAACATCAAAGCCAAAATGTGTCTGAACCAGGGTACTCTTGTAGCTGAGCTCAACAGCCAGAACTATGCAGATCACTGTTACTAAAATACAGATACAATGTAGAAAGGAAGTGAAAAAAGGAAGATCGTATATGAAGTATTATATGAAGGCTGGTGTTTTAAATGAGTGATCATAATGAGGGATTTTTTGGGAGGGGGCAGGGGGATAGTGCACTGAACAGATAATCATGTCAGTGTATCATACTATAGTGTGTATAATTAAATATGATTGTAATTAGTCCCATTGACCTTTTAGATTAAACATACATATGGCCAAAAAGAAATGAACTACTCAAACTTCAGTTGTAGAACATCAGACCAAAACTTGGTTTACAGTAGTACCATGTCCTCAGACTACTAAAACAATTGCACTGAGAACTGTACTACCATTTAGTTGCCAGCACTTTAAAATTTCATAATGCGTGGGCCTACCCTTCCCTATTTCCAGGGACCCTGGTTTTCCATTTTTACCGGTAACACCGGTAACAATCATGGAATCCTGCTTGGTTTGCGGATTTTGAATTCTTGTACCGGTGCCTCACGGAAATTGCATGTCACTGCACAGAATCTCTAAGATTTCAGGATCTTTTTAAATTTTTTTTATTTTCTCTATGTCCCCTTCTTCAAGCATCAGTCTCCACTTTTCAGAGATCCCTAGGCTGGGTATCCCCTAGCTTCATCCTCAGGTAATGCTCAGGAGCTCCTGTGGGCCTGCCCCTATCCAGCCTGGGTTGTACCCCTCCCCAGATGGGAAGGGAGGGGACCCCAGGTCACCCCCTCCACACTGACTTAGCATGTGTCGGGTAGCTCAGTGGGTCCCTCATGGAGCCTGGTTATGAAGTCTGGGGCACCTGGGTCCCTTCTGCCAGTGGCCTATGTGGAGTGATTGTTCCTAGTTTTCTGGTCTCTGTCCCTGAGGGCACCAGCACTAGAGATCAAAGGAGGTAGGTCACAGAGACATGCCATTGCTCCAGATCCTGGCTAGTGTCCTCCCCTCCTGATCACTCTGCAGCACCTTTGCACCACCACCCATGGTCACACAGGTGGTGGTAAAGAAGCAGGACCTGCAGTCCACCCTCCCTGGAGGAGGAGAACAGTCCCCAGGTGCTCAATCCTACTCCCCTGGCCAGACCTCCAGCAACCCGAGTTTGCTTCTGACCCTGGGTCGCTGGCATTGCAAGGCAAGCAACAGTGCTACCGCAGCACCAGCAGGCTGACCCAGATTTCAGCATCTTAAAATGAATGCTGCTGTGCTTTGCATTCTTTCTGCTTTGCTGCATATAGAGTCAGTAAGGAAATGACCTGCACTGCTTTGTAGTAATCAGCCATTCAGTTTAACCACCCATGCCTAGTGGTTAGAGTAACAAATGGTGATTGAACTGGGTACATCCAGCAGACTTTGGTTTGGTCCCACAACCTCCACTTGCATACTGAGCGACTCCAAGCAAGTCACTTAACCTCCCCAGTGCTTTTAGGTCACTCCTTAAAACAGACAGTTCTGCCTAGTGGGCCTTACCTGCTTTACAAAGAATATAGAAAAAAATACCAATATATGTTTACTACATCATAGACTAGTAGTCAGGGTACCATGTAATTTACCCGAGTTTTACTTGGGCTGCAATGATTTTGTGTAGGTAAAGATAAATGTTCAGATACATTTTATGTGTTTTATAAGCTTGTTTTTAGGTTTTAGTCAGGTGTTTATTGTATTCTTTGCATATAAGCATCTAGGTTGTAGATTGCTAAATGCATGATCACTGTTACCAACTAACTTATTCAAGTTTATAATCAGTAGGGCCATCCAAAATCATCAGTTTGTTTGAATGAAAACTAGTCTGAATGAAAGTACGTTGATGAAGAAGAAACTGCCTTACTACTTATGAAAAGACTTTGTAGTTAACACCCCGTTTAGGTGAATTGGATCATTTACACCTTTTCCCCCACCTGCTGTTTCAGTCTCTGTGACAACAAAAAGTTTTCTGATAGTCTGTTTCAACAAAAAGCAAATGTTAAGTATTTAAGAGTACTTATGTTTGGCCAGTGGATTTTGAAAGCACAGTCAATGACATACAGAAGGTAAGACCCCAGGGGCTGTATGATGCTGGTGGGCAGAGTAGCGTTCAATTCACATCTGAACAAAGACATGAAAACTGGGAGACACCCTTTTCATGGACACCAAGTAAAAAAAAAAGCATCCATATGTCTGGGAGATGCATGAATCCATTTGAAGGTCCTCCACTAATCACTTGTGCATTTTTAAGGTGAAGACACTTTATTTCAAAGAAGCAAATTTTTTTTTTGCTCCTTCTACCCACTGGCCATCCACTCCTTCAGGCCTGCCAAGGCTCCCTACCACCTGCTGAGTCCCAACCACCATCCACTGACCCTTACTGCTGTGCTACTAGGTAACCCAAAGTAACCCTTCATTGAGTGGGCCCCTACCCCTGTGGGAGGCTACCAGGGGAAGAAAATTGCCCCAAAGAGCTTCCTGTGTATCCTGGACATGGCAGGGGTCAGACCAGACACATGTCTGGGGCTTCTGGCTTATGGAGAGACCAACAGCCATCCTTCGGTTGGTCAGCGGGTGTTTTCCAATTTTCTTGGGAGCGTGACAGGCCACATGATGTCAAGGCACAAGCCGACGTCCGTCATGCTCCCTCTTGCAGTGAGGGCTGACATGTGCCTCTGGCCTCCACCACGGGCCATCAAATGCTGAGCCATGAACCCACCCTCCCTCCCAGGAGAAGGTGAGTGGTTGTTGGGCACTCAAGCCTTCGCCCACCAGCTGGCCCTCCAATACCCAAGTCTGTTCCCTAACCCTGGTCAGTGGTGTCACAGGCAGAAATCCAATTCAGGCAGTTAAATTATATATGGGAAAAAACAAAGGTAGTCCATCTTAGCAGTGATAGTTCAGATTAATTCACTTCTGAGTTCTAACAAGCAAAGAGACAGAGTCATTTGTAACTTGCGCATGTGGGGTGTGGGTGTTGAAGAAAGGGGATCATAGTGCTGTCACTACTGCCATCACCCCAGAGGGATGTGGACTGAATTGCTGCTTCTGCCATCACACTGAAGGGGTTGGGGCTGTAGTGCTTCTGCCATCACCACTGGTGGATGGGGAATGTAGTACTGCTGCCGTCCCACCTGAGGGATGGGGGCCATAGTGCTGATACTGCCATCACACCTGAGGAATGGTGAACGTAGTACTGCTGTCATCACACCTGAGGGATGGGGGCCACAGTGCTGCTGCTTCTGTCACACCTGAAGGAGGGAGGTCATAGTGCTGTTGCTGCTGCCATCACACCAGAGGTATGGGGGCCATAGTGCTGCTTCCATCACACATTAGGGATGGGGCTGTAGTGTTGCTGCTGCCATCACATCTTGTACCTAAAATAACTTTAAATTGGTACAAGGATGGAAGGATGTGCAATAGTGGAGGTCAAAATTGCTAAAATGCATGTTAGCAGAGTTAAAATTGTTAAATAAAGTACACAAAACCAAATACCGGTAAAACCGGATTTTGACTTAACAGACACCGGTGACAATACCATTTTTTACAATGTGCAAAATGGAATATGCCCTTTCTCAATCCCAGTAAACCAGTGTCCCTGCCTATTTCCTGTGGGTTTAGACTATGACCATGGCTGTCTGCACACCATTTATATACTGAATGTGGCTGTAGGTGAAAAGTTTCAGTATGTGCAGTATGTAACGTGATTAACCCTCTACTAGTTATAACTATATTTGTGATATAAATATATGTTTATTTAAATGTCTGCTTAGGGAAATGGCAGCCATCAGCTTTTAAAGGGGCCTGACCTTTGGATCCCAAAGGCCCTGGCTCACTGAAAACAAGTGATTATGGGAACATTGAACCAGTGAATGGATTAATTAAGAGGATTCCTTTGACATCTCCTGTCATACCTGTGTTAGCTGTTATATAACACATTGTAAACTAACCCTTTTACTTTGCAGCGCAGGGACACAGTATGCATTTTATAACCTTTGAGGAAAAGGCCATTTTTAACTGATTTCTGTTAGCTTTCACACCTGTAAGAGAAATGTTTTGTCAGGATGTTTTCTGAACATCAAAGGTGAATGCTCTTATCAAAGAGACTGTCATATTTTAATATTGCTACCTTGCAGATTTCCAGCCAGCAGTAAAATTACATCCTTTTGGATATACTTGGTCAGGTTACAAATTAATTACAGGCTAACAGTGACCTCATGAGCTGTGGCCTCACAGGATAGGAGGGACATGCTGATTATTATCACTCTGGCCAAAAGGAGTGAGGACACTTCTTCTCTGGACTCCTAAAGGAACACATACAGTGTGTGTCTGAACTAAAAAGGCACTTCTGTCAAAATAGATACCATCAAACTGGAACTAAGTTAGACTTAGAATTTAAGCACCAGGCATTTTGTTTCTGTATTTTCCAATTTATTTTTGACTGCAAGCATTTATGTTATAGGTTCTGTGTTTTGTATGTATTTACTATTTTTTTAAATTCCAGTAAACATTTTGGTTTCCTTAATCCTGCTTGAGACTTTTCTTTTGCATGTTAAGCCACCTTCTCTTTCTTTTGGCTGAAACGGTATTGGGTAATTCTGACAAAAAAATGTTAAGGGTTTGAAAGTGTGTTACTATCTTGCTAAGGTAAGAATTGACCTAGGTCTCAAACTGAGTCAAAAGGGTAGAATTTTAAACCAGGCTGGGTGCCCACTGGGTGAAGTATTGCACTGCATCTCCCGAAGAGAATGTTATATCTGAGCCTGTTAACTGGGTGTACTAGCAAAAACCAGTTCATATTTAACCCCAGAACTCAAGGCTAGTAGGTGATTCAGACCCAAAACAGACAGGAAGGTTACCCTGTTTGTCTCCTGTTCGCATATTGCACTTTGAGGTTTGGCACTGTGGGAGCAGAGGGTCCATATGGAAACAGAGGAAAGAGAGTGACAGCATCAGCAAGAGGCTGAGGAAAAAGAAAACCAGTGTTGGAGAGAGGCTGAATGAGAGCAGTGAGAGGCCAAGTGAGAGGAAAGAGAGAGCCAAAGGAAATTTGAACTGGAGAACCTACAACTCCCAAGACCAGTGCCAGAGCAGGTAAGTGGCCTGGGTGAAACTGAAACTCCAGGACTGAGTTACAAATTAAATTCTAAATTGATAGCTGAATTTAAAGAGGGGGAAGATATGGATGCATTTTTAAATTCCTTTGAAAAAGTATGTATTCAGGCAAAAATTCCCAGAGAGTCCTGGAGCTTCCAGCTATCCCCGCTATTTACCGGGAAAGCTCGGGATGCATTAGGTCAAATGGACCATCAGGACAGTAATGACTATAGAAAACTTAAAGCTGCACTGCTAAAGAAATACATTTTAACAGCAGATGCATACATAGTTAAATTCTGTAGGCTCAGGAGAAGCCCTGACATGAGCTACGAGGAGCTAGCCACTAAACAACATCAGTTTTTAAAATGTTGGTGGGAAGGGATTAAAGCAGACTCTGTAGAGAAAATTGAAAATATTGTACTGTTAGAGCAGTTTTTTTGTGCATGCCCAGCAGAGCTGAAAACCTGGCTAGAGGACCAAGATCCAAAAACAGTGCAGGAGGCTGCTGAGCTCTGGGACTGCTATGCCAGGAACAGACCTGCTCTGAGAGGGAATGGGGCAGGTGTGGCAGTGCAGAAAGGGAAAAGCACACATTAAGGGTGGCTAAAACCCTTCCTGCCTCCACCAAAACCAGGCAGCCCCAGTTTACAAAGAAAAGATTTGTCTGCTAAAAGAAATGAATGTTGGGTTTGCAGACAACCTGGGCACCTTGCCAGATAGTGTCCAAAATGGGCAGACAGTGCTCAAAGTGGTGCTAGGAAAGAAGTGGGTTGTTTGTGTATCATTGAAAGCATGCCAGTAAACATGAGGGTACACATACACCCAGTCACTGTGAATGGGGTATAGACCTAAGGATTAAGGGACACGGGGGTGTCCATGACTTTGGTAAAAGGGATTTGGTAGAGCCTGAACATCTTACACCCAATCAATTTGTTTCTGTATGGGGATTCACTGGGGAGAAAAAAATGCTGTCACTTGTTAGTGTTCTCCTGGACTAGGGTGAGACAGGGGAGACTGTGCAAAAGGTTGCAGTAGCAGAGAATCTTGCCCTCAATGTAATTATTGGGAACAATCTCCAAAAGGGGATGGTGTGTGCAGTTACCTGCAGTCAAGCAGCAAAGGTAAATTGTAATTCCCTGGACCCCATAGAAGACCCTGTAGAAACCACTGGGAGGCTGGTTCCCCAGCCTGTGTATCCTGATATGGAGAATAATGAAAGGGGGTACAAATTCCCCAGGTAACAGTTAGCAGAACAGCTACAGGAGGTTACTGTCAGGAGGATGGGGTAACCCATTGTCAGAGGGTTAGGCATAGCAGTGATCCTGAATGTCTTGACTCTAGAGCTAGGGACCCTAGTTTAGGAACTGGAGGGGACCTGTCCCATGCCTTGGGAATGTGTAAGGATTTTACAGCTGCTCAGAAAAGTGACCCTAGTTTAGAGAAGCTGAGGGCTTGGGCAGACTCTGACAGAACACGGGGAGGTGATGGGAAACATAAAGTTTATTGGGACAATGGACTGATGTATGCCCAGGACATAACGACAGAGAAAGGGGTGATGGGCAGGCAGCTTATCATTCCCCAAGGGTACCGTGAGTGGTTGCTCAAGATTGCTCACAATATTCCCATGTCTGGTCACCTGGGAATCACATGCATTACACAGCAATTGGCCCAGAATATCTATTGGCCCAACTTCCACCCAGCAGGTGAAGGAGTATTGCAGGTCTTGTCACTGGTGCCATGAAATAGGGAAGGTGGTTAAGAAAACCCAAGCCGCCCTAATTCCCTTGCCTATAGTGGAGGAGCCATTCAAGAGGGTAGGACTGGATATTGTGAGGCCTTTGAATACCCCCAGCTTCTCCAGGAAGAGTGTTATCCTAACCGTGGTGGATTATGCCACCTGATACCCACAGGCAGTTGCCCTATCCTCACTGAGGACAGACAAAGTGGCAGATGCCTTGCTAGGGATTTTCTCCCATGTTGGGTTCCCGCAAGAGGTTATCACCAATTGAGGAGGTTCCTTCATGTCGGACCTGATGAAATGTTTGTGGTAGAAGTGTGGGGTGGTGCAGAGATGCACAACACCTTATCACCCGCAAGCCAATGGGCTTGTGGAAAGATTCAATGGTACCCTTGAAATGATGTTCCGAGCATTTTTGGAACAGCATGGGAGGGACTGGGAGAAATAACTTCCCCCACCTATTGTTTGCATACAGAGAGGTGCCCCAAGAGTTGACAGGGTTTTCCCCCCTTTGAGCTCTGATATGGACGCAGGGTATGTGGGCCCCTGGACTTGATTCAGGAGGACTGGGAAGGCAAGCAAGCCACCCAGGGAACTTCCATAGTGGATTACATCCTTAAATTTAGGGAAAAGCTGAAGAAGCTTATGGGAATAGCCCAGAGCAACGTGGCAGCTGCCCAACAAAAACAAAAGGTATGGTACGACTGCAGAGCCGGAGATCACTTGTACACTGTGGGTCAGGAGGTCATGGTCCTAATCCCAGTCCAGAAAGATAAGCTGCAGGCTGAGTGGGCAGGAACATACAAAGTAGCCAGACAGGTGAATGACATAAACTACATTATAGAACTACCTGACAGGAGACACACCCAAAGAATGTACCTTGTCAACATGGTGAAGCCATATGCTAATAGGGCTGACATGGTCTTTGCAATGTGTAGTCCTGGGGAGGGGACAGACAAAGGAGACCCCCTTCTGGACTTGCTGGAAGAAAGCAAGCAGGAGTCCTCTGTGGAGGCAATTAAAATGTCACCCCAGTTGACCCTGGACCAGATCCAGGGAGTAAGGGAGGTTTTAGCAGATTTTTCCCCATTGTTTAGCACCAAGTCTGGACTAACCTCCTTAGCTACGCACAATGTGGAGTCAGGGATGCAAGCATCCATATGGCAGATGACATATCGGGTGTCAGAGACCATCCAAAAGGGCATTAGGAGGGAGGTGGAGGAAATGCTGGATTTAGGTGTAATCCAGAAATCCCACAGTCCCTGGGCCTCACCCGTAGTCCTTGTTCCCAAGCCAGATGGCTCTATTCATTTTTGTGTGGACTATCATGGACTCAACGCAGGCACAAAGTCAGATGCCCACCCAATGCCATGGACAGATGAATAATTTAAATAATAAAGTAATTTATGAGGTATTCTTTGATCACTGACTCCATCAGCTTCTCTACAATATAGGTAAGACTGACAGGCCTGTAGTTCCCTGCTTGTTCGATGTCCCTGCCCTTATGGAGCAGAATAATGTCTGCCACCCTCCAATCCTTTGGGACTGCCTCTGTTCTTAGAGAGGTGTTGAACAGACCTACCAGGGGATCAGCCAGTATCACTGCCAGTTCCCTGAGTAACTTTGGATGCAGCATATCTGATCCTGGGGCTTTATCACTCTTAAGGGCTGTCAGTCCTTTCAGGACCCTTTCGCTAGTGAATTCTGACTGCCTCATCTATGAGCCCCTCTTTTTGGTTGCTTTGATGCCACTCACTAGCAAGGGCCCACTGTCCTCCCTAGTGAAAACTGAGCAGAAGTAATCATTTAGGATGGTGGCCTTTTGTCCATCTTCCTCAATCATCCTATCCCCCTTGGATAGCCTTACAATTCCCCCTTTTCTTCCATTTCTCACTAATATACCTGAAGAACTGTTTTTTCTCCATTTTTGTCCCCCTCCACAATGTTTGGCTCTGTGTCTGCTTTTGCCTCCCTAACTGCCTTCTTTTCCTTCTGATTTTTAAGTGAATATTCTCCCCATTCTTCCTCTCCCTGGATTTCTTTAAAGTTGTAGAATGCCTTTTTTTTGCCCTTACTGCTTCCTTGACCCTTGCTGAGAACCATAGTGGTCTCTTGAAACTGTTCTTCTTAGTTGTTCTCAGGCATAGCTTGGATACCCTAAGGATGGCCCCCTTAATTGCTTACCATCTCTCTTCTACTCCATCTACATTGTCCACCACTACTAACTTATCCCTGACCAGTTCCCTCAGCCTATTGAAGTCCACCCTTCTAAAATCAAAGGCTTCAGCTCTCAACAGCAGTTTACTTGATCCAAAGGCCAGTTCAAACCAAACAGAGTTATGGTCACTGTTACCCAGTGGATTGCTTTCCCATAGCTCCTACCACCTCTGAGTTGTGAGCACCACATCGAGAATTGTAGGTGCCTGGTGGGCTCCTTAACTATCTGTACAAGCAGACAGTCCTGGAATGCATCCAGCATTGCCTGACATCTGGTGCTCCTGGCCACACAAACATCCCAATAGATGTCTGGTAGAGTCAGATCACCAACCACCACTACTTCTCCCTTAGTTACCCCTCTTTGTACTTCATCCCTGAGCTCTTTGTCTCTTTCCTCCCTTGCCTCCCTTGCCCTGGCAATCTATAGATCACCCCCAAGAGCTGTTTTGTTGCCTAAGGCAGCTGTGAGTTGTTTCCACATCGACTCAGTCTCCTTGTTACTACCCATGATGCCCCCATCTTCTGACACCTCTATGCCCTCCTTGACATAAAGGTCTCCCCCATACCTGTTCCTCTATCTCTCCTGAACAGCAAGTACCAGTCAGTTCCCAGTCATTATTTTCTGGAGTCCTTGTTTCTGTTATGGCCACAATGTCCACCTCAGTGTCTGCCATCAACACCTGAAGCTTACCAATTTTTTGTTCCCTAGGATCCTGGCATTAAGACATACAACCCTCCTTCTGACCCTGATTGTACTTTGCTGATACCCTTACATTTCTCATGTTCTGTCATCCCCTTGTTTTTCCTGTTGCTTGCTCCCTTTGCATTTCCCCTCCCCAATGTCCCTTCATGTAGTCCATTAAGGGCCACTGTTTCTCTTCTGTCTGCAGTGCTGGTACAAGCCCCCAGTTGTGGGGGAGGACTAGCTATGATCCCATTCCTCTTCCCTGCCATTGAGGTCCCCTATACCCAGTCTGCCCCGCAGTTATTTTAAATGACTGATATAGATGCCAAACTTCTGCCCCAGTGTGCAAACCCCCTCTCTCATCAGATGAAGTCCATAACCCTTGAAGAGCCTCCTGTCCCAAAAGTCTCCCCAGTCCCAACAAAGTGGTACCCCTTATCCTTATACCATCTCTTAAGCCATCTATTAAAGTCCTATATAACCTCCCCCATCCTACCCTCCTTCCCCTCCCTGCCTCACGAGGGGAGAACTTTGTAAATGGCCAGAGAGGCTGAGTGTGCTGTCCATCTGTCCCCCAGTCTACAAAAGTTCTGCTTCACCATCTTCACTGACTGGTATGCTAGATTATTGTTACTTATGTGTACCAACACCCAGCTCCCCCTGCTTCCTCTCCACTATCCTCCCTATTCTGTCTAAAAGGTGAAAGATAGTGCAAAAAAAAGGGAGTAGGAAATAAGGTATGAGGAATGGGAAAAAGGCAATGGAAAGAAAAAGGTAATATTTAATTTCATTTTATTGTTTACCCTGGACAGCACATTGAGCAACACTGCCCTTTTTCAAGTGCAACCTACATTTAAAAACATCATGAAGTACATACAATAATAAACAAGAGTACAGATGAATTACAATGAGATGTAGACAAGTGCATCTAAAATACTAGACAGATGGAGAAAAGAAAAGTAACACCACTTGTGGTAGCAAATACAGTGAAATTGACAAGTGGTCATGAGGAATGCCAATATAAAATAGTAAAATAAGCATTTTGAAAGATTATATGAAAGCTAATCAGTTATGGGCATAGGTTTCATTGGATATGTAGGACTAAGTTAAGTCATTAATATGATTACCTATAGTGCCACAAATTCATCCTGTGTGACTTGTCAATGCAATACTTTATGGTAAGGGGAAAAAACAATTTAAAATAAAGGGGAAATAAGAGGACGTGTGTGTGTGCATATGTGTGTGTGTGAGAGTGTGTGTGCACAGGCATGTGTGTGCACGTGTGTTTGTGGGTATAGCAGATTCAGCCAGGATGCAACACTCACTGATATGCATGTCACACTTTCCTGCATGAAATATTTGAGTGTTAGTAATTGAATTACACTGTGTTCCATGCAAAACTCTGCAGCATGTCACTGGAAGAAATTATGATAAGAGCATTACATCCTGGCTGATATCACTATGCATTAACTGGAAAAAAACTATATTAATGTAAGTAATGTAACTATTAGGGTTGGAAAACACAGAGTGGAGAAAGTCAGGAAGTTAAAAATTAAAGTCTCACAATCCTTAGCAAGTCATTTGCCTTAATTATTGAACCTCAAATGGTAGGTCTGCAAGCAGATAATATTCAAGAAATAACAGTTTGTACATATGAACATTTAATCTCTCTTTATGTAGATGATTCCCTTCTATCTTAGTGATAGACAACTTTCTACCCCTTCAGTTTTAAACCTGATTGCTAAATGCATTTATCTGTCTGGTTATACAGTTAATTGGAATACATCAGAATGTATTGCTCGAGACCCAAATTATAAAAATGATTTTCCATAACATCCAATTTTAGCAAATCCATTGCCCTGGACCAAAATTATAAAAAAATATCTTCCATAACCTTCAATGTCAGCAAACCCTAAAGACTGTATTAAATAGTTAGGAATTTTCACCGTTAAATGCAGCTCACATCTACTGTATTTTCTAAAATTTAATTCCACTAATAACAAGATGAAATTAGGTCTAGATCATTGAAACAATCTTCCCTTGACATTAATGGGAACAAAAAACATAATAAAATGAATATTCCTCCAAGACTTTTTCTTTTCCAAATTATGTATAGTTTGTTTTTTAAAAAAAAGAAAAATATTTATTCATCTGACAGAAAAAAAATTATCAGAATTTTTTTATAGAAAGAAAGGAGACCAAAATTAAGTCCTGAAAGACTTTATTCCCCTACTGATCATGCAAGGCTTGTCCAACTGAATTTCCTTTGGTACTGCCTTGCAGTAGAAGCAGAACAGAGTAGACCTATGGCCGTCTCCTCTAAGTATTAATTCCCTATGCTGATCCTCCATTGAACAATTCATTATACCCTTTGGTGGTCATCATAGCCTGCCATATGTTGACCTGGGTAATACAGCCAGATATAGCGGCTATCTTGATGGAACAAAAATAAGTTTTTGGGTTCAGCATGAAATCTTAAAACTATTAGGAGTCAAAACCATATTTTACAATACACTCCAATCATTTAGAATCTGCAGTTTCACCCTAATTTCTAGATAGTTTATTTACTTGCTGGAAAAATTGGATTTGTCCAATTTAAAAAAACTTATCAGGACAAGCTTGTTCTTACTTTTGATATGTAAAGTTATAGATTTAACCTTCTACAACTGAATACACTGATGTGCCTACAAGTGAAAGGCTTTGTATAATGTGGAAAAGCATTGTTTTTTACCCAGAGAGTGGTAAACCTAGAAACAAACTCCCAGAGGAAACAGTGCAAGTATGGAGTGTTGTATTTTTTTAAACTTAAGTTGCATCAGTTCCTCAAGGAGAATAACATTACTGGGTACAGCATTTAATTTACTGAAGGCAATGTGCTGTACATTTGCAGTGTCAGAGCTTGAGTACTGTACTAGGCTGTCAACATAGAAACATAGAATTTGGCTGAGGATAAGTACCGCTTGGCCCACCTAGTCTGCTCATTTGCCCCTCCCTATACTGTCACCGCAGACCCTCCTTGGCATCTGACTTCTTCTGTCCCCCTGGCTTCCCAAATAAGATTCCCTTGGGCCTATCCCATGCATGCTTAAAGACCACAACTGTTTTTCCCCTCATTACCTTTGCTGGAAGACTGTTCCAGGCATCCTGCTCTCTTTCAGTGAAGAAATATTTCCCCACATCCCTCCTAAATTTTCCCTGATCCAGTTTCATTGCATGTCCCCTTCTTCTTGTGCATCTTTTCCTCTGACAAATGCTGCCTTCCTGTACCTTGTGCAACCCCATGAAGTATTTGTAAGTCCCTATCAAGTCTCCCCTCTCTTCTAGGCTGTACATATTAAAGTCCCTCAGTCTCTCCTCACAGGGCTTCTGATGCTGCCTGTGCATCATTTTAGTTGATCTCCTCTGGCTGGACAGCCTCCACCCTGTCTATGTCCTCCTGAGATGTGGTCTCCAGAACTGGACATAGTACTCCAGGTGGGGTCTCACCAATGATTCTATACAGTAGCAACACCACCTCCCTCTGCTGGTGATACCCCTCCTTATGCACCCCAACTTCCCATTGACCCTACCTATTGTCTTGTTGCACTGCCTTGCCACCTTGAGGTCATTAGATATGATTACCCAATGTGCCTTTCCTGTTTTATGACCATCAGCACTTCTTCCCTAATCTTATACTCCATCTCTGGGTTTCTGTGCCCTAGGTGCATGATTTTGCACTTTTTCAGCTTGAAACCCAGTTGCTGTACCCTTGACCACTTCTTGAGATTCTCAAGTCTCTGCACATTCTCTGCACCCCTTAGGGAGTGTCCACCCAATTGCAGATTTCGGTGTAACCTGTGAAAGGCATACCTTTCCCTCCAACTCATCTGTAATGCAACTTTTAAAGATATTAAAGTGGACTGGTCCCAATACTGAGCCTTGAGGTACCCCACTAGTTACTGTCCCTTGCCCGAGTGAGTTCCATTTACCACCACCCTCTTAAGCCTGTCCATTAACTCATTTCTTTCCCAGTTTATCACCTTATGACCCAGCGCTAAGCTGCCCAGTTTCCTTATGAGACTTCTATGTGGTATGGTGTCAATGGCTTTTCTAATGTCAAAGTACAATAGGCTACATCCACAGCCTCACCTTGATCCATTTACCTGGTCATCCAGTCAAAGAAATCTATCAGGTTTGTCTGACATGACCTCTCTGCCTCCTCCATGCTGCCTTGGGTCTTGTAACACACAGGATTCAAGATACTCCACAATGTTTCCCTTTAGCAGTGACTCCATTAGTATACCCACCACTGATGTCAGACTGACCGGCCTGTATTTGCCAGTCTCTTCCCTGCTACCACCTTTATGAAGTGGAACTACACCTGCCCTCCTCCCATCCTCTGTAACCACTCCTGTTTTCACTGAGTTGCTGAATTGGGCTATCATAGGCATGGCCAGTACCTTCCTGAGCTCTCTCAACACCCATGGTTGTACCACCTCCAGCCTGAAAGCTTTGTCCACTTTCAGATGTGCATGTCCTTTCAGAACTCTCTTATCTGTAAATGGACTGGTGTCTACCTCCTTCCCCCCCAATGTACCTGCAGCTTTTATGTGGTCTGTGTTGGTACTGTGGGTCACCCTGGAGTCAGGGAATGGAGCCACTATTCACACTGGCATGACCTACAGACCTCCAGCACAAGGGGAGGAGTTAAATAAGGTACTGTTGGAGGCCATTGGCAAAATGGCAGAAACAGCAGAGTTGCTGCTCATGATGGGGCAATTCTGGACCTGGTTCTCACTAACAGGGACAGTGTTGCATTCATCAAGGTGGGAGGCTACCTGGGGACAGTGTGGTTCAATATAACGACACCTACAGAATCAAACTACACACAGGCGAGGGTCCTGGATTTCAGAAAAGCAGATTTTATAAAGATGGATGAATGCTTCAGGGATGTCTTGGAATGGGGGATGACCTATGAGGATGAAGGAACAGTGGGCCAAGGTAAAAGGAGGCATACTAGAAGAAACAAATCTCTGCATCAAGCAAGTGAGCAAAAGCAAGAGGAAAAGGAGACCACTATTATGATTCTCAAAAGAAGTGAAGAAAATGTAAAGGCTAAAGGCTGCATTCAGAAGATACAAGGAGATGCGGGGGGAGGACAGGGAGGTATATAAGGGGAAAAGAGGGAAAGCAGTAAGGAGCACAAAGGTGCAAACCGAAGAGAAAATACCCCAGGCAGTATTAAAAGAGGACATTTTTAGGTATGTAAATGAAAAGAAGAAAACCATGGGAGTGACTGTAAGGTTAAAAAATGGAAGGGGGGACTTTACAGAGAGGGACCAGGAAAAGGCAGACATCTTGAACAAATACTTCTGCTCAGTGTTCACAGAGGAAGGGGGAGGGACTGCAAAAAAGTAACAGGAGCTTTGAAGGGGAGAGGTGGACACTAGTCCTTTTTCAGAGGAGAGAGTCCTGAAGGCACTCTCTAACCTGAAAGTGGGCAAAGCAATGGGGCCAGATTGGGTGCATCCACGGGTGTTGAGGGAGCTCAGGGAGGTACTGGCTGCAACTCTGACAGTCCTGTTCAACAGATCACTGGAAAGCAGATGGTTGTGGAGGACTGGAGAAGGTCAAATGTAGTCCCACTTCCCAAAAGTGGTAGCAGAGAAGAGGCTGGCAATTATAGGCCAGTTAGCCTGACATCAGTGGTGAGAAAGTTAAAAGAAACACTGTTGAAGGAAAGGATTATAGAATATTTTGAATGTAACAGGTTACAAGACCTGAGGCAGCATAGATTCACAGGGGGGAAGTAATGTCAAACAAACTGGATAGATTTCTTTGACTGAGTGACCAAGGAATTAGATCAGGGAGGAGCAGTGGACATGGCCTACCTACAATAGATTTCAGCAAGGCTTTTGACACCATTCCACATAGGAGACCAGTAAGCAGGCTGGGTAGCTTAGGGTATGGCTAGAACTCGGTGAAATTCTGACCCTTATTAAATAAGAACCGGAACACGGTGAAGTTCTGATTTATTCTGATTATTTCTGTTTTATTGACCAATATTTGAAAAAATGCAAAAAAATGCATAAAAGTGGCCAGATTTGCTCACATTTGACACAGAGGCCAAAAGGAAATAATTTAATGGATTATTTGTATAAAAATGTAAGTAAAACTACTAAATAAAAAAGCAATCAGTCACTACTAGCCCCTTCATCGCTGGCCTGTAATGGTAGCATATCCTGCTCAGGCCCATGACATGAGTGTGCTAAAAGAGAGAGACAGACAGACAGACAGACAGATGCAAATACCTATATCATAACACCACCAAGCACTGCAGGCACTGCCAGGCAGCTAAGATTTTTTTTTATTATTATTAATGGTGTTGTGTGGGTATTATTTTGATGGATGTTCCAGTCAGATCTGAACAGGCCAAACAAATGGATATGAATGATCAAATGAGCAGCACTAAGAAAGCCCACCTACCCTACCCATGTGAATGATGCAACTGCTTTTCATGCCCCGGTGTACTGTTATATTTGGTACACTAACTAAAACTATGAAGCGGTGCACGACAAGGCAAGGGTGGTGCTCCTACAGAGGCTGCAAACCTCATGCGGTCAATAACGAAAATAAGAGCAACTCCAAGTAAGTATGAATAAAGCTATAATAGCATTTATTTTAGCCAAATAATCACAGCCAGGAACCCCTGTGCTTCGGCGTCCTAGCCTTCAAGGGGGGGCTAACACGCTGAAATGCAGGGGGTTCCTGGCCGTGTTTATTTGGCTAAAATAAATGCTATTACAGCTTTATGCACACTTGCTTGGAGTTGCTCTTACTTATTTTCAATATATGGTACACTACCAGGTAATGTTTTCTAGTACTACGACTACTTCTACTGAATCTGATCAACATGCTGAATCCTTAAAGGAGAAAAATGAAAAACATAGTGATCACCACCCAGGCAGGCAGCCAGTCACACATCACATTAGTCAAGTGCAGTGCAGTCATAAAAAAGTTTGCCACTGCCACCTGAAGACCTGATGACAGACACACAACACAATTACATCCTTTCTAGTTCCACAACTGCTGTGAGCCACTGCCAAGCAATTTAAGTAACAAAAGTAAAACAGTAATATAAAATCTCAGCCCAGTTACTGTAAGTGAGATGTAACCAGGCTAGCATATCAAGCACACACAAATAATAAAGAAATTATATGAATGTTCTCTTTAGTAGCATTTTTTTCCATGAAGTATTCACAGCTAAATATGGGGGAACGTGAGAAATATACAAAGAGTATTCAGTTTCTGGGTTTCAGGCATCTGCTAAGCCATGCACTGTATGAAAATCAAAACAGTACAGTCAAGATCATTTGCTGAGGGCAAAAAAAGTGACAAGCAGTAGTAGTAAGGACAAAATGTGATAAGTAGTAGTCATGACTTGTGCGGACAAAAAATGATAGTAGTAGACAGCAGTACCCTACCTTCCAGATCAGATGGTGGTACCAGGTACCACCAGGTAAGTTTGTGATGTGAAATGTAGTTGCTTGTTGTATTTGGACTCTGAACCCAGTGATGTTATTATTTTTTTTTTTCCAGCCTGCTGCTCATGTGACCTTTCAAGTAACACTGTCATGGCCTAGTCCATCCTGACCTGACTTGTTGCAATTAATTGCTACCTCATGTAGTAGACCATATTCACAAGAGATTTTCACCACAGGCACAAATTCTTGAAAGTGTTTTGTGGATAGGGCCTGCTCTGAGTAGTCAGTGCATGTTTTATTCAGGTATCATATTTGAAATTAGAGTGAGGAATGTTGACTTTGAGAAATGTGAAGAGGCGCTCAGCATTTCTGGTGTCAAACAGGATCATGTGTCAGTAATGAAGTTACCAGCTGAACTAAGCAATCATTCTGAACAGACGCTAGTCATAGGGCAATTCATGTACTTCATTACAATATTTACTAAAGCAGACCACATATTTTGTTTGGATTTCCAATATTGCAAAGGATCAGCATTCCAGCTTATATTGGGCTCTGCCAGGTACATTTCAACAATGGTCTGTGCTGAGGCTGTGTTACAAGAGGCAGACGAAGAAGATGTTACAATTACATCTTCTATGTGACTCCAGTGACACGAAAGCTGAACCAAGTGACTGTGGGACAGTGCTGTGCTTAGCTGGTGGTGAAGAAGAAGACCTGGCAACAGTAGCTGAGGGGGAAGAGGGAGAAAATGCCACAACAGTAGAGGATGGGCCTTTTGATGCTCTGCTGTGTTGTGAAGAAAATTCTGAATGTTGTGCTGCTGTTGTACTCTGTTCCATGACAGCACAAACCCTTGCCAATTATTTCTTGTTTATCTCAAAACAAGTGTCATCATCATCATCGCTCAGAGTTGCTTCGATTTGTATTGTGGGTCCAAGATTGTTGCTTTAACGTAGTACTGTACTCAGAATGAAGCATTTTACATAGTTTGTCATCTTCTTCAATTTTTTTGATCATACATCTCATTAGATCTTGTTGTATTCTGGGGGGGCAAACTGCATTTGTCAGCAGCACCACTGTCAGCCTATATGATCATGGAACTGTCTTGCTTCTTTAACTTTTCCCTAATCAGATTCAGTCTGAATTTAAAAAATTTTATTAGGGGTATCACCTGGCTGAGAGTTGCTGTGTTTGCACTAACCTCCCTGGCAATTTCCACAAATGGCTGAAGCAGAACAGTGAGACACTCCAGTGTGGCCCACTGTGGTGGAATAATATAGATGTCTGCATCACCAATTTTATTTTCTAAGGTTTTCTGCCTGGCAGCTTTCTTTTGTTCCAGCAGCCTTTGGAACATATAAAATGCTGAATTCCATTGAGTAGAAATGTCTTGGATCAGTCTATGCAAAGGTAAACTGTGCTGCTGCTGTATTTTTTCAAACAAGTGATGGGCTTTGCTTGAGTGACTGAAATGAGTGCTAACAAGAGCCTTAATCTCCCTGTTGTCATTGAGAAAACCATGAACTATTAAATTTAAGCAATGCACAAAGCAGCGGATGTGAACAAAGCCCCCTCCTCCAAGGTCTTCCTTATGTTGGACCCATTATCTTCGACTATAAAGCCAACTGACAGACCCTGTGAAGTGAGCCGTTGCTGTATTGTTTTTGGGAGCTCTTCATCGATGTTGTATGAAATATGTTTAGATGGAAAATAAGACATTCTTAGAACAGCAAACTGCAATGCTTCACTGTCCTCAGTCCCACATGAATTATCGAAACATGTCCAAAGTGATGTGACAGACATGAAGGGTTCAGGCTGACAGCTTGTTCAGATATCTGTTGTGAGATGCACCACCCTCTCAACAGCACTACACAAGACACATCTTAGTTTTTTACATATGACATTGTAAAGATTTGGAATCCCTGTTGTCGAGAAGTATTTCTGCAATGGCATACTACTTTGAGGTTCGAGGTACTCAAGCAGCTGCCTGAATCTTATATGTTCAACCATGTTATATCATAGCAAATAAACAGCTATCATTTCTGGAATTTTCTTTAGTTATTGTAACAGCAACTGGGTGAGTTGAGGCATATTTGGCTTTATGCCCATATGTTTCTGAGATGGTAAGCTGTCTCCCTGAAGGAGGAGGAGGGCTTTTGAAGACATGGTCACTTTCAGTAACAGTCTGAGGAGTCCTTCGAATGGGAGGAAGTGGTGGTGGAGGTGTTTCAGTAGTGCTGCAGAGGCTACCACTGCTTTCATCTATGGGCATTACCCCTGAGTGTAGTGAGCTATCACTGTCACTTTCTCTTCGAGACTCACAACTGGACTTCTCAGTAATCTTATGATATCTGTCTAGGTGCCTTTTAAGTGCTGAAGTTCCCAATGCTCCTTTCTTTTTACCCCTGCTGATTGGCCATTTACAAATAGCGCATGTTGCTATCAACTCATTAGAATCACTAATGGAGAAGTATGATCAAACAAAAGATGATATTGTTTTAGTTTCTTCCCCAGGAAGGCACTACACCTTGGTCACCTTTTCAGGGCCCCTTCCCCCACCCAGATTTCTCTTGGGTCTGTTCCTCTTGTGGTTTATTCTCACTGCTCCCCCTCCACAACCAAAACATTTCTGCCTGTTTCTTACTCATCTGCAATTTCCATCCCCTCCAGTAAACCTTGTGCTACTTGATCATTCTCTTCATCTTTATTATTACCCTCAACAGGTTCATCCTCAGAATAATCAGATGAGGGACTGGCAGTAGCATAGTATGCAATTGTTCCATACCATTGGGTGCATCTGCAGTTGGTACCCATCACGCCTTTAGTTTTTTTAGCTACATAACTTTTTTTTACTTGGGACTGATGATGATCCAAGGCATTCACCTTTTTGGGTTTCAAGCATTCGCTTGGAAGGCGAAACGCAAACGTGAAAAAAAATCGCTGTTTTGGGGCTTGATTTGGCAATGTGCTTAACAGGGTGTGTGTAGAGTGCTGGGATAATGTCATGCCTCAGGTGGTTGGGCACAAGGCTGCAGGTTAGTGCATCCAGCAACTGAGGCATGACGTTATCCCAAATGACACACACCCTGGATGGCATTATTGCTATTATACAATGGCTCATTATATATAAAATAAAAAAATGGTTTTAAAGAATGTTTTTATTAGTGTGGAAAAATATTTTTGTTTCTTAAGAGGAGATGCAAAAAAAAAGGAATCATCAATGGCCATAAGATAATCTACATTGGTTCACAGTGAGGCTGAGATTAGAGCCATGATGTTGTGCTGTGATAACATCACGGGTTCAGTCCCAGACTGACCAATCAGAAACCAGGATTTTTTCTTGTCATTGTATAATTTGTTTTCCCTTTTCAGGCTGATTGCTGTCTTTTGCAGTGCCACTGCCTAGCTGAGACATAGAATGTGCCTCATCAACACTTTGATCCTTTTTATAACAAGAGATCCCTCTAATGTGATTTCCTTCTGATGACTCCCACCCAAAGGCCAGGGATAAATTTACTGTTGTGACTCATGACTGTATACAGCACACCGACAGCACAGCAGTCCACCACCACTTCCTTCCAAGATTACCAGACTGGCTTCTACAATACAGATACTGTTAAGTGACCAAATTCAGCAACTCTTAAATGTACCTCAGAATCTGAATTGGAGAAGCAGACACATCTGGTGCATTAGCCGCATGCAGCACAGTCCCACACTGGGAGTTGGTTAATGCTTGTATGTAATGTAAAGTGATATGCTATAAAACTAATGATAACAAGGAAAAATGGGAAATGAGTGATGATGATGATGATGACACGTGTGTACTTGTACTTTACTTGTGTTGTACTGCAAACAGCTTGCTGCAAGTCACAAATGTTTGCCTGAACAGTATTTTTTTAATGCATAAAATCATTAATGAACATAACAAGTGATTGTAATTCGTGATCGGATGTCACAGTCAAAGATTTATTTTGCCACCCTGCTGCCTTTGCCCTGTACACACAGCTGCACTGAAACCAGGAAAGCAATTTTTATTTGGGATTTTTGGGACTGTTACATTTATTGTGGGCCACTTTGCAGTCCCTCTCTCTCTCTCTCTCTCTCTCTCTCTCTCTCTCTCTCTCCCCTTTAGACATCACAGTAAAAGATTTATTTTGCCACCCTGCTGCCCTTGTTCTGTATACACAGCCACACTGAAACCAGGAAAAATAATTTTATTTCGGATTTCTGGGACTGTTACATTTAGTGTAGGCCGCCCTGCAGTCTCTCTCTCTGCCCCCTCTGGAAGAGATCATGAATGAATGTTAACAAGTGATTGTGACTGGATGGCACAAGTCAAAGATTAATTTTGCCACCCTTCTGCCCATGCCCTCTACATGTAGCCTCACTGAAGCCAGGAAACAAATTGGGATTTTATGCAACTGTAACATTTTTCTGGGACCCCCCAGTAGTCTCTCCCTCTCTCCTCAGGATCTGGAATGGCACAAGTCAAAGATTTTGCCAGTCTGCCCTTTCCCTGCTGAAACTGAGTTGGTCCACTTCTAACTCTGTTGCTTGAAAACCTCTTAGTGCACTGGTTACTTCCTTACCCCCTTTTTTCTTTTTATCATTTGCTCTCCCTACTCTCCCTCACTACCCTTGCACCCTAACTTCCTGTCCTACAACTCACCCTCCCTACCTACAGTACTTAGGCCAGATTCTAGAAGAGTTACACCTGGTGTAACAGCAGTTGTGCCAAGTAGAATGGCATTATGTTGCAACTTACACCAGCAGTTGCGTCATGCGTCATTCTACAATGTGGCCAGTGACATGGCGCAGGTCACTTACGCCAAACAGCAGTTATGCCGGCAGTTGCACCATAGACCCCCATGCCATATCACTAGGGGGTTTATGGCAGCAGTTGCACCCCATTCTAGAAGGGCAGCCACAAAGTCCCCACCATCGGGATTCTACAAGAACCCCCTGAGGAGAACCGGCAACATAAGTTACACCTACATTTAGCTGGTGTAACTTACAGCCTCCTCCAAGGGTCCTGTAGACCCGGGCCATGTGCCCTCCTCCCCATGCCCAGACCTCCTCTGTTGGTGCCCCAATGGGCATCGCACACCCTGCCACATCCCCTGTTGGGTACATGCCCCCCATACCGCCACATAGTAACTGCCCCAGTGCTGCCCACCTCCCTGCCCCTGACTCTCTGTGTTAATCATGCCCCACAGGGCATCCCTTTGCCAGCCCTGAAATTCCTGGCATAATGTATTGCCCCTGGTGGCACCCCACCGATGCATGCCCCAACCCCCAAGTTGCGGTTGCATATGCAGCAATATCCTGAGATGCCCTCGTAGTATAGTGGCTCTCCATTTGTTGTTGAACAGTTTAAATAACTCCAGTTCCTGGTAGTTTATGCCAGTGACAGTAACAAAACACTAACACCACCACAGCCTGGTAGCCCAGTGGCTCCCCACCCCTCACCCAGCCATGCCAGCTCACTCCAGCACCTTTCATCCATCCCTCAGTTGGCAGACTGGCACAGCCTGTTTCGCCCATGGTTAGTCACCGACCGTGCTGTAGAGGTGTTTCTGTAAACACGTGCATCAGAAATTGGCTATCTAAGTGCATCTTACGGGAGGGCTCTACAGCACTCCAGTCAGCAGCTGGCCATGGAGGTAAGAGGGGATGCTGTCAAGGGTTGTGCTGGGGATGGCTGGGTGGCTGGCATAATTGGGTGGGGGTGTGGGGAGCCACTAGACTATCAGGGACATGATGGTGTTAATTTATTTTATTGCAATGCTCGGGGAGGGAATTGGGGGAGTTATTTAAATGTTCTACATTGATCAGGGGGGCCACTAGACTACCAGGGAATTGGGGAAGTTATTAAATATTCTACAGTGATCAAATACTAGACTACCAGGGCTGCTCGAGATATTTGCCACATATGTGGCTGGTGACTTGGGGCTCAGGGCACACATGAGTGGGGAATGTCAGCACCACCCTGTGGGGTATGTTACAGTGGGGATTCAGGGGGCTGGGGTATGGGATGCCCTGCAGGCATGGTTCCACAGGAGTTGGGGGCAGGGTGGGCAGCCTCTGGAGCTCATTATTGAGGTGTCTGGGGCCACTTGGTATGACAGCCCTGCAGGACATGTACTAGAGGTGTGGGGGGCTGGGGGTGTGGGCGCCCTGTGGGCAGCTATTGTGGCTTGCTGGGCGGGGTTGCACTTGCACCCTGCAGCAGCGAGGTTATGTTTATGCTGGCCAGGTCGCCCTCTGCTGACATACCTTGCTGCATGGTGCAAGTTACAGGGACTTTGCTTCAGAGACCCTGCCCCTTCTAGAATAGGCACAGGGTCAATACCGCAGTTGCTGGTGGTGAAAGTTGCGTTCGGCAGCAACTTGCACCACCGTTCTAGACTCGGGCCCCTTACCTGTTATTTGCAGTGTTTGCTGATGGTGCCTAATTTTGAACACACTTATGCATTGCATTTATCCTAATGCATAATAATCTCTCCGCTGCTATATTATGATATGTACAGTTACATCTACATGGCTTGTCTGCTAATGTTGTCGTCAATTTTTACATGGGTATGTATATTCTATTTTGTAAATGATCTTTGTTTCTGTTTCTCACTATTATGTATGGAACATTTTTTCTCTATAATCTCCTCTACCTGAAATTTGCTGCAATTGCACTGTATACGCTTGCTGTCCTGTCTGGGTTGACCCTGAAAAAGGGACTGTAATTGTCTCAGTGATCTTACCCAGTTACCAAAATTCAAATAAATAAATAAATCATGTACACACAGTTATACTCTCTGAGGCCAAGAAAAGAAAAAAAAACTTTCATTTGGGATTTTCTGTAACTTTAAAAAAAATGTTTATGTATGCTAATTATAATTAATGCATAACCATAATACAAACATTTTGGAAAAAGAACAAGCACATTCAAGTACAGAATAATGATACACAATATTGTCTACAATATACAATCATAACCACAGATAGTACTCTAAAAATTCCAAAAATATAATAAATCCCCCCCCCCGCCAAACAATACAATACATATCCTGTCCTGTATCTGGACTTCAGTAAGGCATTTGACTCAGTGCCACATGGAAGGCTGGGAAGGAAGTTAGTAGGCACAGGGGTGGGTGCAAAGCTGGTGAGATGGGTAGGAAACTGGCTGCAGGGAAGGCAACAGAGGGTGGTGGTGGGTGGGAGCCTCACACCCAAGGGCAGTGATGAGCGGTGTCCACAGGGCTCAGTGTTGGGACCAGTGTTATTTGGGATATTCATTGCAGACATATCATGGGACATCAAGAGCAAGATCAGTCTGTTTGCTGATGATACCAAGGTAGGCGCGGTGGTGGATGACCTAGGGGGATGGCAGGGGTTGCAGGATGATCTGGTAAAGCTTGAAACCTGGTCAGACACCTGGCAACTGGGCTTTAATGCCAAAAAGTGCAAGGTGCTGCATTTTGGGATGAAGAACCCAAGGAGGAGTTACCAGCTAGGGGGAGTGCAGCTAGCCCAGACAGAGGAGGAGAAGGATCTGAGTGTGCTCATTACAGGGTCAATGAACAACTCAGCACAATGTAGGAAGGCAGCTGCAAAGGCCAACAAAATGCTGGGTTGTATTGCAAGGGGTATATCCTCGAGGAGGGAGGAGGTGATTCTGCCACTGTATAGGTCATTAGTTAGACCACACCTGAGTGCTGCGTGCAGTACTGGCGTCTGTATCTGAAGAGGACATTAAGTTACTGGAGGCGTGCAGCGCAGAGCGACAAAGATGATCAAGGGGCTGGAGGACTTATCATACGAGAGGAGGTTGAAGGAGTTGAACATGTACTCACTGGAGGAGAGAAGAGACAGGGGTGACATGATTGAAACCTTTAAATACAAGAAAGGAATAAACAAGACGGGTACAGAGGGGCTGTTCAAAGTAAGGGAAGGGAGGGCAACAAAGGGCCATGATATGAGACTGGAGCGAGGAAGGTTCAGGAGGGAGATGAGGAGACACTTTTTTACAGAGAGGGTGGTGGCTGGGTGGAATGCGTTACCTGCTGAAGTGGTATGCAGTAGAACAGTGGACAGCTTCAAATGAGGCTGGGACAGGACAAGGGGAGGGTTAATGAAGGGGAAGGGTGGAAGGGAGGGGCAGCTGCAGAATAAGGGGTGCTAGCTGCACATTCGAGCAGACTTGATAGACCTCTAGGCCTTTATCTGCTGGCAAATTTCGTATGTTCGTATATTAGGTATAATTTATATTGTAAAGAGCGGAGGCAGCATATCCTTTATTTCATTCCAGGGCATCTCAGATTGGACATAAGCATTTTTTATACCTTCCCATAATTGTTCAAATTGAATGGTTTCCTTTAGTACAAACCGTCACTTGTGTTGATTGAAATTGGCCAACACTTCCATATTCTAACTTGCTAAAATTAATCTTTTCATCAATCAAATCTTTATTTATTCAGGCGAACATCACTGAGCACAGCTCATTTGCAAGATGGACCTGATAAGGTCAAGGTTCAATATTTGGTACATATACAGGTATATTTAAAACATTTATATACAGTATTCAAAAGCAGAAATTGTCTAAAACATAACAAGACAAGGTAGGAACATATGAATGCACAATAACTACTCCAATATATACATATCAACATTGGAAATATCATGGTATATATTCAAAATAAAGCAACCAAAATTTCAATGTTCCAAGGTAAGTCATTGTGGACAAGGAGACACAGTGATTGAATGACTGAAAGATGGTGGTCATTGACTGTGATAAGTGTCATAGTAGGAAAGTGTACGGGTGACTTGAACAGGGGCTGGGGCTAGTACTAGGAGGTGTATGGTAGGGATAAGGGCTAAGGTAAGTGCCAGGAATTAATGGGAGAAGATTATAGACAGGAGGTGTGGTGTCTGTGGAGATAAGTTATAGGGAAGTGTATTGCCATGTTATGTTGGCTGCCTGAGAAGGGGAAGGTTAGGAATACGAGTAAACTAGAACTTGTGGAAGCAATTGCATTTTTCTGGGAAGAGACTTAGATATAGATGCTTAAAGGATGCTAATGATATAAAGTTGTTCAGCCAGTTTCATAGCCATGGTAGCCAAATAAAAGATTCTTTTTTGAGATTCCCGCAGCTCCAGACCCTGTAAATCATTCAAAATCATATATTTAAAGGTTATAGGGACATCTATTTTAAATATTTTTGACAATTGTTTTGAACATGTCCACCAATTATTAACAAACTTACATCTCCATAAACAATGGTGCAGGTCTCCCAATAATCCACAATTGTGCCAACAAGTTTTAATACCATTCTTTTTTATATTACCCAATATCTGAGGGGTAGAATATGCTCTATCTAATATCTTCTTTTGGATTACCCTGTTTTTTGCATATAGATAATCTTTATTTGTTTTTGTTCTTAAATTCCTCCATTGTTGTTCCATAAAATTTAAACCACTTTCCTGATTCCATTTATTTATAAAAATCCAAAGATCTTTTATTGGAAATATTATTATAGCATATATCTGCTGAGATAATTTCTTACCAGCCTTAATTATTATATTATCATGTTATTGCAATAAAGCAGATACATTATGTTTTTTACCAGCAAGCACGTGCTGATGAAAAATATCCTTTATGGATTGATAATAAAAAAAGTTTAACTTTACTGAATGGCTGAATAAAAGATTGAATTCTTGTACTGACAGAAAATTTCCATTATTAAAGTGCTGTGACCATCTCTGTATACCGAACTGTTCAGAGATCTTCCATTTCCTTTCTAATTTTATTTCCTTAATTTGGGAATCTTCCCAAATATTCAAATAAAGCCATGGAAAAAACCCGACTCTTTCATTTTCAAATAGACTGAAGTATAACTGTTCTAATAGTGGAATAAAGTACTGGTAATTTAGATATAGATGTTATTCTTTGTAAAATATTTGTTGGGTGTGGAAGTGCGGTATCCTCCCAAAAATGCCTTTAAAAAAAAAATCCCTACTTGGAAAAAAATACCATTCCCACAAGATCTTTATTTGATGTGCGGCAGCACAAGAGATAGGGTCCAGGCAACTATAGCCCCCCTTCTTCCTTAAGTATATCATGCGGGCTCAAGGTATTGTGGGTTTGCCCCCTCTCCACAAAAATTTCACAAAACTTCTCCAAACTGAGTTAAACCATTTTACTGTAGGAAATCCCACAACATTTTGAATAACATAGACAAGACAGGAGAAGACCATCATTTTGGTGGTCTCCACTCTTCCGCACAATGAAAGAGATAAGTTATGCCAATTATCCAAAAGCATAGTTATTCTTTATTTAGCCCTAGCATAATGCACTGAAATTGTATTAGACTAGACATTTGACAGAATTATTCCTAAGTACTTACACTGTTTACTTACACAAAATTCTTGTACGAGTGTTAAATCCAAGGCATAATCAGGGGCATGAATATCCATAATTACAGATTTGGATTTATTTAGAGTGTAACCAGACAAGGAACCATATTTTTTTATTTCTTCCATTATTATAGAGAGAGCCTTATTTAAATCTTGAATAACAAACAGAACATTGTCTGCAAAAACATTTAACTTAACCTCTGTCCCTTTAAAGGTTATACCAGCAATATCTTGATTGTTCCTAATAGTACTTAAGAATGGTTCCAATGCTAATATGAACAAAACCAGGGACAAGGGACAACCTTGCCTCATGCCATTGTTCATACTAAAAGGTTCCCCCAAAAAGGAATTTACCATAAACTTCACCAAGGTAATTTTATACAGTAACAAAATAACTCTTATTATCTTGTCAGGCAGTCCCCAGTATCTTAAAGCTTCAAACAAGAAGTCTCTATTCATAAGATCAAAAGCTTTGGATGCATCTATAGCCAGGGCATGCGACAAAATTGTATTTTTGGGGGCAAAATAAAAAAGTGACTGCACTCTCCTATTTGCATGAGAAATTGTCCTTCCTGCAATAAATCTGAACTGATCACCACAAATTATCTGTGGTAGTGCCTTTTTTAATCTATCAACCAGTAATTTGGTAAGAATTTTGTAGTCACTATTAAGCAGCGCTGTCAGTCTATAACTGTCTACCAATGTGGGATCCTTATCTTCCTTTAACAATAAAATGACTTTAGCCACTTCCATAGATGGAGGAAGAAGGAGACCTTGATCAAAAATTTCTTGTAACATTAGTGTTAGCCAGGGAAGAAGCTCCTTCCTAAAGGTTAAATAAAACTCCAAAAGCAAACCATCCAAGCCTGGATTTTTGTTTTTTGGCATATTTTTTATAACTTCCAGAATTTCTAAAGATGTGAAGTTACTAGGATCACATAATAATCGAGGGAGTTGTGCTAAACCAAGGTATTCCCTAATTTGTTTTATTGATGGATGTACATTCCTCTGATAGATATTTTTATATGCCTCTGCTATAACCTGAGCCATTCCAACATCTGTATATATTCTTCCCCCCTTTCCCATGTTGTAAACATGTTATTAAGTTTTTTCTTTTTGTTTAAGTAAAAAAGCTAACATCTTCCCTGATTTATCCCCCTGTATATACTTGGCTCTTTTAACGTTATTAAGATTTACAGTCACTTCGTTGTTAATTAATTCATTTTTTAACAGTTTAAGATGGTACCATTCACCGGCATGTTTATCATAGTTTTCTAACACTAAAGCATCCAGTTCTTTTATCCATATCTAGGGACTGCTGTCTTCTGGCTCTATTAATATAAGCCTTATGCGAAATAAGTATCCCTCTTAAAACTGTTTTAAATGCATCCCACAATGATGTTGCTGAATGGGAATCATCATAATTAAAATACCAGCACTCCTTTAATAGTTATTTTAACCTTCTGACAGAAGACTATATCAGATAACAAAATGTTGTCCATTTACCATTGCCTAGTGTAAGCTCTATTGGGATCCTGAATTTGCATTTCAATCTGAATTAAAGCATGGTCAGAAACATGTATTAAGTCACTAGTGGGATTAATCAACAGGGGCATTAATACTTTAGATGCAGAAATATAATTGATTCTGGAAAAACCCATGTGTTTTTTATCATGGTGCATATATTGATGCATAATAGGATTATGTGCTCTCCAACAATCAATCAAGTTGTGTGTTTGAATGAAGTGATTAATTAATTTAGCTTGATATATTTTGTTTTTACTAGGTTTAAGTGATTTATCTAAAAGTGGGTTCATTAATACAATATAATCACCCATCAAGATTATATTATTTGTAGCTATGGTGGTCAATGCCCCTGTTCAGTCTGACAAGAACTCAGAATAACTAATGAAAGGTGCGTAAATTGATCCTACTGCTACAACCATGGTATTTACCTTAATCTTTAATAATATCCTCCCATTTTTATCCAAAAAAGTTTGTATAGTCGTTATTGGTACTGATTTCCTAAATAATAAAGCTACTCCCGCACTTTTCCTCTTGGTCCCTTCTGAGTAAAAAATATGAGATATCCATTTTTGTTTAGGGTTTTTCATTTCTGTCTGATTTAAGTGGGTTTCTTGATAGCAACACAACATGATTTTTTTTTAGGAAGGATAACAGCCTTGTTCTTTTAATGGGGGAGAAAATGCCATTTACATTAAGTGAAACAAATTTTAATTTATCCATTAACCAATAAAAGAAAACCCCTTATACTACTTAGTTCCACCTGTAATGATAGAACAAATATTTATGTATTATCCCCATATGTATAAAATAGAAGAAAAAAAACAACCCCTCTTATTTCAGGGACAGAACATAAATTCTTCATTATTTCTCTGAGATCCAGTGGGATCTCTATCTATTTTTTTTTGTAGCTCTTTTTTTCCCACAAGTACAGCCCCCCCCCCCCCATCTGCACCTGCAGTCAAAATACATCATAATTTTTCCTAAGGACAAACGGGGAAGAAAAAAATGGAAAGTGGTAAAAAACATTAAGAACACAAACATTTCTCAATTACCCTAATAGTCCCACAAGTCACTAGTTCCTGTATCAAACTAGAAATTTAAACATGTAAATCCAGTATTTTTTCTCATAGGTCTTTCTCAGCTTCTTCGAGCATGTTGTAAACAAAATGATTCCCATCCAGAACCAGTTTTAATTGTGCAGGATAAATCATTGTTGCTTTATAATTTGTTTTTTAGTAAATCAAATTTCTTCCTATCTTGCATAATTTCTGTAGGGTAATCATTAAAAATAGAAATACTAGCTCCCAACAGGGAAATACTTTTTTTTTTTGTAAACCTGGAACATCAAAGTCTCTTTATCATCCAAGTTCTGAAACTTTACAATTACTGATCTAGTTGGCGTATCCCAAGCTGTTGTCTCCTTAGGTCTCCATATACGAAGTGCCCTATCAATAGTTAACTGAACATTCAATGGATCAGTGTCCAGATACTCAGCAAATATTTGATTTAAAGATTCTTTCAGTGGTCGTATATTTTCCCAGGATTTGGGCATGCCCACAATTCTCAAATTTTTTCTTCTGGATCTTGCCTCAAAATCCATCATTTTATTTTTTAACTCTTTATTCATAGACTACAAATCCTTTAATTGCCACTGAATAGGTAAATTTTCATCTTCTGAATCTGAGATCCTCTACTGTTTCCTGTAATATTTAGTTTAATTTGAATATTTTCTGACACCAGGTTATTAAATGTTGTTTGAATATTATCTATTTTAGTGTCTAGTCTTTCAATTTTTTTCATGCCTTCATTTAAAGATGACAGCTGAGTTAAAATCTGGTCAACCCAGGGTGGTGGTATCAATGAAATCACTTTTTCTACTGTACCTGACTGCACTTCTAGATACTTGGAGTCTGAGTCAGTGTCTGTATTACTAATATTCACAATTACTGGTTTCCTTGTATTTCCAGCTTTATATTCCCGACTTGTGCCAGGTTTTATTACATTCAAGCCATGAACCATAACCACATTCTGTACCCCCAAGTTCTTCCCCTCTATTACTGGGCTTGTCTCTTTATGAGGGTTCTTTTGCATGTTCATTACATTAGTACTATCCCCATTAGTCAATATTTTATGTGGATATACAGCTTTTACCTGTACCGCAGAGCTGAGTTCACATATCTTCACAGGTTCCTCCACATTAGTTGTTACTTTCTCCTGAGGGGGGAAGGTCTTGTACAGGCACATTCAGATGTATTTCTTTTGCCTTTAGCACATTCTGGGTTACCGCTTCAGCATTTTGGGTCTCTGTCAATGTCTCCTTCAAGAACTGAACAGGCTGCAATTCAGAATCTCCTGTTGGCACACCGGGCAGGTTTCTTTTTTCGCAGAAAATTAAAGCAGGCACATCTTCTGTCTTCTTCTTTCCAACTGTAACCTCCTCTTTCTGCGAAACCTCCAAACGTGGGCCAATTTCAGTGTCTGTGTCAGTAATTTTCAGTTTACCGACAGCAAGCTCATTAAGGTTGTGATTCATATTTCTTTTAGAAGATGCCACCCGAGGCCTGGATTTAACTGGTGAGGGTGCTAAATTCAAATGTTTTCTCAGAGGCATTTTAAATCCATAGTCCTGAAGTGTTTTATAGATTTTTTCCTTGCATTTGGTTCAGTTCCTCGGCTCATAGACTCAGCATTCATCCCCACATGTGGATGTCATGGTGTGCAACCTTAGCACACCTGAGGGGGGAGAAGAACAGCTTGCTGACATGTCAGAGCTTCAGGTCAGGTGCATCGTGTCAGGAATAGCAGAAATAGGATTTTCTGTAACTGTAATTTCTCTCGGGCCCCCAGCAGCCTTTCCCTCTCTTCTCTAGATTTGGAATGGCACAAGTCAAAGATTTTGCCAGCCTGCCCTTTCTCATGTATACATAGCTACACTGTCTGAGGCCAAGAAAAGAAAAAACTTTCATTTGAGCCTTTCTGTAGCTGTAATTTCTCTCGGGCCCCTAGTAGTCTGTCCCTCTCTCCTCTGGATCTGGATGGAATGGCACAAGTCAAAGATTTTGCCGGCCTATCCTTGCTCATGTACATACAGTCACACAGTACAGTACTGCCTTAGGTTGAAACTTTACATCCCATCCAGCAGCCACCCAGGCAACCACCCTCTCCCTAGTCCCAACTCCCCGAGTCCCGACCCACCTTTACCCACCCCCAATGATCGGTTTCTCTCCCCTTCATTTCTCTCACTCTCCCTAATTTCTTCTGTTATTCCTTCCCCTCTGGCTCAATTTATTATTTCTGGTGGGGTTTTTTTTGGGGGGGGTTGGTGGCTTGACACTTATTTTTGCGACTGAGTCTCTAGTCTCTGCTGGCTCAGCTGCTGAGCACAGCTCCTGCTCCTGCTCCTCCAGTTCTCCTCATTTGTCTGGGGCTGCATGGCACACTCAGCACAGTTATATACCGTGAGTGCATCACGTGACCTTCTGTTGCCTGATTGGATGCCACCAGCTGCCTGTACATTCCAACAGCATCCCCATGGCAACAAACAACAAAATTGGGGAAATGGCATCTCCACAGGCCCAGAACTGGAATTCTACAGTGAAGTGCTTATTTATCTAGGTCTGTGTATTGTGGGTTCAATCCAGGGGTCCAGATCTCCAGTAGAACAGTCCACCCAGCCCTAGCTTAGGGATGAGTAAAAACGTGGTAAACTGGGTAAGAAATTGGTTATGAGATAGATGACAGAGGGTAGTGGTAAATGGAGATTGCTCTGAGAAGTGGAGGGTGACTGGAGGGTACCTTAGGGATCAGTGCTAGGACCAGTTCTCTTTAAAGTCTTTATATGCAACATTGCAGAGGAGCTGGAAGGGAAGGGAAGGTCTGTCTCATTGCAGATGACACCAGAATCTGCAATGGGGTGGACAGGATGAGGGGGTTGGAAAGAAAGAGCAGATATCTGAGAAAACTTGAGGAGTGGTCAAAGGTATGAAAGCTGGGTTTCAGTGCAAAAAAGTACAAAATAATGCACTTAGGGCACAGAAACCCGAGCACAAAGTAGAAAATAGGTGAAGTGGTACTGACAACAACCAAACAGGAAAGAGACCTGGGGGTAATCATATTGGATGACCTGAAGGTGGCCAGACAGTGTGACAAGGCAGTCAGGAGGGCTAATGTGATGCTGGGGGGCATAGGGAGGGGTATCACCAGCAGAAAGAGGGAGGTGGTATTGCCCATGTATAGATCACTAGTAAGAACCCACTTTAAGTTCCATGTCCAGTTCTGGAGATCATATCTCCAGAAGGACACAGACAGAGTGGAGCAGTCCAAAGCAGGGCAACCAAAATTGTGCAGGGACAGTCTGCATCAAAAGCCCTAAAAGGAGAGACTAAAGGACCTCAATATTTACACTCTGAAAGAGGAGGGAGGGGGGCTAAGATAGACACCTTTACATACCTCACAGAGGTAAATAAGGTACAGGAGGGAAGTATTTTTCAGAAAAAAAGTGCTCAAGAACAAGGGGACATGCTGTGAAGCTGGAATGGGGTAGGTTCAGGAGAGATGTGAGAAAGTCTTTCTTTTCACAAAGAGTGGTGGATTCCTGGAACAGCCTTCCAGCAAAGATGGTGGGGGCAAACACAGTGGTGGGGTTTAATTATGCATGGAATCAGTACAAGGGAATTATAGCGGAAAGGAAGACAATTCTTGTGGGGGGTAGGAGGAAGTAGGCCGTTGGTTAACCAGGATCAGTAGCTTATCCATTAGGTAGGGAAATGAGCAGACTAGGTGGGCCAAGCAGTCCTTATCTGCCATCAAATTCTATGTTTCTATGTTTCTATGGGAGGGCTGTTGATTAAATAGGGTATGCAATGAGAATGTAGGTAGGAAAAACGGGCAGACTGGGTGGGCAAGCAGCCCTTATCTGCCATCAAATTCCTTGTTTCTATGTTTCTGTGGTCCACCTCCTTCTCCTTCCTCTGTGAAGACTGAAAAGTATCTGTTCAATATGTCTGCTTTTTTCCTGATCCTCCTCTGCACAGTCCCTCTGCCCATCTTAACCTCTCAATTCCTCCCCTATTGTTCTTCTTTTAACCTATGAACCTATAAAAGGCATTGTGTGCTTTAGTTACCCCTTGGGCTGTCCGTTCCTCAGTTCACACCTTTGCACTCCTCACCACATTCCCTTCTTCCCTCTCCTTCTACTGGTACACCTCCCTATCCTCTTTCCTTTGCATCTCTTTGCATGTGGTGAATGCTACCCTTTTAGCCTTAACCTCTTCAGCCACTTTCCTTGAGAACCATATCTGTCTCTTTTTTTCTCCTATTTTTACTCACTTCTCTTGCACAGAGTTTTGTTGCCTTCACCAAGCCATCCCTTAACTTAGCCACTGTTCCTCCACCACACCCAGGACATCCCCCCCCCCCCAACCACCCCAGTAGGTTGTCTCTGAGGTATTCATTCATTTTTTTAAATCTATCCTCCTGAAAAATCCAGGACCCTCATTCTTGTGTGGTTTGCTTGTGCTGCTGTCTTTATGTTGAACCACACTGAGCAGTGATCAGTGGTCCCTATGTGGCCCCCACCTTCATCTCTGCAATACTGTCCCTATTTGGAGCACCAGATTCAGTATTGCCACATCATAACTGGGCTCCCTAACTAGCTGCCTGAGAAATGCCCCCTCCTGCAGGAGTTTATAATGTTCCTGCTTCTAGCTCAGGTCATGGCTGTGAGGGTCCAGTCTACATCTGGCAGACTGAAGTCTCCCCAAGCAGCGTCCCCTATTTCTGTCCCTGTGCAGATAGCTTCCCCAGTGCCTATCCAGTTCCTACCCCTGTGTGACTGGGTGTGGGTTAAATGAAGATCCAGTAGAGTAGGTACATACAAGGCAAACATCAAGCCTGTGATTTTATTGGCTGGAAAAATAACAAACTAAAATAACAAAATATTTGAAACACACCACATTTATCCTGGATGTCTTTTAAAGGGGCATTGTCAGCTTTACCCCTCCGTTTTTAGTAATCTCTGTGCAGTGTGCCTTTTGGCACACACCTAAGTAATTATCACAGCAGAATAAGCCCATAAACTTAGAAATGCAGCACAAATACCTGAAATATAAGTATGTAGCAAAGTTAGTCTTTCCCTCAGGTCATTAAAAACTCCGGTGTTACAGAAGCATAATCCATTGAGGGCTTTGCACAGGACCCGGCGTGGTCACAAAGCAGCATTTTATTGAGCAGTTTAAGAACATGCTGCCATATAAACTTTATAATCGTGAACTGCTACTGGTAATTTAAAATTAAAACCGAGCCCTGGATGGCTCACAATTTACTTTTTAAAGCCGATGCCGAAATCCCACGCATGCAAAAGGGCGGCACACTCTTGCGCATGCACGAGATCTCAACACATCTGTGTTCCAAGCATGCGCGGGATTTCAACATCTGTTTTAAAAAGTAAATTGCGAGCCATGCAAGGCTCAGTTTTAATTTTAAATTACCAGGAGCAGTTCACTACATACACGTTTATATGGGCAGCATGTTGTTAAAGTCGACTTGGCATAAAATGCCACTTTGTGACCATGCTCAGTCCTGGTGCACGTCCTCAATGGGATTATTCTTCCGGTGTCACTGGAGTTTGGATAAGCAAGGAAAGACTAACTGTTACTAAACTCTATATTTCAGTATATTATCGCTACCATTCTAAGTTCATTCTTATTCTGCTGTAATAATGCAGGTGTGCCAAAAGGCACACTACACAGAGATTACTAAAAACGGAGGGGTAAAACTGACAGTGCCCCTTTAAGACAGGATCATTTGTTCCAATAAAGTGACCTGACCAATGCCTTCAGGACAAGCACCCTTCAGGGATAATGCTGGCATTGTATTATCCCCGCAGCACTCCGGGGAGCAAAGCTTCAATAAGCTTAGAAGCAGAAGAGCAACAACTGTCTCTGTCAGCTTCCCAGCCCAACTGAACTTACTTTCCGTCCTCAGGAGCTGCAGAAAGAGGGGCTTTTTATAGCCTACCCACAGTGTCATATGTTCCCTACTTATGGACACTTACATATGCAACACTTATTTCAGGCTTCACTGTTAGCAAATACAACAAATAATACAGATACACCAAAGCAATTGTTTTAAATAGTTTGCACTTTTAAAAGTAGCCAAATGTACTGTACTCTTTCCTTTGGTAATATGAGAAGAAAAATATGATAGAAGCTTTTAGGTACCTCACTGGGTTAAAAAAAGTATAGGAGGGGAGTATTTTTCAGAAGAAATGGTGCTCAAGAACAAGGGAAAATGCTATGAAGCTGGAGAAGTGTGAATTCAGGAGAGATGTAAGGAAGTACTTCTTCACAGAAAGAGTGGTGGAATCCTGGAACAGCTTTCCAGCAGAGGTGGTGGGGGCAAAAACAGGAGTGGGGTTCAAGAAAGCACAGGGTAACCACAAAGGTATCTTCGTGGAAAGAAAGGGTGAGGGAAGAAAAGCTGTAAATCTGGCACAGTCTTTGAAACATAGAAAATTAGACTTTGACGCAGATAAGGATTGCTTGGCCCACCCGGTCTGACCATTTCCCTACCTATTGAATAAGCTGCAGATCCTAGTTAACCAACAGGTCTGATGTAATAGTGTAGGTGGGAAGAAATGGGCAGACTGGATAGGCCAAGCAGTCCTTATCTGCTATCAAATATATGTTTCTAGTTTTAAAAAGATATATATATATGCAAAACCCAACCAGAATCTGCATATACCCTCCCTGATCTAGACTTACTGCCCCACACTCTATCCCATAATATTATAAACAAGAATTTGTCAATGCTGCATGTTCACTGCTGGTATTGCTGTTGTACTGGGTCTTGCTTGTACATCTTTTTGCTATATATAGAGCAGATAAGATGCAGTATCTCAGTTTCAGCGGTGTCCTGCTTTAGCACATTGTTAGATTGTAATTACTCAGGATAGGGCAGCTAAGAGGCAATATATACTTTTAAGTGGGCTCCCACATTTTGACCCCAAATGTCCAAGTCTTTTTATGACCTGACATTACGATCAAGGCAGGTGAAATTTTTAAAATCCCATCTGAAAGGTGATTTTGTTGTGTGTCTAAGGAAATAAGTTTCAGAAGGGATTTGAAAAATGACACCTGCCGTGTTCTGGATGTAGGGTAACACAAGCGATATATTGAATATTGAGGGCCAAAATCTGTAAAAAATATACTTATAAGTAAATGTTGGAACAATTCACTTCCTCATAACTTAGTTGTTTTTTTAAATTTTTACCCCAAATGTTCAACAGTCTTTTTTGACTACTCCTTTTGAGCATGACAGGTGTCACTTATAGAACAATGGCTGAAACGTCATTTTGTGCCACAAATGTTAAAACACATTTTGGGTAGGGTCTGAGTCTGAAAAATAACAGCAGTGAGGACTTCCGGTGATGTCAGGAGACCTATGGCTGCCTAATCTCGGAGCTCCGGATTGACCTCACCAGAATCTAAGTTCATCGACAGCTTAAAAATATGAACTTACCTGCAAAAGCTACCAGATCGAAAAATGCAAACCAAAGGCACTCCAAAACCCTGGTTTCGCGGCTACGAGAGCTTCTAGCCAGAGAGAAAACAAACGGGATGCCTAGTGAGGAGGCTGCAGGGGAAAGCATGTCACCAGAACTTCAATCTGATATGGCAGACAAGGACCTCATTGCTACCATTATGCAGACAGCTTGAACAGTAGAAAAGATAGACAAAACACTAACGGAAATAAGAACGGACATTAACAAAGTAGAACATCGTACCAACCAGCTCGAACTAGGCCTAACTTCTGTCTTGGATCAGTCTGATCAGCAAGACTGACTTCTTCTCTACCTTTTGGCCAGAGAAAGGGAACTGAATCATAAAATTGACGACCTAGAAGGCCGCAGCAGGAGGCAGAACATTAGAATTTATGGCATCCCCGAAGGGGCAGAAGATAATGCCCCTAATGTAGCTTCCTTCATTCAAACAGTCCTCAGAGAAGCGCTGGGCCTCTCGCAAGACTACGACCTCAGTATTGATAGGGCTCACCGATCGTTAGCCCCAGGCCTTCTAATGCAGGCGTCCAACCTCGCTCATTCATGGTCTGACTAACTTATTATGCCACAAAAGAAGACCTCCTAAACAAAGCCTGGAAAATGAGAGAGATAACCTATAAACAAAACCGCATTTCTCTTGACAATGATTACACTGCGCAGATACAAGAGAAGAGAAGAAAACTCTGGCCTGTCGTTAAACAATTGAGAAATAAAGGGCAAAAAGCACAAATCCTACATCCAGCACATCTCCGAGTGGAAACAGATTGAGGACCTAGAACTTTTGAAGACTTACAATCTGCTCAATCGTATCTGCAAAACCTGGGGGATTTCTTTACCTGCATTATTTAAGGAGCAAATGGAGAAAGAGCTACTTCGAGTGGCGTGGTCAGTGGCACAGAGAGGCAGCAAACGCAAGGGCTCCCAGCAATTTGACCCACAGACAAACCTCCGTGCAGATCTGGCTGTGATCATGAAACCATTTGACTCGCCTGTGGCACAGCGGATTCTTTCCACATAAGAAGAGGAGAACACCGGAAACAACAACACGAAAACAGACCAACACCTGAAACAGAGTGTGAAGGCACCACCTGAATAATCATAAAGCCGAATTTATAACTCAAACCTTTTCTCGGCATACACAGTGCCCCGAGATCAGAGGGCTATGGATGGGTCCAGTGACATTTATTTTGACTGGGACTTCCTGATACCTCATCTGAACTGACTGCTGTCCTCCTCAGACTAGCTCATATGCTACATCCATGATTGAAACACTGAAATAAGGGGCTGAGGAAAGACAATGCACTAGATACCTACACCGGAACTTCTGCTGCTCGTGTGGCTATGCCTGGAATCATCTGTCATCTCCCGAGGAGGACTGATTGATTAATCTGCTATGCATATATCCTTAAACATTGCAGGACTTACTTACATTTATTATTGCTAGTCTAATCTCTACTGATATATAGTTAATTTTTGAAATGTTAAGCTTTCAAATACTCTAAAGGGTTCAAAATGTTAAATGAGATCCTAGGCAGCATTGGTTGCCTACCTTTAGTCAATTAGGCAGTTCCTTTTGTTTTTTTGGGGGGCTGGACTACTAACTGAACCTAGGACTGGGGCTTATTTTTTCATTAGAGTGAATCATTTATAACCTGGTCACTGAATCTTTGTTCTGTGTGCGCGAGGCAACCCCTTGTGAAATGCGGCCTAGATTAGGACCTTAGACACCCCCCAGAGGTCTAAGTTTTACCTTTTTACTTAGATCACAGCCCAAGTAGAAGCTTTATAAATAAGCATGAGGTCGAATTAGTAAAAGAGGATTCTTTTTCCCCTGATGTCATCTTAAATTGTGGTCATTCCGATCTTGGACAAGGCAGTTTCAATCACTTAGCCTTGGAGTCCTGACATAGATTAAACTCAGGGGAATCATACAAGCATTCTCTTCAGTGAAAGTACCCACTACACCTGACAGGTACTAGGCACATAACTAAGTGCCCGCTAGTAGCCAAATTGGGCTCTTAAAACCTTGGAAGCCTGTTTATTTGCAGAACTGGACATATTTAAATACTATGTAAATAGTTTCTCTTGAGCCAGGATAGCATACGGTTCTCCTGGAATTTCGATTATACATGTAAGTTTAGATTGAGTCTGCCAACCTCTTAGTCAATACTGAAGCAAACTACAGTCTAAGAAAAGTGCTGTGATTTCTGCAAGTTGTGGGAAGAGAACATGTCACACATAGGAACGAAGGTTTTAACTTATAATGTCAACTGTCTTAATAGCCCAATTAAGCGGAAAAGAGTACTTAAGTATATTGGTGAACAACACAGCCATTTTGTCTTCTTACAAGAGATGCACCTCGCTCCCCATGAAGCTACCAAACTTAAGTCTAGGGCCTACCCCAAAATCTGCCATGCCTCGTTAGATAGAGGGAAGAAGAGGGGTGTAGCAATATTAATCTCCGACTTCATCCCATTTGAGGAGGAGACGGTGGTGGCTGACCCAGGAGCGAGATACGTAATTGTCATAGGACATATTCAGGAGGAGTATGTAACGCTAGCTAACGTTTATGCTTCCCCAGGCTCTTCCTTCTCCTTTTACTCAGAACTTATACAGACGATGCTAGAGAAAACCAAGGGCACACTGCTATTGGGAGGGGACTGGAACCTCACCCTGGATAGGCACTTGGACACCACATCCCAGATCCCCACACAGAGCAATATTACTGCCAAACTGTTCCTCCGGTTGTTGAGGGAGTTGGGACTAAGAGACATATGGAGGGAAAGATACCCCCTGGCCAGGGATTACATGTACTTTTCCCCCCCGTTACAAAATTTATTCGAGAATAGACATGTTCCTTACCCAGACCAGAGACCTTTCCAATTTTGGGCACCTTCCAGTGGGATCGGCAATTTACTCAGACCATCAACCCCTATTCTTGCAATGGCACCTCGGTCTCCCAAAAAAGAAATCTCAGTGGAGAGTAAATACCTCCTTGCTGAGAGATAAAGACACCCTAAAGAAACTCTCGGAGGTAGTGTCTGAGACACTATCACATAACTCTGAGAAAGAGGTCTCCCCGCAGATACTCTGGGATACAATTAAAACAATGATGAGGGGGAAGCTCATTGCTATAGGGACATACAAACAGAAGGAAAGGAGGGTGCTATTAGAGCAACTTAACCTCCAACTCCAAGACTTAGAAACACAGCAAAAAGTAAGATGGACAAAACAAGTAGATGACCAAATAAGAGACATCAAGTCCCGTCTGCATAAGCTTCACCTAATAGAAGTAGAGAAATCACTTGCCTATTTGCAGCAATCTTATAATGAGGGAGGTGCTCGGGCAACTAAACTGCTTGCTATCAGACTTAGGCAGAGGCAGGCCAGGGCCACCATTGTAAAGATCAAACATCCTAAAACTGGGGCCATGACCTACAATCAGGGGAAAATTATGGAGGCATTTGTAGAATATTACAAGCAACTTTATAAACCCCAACCAGAGTCCTTTAATGAGGAAAAGACTAACTTCCTTGAATCTCTGAACCTGCCCACTCTTTCCCAAGATCAAAAAGAGACCCTGACTGCCCCCATAAAAATGACCGAGTTGGACCAAGCTATTACAAGACTTAAACCTGGGAAATGTCCCGGACCTGATGGTTTTAGTGGAGACATTTATAAAAAAACTTAGAGGAGAGCTTGCCCCACACCTGCTCAGAGTCTTTAATGAGGTCTGGACGGGTAGGGAGGCACCCCCATCATGTAACTATGCTAATATTTCAGTTATACACAAGCCAGGCAAGGACCCATCTGAGTGCACTTCTTACAGAACTATTTCCCTACTTAATGTAGATTACAAGATTTTTTCCTCCATCATAGCTTCCAGATTAAGCGCCCTTCTCCCATCCTTAATAGATAACAACCAAACAGGATTTATAGCCGGCCGTCACGCCCCAGACAGCATCAGGCGTATCATCAATATTATAAATAAAGTTTCCATAGATAGAACCCCAACATGCCTTATGAGCCTGGATGCAGAAAAGACATTTGACAAGGTATCCTGGCCTTTTCTTTTTACTACCTTGGAGCATTTTGGTATCCCCCAGAACATGATTGATGCCCTTAAGAGTCTATACGCAGCCCCACAAGCCTATATAAGGTTAAATGGTAGCATCTCAGATAGATTCCTCCTAGGCCGTGGGACTAGACAGGGATGCCCCCTTTCCCCCCTTACTATTTGCCCTATACATCAAGCCTTTAGCTTCTGCTATACAGGGGAATTCAGAGGTGGAGTGTATTAGGATTGGAGATACCGAACATAAGATCTCATTATATGCGGACGACGTCCTTCTATACCTTGCTAACCCTGACAAATCAATCCCAAAGATCTGGAATATTTTGGAAGAATTTGGCAGACACGCAGGCTACTCACTAAATAAAGAACAAACAGAAATCCTGAAATTCTTCTACAACCCTTCACCGGAGGTAACTAAGTTACTACCTCTTAAGTGAAATAAACAGAAAATCAAATATTTGGGGATACAACTGACAAAACATATAAGGGGACTCTTTACTGCAAATTATGGCCCACTACAGTCACAAATTACACAAGATGTAGCTAGATGGCAACTTCTTAACTTACCATTATATTATAAAATCCAAACAGTTACCTTAAACATCCTACCTAGATTTTTGTATCTCTTCCAATCCTTACCAATATTTATTCCAAAGAATTATTTTAAAGAATGGTAGAGACTGATTGGGAGGTTTGTGTGGCACCCGGGCAGACTTAGGGTAAGAATGGCACTACTCCAGACAGATAAAGCTGATGGCGGCAGAATGGTCCCTATCTTGGAAGATTACTGTATAACCGCTTACCTTAAGAATGTGTTGCTCTGGTCAAATACAACATATGAGGCCCACTGGAAAGACATTGAGTCTCATTTAACTGAGGGTCCTCCTCTTGGAGTGAGGATTGCAGATGCCTCTATACTCAAGGGGACACAGCATCCCCCCTCGACAGTTGAAGGCACCATAAAAATGATCCATAGATTATGGAATAAGTCCGACCTTTTTAAGGAAATGTGGCCTCTACACTGGTTCATTTGGTCCCAATATTTCCTCCCAGCTAAGATAGATCACTCTTTTAGAAGATGGGCCAAATTAGGATTTACCAGTTTGGGTCAGATGATCTTGGGGGACACAATGACCACCAGTCATTGTGGTTTGAAATCACAGAAAGAGCAGAACCAAACCACACAAAAACACGTATCCTGGATTTTAGGGGGGCAGACTTTGGGAAAATGGGGAGATGCTTGAAAGAGGCATTAAGGGAATGGGACAGGAATCAGGGATTGAGGAACAGTGGGCAGTATTTAAAATGGGGATTATAAGAACAACAGAATTATGCATTAAGCAGGTTAGCAAGAGGAAAAGAAAGAGGAGACCATTATGGTTTTCCAAAGAGGTAGCAAAGAAAGTGAAAGCCAAAAGACTGCATTCAGGCAATACAAAAGACACAGGCAGAAGGGGATAGGGAGAAGTACCAGGAGAAACAAAGGGAGGCAGGGAAGTCAGTAAGGGAAGCCAAAGCTCAGACAGAAGAACACATTGCAAAATCAGTGGTTAAAGGGACAAAACCTTTACAGGTACATAAGTGAAAAAGAAGGACAAAGGGAGGATAGTTAGACTGAAGGGGAGGATGGGAGCAGTGTGGAGGATGACAACAGTAAAGCTGACATATTGAACAGGTATTTCTGCTCAGTCTTTACTAAGGAAGAGGGGGGTAATGGGTCTGAAGGAGTACAAGGGTGAGAATGGTGCAGAAATGGACACAAGTCCCTTACACCGAGAAAGGGTCCTGAAGGAACTGGAAGTAATAAGAGTTGACAAGCAATGGGGCCAGATGGGTGCACCCAGGGTCCTTAAAGAACTAAGAGAGGTGGTGGCAGACCTCTGGCTATCCTGTTCAGCCAATCACTGGAAACAGGGAGGTACCCAAAGACTGGAGGACAGCAGATGTAGTCCCCTTATACAAAAGTGGGAACAAAGAGGAAGCAGGGAACTACAGACCAGTCAGCCTCACCTCGGTAGTGGAAAGATCATGGAAGCACTACTGAAGGAGAGATTGGTGGAACATCTGGTTGTCAATGGACTACAGGACCCAAGGCAGCATGGTTTCACCAGGGGAGGTCATGTCAGACCAACCTCATTGAATTTTGACTGGGTGACTAGGGAGGTGGATCAGGGGAGGCAGTGGACATGGCCTATCTGGACTTCAGCAAGGCCTTTGACACTGTGCCACATAGAAGACTATTACACAAACTGGGGAATATGGGTGTGGGCAGGACAGTAGTGTGGTGGGTAGGTAACTGGCTGGGTGGCAGGACACAGAGGGTGGTGGTAAATGGCTGTCACTCCACAGAGGGAAGAGTGACCAGTGGGTACCACAGGGATCAGTGCTGGGACCGGTCCTATTCAACATCTTCATCAGTGACATTGCACACTATATAGAAGGCAGAATTTCACTGTTCGCTGATGACACAAAGCTCTGTAATAGAGTAGACACACCAGAGGTGTAGACAGAATGAGAAGGGACCTGCAGAAACTTGAAGAATGGTCAAGGGTTTGGCAGTTGAAATTCAATGCAAAGAAGTGCAAGATAATGCATATGGGGCACAAAAACCCTGGCACAATAAATCAGTTGGGGGGTGAGGATATAGCATGCACCAAGCAGGATAGGGATCTTGGGGTTGTCATCTCTGATGACCTCAAGGTAGGGAAACAGTGTGACAAGGCATCAGGTAAAGCAAATAGGATGCTGGGATGTATAGGCAGGGGCATCACCAGCAGGAAAAGGGAGGTCATAATTCCGCTATACAAGACACTAGTGAGGCCCCACCTGGAGTACAGTGTACAGTTCTGGAGACCATACCTACGTAAGGACATAGACAGGGTAGAGAAGGTTCAGAGGAGGGCAACAAAGATGGTGCATGGGTTGCATCACAAATCCTATGAAGACAGGTTGAAGGAACTGAACATGTACTCCCTGGAGGAGAGGAGGAGAGAGGGGATATGATAGAGACATACAAGTATCTCACAGGGAGGAACAGGGTGCAGGAAAACACTATTTTTAAGTGGAAAAGATGTTTCAGGACTAGAGGGCATGGGATGAAGTTGGAGGAGGACGATTCAGAGGAAACATGAGAAAGAATTTCTTCACTGAACAGGTGGTGGACAAGTGGAACACCCTGCCAGAGGAAGTGGTGGGGCTGAAACAATCACGGATTTAAGAATGCATGGGATAGACATAAAGGAATTCTAGAGGTCAGGGGTAAGGGGAAATAGACTTCTAGGAAAACAAACTGAACTTACAAGCTCAAATGGGCAGACTAGGTGGGCCATAGGCCCTTATCTGCCGACACTGTCTATGTACAATACTAGATTTTCACTCCATTAAACAAACAGACCATTTAAGGAACCAAGATCATTTCAGATACCTACAACTTAGAACACATATATACACACTTAAGAAATTACAAGAATTGAAACCTGAAGTAAAGAATCTCTTGGAGGTCATAGCATCTATTCAGGAGGGGAACCTAGAGAAGGGACACAAATCTGCTCTCTACAGAGCATTAAAGCAACTGCACCCTAGACAATCCCTCAGAATCAAAAATAAGTGGGAGCAGGAAATGGGACTAAATGTCACAGAAGAGGAATGGAGGGCAATATTCCAGTCTATAAATAAAACCACACTTTCACCTAATTGGCGCCAATTTGCCTGGAAAATAAGAATCAGGTACTTCCACACACAAAGCTTAAGTAAGTGGGATACAGGAGTAACACCACTTTGTTGGAAGGATGTGGTGTCCAAGTGGCTCACCACTCCCATATTTTTTGGGAGCGTGATGCCATACATCCTTTCTGGCAAGGGATCTCCAGAATTCTGGAGAACATATTCTCCTGCAGCACACAACTATCATGTAAGAACCTGGTTTTGGGAATACCTCCTGAAGAAATTAAAGGAGCTGATGGTATATACCTCTGGGGGGTACTATTGGCAGCAGCCCATAAGTCAATTACTAAAAAATGGCTCTCTCAGAATGCACCTGATCTACCCCTTTGGCACTCTATTATAAAAGAAATGAGAAATGGAGGAGCTGACATATAAGATAAATAACAGGGTGAACACATATGTGAATAGATGGACCAGATGGGACCTAGCCACGGGAACCTAGAGTGGCCTGAGAGCTGGGGGTGGAGGGAGGGAGACTTGGGAAGAAAGGAACATAAAAAGTTTATAATAAAACTGGGGAATAAGTAGAAATAAGCTACTGTCTCTGAACTTATCTTATAGATAACAGAAGAGTATATAGCCCAGAAAAGAAAATGAATTAAGTTCTTGAAACTCAACTAACTCTGAACTAATGTTATACATCACTTATGAAATCTGTAAATGCTTGTAGTATATATGGCTTGTGATGGTACGCAGACTCTGGAGTTTCAATAAACTTGAATTATAAAAAAAAAAAAATGACAGCAGTCACATTCCTGATGTGGTGTGAAAAAAAAATGACTATGTTGAAAAATTGGAATAAAAATATTAAAAATTACCAGAGGTACAAGCATGCATTGAAAAATTGCAGTGTAGACTCGTGGCTTTGTTGTTTTCTCATCTTTTTACCCCAAATTTTCAACATAACTTTCTTATGACCCTGCATAGCCTTCTTATGTGCCCACCACATGAATATGGGTGGAGAAAATGTTCAAATCCTACCAAAAATGTGATTTTGCACCACAAGTGTGAAAACACATTTTGGCCAGTATTTGAAAAATGACAGCTGTCACATTTATGAGGTGTTGTGAAGAAATGGCTATGTTGAACATTTGGGATCAAATATTGAAAATTACCAAAGTTATGAGACTGTGTTCATAAATTTCAATGTGGGTTCATAATATTGTTGTTTTTTAATGTTGTTACCCCATATTTTCAACATAGCCTTCTTATGACCCCACCTCATGAACAAGGGTGGAGAAAATGTTCAACTCATGCGTGAAAGGTGATTTCATGCAGTGACTACAAAATCACCTTTTGAGACAGGTCTACCTAGGTTCACTGTCATTTGAGTTTCTCAGATAGTTCTTTTGTGGCACTGATTATCCTCCATCAGATAGTGCTGGTATCTGACATAGGATCCAGCCAATGGCTCGGAGGTACAGTTCATCAGATCTGACATCAGATCCATCGGATCCTATCTCAGATAGTTGGATGTTGTGGTCAGATCCCTAGACCTGATGTTCAGTCCATCAGATCCAGGTCAGATCCACAGATATCTTGGATCCTTACAGTAGATCCTAGGAGGTCAGATCCTTGGTCAGATGTTTATGCCATCTGAGGCCATCCAATATCTGACCAAAATTATGGTATCTGATGGTATCCAGCCTGGTAGAATACTATCCGAGCAACACTAACTGCCATTGCTCATGAGATGGGGCCTCAAAAAAGACATGTTGAAAATTTGGGGCAAAAGTATTCAAAACATGATCACGTTATGCCAGTAAGTTGAAAACCCCATTAAAATACATTGAGCTGCACTGTTGATTTCCCCAGTTTGCAGTCCGGCATTGAAGAGTGAAAACATGTCCTTGGCCCAGAAAGAATTATGGCACTGGGCCTGCAGTAGGTAAGTAAAGGATTGGGGGGTTGCGGTGGTGGGTGACGAGTGGGTGAGTCAGGTGGGGGGGCAGTAACAGCAGCTGGTAGCAACAGACATCGATGGACAGTTTTCTTTTTGACAGATTTATAAAAAAACTAGGAGAGATGGTTTTCTTTATTTCAGGTGGCTACACTGGGGGATTGGGCACCCCCAGTGTCGGCATTATGTTTTTATTTTTAATTTTTATTTATTCTTTTGGTAACTGGGTAAGGCCCACTGGGCACAAGTGCCTGTTTTCAGGGGTGACCCAGAAGAACTGGAGTGATCAAGTGACTTGCTTAGAGTCACACATTATGCCAGTGGAGGTTGTAGGAATCAAACCCAGGACTGCTGAATGTACCAAGCTCATTCACAGCTCATTACTCTGTGTTTGGCAGCACTGGAGTGGTCTTTCTGTGTTGCAGAACGAAATGGGCAGGTTGGGGTGTAGCAGGTGGCATGGGGGATTAGGCACCCCGTGCTAGAATATTAACATGGGTTGGGCTTGGAAGGGACAGTTAACAGCAGCGGCAGCAACAGATATCGATGGACAGTTTTTGGTTTTCAGCAAGCTGATCATGACAGATCAGCTGTACTTGTTCACTGGCATTATGTAGATCAAAGGAAAGAGCCACTCGAGGATGGAGTCAGCTATCTTCTTTGAACTACACAAAGTTTTCACCCAGCAAGTCAGAACACTGTCATGATCAGCCTGGCTGATGACTGGTGTGACACTGGCGAGCCCCTTGCAAAACACTCTGCATTGGACTGACAGTGCCACACCCCTTAAAAGCCACTCTGGTAACAAAATAGCGAACATAAAAAGGGCAGTAAATGGCCGGCTGCCTCCATAGTAGCAACTCAGAAGATAAAGTAAGGGATACACTGAAACAGTAACTTTGTGTTTTTAGAAAAATAGCTGTTCTAATTGTTTAATCTAGTTTGACAACCTTTGGTTTGGACACAGCACTCCTCAGACCTCGGGGAAAGACCCTCAACTGCATTGGGCTGCTGGGAGTGTGTGTGTGTCTCTCTCTCTTCCTGCCTTTTCACAGAGTTTAGGTATGCTTCAGACTGCTGCAGACTGTCAAAGTGTACTGCTGCTGAAAGTCATTTTCAGAACTATTTGTCCCCGTTTTTTCATTTACTTTTACATTTAATATTCCTTTCATTTACATGCACCTTTTATATTTACATTTACTTTGTTTGCTTCCTTTCCTTCTTCCAAACTACCTAAAGCTCTACTCATAGATTCAGTGTAGCTTCCTTTCGGAGTTAAAAGGGCACTGACACCATAAAGAAAAGCTACTTTTATCTGAAAATAAAACCTAATGTCTTCCTATCCCATCACCAAACAAGGGCACGCACCAGACTAGTGCACTGGTGGAAACATAGTTTTCAATATTTAACTGGGGGTAGACAAACAAAACTACCAGGGAAAACCCACAGATGGCTAGACTGCGTGTGTGTTTGTGGGGGGGGGGATATTATTCCTGTAGTACCCCGGAGTTGGAGGGGCACAATGAAGAAATGGTGACTCTTTCCCCATCATAGATTTTTTCTTCTTTTTTTTCTCTCTCGATAGCCCCCCTCCAGTCCCACATACTCCACCCTGTCCCTTTGTGCAATTTCATGCTGCTTGGTGCTCAGAAGGGGGACCATGGACATGAGACCCTCCCCAATGGGCTCATTGTGCCCAATCCTCTGGCCAGAAGCCAGGCCCTCCCCCTGCCCTACAAAAGGGCTGGGGAGTGGTCAATGAGGGTAATCGGTGGCTAGACATGGAGGGTGGAGGACATGAGGATCACAGACAAAGAAAAGATATCTGCAGTGTGTCCATGGCTCCTCCAGCATCACTTCCCTCCCTCTTCTGTCCTGGGCATTTGGTTGCGGCAGTGGCAGGGTCAGTCGGGTGGGAGCTTGGCTCCCCAACATGAACTGTCTCCTTCCCCCGGAGCACCCATTGACATGGGGGGGGAGTATCGGCCAGCTGGACCAGGTGGTGCCACCTAAAAATAGGTCGGGGCCAAAAACGCATCCCAGACCTAGAGATCTGCCCCAGCAGCCTGCAGACCAGAGTGAAGCTGGGTGGGAAGGTGGCTCTCTTTTTTTTATTCTGTCCCCCCTCAACTAGTTAAGGCATGGGTATTGCCTAACAAGCTGACATACTTGGATCAACAGAAACCTGGTTTAAGCCCAACATCCCTGACACCATATGTTGCTTAGCTGGCTACAAACAGCTCAAACTCAACTACCCAACCTCAAAGAGGGGTGGTGGCATTGCTTTCTACTTTATTGAGCACCTGCATTTCAAAGGCACCATTCTAGGTCAATCCCCTTCTACCCTGAAAATTTCAGTACAAAATTCCAAACCATCTGGGCTGTAGGTGATGGCAAAAAAACCCCCAGCAAAAAGCAGATATTTTTCCTAAAAAACACACCATCTGGATCTCAGAATCCGCACATCCAACTGGAACAAAACTTGCCAAATCAAGAGACCTTGCCCCCTGACCAATGCAAAAGTGTGTGCAAATTTGTTTAATATGGGGGAAGGGCAAAACTATTAAGGTGCAAAGTTAGGGGTTTAGCATTAAACAGCCAACTCAACCCTAACTATAGGTGCGCTACCACATCCCTATAATATATTGCTGCAATACCTACTCCAGCACTAAATTCATCCTTGGATCCCACTGATTTTTCCAACATTTATTTATTCATTTGATAACCAGGTTGGTGCACTGATCCAAAGACCTTTTTGAGGCATGGCCCGGGCCAGAAACTGGTGCATACAATGTAAAAATACAGTGAGAGAGCAATGTGTCTCATACAGGGAACATAACAGTGGAGGTCAAGCTAAGAGAGAAAATATAAGGTAAACAGCACCAGGTACATCAGCACTTGAGTAAAGAAGGCATGTAACATTTAGGTAAACAGGGTAAGTTTGCTCCATCATTTAACAAAAGGAATAACAATAATATTCAGGGTGGGAGAGGAGAGCGGAGCACAAGAGGTGAAGGGGTAAGGGTGAACTGCAAAGGGGTGCAGCCATTCTAGCAGCCTGTGAGCAGACAAAGGTCGTGGTGGACAGAAAGTGCATTCTTAACAGGGAATTTAGATTTAGAGGTGGGTCTGGGGAATGTAGGGACATCACATCTCTTCCCTCATTCTTCCTTATTCTTTCATTTAAAAGACTTTCTTCAGGTTGAGGTCTTGACGATGTTAAGATGACTAAATATTTCCAACAGTGCTGACACAGATGGGGTTAAACCATAGCTATTGAAATTTGCTGATAAGCAATTAGCATACCGTATAATTATTATCTAAAACCACTCCTTTTGTAAAGAACAAGACCCCATAATATGGAAGAAGACTACAGTGATTCCTCTTCAAAAATCAATGTCCAAAACAGACCCCATTAACGATTGCTTAATTTCTGTTCCATCTACCATGAGCAAGATATTGGAGAACTTGGTACATAAACAGCTAATAGATTATGTTTTAGAGTACAACATTTTGACAAAGGAATAGTGTGGATTATGTTCTAATCACCAAACATCACCAACCTACTGAAGGTGTCAAATGCCTGGGTACTGGGTCTTCATGTATATCACAAAAGCTTTCAACACAGTCAGCCATGACCTCCTACTCCAAAGACTCCAAAGCTTGGGATTTTACCATTACCTCCTGAGCAAGGGTCAACAATTATCTCAACACCAATACTCACCTACATGCAGATGGCACTGTTATGTATACTAAATACAAATCCATTACAGATCTCAGTACTATTAAAAACTGTCTTCAATGTGCAGAACTAGATGTCCAGCAGCTGCTTTCTTTTGAACAATGCCAAGCAGAAGTAATATTCATCAATGGGAACTCTATTTCTCTTGATTTGATTGAAATCTTATCATCAGGGTTCTCTCAGCTATAAATGTGTGCATCATTTCAAGTACTTGGGAATATAATTTGCTTCACAACTATTTTTCTGAACAATGTACATATCTTCAGGTCAGCCAGGACTGCTCATCAAAAGCTGGGTCTTCTTTACCAAAACAAAAACTGTTTAAACATAAACACCAGAAAATGACTTCTGTGCCAGTCTCCATGCCAGCCCTATAATAAAGAAGTAGTGTGTACAGGTCAGCAAGTACAACAGCACATACAAATGTAACTGTGACATTCAACAGCATGTGCAAGTTTGCACTTGGCTGCAATAAAGGAATGCATCAGTGTGTACTCTAAAGTAACCTCGGACTTCTCCCACCTGATGAGAAGGGAATTCAAATGGGCACTCAGATATTAAACTGTGTGCAAGTAACAAACCCTCTATATATAACCAACCTGCTCATTAACCCTTGCTGTGTCACCAGTGTGTATACACATCCTAAAAACCTATTCAATCTAAATCTTCTTCCATTCTAAGGGTTACATGGGCACCAAGCTATCCATTCAGGTGCACAGATCCTTTGGGGCCTTCATTGTAACTGCCATTACCACCTGGAATTCTCTACCTGAGAACATAAAAAAATTTAACCTGCTCTCCTTTTAAGGAAAGACCCTGTCAGCCTTTTACTCTATTCACCTGTGCGGTTTGCAGGCTTGAACAGTGCCTCTATTGCACCCTCCTAATTTCATCAGGATTTAAATATAGATGAAGTTACTTTAGTCTGGTATCGAAACTTGCTTGGTTCCATTGCAAAGGTCATGACCCAGCTCATGTGAGGCAATACATCCTGGAATGTTATGATGTTTTAGTGCTAAAGCCTGCAGTAGTTATACTGTATCAGTCAGTGCTGCTGCTATCCACTGCAGTCCCTATGTTCTTGTTTATGCTGGCAATGAAACTTTTCAAGGTATTGTAAGTGCCTTGCTGTTTTTGAGAGGCTATGCCTGCAGTTCAATGGGTTGCAGCAACTACTCACTCCCCCTTCCTGAGCTATATAAGCCAGTTTCTTCTAGCCTCATTCAGAAGCACATTTTCTCTGCATTTTCTTTGCAGAGGCTCTGTTGAACTGTACCTTCCTCAGCTGGAATCTCTCTGCCCTTTCAGTGTTTATCTCCTTCCTCTACTGCTTTTGGATTTTCTGCCTGGTTTATGCTGGCCTTTCTGCTGGTTTGTGTTTTTTCCTGCCTTTCTCGGTCAGTATTTTACTTTTTGCCTCCAGCTGCTGTTTGTGCTTCTCTCTGTTGTCTGTATCTGCTTTCTTGTTCTCCTGTGCTTGCGTTTCTTCAGTTTTATTTTTTTTTTGAGGGGGGCTTTAGTTTTACTAGTAGTCTGCTGCTTACCTTTGCTTGCTTCATGCTATTCAGGCCATCGTGCTATTCAGGCTCCCATTTACTTTTGTCATACTTCTAGCAGTCCTCAGTTTCCCTGCAATTGTTATCTGTATGCTATTCAGCTCCCGCTTGCTGTAGCTGTCTCCCTGCACATTCATCCTTAATTGTTTATACCTGCTCCACTCCATGCCTGGCTTCATTCAGCAGTTACAGCTCCCAACTTTTCAATTTCCATGCATTGATTTTTCTAGCAGTTTTATTGTTGCACTCTGCATTTACTCTACTTCCTTAGTAGTTCATTGTTATACTACTGCTTCAGCCTACCTAATTTGTGATGCATCAGCAACTCACACAAACCTCCCTACAAACTGGTTGGCATGCTTTCTGACTGTATCATTCAGTCTCATTCCCTGTCCCTGTTATCATTCAAAGTTTCACTCAGAGTTCCACCCTGCATTCTGCCTGCTGCTTCCAGCTGCATTCTGCCTGCTGCTTCAGTCTCTCCTGATACTATTGTTATATGCTTACATATGCTGCTTACCCATTATACTGCTGTTACATGCTTCCATATGCTGCCTCCCCATTATACTGCTGTTACTTGCTTCCATATGCTACCTCATCATTATACTGCCGTTACTTGCTTCCATGTGCTGCCTCCCCATTATACTGCCGTTACTTGCTTCCATATGCTGCCTCCCCATTATACTGCTGTTGCTAATGCTCCTATAAATCCCCCTACGCTCCACTGTTTTGTCAAATACTGCTGCAACTATAACTGTTCCCATGAATCAGTCACCCTGCCTCCCATTGCTTTTTCTTGGTGTGGTGTCCTGGTGATCCACTTGTGCCATTGGTCATTCCCATGGTGGAGGACAGTGATGTTGCAGCGGGGCATTGTGACATCAGGTTGGGAATGTGTTATGGAGTCAGAAATAACCTATGGCTGTCTGACTCGCCTGGCCTCCTACTACCCCTGCTTTACCATACAATTAAAGCTTCTATTCAACCTTACCTACATGCATGTTACATGCACGCGTGGCTGTCAGACTTCACCATGGCCCCTCTTTCCTACTGTCCAGTGCATGCCATCCACAGCCATTACATGGCTTGAGGCTTGCCCTGTAGTCAGTGGTCTTACTGTGTCCCATGAAGTCTGCATCTGGAGGTTGTGTCCCCTGCCTGCAGAGATTGCACTCACACCAAGGGATGCTTTAACCATGCAGATCATTGGTGGCACCTCTTGATTTAGAATTTAAGACTTCAGATGCTGATGGGTGGGGCCTTTAAGCCCAATGGGGCTCCTTTAGCAGGCCATGCTGCCAGCATCTTCGAAAGCTTTTCTCCCCACAACCACTTGAGGTTCACCTGGTCTCCACATCCTCCCCTACCTTGCCCATTCTCTGCTTTCCTCAACTACTCACCTCACAGATGGTCCCCAGGGAAGCCCCTTGGATGTCTTTCTTCTCCTTAGGCCTTCCTCATGAAGGCCAGGTGAGTGCCCTTCAGTGGTTTGTGCTCTCCTTCTCCCATCTTGGGGTGAGAATCTCCCAAACAGGGGTCTCCCTTTGCTGCAGAGAGCATGCGCAGCCCCCTCACAGTGTTTTCTGCTAAAGGTGTAGAGTGAGAGCCTTCCTCTGAATTGGAATACCCCCCCGAATTGGATCTCTAAATTGCAGTAGGCCAAGCCATCACTAGAAGTATCCCAAGCCTGGAGGGAAGGTGACCAAGGCTTTGGATCCCCCATGGTTTCCTCCTCATAAGGGGTTTTTCCTGTCCTCCGTGCTGAAGTTCAGAAATGTTAGGCAGTTCATATTTAGTATATTCCTTCAGTTTACCCAGATGGGGTCCACTGTTGGATGGAGTTGGACTGTGACTTTCCTTCTTTGTCATTCCTGCTCTCCTTATGAAGTCATGCTCCTCTGCTCAGTCGATATCTATCAGCTTGCTCTTCAGTCTGTGTCTGTTTCCAGTTGTCACCAGTTGCTGTCAATCTATGCTCTTCGCACTCGTGGTTAGCGTTTGCTGCTCAATACTCTTTTTTTTGGTCCTCCTTCCTAAGGTACCTTTAGCCAAGGGAATCCTACCTGAGGCACCTCTAGGGGTGGAATCCTCCTCAAGGGTTCCTTGCCTTTGGTACCCCTACAGGATGGTAGTTCCCCATGGAACAGAGAGTGTGAATAGCCAAAGTTATCAACAGTTGCAAAAGCATAACACTACACTAAGATGAGTAAGCCCATTTAATTGAAAGGCCATGCCTGCAGTTCAATGGGCTGCAGCAACTAGCCACTTCCCCATCTGAGTTATATAAGCCAGTTCTTTCCAGCCTCATTCAGAAGCACTTTTTCTTTGCCCCACCATCCTCCTCTCCTTCACCAGTGGCATACCTCTCTCCTCAGGGCCCCTTCCAAAGGTTCTTTTAGCCAAGGTATTCCTTTCCATGGCACCTCTAGGGGTGGAACCCTCCTCGAGGGTTCCTTGCCTTTGGTACCCTTACAGGGTGGTAGTTCCCCATGGAACAGAGAGTGCAAATGGCCACAGTTATCAACAGTTTTACAAGCATAACACTACACTAAGTTGAATAAGCCCATTAAATCTGTAGTTTAAAATGTATCAGAGTTAGAAAAAAATGCTTTTTAAAGAATACAGGGACTTCACAAGACTTGTAACAGAACTGACTGAGATTATAACTTCTGCTGGCTTGTGCAGATATGCATCATCAACTCCCATAATGCCTTGCATGAGTGGGGTCATGACCTTTGCAATGGAGTGAAACAGGTTTTCACATGAGGACAGAACACAGTGAAACAATCTTATGTTTAAATTAGGATGAAATTGGGGGGTGCAAGAGAGGGAATCACTCTTCATGCCTACAAACTGCACAAGTACACAGAAAATAGGTTGAGGTTTCTTGCCCTTTAAAAAGCTTTGTTCTGGCACCTCCAAAGCCCTTGTGTCTGCTAATCTCTCTACCCCTTGAGCTCCACTCCACTCCAACTAGCCCTACCCCTCAAATCCAAATCGCAAAGTGGCCACTCTGCATTTTCCCATCTCCTTTTCTGTTAATGTTTAGTATTTTTCCAAATAAACTACTCATCAGTGTAGCTTAATTCTACTCATCTAACTATATAAAAATGTATTAATGTAATTTGAAACTTTCTGTAATTTTAATGTAACTTCTCTGCTACTGTAACTACCCACCCACAACTCTCATGAAAAACAGGTGGCTAATCTAAATGAGGCTATAGTAGTGTGTTAAATCCCGCCAAAATTTCTGCGATCCCAGCTGGTGGCCTGCCCCTGACCAGGCATTCCACCAGTTTCTGGTGGTGCAGCTTGCTTCTCCAGCAGCGGCCACATGCCCTCCTGCTGCCAGTGCCCATATTTCTGTGATCCCAGCTAGCAGCCCCTGACCTGGTGCTCCACCAGTTTCTGGTGATGCAGCTTGCTTCTCCAGCCACGGCTGCATGCCCTCCTGCTGCCAGTGTCTGAATTTCTGTGATCTCAGCTAGTGGCCCCTGATTGGATGCTCCACCAGCTTCTGGTGGCACAACTTGCTTCTCCAGCTGTGGCTGCATGCCCTGCTGCTGCTAGTGCCCAAATTTCTGCAATCCCAGCAAGTGATTCCTGACTGGGTGCTCTACCAGCTTCTGGCGGCACAGCTTGCTTCTCCAGCCATGGCCGCACACCCTCCTGCTGCCAGTGCCTGAATTTCTATGATCCCAGCTAGCAGGCCCTGACTAAGCACTCCACCAGCTTCTAGCAACCCCTGACTGGGAGCTCCACCAGCTTCTGGCAGTGTGGCTTGTTTCTCCAGCCACTGCCACATGCCATCCTGCTGCTGGTGCATGAATATATGTGATCTTAGCTAGTGGCCCCAGACTGGGTGCTCCACCAGCTTCTGGCAGCATGGCTTGCTTCTCCAGCCATGGCCACATGCCCTCCTGCTGTTGGTGCCCGAATTTCTGCAATCCCAGCTGGTGGCCTCTAACCGAGTACTTCACCAGCTTCTGGTGGTGCAGCTTGCTTCTCCAGCTGCAGCCACATGCCCTCCTGCTGCCAGTGTCCAAATTTCTGCAATCCCAGCTAGCATCCCCTGAATGGGCACTCCACCAGCTTCTGGTGGTGCAGCTTGCTTCTCCAGCCTCGGCCACACACCCTCCTGATGCTGGTGCCCAAATATCTGAATCTTTGCTAGGAGTCCCTGACCAGGTGCTCCACCAGCTTCTGGCAATGTGGCTTGCTTCTCCAGCATGGCCACATGCCCTCCTGCTGCCAGTGCCCAAATATATATTATCTTAGCTAGTGGACCCTGACTGGGCACCCCAACAGCTTCTGTCAGCACGACTTGCTTCTCCAGCCATGGCCACACACCCTCCTGCTGCCAGTGCCTGAATTTCTGCAATCCTAGCTGGTGGCCCCTGACTGGGTGCTCCACCAGCTTCTGAGGTGCGTCTTTCTTCTCCTGCCATGGCCACATGCCCTCCTGCTGCTGGTACCTGAATTTCTGTTATCCCAGGTACAGAGGAAACAGCTAAAAGTTTTAAACTTCTGTCCATCTGGCACCCTCATTGCTACTGCTCCTGATTGGCCCTTTGATTCCTGACTGTAAGCACATTGGCCAGACAGGCTCCTCAGATACAACCAGCTCCTATGGGACTAAAGCTGATGAGCGCTACTAACTTTGAGCAATCTTAAAGCTATTTTAAAAGTGTCTGCATATTTTAAAACTAATTTTACAAAGGAGCGTTATTATTTTTAGAGCTATTATAGATCTGTAACTAGTTTTAAACTTACTACTGCACAGTGCGCTGCTATTTTCAGAGTTATTTTCTATGAAAGTGTATGCTAGTTTTATTGTCTGTACTAAGTTTATTCTGCTTCTCCAGCTGCTTGCTTGCTTTTTACCTATTCTGCTTTATCTCTATGCCCTAACACACTCCTGTGCACTTCTCCCTAATTCTACTCTGACCGTTCTATTATGACTAATCTTTCTTCCTCAATCTGACATTACTCAGCAGCCCAAGTTTCTATTCTCCACCCCCCCAGTGTTCCTTGCCCTCTGATTTAGCTCCATTTCCTGCCTCCAGCCCCCCTGCTGTTAACCTGTCTCTCCTCTGTCTGCCCCCACCCGCCAATAACCATGCTACTATAACTAATCCCCCTCTTCTCTTCCTCCCTCAACTAGTGGCCCCTGAACAGCTGCCCCACCAGATTCTGGCGGCATGGCTTGCTTCTTTAGCCGCAGCTACATGCCTTCTTGTTGCCGGTGTCCGAATCTGAATTTTCTCCCGCCCTCCGCCCGGCACTCTCTAAATACACCTAAACCACTCCTTTTGAAAACAACCCTTTCCCATTGGCTCCTGCCTGACAGTACTCCACACTTAAAGGTACAGCCCTCCTTTCTCTTTCATAGCATAATCTCTGCCTGCTCTGTTCTCCCCACAGTCCTTTCCCCATTGTTATTGCAACATTATTCTAACAGGCAGGTGTTATAACAAACACCAGCCCCTGCCTCTACCAGCACCATGAGCCTGTTAATTAACTTTCTAATTTTTAGTTTATGGCTCTTACCTATCCCCACTTCACAGAACAGCCACTATGAAAACACAACAGGTAGTAAAATAGTACCCTCTTGGCACAGCCACAAAACTATGTCCATCCCTACAACCCCACCTGGAAACAGTACAATACCCCCACACAGACTGTCACCTGTCATGACCCAAATAACCTAGCCCCTCCCACCTCCAATAATTAGTACATTTCTAACTTGTGCAAAGTGCAAGAACAAAGCATCTGAAATTCATACCCACACAGGCACTAAAATACCTGAAATGGCAAGCAATTAGGCTTGCTTGGCTACTGCTGCTGTTATCAGGGAACATCCCTCCAAATCCCGGACCTGTGCTGCATGCATCAAAACTGCATGCAAGTAAACACAGAAGATTAACAATAGCCTCCATAAATATATGTAGCCTCCTGGCAAAGATTAACCAGCTACAAGTATGGGTTACCCAGCATCAACCAGATATACTCTAGGTGGTTGAAACATGGCTCACACCAAGGGTTGCCAACATTGCCATCCAGATACATGGCTATACATCCTTTAGGCTTGACAGAGTAGGCAAGTGAGTGGGTGGATGTGTAGTCTACATAAAAGACCAAATTCGGGGACTTGCTCTCCCTCCTATAACAACCACTAGCAACACCCAATTACTGCCCCTAAAAATATTGCTAGGTACTGGGGTAAAAGCCTAATGGTGGTATCAATCTACTTCCCTCCTAAGGAACAATCCAGTGGTTTCAGGGTGATCCAAGACTACCTCACTGACCTCTACCGCAATACTGAGCTACTCATGATCAGGAACTTCAACATCAACTGGACATCCCCAATGACTGCACCGTATACTGTAGATATATGCCTTATCCTCCTTAAATATGACCCAACTAGTGGACTCCCCCACTCACTTTAATTACCGTACTGGAACTAGTATTCATAGATTGGCTGATCACTAACCTCCCTGAGAGAACTACCCACACTATGGTCCTCCCGGATTCCAGCAATGATCATTCCCCAATACTCTTTAACTGGTCAAACAAGTCCCCCAAGATTCCAGCAAAAACACTCTTGACAAGGTTCCTAAAAAAAAGGGGAAGCTGGATGAATTCAAAACACACCTAAGATGCCAACACTGGGAAGTCATTGACACCACGGAAGACATGGACCTAGTGCTTGAAAGCTTTATCAGTAAATTCAATGAAGCATGCAATATCTACACCCCCTACACTAAACGCAAAATAAAGGGATCATATAAATCCTAGATCACACCTCAACTCATAGAACAGATGAAGCACAGAGACAACCTGTGGTACAAAGCAAAAAGCATGGAATCGCAAGTAGACATACAAGCCTATAAAACAGCCCGAAAGAAATGCACCTGGGTTATTCGCAAGGCAAAAAGCCAGCACTTCACTAGTGAGCTAGCAAGCACCTGGGGTGACAGTTGTAAATTCTGGGACAACATTATACATAAACTGGCAAAGCTAATAAGTCCCCCTCAATCATGCTGAATGTAGAAGGAACACTAACCCATTAACCAAGTATCATCACCAATACCTTCAACAAGGCCTTCACCGACCTCAGGGGTGTACTGCCCCCAGACATCCTCAAACCTTCAAGTGTCTGCAGTCCTATTCAGAAGTCTGTTAACTAATCCTTACTGTCCCCTTCCTTCTACCTCAAAATTATCACCCAAGCTGAGACCAAAAAATACCTCTCATAAGTCCTCGGGAAATCAAGAACTAGCAGTTAGTAAAGTTAGTCATGCTTATCCTAGATGTGATTCTTCAACCTCTTACAAGAATTCTGAATCTATCCCTTATATCCAGTAAATTCCCTTAGCTTTGGAAAGCTGAGGTGGTTACACCAGTCTACAAAAGTGGGGATAGGTAAAGTCATACAAATTACAGACCTGTCTCAATACTCCCCCCACTCTCAAAAGCTCTGGAACACATTGTGTATGACCAAGTGGTGTACTACCTTGACAACTATCAGCTGCAGTGCCCTCAACAGCATGGATTTAGAAAACAGCACAGCACCACTACTGCCCTAATTGAATTTACAGGGTTTATTCATGAAGCTTTAGATCGTGGGCTGTTGGTGGGGGCAACCTATATTGACCTCACCAAGGCCTTCGACACAGTTAACCATGAGCTACTTCTTAACCAGCATTCACACACAGCAATATCACTAGAAACAGTGGCCTGGTTCAGAAGCTACCTCTCTGGGAGAGCACAAAAGGTGAAAATCCTGAATGTCCTCTCTGAAAACCGGAGCGTAAATACAGGGGTGCCCCAAGGCTCCATCTTGGGTCTGTGCTATTTAGCTTATTTTTCAATCAACTACCACTAGCTATGCAAGATAAAGTTCTGCTGTATGCAGATGTTGAGGTGCTCTACTCCAGCCACTCAGACCCAGTAGCATTAGAAAAACAAATGCAGACTACCTTCTCGGCAATAGAAGCATAGTTCCTAAAATCAAAATTACTACTAAATTACAAAAAGATTAAAACAATGCTATTTACCTCCTCTCACAACAGACATCAGTCACACCCTCTGAAAATACAGAACAGCCAAAATGCTCCCCTAGAACTGATGAAAAATATCAAGTACCTAGGAGTAACACTTGACTACTCCCTCTCATTCACACAACACATAGATATTGTTGCTAAATCCTCAAACACCAAGCTTGGACTGCTTTACTGAAACAAACAGTGCTTGACAAATGACGCCCTGAAACTAGCAGCGACTAGTTTGATTCTGTCTGTAATTGATTACAGACTAGTGGTCTACAGTGCTGTCACTGACACAGCCCTTAAGCGAATCAAAACAACTCTCAATAAGGCCTGTAGGCTTGTCCTGGGAGCTCATCTCCTTACTCACACTTGTGAGCTTTATGCCCAATCTATCTGGCTAAACCTAGACTGTTGAATACAGTACCAAGTATGCCTGCTTGCCAAGAAATCCACACTAGACCTAACTCCCTCAGGTGTGAGGAATCTCCCATGCAACTCCAACAAAACCAGGAGTACAAGAGGAACAGACAGCCAGCCCCTCAAAATCCCATTCAAGCAGACCATCCAAGGCCAACGGTCCTTTGAATAGCGAGTGCCCCTCTGAATAAATACACTCAGTGCCGAAATACAATCTGAAACTAAACTAGGCCTGTTAAAAACAAAGCTTCATGCCCTTCTTGCTGCAACTAGTTACTGTAACTGTAGCACATAGCTATTTCAACCTTACTCTTTAACCGAGTAATAACATCAGCACTTACAAGCTCACCAATACTTCCCACTTTTTCCCTACTCTACTCTCAGATCACTCGCTCCCACCATTCTCCTAACTTTTGTTTGACCAAATCTCCCCACCAGGTCCTTTTCACCAGTCAACCCCCATCTAAAACCTACATTTTACTGCAATCTCACCACTTCTCCAAATGCTCCTCCTATTTTGCCCCTCCTCTACCATCTCTGACAGTAACTCCCTCCCACCCCCACCCCACCCCTGGTTGACCTACTGTCTTCCAAGGTCCTGTACCCCTCCTTACCCTCCAACAAAAAGCTAGCATTTTTTGGTATCCTCACCAAAAACCCTCTATCCCCTTGGGCCCTCCTCTCTGTTCCCCACCCATAATCCCCACCTCACCCACCAATAGGCTCTTTGGCCTAATTTAACCATTAACTTGTTCTTGCAGCACTTATGATAAGAGCTGTTCTATTCATGTTTGCTATATTTTCTCTTCTTGCAACTCTCTAGTTTGACTGTTCAAATATATCCTAACTGTACTTCATTTGTAACAACCTACATTGCCTGTAATTTGATGTATTTAGTTGTCTGTCCAAACTGACGTGGAACCTCTGTAGATGAGCTCTTAGCTCAAAGGTACTGTAATCCGAGACTTAAAATAAATAAATAAAAAAATCTAAATAACTAAAAAGTGTCCACACTCACCAAGAAATGTTAGTAGGTTGAGGAGTAAGATGATTGTTACAGATGTTAATAAGCTGTTAATGTGTTTATACTTATTTGGTGAGTTGCAGTAATTTGTCAGTTTTCTGTTTGGTATTTCCAGTGTCCTCGACTGAACAAACTCCTCCTAACAATATTGATTTTCCACAGATGTAGGGGCCAGACTGGGGATTCTTGAACGGGAGGATGTCCCTTTTTGTTAATGTTGTTGAATGCAGCAGATGCCCAGATGGTAGAGGACAAGTCCAATGGGCATACCTCTCACCTGTCCCTGGCTTTCACGGATGTCCCTGATTTTGCCTCAAAAAATGTCCTCTGTCCCATAGTTTCTATCACTGAAAAGTAAGGATTTGAAGCATAAAGTGATGGCAAACATTAGTGTTACCATCTGAATTTCTATCGGAAAATGCTTTTTATATTAGGCCACACATTGTAGTAGGCTCTTTGAACTCATATTATTCATTTTGTAAGATGTGTCCCTGATTTTCATCATTTGTCCCTGATTTTTGAAAGCACTACTGACGCCGCAAAGAAAACTTTGAAAAACATAATAATTAGGTGAAATTCTGCTTGTATTCCACACATATTCTAGATTTCTCCTCCCCATTATTTATTACTGGGGAAATGTGTATGAATATATGATTTTTATCCCTTACAGTTACTTTAAAGTTAATCTGCCTCTATAGCTTACTCCCTACTTCAAGTCATAATGCTCTGTTGAGACATCACAATCTGTTGCCATTACAGTAACTGTGATGGCACAAGCAGTGCATTATGACCTCTGGTAGGGAGGCAGGAACATAAATAGATGAACTCTTCAGGAGCAGAGATCCTGTTTTCATGCAAATAACCTCAGTAATAAATAATGGGGTGGAGGAATAAAGAACTAATGTGAAATACAAGCTGAACTTTATCTAAATATTATGTTTTGTTAAAGTTCTCCTGAAGGCGTCAGCTGCTGTTTAAGCTCTGTCCCTGATTTGTAAGGTAGGAGGCTGTGAGATATGCCAATGGGCCCTTGCTGTTTTTTCATCTAGCAAGTCTTATATTCCTATATTAGCTTCTGAATTCAACCCAGTTTTGATATAATCATGATAAATGGTGCAGTAGTTTCCAGCTTGATGGCATGTTATACTCTGGGGGCCTTTTTAGAGGAGATCTGTCTTGGGACATTTTGGAAGGCTGCAGACAATGAAATATTTATCAGAATCTGCCCTATAATACACTTATAGAAACTAGTACACGTGCCAAAGTAAATATAAATAATTTATTACTTCAGAGCATAGATTCTACTTGCTGAATTCAGGTCATGGTGGCAACTGGTAGACACATGTTATGTATGCATACAATTTTTTTATAAAACAGAAAACATTAAAGTGATAGCACACTCATCCTAAGTGACAGCAACAAAAAGGATCTGTCAAAACAATGCAGAGCATTTCCATAAATATATTCCTGAAAGGGGGTTGAATAATTTAAAAAGTTCATACTGCACAAAGTTTCATAGTTCCATAGCTAGTTTCCCCAGGCAAATACATAATTAAAAGTAAGAGGTAGTTGCTTTTAACTGGGACCCAAGGGCTAAGCCAGAAAAATGTTGCTGCCTCACTGCCTTTGCTTCAGTGCATGATTATAAACTCTTGATTTTTGTCTGTGTACCTGCTTCCTGCCATCAAACAACACAACATTTAAAGTGACAACTTATGCCTTTTTACATCTACAGTAATCTTGTCTTGCAGATTAACACTAAGAGTCCAATTCTCAAACGATTGTTGTCAAAAGTACAAAACAGAAGAATCTCTTTTGAAACTAAGGCCCTAAGGGCTCAATTTAGTAAGCACTTATGCAGGGAAACAGTGTGACATATTTTTCATATATAAATGGTTTATGGTGGTCAGTTTTCTCTTGTCTTAAACATAGTTTGGATAGTAGCTGTATAATATGTGGATGTTTTTTTGAAATTTACCATCCCAAATAGTCTAATTCAAAAATTAATAACACTATAAATGTATCATATGCTAAATGATACTTATTTATTTGAATTTTGTTGACCGGGTAAGACCACTGAGACAATTACAGTCCCTTTTTCAGGGCTGACCCGAGGTCACATATATTACAGAGCAGTACAACAAATATTACAGAGCAGTACAGCACACAGACAGGTAAAATGCGGGACATCAGTAAAGCATCATCAACTCCATGTACAATTAGTATACAGCCATATAGAGCTATGCACAGACATAAATGCTACATAGAATGAGTGCTATGACAAGTGGATACGAGCACAGTGCTATAAATGTGTAAAGGGAGAAAGTTAGAGGGAAGGGAAGAGGAGCAGGATGGGGGGCAGGGATTGGAGAAGTGAAGACAAGAGCAGGAGGTAGGGGACACAAGGGAGGCATATAGGCTGGACTTAAATAGAGGAAGAGAGGTACTGTTCAGGACAAGTGAAGGAAGAGGGTTCCAGCTAGAGATAGCAGCAAATGAGAAGGACCTCCTAGTGAAGGTTAGGCGCAGTTTGAGGATATCTAGGAGGGGTAGGGATGCTGACTGCATCTGACTTATGACTGCAGATCCTCTGAAAATAGGCCCTGCCTAAAGTTTTTTTTTTTTCAATTCTGTTTTCATTTATTTATTTAGTTTTTGATTACCGGGTAAGTGCTCTAGACAAAGAAATTGCCTATTTTCAGTCACGACCCAGGAGAGTTAAAGACATAGATAAAAGCACATCACATCACAATGGTTACTATTAAAGGAATAATGCCTGACAGGGTGGGTGTTATGCTGGGATAACATCCCACCTCGGGTGGTTGGGCCCAAGGCCACCGGCCGAGATCGTCCAACACCCGAGAAGGGATGTTATCCCAGCATAACACCCACCCTGGAGGACATTATTCCTATTATACAATGGATCATTGTTTTATACAGAAAAAAAAATTTTAAAGAATTTTATTTAGTGTTTTAAAATATTTTTATAAGAAAAGATGCAGGCAGTGCTCAAGGTGCTCTATGATAAAATCAGCAGGGATGTTATGCCAGGATACCAACCCTGCTGTGACAGCCAACTGACAAATCAGGAGCCAGGATTCTTTCCTGCCATTGTATAATACATAATACAGACTTGGGTCAAACACATTGCAGTATAGACAGGCATGGTAATACCTACTGAACAGGAGAAATTTGACATTACACCAGGCTATCCATAGATACAGGGGAATACACAATACAGTTTCGAGGAGATAGACCATGCGGTATGAGGAAATAGAGAAACGATTCCAGACAGACTCGTGTTGGGAGACCTCACAGCCTGTCCTTGCCTGCTGTTTAAAAGTGGGCGAGAGTGATAAGTGCCTGAATATGTGCTGAAGGAACATGCAAAGGAAGCCTAACTAGGTGTCCTCCCCAAGGGTTAAGTCTCACCTCTCTTGCAGCAGCGATGGTGCCTTATCCCCTGTTAGCCCTGTATGCAGGATCTCAATGCTCCCCTGGGCAGCCTCTGCCACAGCTGCAGGACAGGGAAGACTGTAACTTAAACTCCACAGAGGGCCCCTCCTGGAAGGGGAATGGGAGGGGAAACCAACATCATCCTGGAGCCCCTGCCCTGACTTATGCTGGGCTTTGTTCAGTCAGAGGAAGCGGTAGCCTGTCAGGGGCATCATGGCACTTGCTCAAGAGGGGCTTTCTTCTTGTACATCCCACGGAGGTGTGGACATGCAATTACATCAGCATGCGAAGGGTGCACTCCAGCACCTGTCCGCAGGATATTTGCTGCTGTCTCCACTCCGTTCTTGGCATTCCCGGCTTCAGCCCTCCCAGCCTCCACTGGGGGTCACTAGTAGCAGGGATACATTACCCCACACTCCCCAGGAGAGGAGAGCAGTCCTCTGGCCACTCAATCCTCTCCTTCCCTGCCAACCCCAATGACCTGATTTGGCTCTCAAACCCGGGTCACTGGCATAGTGCAAAGTAAGGCATCCAGTGCCTCAGCCCTCAACACACCGGGTTGGCCTGCCTAAAGGATCTTGTGTGTGTTAATATCATATATATATATATATATATATATATAGATATGCTTCCTAGTGAAATATGCTTGATATTTCTCGAGTGACTTTGACCTTATGTGGTCAATGCAGTGGCGAAGCCACGAGTGACCCCATAAGGTCAAAATGCATGAAGGGAAATATCAAGCATATTTTCACTGGGGACATGGCTTATTTAATTTATGTAATGGCTGTTTTTTTGTTTTTTAGTTCTTTTATTTTTTGTTTATTTGTGTGAATTTATTTTTAGTGCCACTTTGCTGTTTGAGTGCACCTGTGGTTTCCATGGCACTGATAGTTGTTGGTAGGAGTGATAGCATGGTATCTAGGGTTCATGCGTGCATTGCTTGCCAAATGCTAGTTTTTGATTGGCTGAGGTTCTTTTGTGGGGAGGATGAGAAGTTTTTTTTAAATGGCAGTGTTAGGTCCCGCTTAGTGAGGGAGCCAGTCTGTATTGTGGTGCTGGGTTTTTATTTTGCGCAGATTAATTTTTTAAATGTCTATCTGGTTGATCCTGCTTTTAGTTATTGGCAGCTTGTTTAGGTACTATGGAAGAGAAGTCTGCTGCCAGCTACTGGAGTCAGTATGAGATGTTTGGAGGCATGTAGTAAAAGTCGGCGCTGAGACGGGAGAGAGGTATTTCATGTTTTCTTTGGGTTCAGGAAGGCTTGGTTTTAATATTGAGCAATTTTCTTTTTTATTTAATAAATGGAACACTGTGCAAAAAAATAAGAAAGAAATGAACCTCTCAGTGTGAATGCCGGTTTCACACTGAGAAGGTCAGAACTGTCCTGTGAGTAAGTGAGTGAATTTTGAGTGTATAAAAAGGGTGACTTCTCTAAGAGCTGTATTTGGTGCTGGGAGAAAGAGAAAGAGAAAGTGAAAGTGTTCTGTGTGGTGTACAGGAGAAATGAAACTGTTTGTGGAGCTGGCATGCAAGTGAGCAGGTGAATTTTGATTGTACTGCTCATGCTGCCAGCTCCAACCAATCAAGTGCTTTGTGAGCAGTTGTGCTGAAGTGCAGTTTGTGTCTGGTTATTACCTACAGTGAGAATAAATGATGTACAGTGAGAATAAATGCGATATTCTCACTGTAGGTCTGACCATCCAAAAATACTGCTGTTATTTGCCACTTTTATCCTCACCTCCATTACATAAATATATATGTATATATAAGTTAGTTATTGAAATGCTTTCTCCAGGAAAAGGCTGATGTGCTGATGCAGTTGGTCTTTAGATATGTCCAGAAGGAGGGAGGTACAAAGGCGAAAACAAGTAGTTTTACAAAAGTTTTACAAGAACAATTCAATCACTTAGTACCATAAATATAGGTACAAAAGGCAGGAATCACTAACAAGCACTTCAGTGGGTGAGTTATCTGAGAAGACAGTATACTATAGCAGTGTTGAAAAAACAAAATCCCAGCAGATAGACAGAACTTGTAACGGTGGCAATGAGGGTATCTAAGTAAGTAATAAGCCATGACCAGGTATGCATTATAGGATTTTAATGCATGCCCAGGGTTGTAGCGAGGCTTGATGCCAAAGGCTTAGTGTCCTTACACCCCTGGGAAGTACATTAAACTCCTATGATGCACACCCTACAGAAGCTCATTACATTTGCAAAATGACTCTGGGTAGCTTTTATTTATTTATTTATTTAGTATTAGGATTACAAAATACCTTTAAACCAATGGTTCTTTTTACAAAGGTTGTATGTTGATTAAAGTCAGTGAACATTCAATTACAATCAGTGAGCAGCCAAGTGGAATAGGTGGACTCAATGTTGAGTATGAACAAACATTTGGAATAGGTACAATCAACATCAAGTATGAACAAAGGTAAAACAAACTATCTAGTAAGGAGGAAACAAAAAAGTCATGGAACAAAAAAGTTAAACCAGGGCAAGACTGACAATAGGCAGAGGCAGGGGAAGGTAACACAAGAGACCATCAGAGTATTGACATTGTCACATTGTCATAGAAGTACATGGGGCAGTAATAAGTGCGATGAGGGATGGAGGCTAACCGGGGTGGGACTGGGGGAAGGGATGGAGGGGATGGAGCATAGGAAGGGTGGAAGTATGGTGGAAGGGAGGGAGAGGAATGAATCAGAGTAGGATAAGGCTTATAAGGAAGAAGGCATAGAGGAGCTCAAGGAAGGATAGGACAGTGGTAGTAAAGGTAAGATAGGGGAGGAAGAACATGCAAGAAGGAAAGGTGTGACTAGGGTGGAGGGATGGGGTGGGATGGGGTGGGGAAGCACACCTCTCAACCTCCTGCCTCATAAATCAGAGACAAGGCTTAAACAAATCAGGGACAAAGGTGTAAAATCAGGGACACATCTTAAAAATTGGTGATATCCACTCAGGAAGCTGGTAGAATAAGTGGTTTAATGTAAAATACATTTTCTAAGGAAGAACACATCAGTAACAGTAATGGTTGACATTATTTTATGCTTACAACCCCCACTATTTGGTCATGGAAACAAAATGTTTAGGAGGGACAGAGTAAAATATTGAAGTAAAATCAGGGATGTCCCTGAAAATCAGGGACAGTTGAGAGGTATGTGGAAAAGGCATGAAGTGGAAGACAGGGAGGGTAGGGGTGGAAGGCATGAGGAAGAAGGCTAGGAAAGGGAGGAGACAGGGAAGGAAGAGAGCAAGGTGGAGAGGGAAAAAGCAGCAGGGAGTTGAGGGGGATGTTGCAGAGGAAAACAAGATTTAGCACCTGACCATGCATTTACACATATATAATGCATGGTCACATGATGTCTCTCGACCAATGAAATTTCTAGATTTTTTTCTTGCTATTTTATGAATGGCAGTTGTATAGTTGTACTTTGAAAACAAGGTAGCCGTACAGTGGAAAACATTAAGTACAACAGACAGGCAGGCATTTATAGCAAGTGCCAAGTAAGTGAGCAAGAAAAGCAGGAGACTATATAGAACAATGCACAGAGAATAGTGTGTGTGTGTGTGTGTGTGTGGTGTGTGTGCATGCATGCATGTGTGTAATAAGAATTTTACACTCTTGAGGTGTGTGATGCCACTTAAACCACAAGAGTGAAGCTTGAGTGGGTTACAAAGGCATTACACATTGAGGGTATGTGAAATTCTAGTTTCACACAAACCACACTGTTATTATTTTATAGGTGTTAGTCCCAAGAAAAAGATAAGTTTAGAAGAATATTCAGGCAAGTATGGAACTAGTTGCTTATGTCTGTCATGAAGGTCACTTCACTTCAGGTTCTGGCACATACTGTATGTTGATACCAGAGCACAAATCTTGGAGGAAAACAGGTAACTTGTGATGTTACAGTGGGGATGTGTTTTTTATAGTATCTCATTTTCAGTAAGGCAGGTTGAGTGATGAGAGTGTGTTCATGTTAATGAAGAAAGAATTCTTGCCACTGTGAGTGGCTTGTTTGCAGTTCAGAATGCATGTGATTGATTGTCAGGTCACAGTTATGCACAGCCATGTATAACAGATAATTACAGTACTGTTATCAATGCATCAGAAATGCTGACCATTAATTACAATACAGTACAATGCAGTACAATAAAATTTGCAAAACGAGGTGAATCTATCCAGTCTGCCCTCCCACCTACTCAATGTCTATAACCTCTTATCGCCTTACCTATCAAAATTTGTCTAGCCTGCTTTCAAAGGTGTTTAAGTATCAGTGTCCACAACTGTTGATAGAAGTCTATTCCACACCTTCACCACTCTGTCTATAAAAAATTATTTTCCTAAGAGCCACGTGAAATCCCATAGGCTCTATTGTGTATCGATGGCCCCTCATATATCCTCCCCCATTGTGCTTTCAGAATCCCTTGACATCAATCCCCTCTTCTCTGCAGACTCATCTATGCACCTTAATCACATGCACTCTCAGTTTTCTACACTGCTAAGTGAACAATCCCAGGTCAGTTAGCCTTTCTAAATAGCTCTTTCCCACCATACCCACAATCAACCTGGTTGTATGAATCTGCACCCTCTCAAGTTCATCCACATCATTTCTTAAATATTAGCCAGATCATAACACTGTACTCAGTGTGTTGCCTAAAACACTGTATACCCTATACAGTGGAATAATCATCTCCTTAGATAATGTATGGGTAACCATGCAGAACATGGCTGTGCTTCCATTAAAGGGATTCTAGTTTTTTTTTTGTTGACTGGATAAGTGCACCGACAAATTCTGTCTATTTTCAGGCACAACCATGGGGAGGGGGATACAGATGAATGCCAACTGACCTTGAACCACATTAAGCTGTTGGTGGTATTTCTTTAGTGAATGACATTGTGCACCTTAGGAGTGAAGTTCAAGAGATAGCTGGTGTCATCTGAACTCCAAGATGGAAAACCTTTCCTTGTTGTGCAAAGTTGCCCACATTTTATTTTTTTAGTATATACAGTATTTTCTTAATTTCTCTCTTCATCTCCCTCACCTGCCACTTACAGTGGTCTGCCATTTTTTGAAAATCACGAAATCCGATCCCGCAATTACCTGCTTACTACCTATGCAGCTGCCACTTAGTATACCCAAAAAAGTTAGATATTTTATTGTTTCTTACTTTACAAACATGTCCAATGCTGGTCATTGGATCCTTATGTTTTTTATTTAGTTTCAATATGCATTTTGGGTGCTGTAATGTAAACAAAAACAGAAATGAGCCAGTGCTCATCACTGGACATGTTTGGAAAGTAATATACTATATATATGTGTGTGTGTGTAATAGATAAACCACTCTGAAGTGCGGTCACACTCTGATATCATGCGCCAGCAGTGCGTTACGCTACGCTGCGGTCGCAGGCAAGTGCATCAACCACCCAAGGCGTGCATATCAGAGAGTGACCACACACCTCAGAGTGGTTTATCTATCTTATAAAATGTCAAAATTGTTTAGGAAGGGGTTAGAAGTGGAGGTGTGTGGTCACGCTGTGATATACACACGGTCATTTGATGTGTTTTATACAGTCAGAAGTTGGAATTTGGAGGATATTATCATTTCCATTTTATAAATAAATATACATACATATATATATATATATACACACACACACACACACACACATATGGGGCATACTGGAGTGGTGAGTGGGTTGGTACTAAAAAGCTGGACACAGACTGAGTTTTCTCAATTAAAAGAAAATACACTGCTCTCAGTGCAAGTGGCATGGGGACCTGTGTGACCGAGTAAAGGCTGGCATGAGTGTCTGGTATGAAAAATCTGCTGTACCTAGTGTGGCACAGCAACTTGCTATGAACTTTAACTGTGGTATAGCAACTATATCTGAAGTATGGATTTTAATTCACAATGTGAGAGTAAAAACTGTAACGGGATTGAAGAAGGCATGGGTAGGTATAAGGGAACCTTGGAAGTAAGGAAAGGGGTGGAAAGACAGGAGATTAAGTACAGTCACAGCCAAAGACATGGCCAGTTAGTGGAGAAATCACCTGCCTTCTGCATTTGCACAGTAGGGGCAGCAGAGAGAAATTCTTTAGAAATTTCGCAAAATATCTGGTCATGTCTGTGGCTACCACTGGGTCTACTGTGTGATTGTAGGTAGAAAACATGGGCAGAATAGGTGGGCAAGCGGTCTTTATCTGCTATCAAATTCTATGTTTCTATGTCCAATTCTATACTATATTAATGGCAAAAAAACTTTGTTAATGCACCACTTAGAGTTAAACAGACAAAAGTAGGAAAATGTGGTGTTAGGGTTTCAAACCCTAATGCCCCATTCCCACCCTGAAAGCAGCAAAAAGAAAAAACTTTACTGTTTTTGCTATCCTGAGGCTTGGAAAATCAGGCTTGGTGTCTTCTTTGGGGTTATCAACCCCAATGTTACCCCAATTCCATCATCAAATAAGCACAGATGTGCAGACTATATGAGAATGGGGTGAGTGTTAGGACTGATAACCCCAAGGAAGACCCCAAGCCTGATTTGTCAAGACTCAAGACAGCCACATTTTTTTTTCCATTTTCTTTTTCTTTTTGCTGCATGCAGGGTGGTGGTGGGGTGCTAGGGTTGGAAACCTAACACCACACTTCCCTACTTTTGTCAGTTTAATCCTAACTGGTGGATTAACAAAGGTTTTTTCAATGAATGTCCTTACTTTCTGAAACAGTGAAATTGCATCATCATTCACACAGGTCCTTTTGGGACCTGCATGAATACATCCATGTGATTACAGAAGCACTGGGCCCTCTGGGCCTAGTGCTTCTGTGCTTCCTTTTATCCACATGTGTATGTGGCACAGGAACCCAGGGGAGCCCTCTGGGCCCTGCACTTCCATTCCAGATAAGCAATTTACATGCTTACTTACATAGAACATAGAAACTGATTGCAGATAAGGACTGCTAGGCCCTCTGAGTCTGCCCATTTACCCTACCTGCTGCAAAAACCATAGACTCTACTTAATCTCTGTCTTTGTTCTCTTTCCTATTGCTAGAGTTCCCCTATGCCTATTCCATGCATTTTTGAATTCCCCTACTGAATTTGCTCCTACCACCTCTGCTGGGAGGCTGTTAAATGTATCCACCACCCTTTCTGTGAAAAAATATTTCCTCATGTTACTCCTTAGTCTACCCCTTCCAGCCTCATGTCATGACCCCTTGTTCTAGAACATACCCTTTTCTGAATGATGCTACCCTCCTGTACTTTATGTATGCCCTTGAAGTATTTGAAGGTCTCTATCATATCCCCCCCTCCTAGGTATACATTTTGAGGTCTTCCAATCTCTCCTCATATAACTTTTGTTGCAGACCCTGCACCATTTTTGTTGACCTTCTCTAAACTGCCTCTACAGTACCTTGTCTATGTCCTTGTGGAGATGCAGCCTCCAGAACTGGACAGAGTACTCCAGATGAGGTCTCATTAATGATTTGTACAGAGGCATCATCACCTCCTTTCTTCTGCTGGTGATACCTCTCCCTATGTACTCCAGTACCCCACTGGCTCTTCCCACAGCCTTGGCACGTTGTTTGGCCACCTTTAGGTCATCCAATATGATTACCCCCAGATCCCTTTCCTGTTTGGTGGCTGTCAGTATCTATTGTCCCATCATGCAAGCCTCCCCTGGGTTCCTGTGCCTCAAATGCATGATTTTGCACTTCTTTACATTGAATCCTAGTTGCCACACTCTTGACCATTCCTCTAGTTTACCCTGGTCCCTCCTCATTTTATCCACCCCTCCAGGAGTGTCCACCCTGCTGCAGATCTTAGTGTCATCTGCAAAGAGGCAAACCTCTCCTTCTAGCCCCTCCGCAATGTCCCTTATGAAGACATTGAATAGGACTGGCCTCAGAACCGATCCCTGTGATGCCCTGCTGGTCATCCTTTCCTCGGATTGATCTCCATTTACCACCACCCCCTGTGATCTATCCCTTAACCAATTTCTAATCCAGTTTGCCATCTTGGGACCCATTCCCTGGCTGCCTAGCTTGTTTACAAGCCTCTTATGTGGAACAGTGTCAAAGGCCTTGCTGAAATCCAGGTAGGCAACATCTACTGTTCCCCCGATCCACTTCCCTGGTCACCAAGTCAAAGAAATCTGTAAAATTTGTTTGACATGACCTTCCCACTGTGAATCCATGATGTCTCGGATCCTGTGTTCCACTGGATTCAAGATGTTCCACAATCCTTTCTTTTAGCAGTGATTCCATTATTTTCCCCACCACCAAGGTCAGGCTGACTGGTCTATAGTTTCAGCCTACTCCCTGCTCCCACTTTTGTGTAGTAGGACTATATCTACTATCCTCCAGTCCTTGGGAACCACTCCCATTTCCAGAAGTTCATTGAACAAGTCTGCCAGCAGTGCTGCCAGCATCTCCCTAATCTCCCATAATATTCTAGGATGTATCCCATCTGGTCCCATTGCCTTGTGCACTTTCAATTTTGCTAGTTTCTTTAGAACTCTCTCCTCTGTAAATGGACTGGTGTCCACCTCCCTCCCTCCCCTTATTGCTCCTGCCATTTAATTGTGGTCCCTCACCTTCCGCCTCTTCTGTGAATACTTATCAGAAGTATTTGCTCAGGATTTTTGCCTTTTTCAAGTCCCCTTGCACACATTCCCCTTCCACCCCTTCAGCCTTACAATCCCATCCCTTGTCTTTCTCCTTTCACTAACATATCTATAAAAAGTTTTGTCCCCTTTTATTACTACCTGAGCTATTTTTTCCTCCATTTGTGCCTTTGTGCTTCTGACCTCCTTCCCTGCCTCCCTCTGCTTATGTAAGCAATAATACCTGACAGGGTGGGTGGTATTGGGCAATACTGGACTGTCCGGGGTGTAGTGACACCCTACGCTGCAGGTGAAGGGCCTTATAGCCCCTTGAAGGTCCAGTATTGCCCAATACCACCCACCTGGAGGGTATTATTGTGCTTAGAAAATGGGCACTCTGTTTTATATGTTGGAAAAAAAATAGTTTTTATGTTTAGATGTTTAAATTCTTATGTTTTATTTATTTTATTGTAAAATAGTTCCTGCACCTGTATTTGAAGTGGTGTGTTTTTTTTAAACTAGGTATTCTTGTCCTATTGAGCCACCATAGTTTTCACTTTTCAGCTTGTTGTCATGGTTACCTGGTGCAAGCCCCCACCCCACTTTAGAGCGGCTGGGAGAAAGACTCTGATATTAGACTGTTTTTTTTTTTCCTTTAATCAATGAGCCCATTTCTTTTCAGTTAGTTTTCATTTTTATTGTATGATAGTTTTTTTACATTTCTTGAAAGGGGTACATGGGCTGAAATGTGGCAGTCAGGAGTTACTTATGGAGTGAGATCAGGTGAGTCGTTGGCAAAAGAAATGTAAGTTTTTTTGGGGGGGGTTATCTGATCCTAAGAAGGTAGTGAACTAGGTGCAGAGTGACTGGCAGAGAGAACCAACTACGAGAGTTGAGCAGAGCTGAATGAGACGGTGGCAGGGAGAACTAGTTGCAGAGGGAGCCGGCCACAGAGAGAGGAGCTTAGCTTAATGAGAAGGCGTCAGGGGTTACACAAAACAGCAAGTTTTTCAAGTTTTTTTTTGTTTCTTTGTTTAACTTTAAAGCACTAGAATTTTGTGGTGTGAGCTTTTGCTGTGGAGTTATGAACAGGAGTACAGAACGGGGCTGACAAGGTAATTCTCGCTAAGCGAGAAAAAATAACTTGGAGGCTAGAACGTTTTTAATTTTGCAGTGCCCAAGAATAATTTAAGTAATGCGACACCCTGATTTGGAACTTGTTTATTAGTGGGCTCTATTGAAAAATACCCACCCATTGAGATCAGTGTTTTAACCAATCAGAAAGCTAGGATTCTCTTACCCATTTTCTAACCAGATACACTACCCTGTCCTCCTCCCTCTGTGTTTCCCTGTACTTCCTGAAAGCCAACTTTTTTGCTCTTACCTTCCCGGTCATGTCTTTTAAGAACCATAGTGATTTTCTTTTTCTCTTACCTTTGTTTATTTGCCTAACGCAAAGGTTTGTTGCCCCCACTATGGCTCCTTTTAGATGGGCCGACTGTTCCTCAACTCTCTCTCCTGGTGGTACCAAGTTAAATGTTGAACACACTGTGTGGAGGCATGGTGGTGCTGCAGGCATGAGAGAGGGCCTAGGTGCTAGGCCAGGGATGGGAGGAGCGGAGTTGTCTCAGGCCAAGGCATGCTGCATGCCTTCAAGTGCATGCCTGACCTTGTCTGGGGCTCTAGAAAATAAGGGGAGGAAATTGGCGGAAAAAAACTAGGGGGTTGGGGCTTCATAAAGCCCCCCCCCTAGGTGCTCATAGCTTGTTCAGAGGCTCAAAGGACTGAGGAGTTGGAAGACTCAAGATGGCTGCTGTGCTGAAAGGGATAGGCTGATATAGCCGCCCAGCCTGCCAGAGGAGCATAAAGGAATGGATGGAAAAAAAATACATCCAAATTAGTAAAAAAGGACCCATTTCATAATTGCAATAAAGCACTCTAGGGGGTGGGTTATGGTGGGCTAACAAACCTTCTTGGGTAGGGGAAGTTCTCGGCTTCACTTTGTCCTTCAACCCATCCATGGCATGCTGTTATCTCACCATAATGCACCACCTGTCATGCCTTATTGCTTAATTGAATTTTATTCTGCTTGTACACCTGTATCACTATGAGCAAACAAAAGTGAGAAATTAAGCCAGTTTTGAAAACTTTTCTAAAATACCGGATTGCAGTTTTGTAACAACTGTCACTTACGTGTAAGCTCTGCAGTGTAGAATGATGTAGCAAAGAGCGATGTGAAGTAGATGTAAACTTTATTGCCATCACCTACGACATTTGCAAAGAAGCATAGTGACTTTTTATGTCAAGGAAATGGCTTAAAATATGACAAATAAAACAATGCATTTTGGGCTGTTCAAAGTTTGGAACCAGAAAGGTGTCCTAGGCCTGCTCAATGGCTCAGTAGTACTGCTGCCACTTGCAGTGCAGCTGACCGGGGTCCATGTCCCATAGCTGGAGTCACAGGGTAGGAGGGAGGCAAACCGAGCATCTACTGTTTCTGGAGAAATGGACTCTCTCACCATATACATTCTTCAACTTTTGCAATTTTTATTTTATAATCATTGGTCATAGTACTGTTAAAGTCACCTGACAACGTTTCAAAGGAAAAAATTCCTCTTCCTCAGGGCAATAGTTACTAAAATGTCAATAGCACATAAGCAAAGCCACTGATTTTTGGTTTTTACAAAAAAAAAATAGTAAAATTTCAGAATTTGGGGTGCCTGCAGAACGGTAAAACAAGTAGTTTCACGGAATTTGGCATTTCAGGCCAGATCAGTAAATCTGCAGAAGTTGTTTTTTTCTTATAATTGCTTCCTGTATTATTTTCAGTTTGCTTCAATGAATGCCCTGCATATTAAGCCTTGTTTTAGTCTGATTATTTATACATATTCTAAAGGAATGACAGTGGAATCTTGGTGAAATCCAGAAATTAGACTAGCAATCACTGGTGCAAATCATGGAATTCCAAGTCTTGAAAATGAAATTTCATTATTTTAATCAGTGGCACTGAACATAGAATAAAACCTTACATAGTAAAGTACTTGTTACTTAATACCTCATGACTGTGTCATGAAAATCTAATTTTCTACCTTATACATTTAACTGCAAAATCTTGCAACTCAAATATTAATCATGTCATGTAATACACACATACCCTGTCACTAGAACAAATGTTTGAATAATCACCAGACACTCCTGTTATGTCACATAGTGCATATCTATATCTATCTCATAATCTCAGTTTAGTACACACAGTCAGTGCTGTGTAACCAATGGTTATTAAATTAAAACTGAAAACTGAAGAATATATGTGGAGAGTGAGTCCATTTCTCCAGAAATAGTATAGACTTAGACAGGCTTTGTCTGGAGCAGACTCCTCCCTCTATTTTCTTTTTGCTGCAGGTGGTGGGTCACACTGGATTCCTACTTGGAGGCAAACTAAGCATCCCAGAGAATGCCTTCCTCTTCCAGCAGAGGGAGTGCCAGACCTTACTGCAATACCGCAACTTGAGGGAGCATGAATTGCAATGCAGTTGTGATTGCAAGTGTGCAGAAGAGTGAAAGGACTTTACACAGGCACACTAAGACATAGACATGCACATATAACACTCCACTTTCCAGCGCCCTGGGCAGAAAATACAGAAAATAGCTCCAACTCCTCGTGATGATGCCCCACAGTCCTCTTGGATTCCACCCCTTTGCTCAGATCTTTAACTGGTTGCATCTCTGCAAGGATCATCCATTCGATCCTGAAGGCATCGCCATGGAGGATAAGTAGTGGGCAACATTAGGCAAAGCTAAAGGAGACTTTGGTAACACAATGACGAGGAAGCATCATAGAATAAGTGTGGAGTAGTTGAATACCAATCTGGAGCATAATGTGCACAGAACAAAAGTGGTGCACTCACAGACTAAGCAGAAACTGGTGTTTAAGTCACCAAAGGTAAGAAAAAAGCAATGCAGAACTAAAACTCTCAAAATCAACTAGAGGCAGCCCAATAAGGCCCCAACATCTCTCCGTTGTCATCCCTCTATACAGACAGTTGGTGAGACCCCATGTGGAGTACTGCGTACAGTTCTGGAGACCCCATCTCCACAAGGACATAGATAGGATAGAGGCAGTCCAGAGGAGGGCAGCTAAAATGGTGCAGGGTCTGCAAAAGAAGCCATATGAGGAGAAACCAAAGGAGCTTAATATGTATACCATTGAGGAAAGGAGGGAGAGGGGGGACATGATACAAACTTTTAAGTACCTCAGTGGAATCAACAAAGTCCCAGAGGGTAGCATCTTTCAGAAAAAGAGATGTGCAAGAACAAGGGGATGCAATTTGAAGATAGAGAGGGGATGGCTCAGGGGCAATGTGAGGAAGTATTTTTTCACAGAGAGGGTGATGGACCCATGGAACAGCCTTCCTGAGGAGGTTGTGGGGTCTAAAACTGTGGGAGAATTCAAAAAGCATGGGACAGACATAAGGCAATTCTTGTGGGGGGTAGGAAGAAATAGGCTGTTGGTTAACTAGAATCTGCAGCATATCCTGTAGATAGGGAAATGGGCAGACTAGGTGGGCCAAGCGGTCCTTATCTGCCATCAAAGTCTATGTTTCTATGTTTCTAACATTTCTGGTACACTTCCACTTTAAGAGCAGTTGTTGGGGCTAGGATACTACCACCATGGGGAACAAGATCCGTGGAAGGGAAAGTATAAACCCTAAACTCAAAACAAAAAGGTATCCTTGGTATCCTAAGCAGCAGACTTGATTCTTTTCACACAGTATGCTTAGCTAAAGAAAATACCCCTGCTTTTTTGTTGCAGTCAGAAACTTAGCAGTTGCCTTACAAGTTCCCCTGGCAGTTTCTTTTTCTGCTTACAGTGTATACTTTTTAGGGAGTTTTATTTTAATGTTTAGTGATCCAGCCTGGTCCTTTGGTCCTTGCATCTTTCTTTCAAAGTCACCATCATGATGTTTGTGTATGTGTGTGTTTATACCATCTACAAATGCAATTGCATCTGTCTGATCCATCTTTGGGTCTTGAACTGATTTGCTGACATGTTAAGTAAGATTATCCAGCCAAAGAAGACAGCACACTAACTGTAAGTTAATTCTGTATGACAATGACTTGCACTCACTGCTTACATGATTAATTCTAGAATGGTCCATCTAGACAGTTCTGAGAGTTCAAACATTATGCCATGCATCTGCAACTGACAGTATGACCTGGACTACATTTATCAGAAACTCCTGCAGTATCACTCAAAGGTTTCATGGTTACTTCCTTTGCATATTTTTTTTAAATATTTTACTGTTCTTCTTTTTCCTCCTGTTTCTTCCTACAACCATCTAACTCACCTGTGGCACCCCATATCTCTTTCCTCCCTTAAGTTCCCCACTTGCAACTGTACCTGTAGTACCACTTCTCTCAGCTCAGAATTCACATGGGTTTCTCCAGCAGCAGAGCTCACAGTGGGTTGTTAATCCACCAGTGTGCACAGGATCAAACAACTTTGGGGGGGGGGGCGATGGGGACACATGCAGGAGATATTTTGTCAGCTTAGGGTTTGATACCCGACACCCCATTGCATAACACATGAGCAATGCAAGGCTTCTATGCTGTTAGACTTCCTCTTCCCCATATGCCACAAGTGGACAGTCCAGTAGTATTTGAGTACCACTCTGTCACCCCAGAGGCAAGCAGTTCTCCTGAGCATTTCACTCAGCCTCTCTGCCAACTTGACTGGGACTCAGACTTAACTTATAAACCCAGATCCCCTACATAGAATATAGCTACTCCCTCCACTAGGCAAGGGCAAGGCAAAGCAATTTTATTTATATAGCACCCAATCCAGAAGGCTCTGGGTTCTGTACAATCCAGTCCAATTATATAAATACAATGAGACACATACAGAAAAGCATTCCCTTTAGCTAACAGAAATAGGAAAGAAGAAACAGTAAGTTCCCATTTCATATTGCAGAACCAAACAAAAGATGCTCCTGAAGATGACACAACCTAGCTGTCATAAAAAGCATTGTTGAAACAAATGAAATGTAAGCTTTTTCTTAAATGCCTCCACCATTGGTACACGTTATAGGCTAATAGGCAAGGCTTGCCAAATTGATGGAACTGCACATGAAAAAGCCCTGTCTCACAACTGTTTTAAATGAGATCTAAGGATAGGCAGTACATTCATCTTGGTGGACTTCAGAAGACAGTCCAGACTATATAAGACAAAGACACCTTTAAGGCAGCCAGGACCCGGACTGTGAAGGGCTTTGTACTGTATGTTAACAGTGCAATCTTGAATGTGACGCATTGCAAGCTACACCAGGAGGTCAGTCTGTGTAGCCCAAATAGAACTATAGTGATATGTTTGCTGATCCTAGTTCCAGAAACCAGCTGGACCACAGCACTCTGCACCAGCTGCATGCTACACACTGACCTTCCAGATAGCCCCAGGTATAGAGTATTATAATAAACAAGTTTGGATGCCACAGAGTGTGAACCAGGGTCACCATGCTATTGTGCCCTAGCTAGGCCCTAACCCATGTGATATTCCTTAGTTGGAATAATCCACTGCAGACCACAGCTGCCACTTGGAGTTCTAGACATAGCATATTGTCCTCAGTGATGCCTAGATCCATAATCCTACCCATGGCTTACAGGGCCAGTTCCACTGTATCAAATGCCAAGAAATTAAGAACTACCAAAGAGCAGTCTTCTCTGTCTTCATCAGAAGGAGGTCATGCAGCACTTTTACAAGCATGTTTCTGTACAATGGCACAATCTGAAACTTAAATCCATGACCCTATTCATGGCTTGCAGGGACTTGCCATTCAATTACACTTTAAGTGTCCATTTCAATGTAACTAATCATTAATTACATGCAACAGGGTAATTACATTGTAGTTACATGTTTGTTGCATGCAACTACATTGCAATAGCAATGCAGTTACAGTGTAGTTAACTGACACTTAAAGTGTAACTGAGGGACCCATCAGCAAGTCCCCAATTTTAGCTGAGCCACTTAGACTGTGTTCCACACACAACACCTCAACCATCACTGGATTAAGGTTTAGCCAGTTGGCAACAGTCAAGCACAGAGATCCAATTGGAGCAATCAAACACAATGGATTGGTAGAGCTAATTATCTTCAGCACAACATAGAAACATAGACTTTGACAGCAGATAAGGACCACTTGGTGCATCTAGTCTGCCCATTTCCCTACCTACAGGATAGGCCGCAGATCCTAGTTAACCAACAGCCTATTTCTTCCTACCCCCCACAAGAATTGCCTTATGTCTGTCCCATGCATTCTTGAATTCTCCCACAGTTTTAGACTCCACAACCTCCTCAGGAAGGCTGTTCCATGCATCCACTACCCTCGCCGTGAAATAATACTTCCTCACATTGCCCCTGAACCGCCTCTTCTATCTTTATGTAACCCCAGATGGCACTATCCCAGGGCTACTACCCCTGCCTGATTTGCCACTAACAGGTTGAGGGGCCTGGATCCAATGGCGGGTGCCTCCACCCAGAGGTCAGGGTTTGCAATAGTTAAACTTACTTGGTCACAGCCTCTGGGACACTGCAACCCCTTTCTTCCCACTAGTGGCCCACACAATATATCAGAATTACCTTCACAGTATACACTTACCCCCAGGGCTGGTTCAGGCACTGGGACCTCCTGTAAAATAAGATACAGTGCAACAATCACAGTACAATACTTTAACATAGACAAATACCCAGGCAGTATAACTTTGCTGAAACAAGCAGCTCTGATTTATTTAGGGGAATATAACAAGGACAGGGGGAAATCAGGTTAATTAGCTTATCACTTTACTCATCTACCTATGGCTCTGTGCACAGGCTTATCCCTACCAGTTACTGTCCCTGGGTACCAAAGCCCTAGTGGCTAGTCCAAACCGTGGCAGCTGGTAGGGGCCCTTTCCCACAGAGAAAAGAAAAATTAGTTTAAACAGTCAGCAGTACAGTGATTCCATTTGGATTCAATGTGGCAATTCAACAGGGAGCGACCCTGAATTAGTACTCATGACCTCCAAAAAAGATAGGGTCCTTCAATGTCAGCTGGGCTACTCTTGAGCTCCACGAGACTCCTCACACATTTATATGGCAAACTGCAACAGGCAAAAGTCCTTTAATGGCAGCAGGATTCACTTGAGCTAACCAAGCCTCCTCACACATTTATATGGTGAACAGTAACAGGCAAAAGTCCTTTAATGGCAGCAGGATTCACTTGAAGTACACAAGCCTCTTCACACATTTATATGGTAAAACAGAAAGTACTATACCAGGCAGGCTGCTTTCATCCCGATCGCAATTACTGCACAATACCCGGAGAACACAGCAGATTCAGTTCTTGACAGACCGAGTGTAATTCAGCAATTTTTCCAGTCTTCTACAGGGTGAGCCTGGTTTCTACTTCAGATATCCTTTGATTCTCTTCACAGGACGGATTCAGTCCCTAACAAGCAGTTACACAAGCTGCAGACGGGAACGCTGGGCCTTACACACGCTTCCGACTAAAACTGCACACTGAAAAAGCACAGGGCTCCTTCCTTCTTCACTGCCAGAGCTCAACTGAAACTCCAACAGACAAAACCGGCACTTCCTTTGAGTTCCTCCCAGTTCTTGACTGGATTGGCTGTCACACACAGACTGCTCCTGTTGGTCCAAAAGGCTACCAAGTTCAAAACTACATCTCCCAGAGTCACTGCCCATACAATCCTCTTGTGGCTGGCTCAGATTATGAGTCCAAGTTCTGATTCGTCCAAGGCACCATTTTAGAGCTAGCTTACCCCACACTGATTGGTCCAGTTCAGCAGTTCAAAACCAGAATGGGAACTAGGCAGACACAGTTCTGGCTGCAAAGAAAGCAGGTTAGACAAACTGTAATTTCATTATTACGCTAAATGATTTCTGGCAAACAGTTACATCTTTCAGATAGGTTCCTTTGCACTCCTAGTGACTGCAAAATGGAGTGAATTGGCAGCAGCTCGAGTGGTACTCAATCAAAGAAACACACAGTCCCCATACAACTAATTATGTCTGCAAGCAGACAGCTCTTAAAGAGACAGTACCAGAGGTTCTAAAACACTCACTGATAAATGGCTTAAACGCCAAACACTATTCAGGCTTGAGCATTCAAGCAAGCTCCTGGAAGTTTTTTGGGAACCCCCATTTGCAGGGGTTACATTTAAATTGTGTCCCTTTGTTCTTGCACGTCCTTTTTCCAAAAGATGCTACCTCTTGGACTTTGTTGATTCCACTGAGGTACTTAAAAGTTTCTATCATGTCCCCTCTCCCTTCTTTCCTCAAGGGTATACATATTAAGCTCCTTTAGTCTCTCCTCATACAGCTTCTCTTGCAGACCCTGCACCATTTTAGTTGCCCTCCTCTGGACTACCTCTATCCTGTCTATGTCCTTGCGGAGATGGGGTCTCCAGAACTGGATGCAGTACTCCAGATGGGGTCTCACCAACTGTCTGTACAGAGGGATAACAACTTCCTGTTTTCTGCTGCTGATGCCTCTCCCTATACATCCCAGTATACCCGCAGCCCTCCCTACTGCCTTCTCACATTGCTTGCTAACCTTAAGGTCATCTGATATGATTACCCCAAGGTCCCTTTCCTTTTTTGTTGTTGTTACTACCTCCCCACCCATTGTGTATTCTTCCCCTGGGTTCTTGTTTCCCAGGTGCATTATTTTGCACTTCTTTGCATTGAATCCTAGCTGCCATACTTCTGACCATTCCTCCATCCTTGCCAAGTTTCTAGCTGGTACTGTCTAATGATGTCTACTAATGGCAGCATGTATATGGCGAATAACTTGGGAGGGGCAGAATCAAAGGCACCCAACTACTGATGGCAGCAGGCTGAGACTAACAAGTTCCCAAAACAACCTGCCTGGACCTGCTAAATAGAAGGGACTCAACCCACCTCAGTGTTGTCCTAGGGAGTCCTCCATATTGCCTCAGGTGATCTATCAATGCCCAGTGGTCCACTGTATCAAACACCAACAGGAGATCAAAAGGAACTACTACTGAGCAGTCTTCTTTGTCTCTCACCAGGTCATCCAGCACCTTGACAAGTGTAGCTTCTGTACCATCCAAGATCTTGAAACAGACTGGTATGGCTCATAGATGTTATACCTTTCAAGATGTGCCTTTAGCTGTGTCACACCTACCTACGCAACAACCATACCCCAAAAAGGAAGGTTTAAGACCAGTGTGTAATTAGTAAGAAAGTTCAGGTTCAGTGGTGATTTTTTCAGAAGAGGTTTCACCACCACCGTTTTCAATGCTGTGAGGAAGCAACCCTTCTCAAGGGAACACTGAATAATCCATACAACCAACAATCCTAGAGACTCCCAACAGTCCATCAACAGTTGGGTTTGCCAAGGGCCTAAAAGACAGAAAGAGAGACCCAGTCCTGAGATCACACCTAGCACCTCTTCAACCAAAACTATTTGAAACTCACTCCAGGACCATGGAGCGCTCTGCACTGTCACTAACTTGATACTGCTGGCCACTGGCAAGCCACTGGTGGAAGTTACATAAGAAAACAGAATAGGTACTGCGCTGCAATGCCGGGCAGGGTGCGAGCAAGTGGGCTGCCCGCCCTTTATTACTCAAACAAAGGCCACTCGCACTCCAGAGCCAGGGCAGTAAATACTACAGTGAAGGTAGTTTCAAATAACTTCAAATTTCAAAATTCCAAAGTTCCAAAATAGATGATTTTTATTGTATTTTAAAGAATCACTCCAACACACACAAGTGATCCGCTAGCAGGTGCCCCGGTGCTTCGCCACTGAAGGCTTTCTCAGTGGCTGAAATTTGCAGTTATTTGAAACTACCTTCAATGGGGTATTCACTCCCCTGGATCTGGAGTGTGAGTGGCCACTGGTGGAAGTTACACTGATTTATGATACCCTACCCAGGAAGAACCAACTGAACTCTACATTTTCTACAGTCAGGGCTCCCCTGGACCGCAGATAGGGAGGATGTAGTAACCTGTCTACAGTGCCAAAAAGGTAAGCCAGACTGTTCTTACCAAAGTGATCACCCATGACAGGAACTCTGACTTTTTCAGAATTATGGATCTCTAATATGCTTTATAATGAGATCTTAGATCCAGTCTGTTTTCCATCAGGCTGGACCTCCTCTAGGAATGCTCCAACATCCATTGTGTTACCTTTAATCAGTAAAGCTCATCACTATAACACTGTGAGCTATACCAGGAGGTCAGTAGACAGACAAGGACTGGTGCAAGGGAGTCTAGCGCGGATAGTATTACCTAGTTATGTCCATCCACAGAAGTCTTGGTACTCTTCCCACATGTCATCATCATGCTCAAGGTGTCTGGTACTTCGCTGTCTCAAGATTGTGCTTTGGTCAGTGCTGGACTATCACCTAAGGAGGATGTTAACCGAGAGGGGCCCCAACAAGGAACTTATTGGCCTAATTTTCTGACCAGCTGACTGGATCCACTTCCACATCAAAAATGTCTAGCCACATTGTGAAGACAAGGTCTAAAGTGTGGCCCATCTCATGAGTAGCAGAGGTAATATCCTGTGGGAAACCCAGTGATGACATCATCTGGAGGAACTATTGAGCAAATTGCAAGGTCTTGTAATCCACCCAAGCAATGAAATCCCCCACAACAAGTAAACTGGGGGACTCCATTACCAAGGTGACAATGAGTTCTGCAAATTCCTGAAGGAATTCCTGTTTCCACCCAGAAGAGCAGTAAACTAGGAGAATCCTGCACCCCACATCTGCCCCACCTTCTACTGCTACACTTTAAAATGACCTTGTAACTCCCATTGGGTACAATGTGAGCCCCAAGCTGGATCTAAAAAAGATAGCCACCTCATAACCCTTGCACTCCGCTTTGGGTCATGCCCTTCCAAGAACCCAGCTGTGATAACCATTAGGTTATTGGGTCTGCCCCTTCACAGGATTGCAAATCAATTTGGCACTGGCAGCAAAAAAGATTATGAATGGCTGTACCTCGTTAAAGAACTGTTTTGCTTCCTTGTTGCAGTGACCCTAATCAGAGATCATCTAATGAAAACCTTGAATTCAGCATGTAATACAGTATATAGATTTGGGGTTCAAGTGAACAAATACTTATATTCTCAAGCGTCCCTGTTGCTTTTCAAATAATAGGTATGTGATATGGCATGAATTATGAATCCAATGGGCTTGATTTTCAAAGCCCCCAATTGCCGCAAGTCCCGGGTCCACAGAAGATATGGCACACGGGGCTTATGGCAATCATCCGGCCAATGATTAGGAGTTTCAACCCGTGCACCAGGTGCCACAAGTTAGGCCAACTTTTACTGGCCCAGCTTGTGGCATTCCTGGGGGTTGTTTTTATGGAGCTTGCACCAGATATTTGGCTCAAAATCTGGTGCAAGCTAGCATAAACCATGGAAACTGTCATGACTGCACCTGAAATTTGAGAATTGGGTGCAGTTGCGGCAAAGGTGTTTGCCACACCACCAGAACCTAAGTGTCAAGTCGCAGGGCTTGGCACAAGCCCTGCACCACATTTTGAAAACTGATCCCCATGTCTTTATCTTTTTCTCAAGCTTTATTTCTTCTTGTCTACCAGCAACATCCCTTGCTCTGAGGAGCTGTGTAAGTGTTGCTATGACAATTTGTGAAGCTCTATTTATATCTCCTCAGTCCACCCACAGTGGGGCATCCTTTGGCTACAATCATTGCTGCTGCCCATTCTAAGAGGCCTCCTACATCTAGCTCGGGGACAGACTTCACAATTTGTCACCAGAACCCACTTCTGGGGCCCACAGTGCCACCCATTCTGCACCTACGCTGGGGGTCCCTGTCTAATCCAGATGCTAACATCAGGGTGAAGTTATTCAATTCAATTCAGTTGAAGTTTATTGCAGGAAAACTCCATTGAGAAAGCTCCTTTACAAGGAGATACTGATTACATGAAAGGTATTGCATAAACAGGTTTACATAATGAAGGGTACATACATTGTGTAAAACAATGGAATTCATATAAATCAATACATGCAGTCATCAACAGATCTCAGCCTTAACATAATGCAATAAAGTGACCATTTACAGCAAAAATACAAAGAAGACATAGGATGCTGTAGAGAAAAGAGCAATAAATGGTGTGAGATAGTCATACATTGCAGAAAGAAGTGCTTCGGAAGAGAGTAAGGGATTGAGAAAGCTAATAGGTCAACACTTGAAGTGTGGGAGGAGAGCGTGGCTAGAGCAGTGAAAGCTGAGGGTGATTACAGGGAGAGTCAGAGAGATAAGAATGAGGAGAGTGGAAGGGGGAAGATGGAGATGGTATGGTTATGGGGCAGAACTTGGCCTGGGAGGGAGGAGTGGGCAGAGCGAGGGGGAGGGGAAGAGGGAGGAGGGGAGAACAGAGCAAGTGGGAGAGGTGGGGGGGAGGTAGGAAAGCTAATGAGGAAACAAAAGAGGGTATACAGCAAGAGAAAGATAAAGAGGCTTGTTGGGGGGAGGAAGGAGAGGATAGAGAGAGAGAATAAAAGCAGAGATGGAATGGTTACGGTGCTGGGAGTAGCCTGAGAGTAGTGTTGTGTGAAACTGAGAAATTTCGTTACTTGAAAGATTTCACAAAATTCACGCATTTCATGAAATACTTTGTGGGTGTGAAATACAAAATTTCACTGCGAAATGTGAAATTTCACAGCAAACATTCACAATTTTCAGGCAAAATTTTGCACCCGCGAAATATTTTGTGAATTTCATGAAATACTTCATGCTGTGAAATTGCTGAATTCATGGCAGTTTCACTGGTGAATTTTTATTTTGCAACATCTCTACCTGAGAGGGAGGAGTGGGCAGAGAGAGGAGGGGGAAGGGGAGGAGAGGGAGGAGGGGAGAGCAGAATGATTGGGGAAGGTGGAGGGGGGAAGGTAGGCAAGCTAATACTAGGAACAAAAGAGGGTAAGACGTAATACAGCAAGAGAAATATGAAGATAAAGGTAGGGGGGAGGAAGAAGAGGATAAAGGTGGAAGTAGAATGATTAAGGGGGCAAGTGGTGGCCTGAGGAGAAAGAATAGGCAGAATGAAGGGGGGAGGAGGAGGAGGAGGAGAGGGAGGAAGGGAGAGTAGAAAGTTATATGGGACCATCCTCAGTGGACAATGAAGGAAGCCTGGATGGATGTGAGGGCTGACTGAGCATTGTTATCCATCCCAATAGCAGTTTGATTTCCCCTCAGAACCGATCCCACAAGAATGCAATAGTTCCCCTAGTACATTCCAGAAGCCCCCCCGACTTGTGGAAGCATAGGATCAGATTTTACAGGTTAAGCTGCAGGCCTGTTTTGCTTGGAAGGAAAAATGCTTAATTTAACCTCGGTGCTATGTCTGCTAAGAGCAAGCTTGTCATTTCTCTTGTAGCCTGATATGACTGTGTATTACTGCCAAGCATCTTTCCTGCTGTAACATTATCAGAGGCCTTGGTTTGATGTTATAGTAAGTACCAAGCTACTTTGTTTTGGGAAAAAATGCTGATTAGTGAGGCTTTTGTGTAAACACTGCAGTACAGTACCACAACTATTTCCATAGTTAACCACTACAAATACTTTCAGACACGTGCACCTCTAGCAGCCTTGTTATGAAAACTAGTTTGTGAAAACGCAGCTAAGAAAAATGAAGGTAGTTTGTCCTATAAGGTTGTTTGTCCTATAAGGTTTTTGTCTCACCTTATATTTTTATTTTTATTTATTTATTTATTAGAGTCTAGGATTACAATTACCTTTGAACCAAGGCTCTTTTACAAAGGTTCCACATCAGGATGAGAAAAAACAAGCAGGACGTTAATTATTACAGGATAACAGGTTACAGTTGTTTATCATCACATGAGTACATACAGATTAGGCGGTACTAGGGGCATGCACAGGACAGGGATAACATTGATAACGAGAACTTGGTGAGACATAAGAAGAAGATGCTGCCAGAGGCAATTGTCAAAACGCTCAGGAAGTGCAAGTGGAAAGTGCAAGTAAGAGGAGAAGGAGGAGGGGGAAGGTAAAGGGGGGAGAGTGGGGGGGTGTATGAGAAGGGACAAGTACCAAAAAGGGAACAGCAGGTTAGCGAAGACTGTCGCATCTGCTAGAGGCAGAAAGGAATAGGCGGAGGTTAGATATGAACAGGCCTAGCTTAAGTAGGGAGGAGATGTCCCTGGTGAGACCATTTAGCCAGCTGGAAGCTCTGTAGACAAAGAATCTTTGTCCCTGTGAGGCCCAGTATCTTGGAATATGCAGTAATTGAGATTCAGAGCCCCTGGTGAGGTGGGAATTATGTGTAGGTTGTAGCAGAGTTTGAACTCTGGGGGAGGCAAAGCCCATCAATGTTTTTTTAGCCATTATGCATGTTAGATACTTGACGCGGCTCAAGAGTTGAAGCCAACCAGTTTGGGCATATAGGTCACACATATGGGTGAGATGATGGGATCCAGTGATGAGTCAGCAAGCTTTGTTCAAAACCATAGATATGCACCTGAGGGTAGTGGTGGAAGTGGAACTGTAGATGATGAGGCCATAGTTAATAGTTGAGATCACCAAGCTCTGAACTGCGATCCTTAAGGCTTCCAGAGTTAGGCATTGCCTATGCCTATAAAGCAGGCCAATATGTGTGTTAGACACTTTGGTAACATTGTCAATGTGAGTCCCATGGGATAGACTACTGTCAAGAGTGATTCCAAGGTATTTGAAGGATTGCATTTGTTCTAGGATTGCACCTAGGCAGTTTGCAATACTGAGGGGGTGGTCCTGGTGCTTGTTTTGTGAGCTGCAGAAAAGCATGGACTTTGTTTTTTTTTATTGTTGAGGGCCAGTTTATGTTTACTGAACCAATTTTCAACCAAGGAGAAGCCATGCTGTAATTTGTTTTGCAGAATGTGGGGGTCCTTGTGGGTGGAGTAGATGACAGCATCATCAGGGTATAGGAGGAGTTGCTCCAGACAGGATTGTGGAAGACTATTTAGGAAGATGCTGAAGAGAAGAGGCCCAAGGATGGACCATTGTGGCACTCCAGAGCACACTAGTCTTGCATCAGAGAGGACATTAGCTATTTTCACTCTTTGTGAGTGGTTTTCCAGGTAGCTTTTAAACCAGGATGTAGATTCAGGGGACAGTCCAGTAGTTAGCTGCTGAGAGAGTAGTAGATGATGATGAACGGTATCGAACGCCTTCATCAGGTCAGTGAAGACCGCCACTGTAAGAAGGCTATTATTTAGGGAATTATGGATTGCACCAGTGAATTCAAGGAGGGCTGAGGTGGTACTGTGATGTTTTCTAAAGCCGTGCTGTTGAGCACACAAGACATCATATTTATCAAGGTATTCTGTAAGCTGGTCCGATACTATACGCTCTATGGCCTTAGAGAACAGGGGTAGTATGGAAATGAGCCGATAGTTCACCAGGAGGGCCCTGTCCCCGCTCTTGTGGACCGGTGTGGCAGAGACAGATTTCCATCTGTCAGGAAACTGGCCGAGAGAGAGGGAGAGGTTGAAGATTTTTGTTAATGGTAGGAGCACTGTCGAGGGTGAGGGCTAGCAGCTTGAGGTCAAGGGAGTCCCCACTTGACCTGGACCTAGCAATAGCTTTACTGATGTAGTTGCAAGCTTTGTGTGGTTTGACTGATTTGAAGTAGAATGGAGGCCGGTTTGGAGAGAGGGTGGGACTTGAGGGGAGAGTTTGGGGGTTGGCTTCGTTGAAATGGTCAGGTGGAAGAACAAAGCTGAGGTCAGTGAAAGCTGAGTTGAATGAATTTGCTATGGTAGTCAGGTCCAGCATTGTGATACCGTCTCTCTACATATCTCTTAGAATGGGAAGCTTCCATATTAACACTTGCAGAACATCCTGATATATTGTAGCAAGTTAGAATGAAAACAATAATTGTGCCTTGCCACATTTCATTATGATGTGAGATAAAAAATGTTTCCCCTATAAAACTTTATTATATAAAACAGCACCATGTCTCAAAAAAGACTAGGGCCTTGATTTTCAGTGGGTTGATGTTGGGCTTGCATCAAGTTCTGCATCAACCCTGGACTTTGACTCGCCAATCCCTTTTGCCGAAACTGCGCCCAATTTTGGTAGGTCGGATGCAGTTGCGACAGTTTACCCAATTTACAACAGCTTGTGCCAACTCTTTGGTACAAGCACCATAAAATGTGTGTCCCCAGATTTGCCACAAGCTAGACCAGAAAAAGGTGGTCTAGCTTGCAGCAATTGGTGTACAGAAGTGAAAATCCTGATCACCGGCAGGGAGATTGCCGCAAGTCCCATACACCATATTGTCACCATATCTGGGGCTTGCAGAATTCCTGAGGGGTTGAAAATCAAGCCCATGGTATCTTTTCAGTATCCAGTGATGCCATCAATATGGAGTATTTTCAATATAAAATGGGTAAGGAAATCCTTGAGTCCCGATTGGCCAGGACTTGGTTCTACCCGTGGCCTTAAGAGAGCACTACCAATAGTTAAAAACAGGTCCCTGCCAACCAAAATGAAGGATATGTTCTGTATTAATGTGCCAGCTAGAATTTTCATTTTTCAAAAAGCAGTCATGTTTTTATATGCAGTTACCAGGGCAGTTATTTGGCAAAGCCCTTTAAAATCTCACAGACTTGTTTCAAACAGACTTGTAGAACAGTAGTTTAAAATTTCTACCACATACACCTATCACTTTTCACCTTGTAACTGTATAGTGCATATTTTTTATTCACTCGATCTGTTACGCACTGCTCGCCCACCCGCTCTGATGCCCGCTCACATTAGCCTGAAAACTGTCATGTTCTCGCTCTCACATCCACACAAACCGAACTCGAACAAATTGCACCTTTTCCTTTCCCGTGTGTGAAATGTTTCTGCTTAACAGCCAAAAGTGCCACCGTCATTCCGTGTCCAATCATTTGCTCTCTCTCTCACTCCACTGCCTGACATCACTAATAGTAACACTCCCTCCTGCTCAATCTCACACTTCCCCACTGGCCAACGTACTTCTTTTACAGTAATTAAAGCTTTAATTGTACTAGTTCAGGTTCACCTTGTGTATTTAATAGTGTACATGGTGGTCACAGTTGCTGCTACTGCCACACTTGCTCTCTTTCAAAACCATAAGTAACAAGCAGTGTGGCAGTAGACCTTGCCCCACAGTGTGCTTCTATCTTTGGGATCCTTGTCAGTAAAGTACCGGTGTTCTCATCAAGATGGAGTTCTTGGATCTGACCAGGCATTAACTGTTAACTTGCTTCAGGTCCATTACTCATGCATGCTCATTCTCTAATTCATCATGAGTAAAGCAAGCTGTTGAAAAAAAATAAAGCATACTGTCCAAAATAAAAATTAAGCAGGACATAAAAGTGATTTTTATACAAAGTTTTCATGAGTTCTCTACACAGATGGAAGAACATTTACATATTTTTACAAATTTTAAATACATTTTTTATGTATTTCTAATTGTTTTTTTTTATTTTACTTATTTGGCAAATTCACATTTTATATAAGTAATGAGGCACTCCAGGGGCATTGGTTGTACTAGATTGACTCCACAATCAAGGGCTGAAGGCACTCAGCTATGCCTCATGCCTTACTACACCCCTGAACATTGGGTAAACCTAATACCACTAATGTCCTGTCATGCCTTATTACTTAAACATCCAATGATGCCATCACTATGGTACCTGAACACCTACTGTAGGTACTGCCACCAGAAGCATAGTATCTTCCACCATCTAAGGATGCCATCAAGTCAACAGCAAGCAGCAGGTCGATCTGCAGGAGTCTTCCTGCAGTCTCCTGTGTTGTCTACCATGCAGCTGAAGCAAGACAAAGGAAGCAAGCCAGGAGCAGCTCCCACCAGTTCCAAATACCTACAGTACCACCAGATCAGACCGTTGGAAGAGAGAGAGAGAGAGAATTTCAGCTAACATCACCCCTTGGAAGGCCTCCATCTCTGAATTTAGGTAAAAACAACTGTTCATAAATTACTATAATCCCTCATGAGACAATACTTATTAATTAATGTCTTGTCTTTGGCATGTGAATAAAAGTACTGAAGTACTGGTGGTGAGGTTTCATATGGAAGTACTGAGAGTTAATCCAGTAGCTAATATGAATTCATGTAACTGTCACTAAGAAATGTTTAAACTGTCATCATCTGGACTTGGTACTCATATGTAAACTGTTGTGAATTCATATTGTAGTCTAAATGTATGTTCATTGTTAACTAATAAGTTACCTTTGTCAAGCTCTATATTGTACTACCCACTGTTTGTATTTCACTGTCTTGTATTCCTGTTTTATAATTCATGCAATTGATCCTGGGTTGCCCCTGACAAAGGGACTCTCTTAGGCCCAGTGGGTTTGCCCGGTCAACAAAATTCAATAAATCAATCAATAATTAAATAAATAAATATGAAAAACTGAAGTCAGGACTGCTATTATAAACATACCAGATAAAAACAAATCCAACTTACCCCCCAACCCACCCCGGGGAAGAACAACCCCTAACACCACATTTTCCTACTTTTGTCACATGGCATATTAACCCTAACTGATGCATTAACTGAGGTTTTTTTCCAAGGAATATATATATATATTTTGCTTATTTTTTTTTTCCCGGGCACAGCCGCACCCCTATAATTAGGGTTGAGTAGGCAGTTTATTGTTAAACTCAAAATTTTGCACTTTAATAACCTTGTAACCACTCAATAGAGTTGCACAAAGGTTGGCATGCACCGTCCTGTTCGATAGATGTCTTGATGTGGCAAGTTACGTTCCGGTCAGATGTGTGGTCTCCGAGTTATGGAGAGGTGAAAAAAAACATGTTTTCGCTCATTGACTTTGCTGGGATTTTTGTTTAAATTTGCCTACAGCCCAGAAATTTTCAGAGTAGAATTTGCTAGTCTGGTGAAAAAATAACAAGCAGTTTTCAAGTTATAGCAGTTTAAAATTTTTGGAAAAATTGTTTCTGAGCATGCACAATAAGCACTTCAAGATAGCCATATGAAACAAAGTAAGAATCCTGCTTTGTATGGGAAAATTCCTACTTTGTATGGCTGACACCTTGTTTTCAGTTCTGCCTGAAAAAAGAAATTTTTGAAACCTCCCAAAATGATATCCTGTGGAGAAACCAACACATGCAGCTTGCTTATTGGGGCCCCTTATGTGCATTCTGTACTTTAATGCTTGAAAAATGCCCTTAAAGTGTGTTTTATTTAAGGTTTCAATTCTTTGCTCATATCAGCATCATATAAAGTAGGATCCTGCTTTGCATGTTGAGATATGAAGTAGGATTCTACTTCTTGAACCATATGAAGTAGGATTCTGCTTTGTATGCTGAGATACAAAGTAGAATCCTACTTTGTGAGCCATATAATATAGGATCTTGCTTTGTATACAGAGATATGAAGTACCATCCTACTTCATGAGCCAAAAGTGCAGGAGTGTTTGAACTTATTTTGATATCGTGGGAATTTTTTGTTGTTTTTTTTTACCAAATTTTCAACATGGACCTTTTGGGGCCCCACCTCATGAACACTGGCACTGTCATTTTGTTACTTGGTCCCAAAAGGTAATTTCGTAGTCAATGCATGAAATCATCTTTTGCAACCAGTTAATGAAATGGTGTCAGTGCTCATGAGGTTGGGGTCCCAAAAAGCCCAAGTTGAAAATTTGGTGCAAAAATACCCGAAAACGCCAGTGTTACATGCGGTCATTGAAATTTCAAGATGCACGCATGTAACTTTGGTAAGTTTTAATAGTTTCACTTCAGACTTTCAAAACTGCCATTTTTTCACACCACCTCATGAACAGTACAACTGTCATTTTTCATATCCTGCTTGAAACATGTTTTCACTCCTGTGGTACAGAATGGTGCATATGCTGACAAAATCACCTTTCAGGACCATCTAACAAAATAACAGTGCCAGTTTTCATGAGGTGGGGTCCCCAAAAGGCCATACTGAAAATTTGGTGAACAAATTCCCCAAAATGCCTGAGTTACACATGCCTGTTGACTTTATTTAACACACGTGCATAACTTTCATGCTTTTCAATATTTTGATACCAAATTTTCAACATAGCAATTTTTTCACACTGCTTCACGAACAGAACAGCAGTCATTTTTCACATCCTGCCCAAATGCTTACACACTTACATACATATGTGCATCTACAGAAGGGTTGGAGTGCAGGGTCCAAAGAACCCTGCACTCCCACAGTAAAATAAAGCCACTATTATATAATCTCAAAATGTAAGGAAATTCATTGCAAAAAATTCTGTTCATGCACCAGTTAGGGTTCCTATTACAGTGACAAAGGTATGTAACTTCAGTATTAGGGTTCTTACCCCTACCACCCCACCCTACCCCCAATCCTCCACACAGGAGGCAGGCAGGGGTTGCCATGCACCATGCGTCAGGATGTGCACACACAAGAGAGGGGTGAGAACAAAGAAAACCCCAGTCTGTGGGGTAGGCAATGGCAACTGCCCCATGTCCATAGCCGGGTCCACCCTGCCTGGCCTTCCAGGCTGCTCCGCCCGGGTCCTCTGCCACATCAGAGCTGACTGTTGAGTGCGCACACAAAGAGGAGGGGTGGCCCCACCCCAGAGTGGTTAAGCAGGGGGTACCGATCGTGGCTAGAGGAGGAGGAAGAGCAAGGAGGCACAGGCAGGTGGACTTCAGGCAGGGCAGGAATAGGCAGGATGCCTGAGAGAGGCCCCACAGACCGCAACCAGAGGAAAAAGATTAAAAAAAAAAGGACAATTTCTCACCTTCCTGCAGTTGTTTTACTGTTTAATATTTACCCTTAACTTATTTTGCCTCTGCACTCAGTTACAGTTTAGTACCTATCCTATATGAATTATGAAACTGTTTTGTAAGTATCCTTACACCTTTCTTTTTATTGCTTGTTGTTTATTGAAATATATTGTTATCTATTTGTTCATCCAGTGTATGTTTGTATTCTGTTTCCATTTTGCGCTGTTTTTGACTTTTGCTGCTGGACTTGCTGAGTATCAGGACACATCTGGAAATGAACATGTCTGCTTAATATGTCTTTCCTAGTGAAACTTTTAAATAAATAAATGATCTCTGGTGTCTAGTGGCACCCCCCCCACCATCCAATTGCCATCCCCATTGTTTTTTTAATGATCCCTGGTGTCTAGGGCAACCTCCACCCTCCGATTGCCATTCCTATAATACTGGTTTAATATTTCTATAATCCAACACAGGGATGCCCACCTCCAGTTTTGGATACCCCCTGAAGCACATTATTTTATTAACTGTTGCTGACACCAGGGGGAGCCCAATCCGATGTTCAGAGATGGCTATTGGTACCTGCAACAGGAAAACTGTCCCCAATGTCTTTTTTTAACCTGAAACACAAAAAACAGTCCCTTGTCATCACGGCTGACCCCCTCCCCCCATTCTGACTCTCCCACTGAGCACCCACCTCCCCACACCCCCTTACCCTATACTTACCAGCCAATGTTGAATTCTGTCATCTTCTGTAGACTGAGACATGTCTGCATTCTTCAAAGCCGAACTGCGAACTGAGGAATATAGGTAAGTGCTGTATAATGTATTTCAAAAGCATTTTGAACTTACATTCATAACTTTGCCATTTGTAAGAATGTTTTCTTAAATTTTCAGCATGGCCTTTTTGGACCACTTATATAACCACTGGCACTGTTTACTAAGCACGGTCTAGAAAGTGATTTCACTGTCACTGCATGAAATCACCTTTCAGGACTGAATAAAAAAAATTCAGCACCAGTGTTTATGAGGTGGGGTCCCAAAAAGGCCATGTTGAGAATGTGGTGAAAAAATTCCTAAAAATGGCCGAGTTATGAGCGTTTGTTGAAATGTTTCCATGCACATGCATGACTTTGGTAATTTTCAATATTTTGACTCCAGATTTTTAACATAGTCATTTTTCCACACCACCTCATGAACAGTACAGCTGTCATTTTTCACATCTTGTCTGAAATGTGTTTTTGCACTTGTGGTACAGAATGGTATTTTAACACAGATTTGAAATTTTTCACCTATGGGTTTTATGAGGTGGGGTGAAAATTTGGTATCAAAATATGAAAAAATACCAAAGTTATGACCGTTCATTGCAATTTCGCTATGCATGCTTGTAACTTTGGAAATTTTAAATATTTTGACCCCAGGTTTTCCTCATAGCCTTCTTATTACCCCACCTCATGTACATCACTGCTGTCATTTTTCAAATCCTGCCAAAATATGTTTGGTCACTGTTTTCTTATAAATGTAAGCGCAGGGCCCAGATGACCCTGTGTGTCCACTGTTATATTTATATACGCATCTACGGAGGGATGGTAGTGCAGGATCCAAAGGACCCTGCGCTCCCACAGTAAAATGAAGATACTATTATACTATCTTAAAAAGTAAGGAAACAAGTTGCAAAAAACATTGTTAATGCTCCAGTTAGGGTCAAAGTGACAAAAGTTGGGAAATGAGATGTTAGGCAGCCCTAACACCCCACCCTCCCAAACCAGGCAGGAGAGCAGGTGTGGGGTGTGCCTTGAGCGTCTCAAGTCTAATGCTCACCCCATTCTCATGAAGTCTACACATTTGACCTATTTACAGATGGAATGGGGTGAATGTTAGGCTCGAGAAGCCCAAGGCACACCTCACACCTGTTCGCCTGCTTGGTCTGGGAGGGGTGTTTAGGCTGGAAACTGTAACACATCATTTCCCAACATTTGTTACTTTGACCCTAACTAAAGTATTAACAAAGTTTTTTGCAAAATGTATATATACAGAGAGAGAGAGAGAGAGAGAGAGAGAGAGATTTTCCATATGTTCTTTCTATTATTCCTTGCTTCCCTTTTTCCTCTTTTTTATTCTCCTCCTCTCAGCTCCCTTCTTGCCCTCCCTTGGCAGACCAATATGCCTTTATCACTCGCTGTGTTTGCATTCCAGTAGTGTTTCATTTACCTTGGGATTCCTATCCTGTGTGTAAGGCTTCTCTCCCCTCACCACTTCTCTTAATTTTCTCCCTTTTGCTGTTTTCCTATCCCTATCTCACCTTCTCATTATTCACAAACATCTTCTACCTCTCTTTTTTTCACTATTTTAGTCATTTCTACCTATTTCCTTTGCTATTTATTTTGTCCCCTAACCCCTCCTATTTGCTCCCCTCTGCCATTCCCCTTACGGGTTTTTTCATCCCAAAGGAGTACAGGCCTAATGCCTCCCTATTTGCTTCCTCTCTGCCTATTTCCCTTTGTGGGGTTTTACATCTTGGAGGGGTACAGGCCAAATCCACCCTGTATCTTTTTTCTCCTTTCTACCATATCCCTTTGTGGGGTTTACATCCCGGAAGGATGCAGGTATCTGCTTATCCTACCTATCCCCCATCCCCCTTTTTATTATGTTACTCTCCCTTTCTTCCTTTAGTGTTCAATAGCAAATATTTCTGTTGTTGTGGTTGTGGTTATTGTTTATGCTCACATACGGTACTGAATTAACATGTTGTTGTGCAAAATGTTTTATACAAGGACTGCTCTATGTACTTTTGTATCATTGTATCCACTTCCCCTTTCCCTCAGGACACTTCTGGAAATTGTCTTTCCTGGTAAAACTTTTCAAATAAATAAATAAATTAGTGTAAGTAGTGTTTGGTTTACAGTCAACTGACTGACCTGATAAAGACAGCATCTCAGAACTAGATCAGACAAGCAGGCCTCCTGCTAATAAAAAAAAGAATCAGACATGTATGGCCTGAGTCCTTGGCTGGTTGAGATTGGTCATGGCTTCACGTCACTTCTGCCTCATCAGGTGACACACTGCCCAATTCCCTCAGTATCCTGTAAGACAAATCTCTATGCAGAGGTGTACTGAACTGTTGGTTCCAGGATTACTGCCTGTCTCACAGAATATAGAACAGCAACCAAACTGCACTGACTTTGGCAACGGATGCAACATATCGCAAGCTTTTTTGCATGGCCATGGAACGTCCTTCAGGCTACTCATTAAATGCTAGAGCAGAGAACACAGTGATGAGCCGGGGGGAGAGGCGTCACATTCTCGTGCTTTGCATTTTGCTTGTGAAAGTATGGAACTGTGAGTATAATGTTCCACCCCTCCCCGTGACTCTGCTAACGCAGAGTTTTTTTGAGCTCATATTGATTATCCTGCTTAAAATTTGAACTCAGCTAACCAGCTACTGGTTTATCCTTTGTATACAACTGAATCTAAGACGTCAAAGTCAAGAAAAAGTCAATGTGGTTATGCAGAAAACCAACATCCAGGGCAAGCAGAAAGCAGGAGGATTTAGAGATTTACAATAGTAAACAGAAGCAATTTAAAAAGCCCAATTAGGGTAGCAAAAAAGTAACATTAAAGTCAACATGCAGAAAACATTCCAGAAAAGTCTAAAACATTTGAAAGTATATTTGCAGAAGTCATAGGATGGGGAAAACACTCATCCACTAAAAACTGAATACTGCAGTGTGGCACAAGGAACAAGCAGAATGATGAAACGATTACTTTGGAACTGTTTTTACCAAGGATGCATGGGTGAGAGTTGCCTATACCAGGAGGTTTCTTGGGTAGTGGAAGAGCAACTTGGTAGCATATATACTGTACATCAAAGTAAATGTTAAAAATATTAGAAGTTCTGCAGGCACACAGTTTACCTGGGCTGCATGATATATATCCTGGTGTTTTGAAGGAAGTATGAACTACAATGTGGGCAGCTCTACTGAACTTTGTTAATAGTTCACAAATTCACTATACAGAAAGGAGATCCCTGAGGATTGAAACATAGTGAACAAGCATTTGTCAATGCCAAATGTTGTCACGCTGGCATTGGCTTTGGTAGTGCAGTGCGGAAACACATTTTTGGCAGGATGTGAAAAATGACAGCTGTACTATTCATAAGGAGATGTAAAAAAATGGTAGTGGTGGAAATGTGGCATGTGAATATTGCAAATTCATGAAGTTACAAGGGTGCCTGGGAAATACACAATGCACACCTGTAGCACAGTCATTTTATGGACTTTCAGCACCACATTTTCAACATAGGCATTTTAGCACCTCTGCTCATGTACAGTGTTACTGTCATTTCCTCAAACTGTCCCAAAAAGTGATTTTGCACATCGACCGCACTATTCTGCGCCGGACGTGTGAAAACACATTTCGGGCAGGATATGTAAAATGACAGCTGTGCTGTTCATCAAAAGGTGTGGAAAAATGCCAATGGTGAAAATCCAGAGTGAAAATATTACAAATGCATGTTACGAGCGTGCGTGCAAACTGCGCAATGCACGCTCGTAACACAGTCATTTTATGGAGTATTGTCACCAAATTTTCAACATAGGCATTTTAGGACCTCTGCTCATAAATAGTGTCACTGTCATTTTCATAATCTGCCCCAAACACTGACTTCCCACAGCGACAGCGCTATTGTGCGCTGGAAGTGCGGAAACACATTTTGACCAGGATGTGAAAAATGACAGCTGTACTGTTCACAAGGAGGTGTAGAAAAATGACAATGTTGAAAATCTGGCATGAAAACATTGTGAATTTGTGAAGCTAGGAAGGTGTGTAGCAACTGCACAACACATGCTCGTAAAACAGCCATTTTTTTGGATTTTTTCCACCAAATTTACAACATAGGCTTTTTGAAAGCCCATCTCGTGAACACTACCACTGACCTTGTGTTAATCGGTCCTGAAAGGTGATTCCACTCAGTGACTGCAAAATCACTGTTCGGACCTGATTAATGTCATAACAGTGATGGAATTCATGAGGAGGGGTCCCAAAAATCCCATGTTTAAGATATGGTGGAAAAATTCCAAAAAATGCCTGCGATATGCATCAAAGTTGACAAAACCCTATTTGTTCCATTATACAGCTTACCGGCATTCCTCAGTTCGCAGTCGACTTTGAAGAGTGCAGACGTGTCCCTGGTCCACTGAAGATCATCGTACCGAGCTCTAGAGGTAAGTATGGGGTGAGGGGAGGTGTGGGGAGGCAGGGTGAGCAGTGCGTGGGTGCGGGTGGTAGGGAGACTACAAGGGACCATTTTCTGGTTACAGGTGTTAAACAAAAAAACATTGCAGATGGCTTTCTGTTTTTATAGGTGGTTTTATTTTTTGCGGGGATACAGTAGCCGACAGGGGATTGAGCACCCCCATTGGCACATAGGGAGTGGGGGACTAGCTGAGGGGGATTGGGCACCTCTCAGCACAGAAGAAGGGGGAGCATCATGTCAACGGGGAGTGGGCTCGCCCATCAGCACATTAAAGTGGGAAGGGGGAACGGATGCCACAGAGATTGGGCACCCCGTCACCAAACAATGAAAGTGGGGGGGGTGCATGAGATGAGGAGGATTGGGCACCCTTTCAGCAAGCAAAAAAGGAGGGGGACACATTATGCTGACGGGGATCGGGCTCCCCCATCAGCACATACATAAGGGGTAGGGTAAGCCGACCGGGGGATTGGGCACCTCCGAAATTGGCAGTTTAGCGGCCACTGTGCCACCATGTTTGCAGCTGGCGAAGCACGTAGGAAGGTCCACTGCTTGCGACGAGCTTTGCTCGCATTGCGGCAGACCTTTCATTAGATGTGCTCACCACATTAGTATGCATGGTGTGGTGCCAGCATGCAGGCTGATTGGGGAATGAGGCACGCACCTACTGGTGCATGCCCTGCATTCGCCCAACAGCGACCTCGCCTCCCAAATCTCCACTACCGCAAGATGTTGGCTGCGCCAGCGCACCAACATAAAAAGTACTATGGTTTTAAAAGGAGGTTAGGCATGTATTTGGGAATTGTATACTGATCAGTCTTGCATTGATGGTGAGGAAAACCTGGGAAATAATTTTAAGTGACCCACTGTAGTGGAGGAACAGTTAGAGAAGTACAACTGTACAAGAGAGCACCAGTATGAGATTATGATAGGAACAGTAAGTCCTGTCAAACAAATCTATTAGAACTTTTTTATATCATTCACTTTTACTGTACAGTTCTAAAGCAGGGGATCCACTCTGGCACCAAAAAGGGTTTGTGCACATTAACACCTAAAGTGTGTCACCAACAGACTTCAGTGTATTTGGGTAGTGCCATGGACAGGAGGCTGTTGGCACAGGATCAACCACCTTAGTCATCCCCGCCTATCCATGCCATAACATTTGGCCTATGTCTGGGCCATGCTGTCCATATTTTCCATAGACCTGTCCTGGTCCTCCTGGTGATCTAGCAGCCCCCCCCCAACAAAATAGCACCTAAAATACTGTCTATGGTATCTAATGGATGGACCCCCCAGTCCTGCTCCCAATGCACTGTTATCATCGCTTTGGTCCTTCACCAACCTCTGTACATTGCCGGCTCCATGGTGGCTGGTGCACTTTAGTGTCACCTCTATTGTCTGCCTGTGCCAATTTCTGCAGGCAGGGAGTGTTGATAAAGTTGTGGGAAAAAAACAGTGTTTGTCTTGCTTTGAAACTGGCCCAGTAGTGCATTTGCATTGCAATCCCTGCCCATCCTGTGCAAATATGTATGGAGGAAAGAAGAGAAAGGGGGGCATATGGCTGAGACTTTCAATTACCTCATGGGTATAAATAAGGTACAAGAGGTAAGCATTTTTCATAAAAAAGATGCTCAAGAATAAGGGGACATGTTATGAAGCTGCAGGGGGATACACTCAAGGGAAACGTAAAGAAGTATTTCTTCACACAGAGAGTAGTGGATGCCTAGAACCACCTTTCAGTGGAGAATGTGGAGGCAAAAGCTGTGGTGGGATTCAAGAATGCATGGCATAGGCATAAGGGAACCCTAGTTATTAGGGAAGGGAAGGCTAAGCCAGAGATTGAGTAGGGTCAACGGTATTACAGTAGACAGGGAAAATGGGGTGATGGGGTGGGTCAAGCAGTCCTTATCTGCTGCCAGATTCTATGGTTCTATGTAAATTTGCAAAGTTGACATATGCATGGAAGGAGTTTGTGACACCCTATGAGCACAGCATGTGGGGTGGGGGGCAAGCAAGAGGTCAGCACAAATGTGCAGCAAAAGCATTTTGTGTTGTTTCAATTTTTCTTTGTACCAGTACATTTCTTGTGTTGGTGAAGCAAAGGTTTCAAGAAGTCAACATTTTATTTTGCAATTCGTCAACTTTTTTTTTTTCAATCTCTTTGGACATTCCTTTGCATTCACCTGTTCCTTTCATCTCTCACTCTGTTTGCATTGTTTTTTATATCAAAGAATCTAACTATTGTTCAAGCTTCATAGATCCATACATAGATACATAGTCAGTGGCGGCAGATAAGGGCCTATGGACCACCCAGTCTGCCCATTTGAGCTTGTAAGTTAAGTTTATGTTTTCCTAGAAGTCTGTTGCCCCTTACCCCTGACCTCCAGAATTCCTTTATGTCTATCCCATGCATTCTTAAATCCCGTGATTGTTTCAGCCCCCACCACTTCCTCTGGCAGGGTGTTCCACTTGCCCACCACCCGTTCTGTGAAGAAATTCTTCCTCATGTTTCCTCTGAATCATCCTCCCTCGAACTTCATCCCATGCCCTCTGGTCCTGGAACATCTTTTTAGCTTAAAAATAGTGCATTCCTGCACCCTGTTCCTCCCTATAAGATACTTGTATGTCTCTATCATAACCCCTCTCTCCCTCCTCTCCTCCAGGGAGTACATGTTCAGTTCCTTCAGTCTGTCTTCATAGGACTTGTGATGCAATCCATGCACCATCTTTGTTGCCCTCCTCTGAACCTTCTCTACCCTGTCTATGTCCTTACATAGGTATGATCTCCAGAACTGTACACTGTACTCCAGGTTGGGCCTCACTAGTGTCTTGTATAGCAGAATTATGACCTCCCTTTTCCTGCTGGTGATGCCCCTGCCTATACATCCCAGTATCCTATTTGCTTTACCTGCTGCCTTGTCACACTGTTTCCCTACCTTGAGGTCATCAGAGATGATAACCCCAAGATCCCTTTCCTGCTTGGTGCATGCTATATCCTCACCACCCAACTGATATATTGTGCCAGGGTTTTTGTGCCCCATATGCATTATCTTGCACTTCCTTGCATTGAATTTCAACTGCCAAACCCCTGACCATTCTTCAAGTTTCTGCAGGTCCCTTCTCATTCTGTCTACACCCTCTGGTGTGTCTACTCTGTTATAGAGCTTTATGTCAGCAGTGAACAGTGAAATTCTGCCTTCTAGGTCCTGTGCAATGTCACTGATGAAGATGTTGAATAGGACCGGTCCCAGCATTGATCCCTGTGGTACCCCACTGGTCACTCTTCCCTCTGTGGAGTGACAGCCATTTACCACCACCCTCTGTGTTCTGTCACCCAGCCAGTTACCTACCCACCACACTACTGTCCTGCCCACATCCATATTCCGCAGTTTGTGTAATAGTCTTCTATGTGGCACAGTGTCAAAGGCCTTGCTGAAGTCCAGATAGGCCATGTCCACTGCCCTCCCCTGATCCACCTCCCTAGTCACCCAGTCAAAAATTCAATGAGGTTGGTCTGACATGCCTCCCTGGTGAAACCATGCTGTCTTGGGTCCTGTAGTCCATTGACAACCAGATGTTCCACCAATCTCTCCTTCAGTAGTGCTTCCATGATCTTCCCCACTACCGAGGTGAGGCTGACTGGTCTGTAATTCCCTGCTTCCTCTTTGTTCCCACTTTTGTATAAGGGGACTACATCTGCTGTCCTCCAGTCTTTGGGTACCTCCCCTGTTTCCAGTGATCGGCTAAACAGGATAGCCAGAGGTTCAGCCACCACCTCTCTTAGTTCTTTAAGGACCCTGGGGTGCACCCATCTGGCCCCATTGCTTTATCAGCTCTTATTGTTTCAGTTCCTTCAGGACCCTTTCTCGTGTAAAGGGACTTGTGTCCATTTCTGCACCATTCTCAACCCTTGTTACTCCTTCAGACCCATTACCCTCTCTTCCTCAGTAAAGACTGGCAGAAATACTTGTTCAATATGTCAGTTTTACTGTTGTCATCCTCCACGCCCCATCCTCCTCTTCAGTCTCACTATCCCTCCCTTTGTCTTTCTTTTTCACTTATGTACCTGTAAAGGTTTTGTCCCTCTACCCACTGATTTTGCAATGTGTTCTTCTGTCTGAGCTTTGGCTTCCCTAATGACCTCCTGCATCCATTTGCTTCTCCTGGTACTTCTCCCTATCCCCTTCTGCCTGTGTCTTTTTGTATTGCCTGAATGCAATCTTTTTGGCTTTCACTTTCTTTGCTACCCTTTGGAAAACCATAATGGTCTCCTCTTCCTTTTCCTCTTGCTAACCTGCTTAATGCATAATTCTGTCGTTCTTGTAATCCCCATTTTAATACTGCCTACTGTTCCTCAACCCTGATTCCTGTCCCATTCCCTTAATGCCTCTTTCAAGTATCTCCCCATTTTCCCAAAGTCTGCCCCCCTAAAATCCAGGATACGTGTTTTTGTGTGGTTTGGTTCTGCTCTTTCTGTGATTTCAAACCACAATGACTGGTGGGCACTGTTCCCCAGGTGCTCTCCACTGTTACCCCCATCACACTGTCCCTGTTTGTGAGCACAAGGTCCAGTATTGCCTTCTGCCGAGTTGGTTCCATGACCAGTTGCTTGAGGAAGGCACCCTGAAGGAGTCCAGGATAAATCTGCTCTAGTTGATGCTGCTGCTGGGATGCTCCAGTCCCATCTGGATTATTGAAGTCTCCAGCCAGTACTACTCACCCCTTGTCTGCCATCCTTTGGATGGCTAGCATCAGCTCCTATCTGTTTCTTCCTCCTGAGCTAGTGGTCTATAGACCACACCTGTGCGGATGGCTGTCCCCATTTTCCTTTCCAGCTTAACCCACAGTATCTCTCCCCCATTTTGTTCCTCCTGGATCTCTGTGGCCCTTATGTCATTTTTCACATACAGTGCCATGCCTCCTCCCTTCCTGCCTGCTCTGTCTTTTCTGAATTTGTTGTAGCCAGGTATGGCCATCTCCCAGTCATGGTTATCATTATACCAGGTTTCAGTGATGGCCACAATGTCCAGGTCTGACTGCACCGTGACAGCCTCCAGATCTTCCATCTTGTTGCTAAGGCTTCTGGCATTTGCACACATGGCTTTCCATGATTTGACCTCCCTAGACTGTTTCGCTGTTCTACTCCAGCCCCTTCCTTGGTTGTCCTTTATCCCTGGTTCTCCTTGCTGTCTGTCCTTCTGCTGAATTTTGCCCCTTGTCTGCCTATCCACCTCTTGGGCACTAGTCTCCATCTTTTGCACACTGCTTTGCAGAGATAGCCACTCCTCTGGTTCACTGGTTCCACTGCTAGCTGTGGGGGGTGAGCAAGTAGGTACCCTCCTTGCTGGCCTGCCACCCCCCTTTGCTAGTTTAAATGCTTGTCAATGTAGCATTTAAACTTATTATTGAGTGCTTGGATTCCCCTCCAGGATGGATGCAGGCCGTCAGGCTTGAACAAACCTCCATCCCTCCAGGTGGGTCCCCAGTCACCAATGAATCCAAACCCTTCCTCACAGCACCAGTTCTTCAACCATGAGTTAAAGTTCCTGGTGCATGCACTCCTATGCTCTTCCTTGCCTCTCGTAGGAAGTACTTCTGAGAAAGTGACAGAAGTAGCTACTTGCTTGAGACCCCTTCCCAATTTCCTAAACTCTTCCTGAACTTCCTTTGGCTCCCCATTTGCCAGGTCATTAGTACCTAGGTGGATAATGACATCCAGCTCACCCTCCCCGTCTTGCCTTCCCAGTGATCCCCAGGATCTTCCTTCCATCCCTCCATGCCGTGGCACCTGGTAGGCACCTCACCTCCCTGTCCTCCCCCTCCTGTATTCCTAGCTGGATCCCTCTTATGATGGAGTCCCCCACCAGGATTCACTTCCTCCTCCTCCTCTGGGGTCCACTGCTTTCCCCGCTGAGGTCACCTCCTTGGCTAACCTCCACATCCTTTCCTTCCACTTCTCTTCAAGTGCAAATGTTCCATGACTGTAAATGTGAAGACAACTCTGAAAAGAGTGCGTCACACATACTTAAAACTTTTCATACCTTTAACTTCTAAAGTGGAAGTTTTTGTCCAAGTTGAGCCCCCATACCCTTGCAGACCAGGCAATGAAACCACCAGTTCAGTGCCCACTGGCATATCCGTAGCTAAGGGTAATGCATTTGCACCTTTGTGTGGACTCCGTTGTGGCTGTAACATCCAGATAAGTCAGAGTACAAACATGTGCAATATCTGATGGGCCTTTCTTTTCTGGCGTATTACCTTCAGCAGGTAAGGTCTCTTCCTCTTTAAATTTCTTTTGCTTTTGGGGGTTTAAGATGTTCTATTCTTGAGAAAAAATTTTTTATTTTGAGGTCAATACAGGAGAGCTCATAGTACATACCTAGCTCTTGTAGTCATCTTGGATTCGGTTTCGTAATTCTAAAGGCAGTGGGTGTTGCAAACCTCCTGACTGATGTTCTGAGGGTCCCCATGCTTCTCAAATGGTCCAGCATGCCTCTTGCATGACAACTCCAGCCCAATTCTCTGCATGGTGGCAATGTGTCTGTAGAAGCAGGGGGAAGGCCTCCGACCTCTTGATGTGCATCACCTGAGTAACAGAGAATAGGGCCCATACCTTCTCACTCATGTTACAGAGATAATAGAAATATACTGTAAATAGGGGCCAGCCTATCAGTACAGTGGCAGCACTTCTGTTCACAATGCCATCGGCCTGTGTTTGGGAACAAGCATGGGGTATCGGGAACTGGCCAGGGGGAGGAGGATTGAGCATCCCACAGGACACTTTCCTCCTCCAGGGAGGGAGGATTGCCAGTTCTGCAGCTCTTCTTCCACCTGGGTGACCACTGGTGGCAGTGCAGTTGGAGTGGCATATAGGTAGGGGAGGATGCAGGCAGGTGCAGCACTACTTTGCACGGTCGTGTGCATGTATATGTGCACCCCAGTTACCTGTGTCCTGTGGGAGGGGAACCAGAATAAACAAAATGCCCCAGCCAGGTAGGATGAGCACCGTCTCTCTGCAGGCCCCACATTGATGTTGTGGCACTCCTCCTATCTGGGATCTGGTCGAGCAGTGAGAGGATCAGCCCACTGCCTCCCTAGCCAGGGAAGGGTGAGACAAGTGGAGGACAGAGTAGACAGTAAGTCCATGAGAAGCTGAGTGATGGGACTGGGGAGCCGGTGTGAAGTACAGCCTGGCCCGTGAGGGAGAGATAAAAAAAAGAAATATAAATAGGGGCATGTTTCTAAGCAGATCTGGAAGTAATGCATTTTTACTCTTTCCATTCCAGTTTCTTAGAGTCAATATACATTATCACTTATATGATAGCTGAATGAGATACTATAACTGAGCAGTATATGAAAATATCTGATAAGGTCATTTGGTAAGTACAAATACTGAGCATATAGATGCAGGGGTTTAGCCTGCTCAGTATGCGCAGAGAAGACAACAATTTTCCTTACAAGTTTTTTAAGTTTAGGATTGTCTAGTCTGAATTTCTTAAGTCGGTTTTTCAATCACACCATAGAATTAGTTTTCAGAAGAGTATTGTTTTATCACAGTGCTTCTGGTCTCTTACATTAAGAATACTTCAGTCTCAGTGTGAAATCAGATCCCCCCCAATCCATAGCTTTTTGCAATTACAAACTCAGTTTTAATTCTGTTTAAGACAGCAGATTAAGCACTCAGGGTTATTTATCTGCTTTAACAAACAATTTGTCTGGCCTTCTATTCATCACTATCAATCCCAGTGAAGAGCCAGCAACCAATGTCAGCATAAATTACATCAGACAGTATCCTGCCTTGAACCTAATGTCTGTCATGCACAACAAAAAAATGCTTTAAAATGTATTATTAATCTTAACATCATCTCCAACAAGCATATTTTAGACTAGGCAAATGAGAAGAAACTTTACCTTACTATATAAAGGCTATGCACGTCCAGTGACATTATGTAGTCGAACTTATCACCTAGTAAAGCATATTCAAGAAATGATATCAATGTTGTGTTAAAGCCAGTTCCATTAAGACAGAAGGTACAGCAGACTAGTAATTTACTGCTTTGATTGAGATGGTAGTCCATAGACAGCCTAATACAAATTCCTATGATAACATTTGCTGTGGTAGCTGGGTTAGGTTGGGTCTTGGGAGAGGGTGAGTAAGGATAAGGTCACAAAATAAGTAATGCAAGTTGGATTCACACTTAAAATTCCATTATTCACAGTTCTCTTTTCACACAGTTGAACTGGACTGCTTCCCAAAACAATAAAGGAACAGTTAATAAGCTGGAGAAGCTTGCCTCGGGCCTTTATCACAGATGGTATGTCATCAACAAATGCAAATTTGTCATTGTAAAGTAAAATATCTTTTTTAATAATGTGCACTTTTTTAACATTTTTTATAGCATTGTAGCTTTTATTGGTCATTTCTATGCAATTAATGCGCAGATTGCAAGATTCACAACAGTGCATTTAATTTATGCTGACATGATTTCGTGTTAAGCTTTGTTCCAGTCATCTTTCAAAAGCGGAGTCATTTATTTTTTTACATTTATATAAAAATATTTCTAAATTATTGGTTCTTTGTTTCCACGTAGGTAGTTAACTTGCAAAATTTCTGAAGGGACCTGATACGGAGTCACCATAGTAAATGGTAACTGGTCACAAACATCACGTTTTACTTGCATCAAGTTTGGGACCCCTTAAGCCATTCTTAATGGGCTCACAAACCTTTCCTACAGTATGTACCTTCAAAGTCCTTTGTGACAACATGGGAGAGGAGTCAAAGGCCTCAGAGCAAATGGTCTGCATGGCCCATTCACAATGAATTATGGCTCTAACCATCCAGGTCACAGGTGCACTCTCCCAGAATTACTGCCTCATAAAAGCAAATTGTAATTTGTGAAGCGTGATCACCACCAGGAGTACCAGCTATGATGTTGGGCAGTGGAGACTACTGGTCACCACAGAAGCATGAATGGGGTCAGGGATTAGGAAGTGTGGACTACAGTGGGTCGTGACATGTGGTGGATGCATGTCACAGTGCTACACTGTGCCATGTCTGCGAACGCACAATATGAATGTTGGTAAGTGATATCACCAATAGTGCCTGCTACTATCAGAACTGACAACTTGCATTTTGTCACACTTATAGGAATACTCCCCCATGCAGTGTGCTGCCCATGCTGAATGTATTCATTTAAGGAGGTGGCACAATCGAGCGGGTGCAAATGTTTTGTGTCACAACTAATTGTGACACAAAACCAGGCCAAGGTAACAAGCACCATGAGGCAATTTATTAACAGACTGTTTCATAAAGTTACAGATGAGTTTTCCAACAGCTATTCTCCACCTGTATCTTTCACATGATATATAGTAATATTAGTATATAGACCTCAGCCTTTAACGTGTGGGTAATGCTCATGCGACAACAATATGCACAAACAAACACATGAGAACAGCATACAAAATGAAAACAGATTTCTAGTTTTCATTCCTGGTATCCCAAACAGAATACCAAGGAGAGTATTTATGTATTTATGCACAATTAAAGCCCAGCCAACAAAAACAGCCAAAATATATACATTTTCTTTTAAAAAAGGTGTCCTTTTAAATTTTAGAACACAAACTCCCCTACAGTAACAACTAAATCACCATTGTAGAAAGGTGGGGATTACTGCATAGCTAGCATGAAAGCAGTGGATTCCAAGGGGAAAATTCTATTGTGGTGTAAAGGCACTGTAATAAATTTGGATCTTTCTCATTGCATCCCATGGGATAACTGATGACAGGGCGTGCACCTCGGGTTTTTGTCCATGCAACTGCTACGGGGAAGAAGCCGACAGGCATGGCCAGTAACTGAGTTGGTTGTATATAGCAAGACAATAGAGGTAGCGAGACTTTGCCATGCCTGTGAGCATGTTAAGGTGGGTTCAGGACCACCTGGGAGCCAACATTTAACACATAAATCCTTTATCCCATGCATGAGGAATGGAACCTATGGGCACTGCTCCAGCTGGTACCAGTAACGAGGCAATCCACTTGGCACCATCAGTGGCAGCAGCCATAGATCTCACCCAGATCACAACAACCCCCCTAAATGGCAGCTGTTTGTGAGGATTATACACTAATAGTTCTGAACAGCGACAATATCAAAAATACAACTTGGCTCTTGTGCTAGTGGAACACTGTTCTGAATCATTAAAGGCAATAAATAGTTCCCAATTCTTATAACAGCAAACCTTAGGTAGAGGTTTAGTATTATACTAGCATTAGGAGAGGTGTTACTCTACATCTGTGGTGATAGATCTCTCTGAATCATCAATAAATAAATAAATAATGATAGAAGCAAATAACAGTCTTACGCTAACGGGCATTTCATGGTTGCAGCAGTCCTTGCAAACTCCAGCAGACAAAATACCAAGCTAATCATTGCGACCGCAGAGGGCAGACACTCAATAGCTGGACAAAATTTCAGTGGCCTTTTCCCCTGTCACTGTAACTTGAAGAGGATCACTGACAGCAAGAGAGGATCAAGACAAGGGGAAGTCCCTCACAGCTTTGACACAGGTGGCTCTCCTCTAAACTTAACTAAAATCAAATCTGACTGATGCTGCCTTGAGCAGCAGATATACAGTACACCAGTCTCCTTCTCCTGTACATGCACCCTGCACCAGATTGCATGGCGGCAGAAGCTCTTAAATTTTAAGCCCTGAGGTTCCTGCAAGCAACTGTGCCAGATCTGAGGAACCCACTGTATTCTAAGGAGTTATATTTTGATCCGCGTATGACTTTTTTCTTGACGCATGACATGATTCTATTTGCATTGCCACCTGCTGCCATCTACTGCTAGGCATGTGTGAATATTTTGCTAATCACTAGAACTTGATTCTTTTCCATATGGCTTTTGGTATAATTTCAACAATTTAGATAGTATTTTGTCCTTAGATTCACTCTTTAAAAGTGCATGACATGCTTTTCCCACATTAGAATTCATCCGCCATCTCTCTGCTTACTCTCCCAGTTGGTACAGATCTCTCTACACATCTTTCTTAGCCTCATGTAATGCAACTGCTCTTCCACTTTTGTATTACCAGTGTAATTAGCAGTCCAGCCACCAGTGTCCACATTCAGTTCACATATAAATATATTGAACAGTGCTGGCTGCAGGGCAGACCACTGGGGAATACCACTGAACAAGGTTCAACTATTGGTATATCTTTTTCAACGGTAGATATACAGTATGTTCTCAAAAAGAGTTATCAAAAGAAAGTTGATTAGTGAGTTCCACAATAAAGGTTAAAATATATAAATGTGAAGAAAGTCTCTACAATTCATATTATGATACCGACAATGAACAGTGCTGCACCTATGCAAGCCAGTTGTTCTGGCAAACTTTAAAACACTTTGGGTCTAATTCTCAGTCACATTCAGGGGGTGGTGCAAAGATGTACGCTGGCACTAATATCCCACAAACCGCTTGTATACATAGTGCTGCCATATTATACAGTAGTATTGTGAGACACGCCCCTATCCTTCTTCTGACAGTTCCCACCCATCACCTAACAACATCACCTTGCCTTCCAGTGTAGTCCCCTGATCCCCTGATGCAGTGTCCATCACTTGATGCCGTGCTTTGGTCTTCAAATGCAGTACCTGATGCTGCCCCAGATCTTCCTATGCACTGCCTGTCACTCAGTGCCAACCCCAGATCACATGATGCATTTTCCATCACCTAATGCTGTTTCCAAGTCTCACAATGCAGCACCTAGTAGCTGACCCAATCCTCCATTGTCCCAATACAGTGCACATCAACCAGTGCTATCCTTCTGACTCCCAATAGAGTACCTATTCTCAGGTGCTGTCCTTCAGTCTTATAATGCAGTGTTCATCTCCCAATACTGTTCCCCAGCACTCAGTGCAATCTCCCCATCACCTGATCCAGTCTGCCCAGTACAGATATTGGTCCCCTAGTTAACAATGCTATCTCCTTTAGGTAGGGATGGAATCTTTTTTGAGTACCAATGCAATCTTCCTATTCCATATGGTATCCCTGGAGTCCAGTGGTCCCCCTCCCAGGGATCCCTTCAGTCCCTCAGAGCTCATCTGGTTGCAAGTGCTCTCACTGAATTGCTACTTGCTTACAGTAGGAGAAACTCAGGGACAGCACAGCAGCCTGTGACTTGGGTTGCAAGGACCACAATGTTTAAGAATGGCTCTGTGGGCCAGTAGCATTTTTTTTATTTAATATGCTTTATTAAACATTTTCAACAAACAATGCAAAAACAAGAAAACAAAACAACCATCAAAACAACACAATAACATTTTAAAGTGAGAACATACAATGTCTGTTGTAAGACTATACAAAAGGGAAAAAGAAGACCTCCACCCCCACTCTCCTCCCACCCCTTCTGCAATCCTCATAAATAACAAAAACCCCAAACCTGAGAGGCACCACAGTGAACAAAGGAAAAGGGATACTATAGGCAATCAAATAAAACTCAGGGAGCTCTAATGGGATAATAGGGTATAAAGAGATTCTCAGGTGCTGCTAAAATGATGAGATCTCTTCCGCATTACCACTATATGTTTCTCCAGCTGGAGAGCCACCAGAATCTCACGGTGCCATTCTTGAAAGGAGGGAGGGAGGATCAACATCCTTCCAATGTCACAACAATGCAAGCTTGACTGTGTCTGCCACCAGAGATAAGTGAGCTATCCTAACACAGGAAGGAAGACAGCCAGAAGACAGCACCAGGGGAAAAGAAGGTCATCCAATCCCAACAAGGAGTCCAGAGCCTGCTGAATGAAGCACCAAAAGAGACAAATCTTATTGCAATCCCATAAAATATGATAAAGGGAACCAGTGGCCTCTTGGCTCCGGGTTAACAGAAGGGAGAGAGTTTATCCATCTTGTGTAGCTTTAGAGGAGAAAAATACAAGTCATGCATAATATTAAACTACACGAGACAAAGCCAATCCTGCTTTATATATATATATAAATTCAGCCAAGGTGCCCTCCAAAAATCTTGATCATCTGGTAATTGGAGCATGTGAACCCAGTAATAACAAACCCCATTAGGGAGGTGAGGATCCATAGACTGAAAATGTTTATATAGCACGTATACCAAATGAGGCTGCCCAGCTAGGGATAAAAGAGAATCTACCCTCTCTGCTTTTATCAAACGCCAGGGCTTGGGACCCAGGAAGGTGCTTACGGTGCCAGTCATTTGTAAAAACTTGAACATGTCCTGTCTCCATAACCGGAACCGTGCTTGTAACACTCAAAAAAGGACTAAGCCCTCATCAAGGGAAAGGTCCGCCAGCATGCATGCACTCAGATGAGGTCAAAAAGAAGTCGGTATAGGATGATTACCTATTTTAAAATGAGGATTGTTAAACACAGGCTGGGAAATTGCAGTGGTCCAGGACTGTGGGCCAGCAGCATGATGGCCCTGGACATCTTTCTGTGTGCTCAGAAATGACTTCTCAGGCACCCAGGAAGAGTCTACAATCCCAATAAGCCAATCATAGCATAGCACTGGAGCAACATGACCTTTGTAACTACTTTGCACCTGCACTACCGAATGAGAATCAGGCATTTTGTTGGCAAAATTATGAAACACAAGAAACTTCAGGAAAATCAGCAGAATAAATAACTTCTGTAGAGCTTTTTTAAACATTGTTTTTGCTGTGTTTTTTTAATACAGTACAGCATAATACATATTGTTCCCAAGAAAGGCAATACAACTAGAACAGTAAAACATTCACAGACAAATTAATGCAGGAAACGTGTGATATTTATTCCTTTGTGGTGCAACACAGAGCAGAAGGCAGTCCAACAGTGAATTTTAAGTCACTGCAAGTCTTTGACACTGTGGACCCATTTTGTAGCCAATGCTTAAGAGTTTGTTTTTAAATTAATATAAGCACCAAAACTATTGAAGCCCAGCCATTTGGCTGTTATGACAGATACCAAATAACGAAATCTTTTTGGCTTTCCATCAAGCTCAACTGGATATCGAGACATGGCCACATGCGGGAATTAAGAGAGACAGCAGTACTTATGATGCTCTGACATGAGAATTATACATGGTGCAACAAACAGTATTGTTGAAAAACAGCCATTCAATCTATATTAGCTTGAAATCTGTGACTTGAGTTCTAAATCATGTGAAAGGGGAGTTTTAGTAGCTGTGGGGCAATATTCCATCAATACACTCTAGTGCATCCATACTGAAAAAACAGTATAGGTAGAATGTGTTCATCCTGCCATCAAAGCTGCCTCTGAACCTGGACTGAGGGTGCCCATATCACAATCGAGCTGGAGCCATGAGGTCTCTGCTCATCATGAGTGACCACCATGATTTTGCCTTGGCTTTCACGCTTTCAAATCCCCTATCATCAATAGCATAAAGTTTACACTGTATCAGATGTTTGCAGCCTCAGGCTTTGGAAAAACTGAAAACCTGAAGCATTAACTTACTGTATTAATGGTGGTAGCTATTTATTTGACTGTTGATAACCAGATAGGCCTACTGAGACATGCAAGCCCCTTTTCCAGGTGTGGCTGGGAGTTGGTTGTATATACTGAATGAAAATTCACAATATTTACAGAGCAGGACAGAGAAATAAATTAAGCAAAGTTATTGCAGTGGAGTAATCTTACGTACATAGTATAGTATATATTTGTTAGTTACAACCAGAGAATAAGGATATATACATTCACTACCAAGTTACAAGATCTCAGTTACAGCAACACATCATTAAGTATAAAATAGTAGGAGAAATACAAGCTCCAACAGGAGGATTGTAGTCAACCAGGCCATCCTCTCAGGAATTACTTAGCTAAATATGTGATACATCACCATTTACACGTGCAGTGGTTCATTCCAAAATGAGTAGGCTTTGAGCCTTATTTCGAACAGTGCGAGAATGGGGCAGTTTAGAGTATCACAGGGTAGTGAGTTCCATAGAGAGGAGGCTGTGAATGAGAAGGATCTCCTGCCATATCCTGACCATACCCTAGGGATTTCAAGTAATGGGCAAGCAGTGGAACACAGGAGACTCACATGCTGCTTAACCGTAAGCATTCCAATGAGGCTAGGATGTGTAGAGAGATTAGCACATTTGAAGCTTAAGCAGTGCATTGGGTATTGCAGTCTTCCATCAAATGAGGGCCAAAGAAACAACCTCAAACACTCCACAGTGGTGGTCCCTGGGGTGGGAGCACTAGCTGCAAAGCATCCAACTTTATTATACAGTTTTGACCCTGTTTAGTTCGAGTCACAAATGTACTGTAGGACGGGGCTCCAGAAAAGAGTACTGGCATTAGGGTACTGCTTGCAGTGGTAAGGTGTGCCCAATATGAAAGACAGGCGAAAAGCCTGTAGAGCAGGCCAAGTTTCTGATGCAGAGCTTTGGCTACGGCATCCACATGGGGTCTGCTGGTTGATGGTTCACCAGTCTTAAACTCCTCCTCTGTTGCTTCTGTACTCAACTCCTTTTTCACTACTTGTGCCATTCCCATTAACCCAGCCCCTGAGCACCCGGCCTGTCTGGCCCCCTCTCCATCTAATGGCTTCTGTTTCTCTCCTGTTTCCGTGCAAGAAGTTCTCCTTGCCCTCAGTTCACTCAACCCCTCAAAATCCAGTCCTGATGGCATAGACCCCAAACTTCTCTGGATCTCTGCTCCTGCCATTGTTCTACTTCTCCCCCATCTACTGAACCTGTCATTCACACTTGGCACAGTTTATCAGGCATGGTATGTTGCCAAGGTGCTTCACCTTCATGAAAGGGGTGACCCCTCTGCTTCTGGCAACTACAGGCCTATCTTGCTCCTCCCCTCACAGGCAAAACTACAAGAGTCCCTCATATTTACAAGACTTACTGATTACTTTAACTCCTCTGACTTCCTCGCTCCTTTTCAATCCAGCTTTAGAAAGAATCATTCTACTGTTTTTTCCCTCATCTGTGTCACCAACTCTATTCTCACAGGCATGGACTAAGGATACATCACAGCAGCCATCTTCATTGACCTCGTTAAAGCTTTTGATTCAGTGTCTTATCTGCTACTTTTAACACAATTTTGCTCTGCTGTTCTAGCTACTCATCCTGTGGGCTGGTTTTGGTCTTACCTCACGGGCCATATGCAATGTGTTCAGGTTGGAGGCATCTTGCGCCCCCAGCAGGTGTCCCCCAAGGCTCCATTCTGGATCCTGTCCTTTTCTCTATCTTTCTGAATGACCTCCCCTCTGTCTGTATCTCTTCCCATATCCATATGTACGCCAATGACACAGTCATCTATGCCTCTGGACCTTCAACCCTGGCCATGGAGTCCCCGCTACAGAGTGACTTCCTTAGGGTTCTATGTTGGTTCCAGGCAAATCAACTTAAGGTAAACACTAAGAAGATTGTGCTCATGACTTTCACCACTGCTCAGAAGCTTGTCAGGCTCTTCTCCCTCCCCTCCTTTTCTATCCTTGATGCCACCACACTCAATGTTGTTCCTGCTTTCAAATATCTTATTGTCTGGTTGGACAGCCAACTCAATTTCTCCATCCATATTCATTCTATACACACCAAACTCCATCCCAAGCTTGGCAGAAGACACCAGGAGAAAGGACTGCTGTGTGACTGGACTTCTCTGATGGGACTAAAGAAGTAGAACTCTTATACTTGGACCTTTAATTTAGGGTAAAAAAAAAACTAACAAAAAAAAGTGTGTGTTTGTCTGAGTTAACTGAACTGAATGGTTATCTGAACAGTTATCTAGGTGTAAATCTCAGGTGATTGAAAGGACTTGAAAGCTGTGAGGTTTAAATTCCTTGTAGAAAGATCTAGCAAGTAGGGGGAGTGGCTTAGCTAGAAGGAAGCTACATTTAAAGACTGCCTTAGAAAGATTCTGCTAGTAGCTTGGCAAAAGACACCAGGAGAAAGGACTGCTGTGTGACTGGACTTCTCTACTGGGACTATATTGCCCTCCTTCCCTTCCCTCCAAAGCTAGCTCTACTTTTATAGGCATAGGATTTGACTGACAACAGGAACTTCCTGTTTGGGAGCAGGAAGTGAGAGGTCACAGAGCCACCAAAGACCCACCATCCTAGAAGGGCAAGAGTAGCTCTCCAGCCCCCTCTAGCTGCTGGAGGTCTGCCTCTGAGCAAGTAAGGGGTCTACTGAGAAATATAGGATATTCTTGTCTCAGAACAGGACAATCAGGAGCTTAAAGGGCACACAAGCAGAAAGTAAGGAGGGAGAGAGAGAAAAAAAGCAGAGGAAAGAGTAAGGATTGCAGACAGTTAAGAGGCCAGAAATAAGACATGATGGGAGTGGTGCAGTACAGTGGCTGTGGAGCAGCAGTCTTCCGGGAGACGTTCTGGAGGATATGGTGTTGTCCCATATGCAGGCACCTCTCTGGGCTGAGGGAGGAGGTTGCTCATCTCCAGGCTGAGTTGGCCAGGATTTGTGGGACCTCCTCTTCCATCCAGGGACCACCAGTGCCACTGCTGTTGCCTCAGAGGTTGCCAAGAAAAAGGGGCGGTTGGACCACAGTGGGCTCAGGGAGGGTGAGGGTAGTGGAACAGAGGCACATCCCTCCAGTTGTACCTCTCCACAATTCCTATGCCATTCTGGCAAAGTGTGGTTCCTCTATGGAGCCACCCGCAGTGGAGATCAAGAAGGATGCTGGGAACCTCCACAAAGGAGACCCACAGGAGGGTGGCAGGGGACCAAACAGGGGAAGGAAACAACTCCTGGTGGAGGACTCCATTGTTAGGAAGGTAGAACTGGGGGAGGAAGGGAGGAGGTAAGGTGCCTGCCTGGCGCCATGGCTTGGAGGGACAGGGGCGAATCCTCAGGATTGCCAGAGCAGCTGCACAGGGAGGAGCTGGATGTCATTGTCCACCTAGGGACAAATGACCTGGCTAAGAAAGGATTAGAGAAGTGCAGGAAGAGTTTGTGGAATTGGGGAAGGGCCTTAGTCAAGTAGCACGCACGGTAACCTTCTCGGAAGTGCTGCCCATCTATGGCGTAGGAGAGGCTAGGGTGTTCTGCACCAAGGGATTCAATCAGTGGTTGAAAAACTGGTGTTGAACTCAGGGATTTGGCTTCATTGGGGACTGGGGGTCCACCTGGAGTGATGCAAGCCTATACTGGCATGATGGGTTGCATCTGTCCAGGAGGGGAACCAGAATCCTAGGTGATAGGTTTAAATGCTTCATTGGCAAGTATTTAAACTAGCCAAGGGGGGAGGCACTGGAAAGGAGCAGGGAAATCCTAGCCCCCCAAAAAAATCACGGTAGTAAGTGCGGTAAACAACAACATAGAGGTGTCGATAAGGAGAAGGGCAGGGGTAAATGGAGAAAGTGACAAAAGCAAGAAGGACAGGGATGGGGCAAAAAGGAGTAAGGCCATCAGGAAATGGAGAGTAATGAGTACCAATGCCCATAGTCTGGGCAACAAGCTCCCTGAGCTGGTGACCTTGATGGAAGAGGGATGCCTGGATATCATAGCAGTCACAGAAACATGGTACACAGAGAACCATGACTGGGATGTTAACATACCAGGGTACATAACCTACAGGAGAGACAGGCAGGGGAGAAGAGGGGGAGGAGTAGCTCTCTATGTAAAGGAAGGGATAAAAGCAACTGAACAAAAGAGCAAACAGGGAGGGGAGGAGAGGAGGCACTGTGGGTCACCTTGGAGACTGGAAAGGGCACCACAATCTGCACAGGGGTTGTGTACAGACCCCCATGTCAGGGGGAAGGAATGGACAAGGATATGATAGAAGGCATTCTTAGAATGGCAGAGAAAGGAGAGATACTGTTGATGGGAGACCTGAATATGCCAGATGTTAACTGGAGCACATTTGCTGCAGCCACATCCAAGAGCAGGGCCATTCTTGATGCCCTACAGGTGGCAGGTCTCAGACAGCTAGTTTCAGAACCCACTCATGAGGGAGCAATCTTAGACCTCATACTCTCAAACGGGGGCAGTGAGAGGATCTCAGATCTAGAAGTGAGTTGCCATCTGGGAACAAGTGACCATCAAACAGTGTGGTTCACGTTAAACTATAGACAGTAACTATAAAGGCAGTATAGCGCAGTGGTCTAAGGCTCTGAGCTGCAAATTTGGTGACATCCAGCAGACCAGACCTGGGTTTGAATCCCACAGCTTCCACTTGCATACTGTGTGACCCTGAGCAAGTCACTTAACCTCCTTGTGCTCCCAGGTCGCTCCTGTAAAAAATCTTTCAGCTTAGTGTGCTATACCTGGTTAAACAACTAAATAAAAAAAAAACTCAGCTACAGAGTCAAGTCATACAAAAGTGAGGGTACTGGACTTCAGGAGGGCTGACTTTGGCAAGATGGGAGAGTGCCTCAGAAAAGCACTAGCAAACAGGCTAGAAGGAGGTGTGGAGCAACAATGGGGAATCATCAAAACTGCCATCACAGAGGCAACAAGCCTTTGTGTGAGGCAAATAAACAAATCAAAATGAAAGAAAAAGCCACTATGGTTCTCAAAAGAGGTGGCTGTGAAAGTCAGGAAGAAAAAGATAGCATTCTGGAAGTATAAGGAAACATGGAAGAAGCAGGACAGACAGCTGTACCAGTTAAGGCAGAAGGAAGCAGGGAGGGAAGTCAGAATAGCAAAGGCCCAAACTGAGGAAAAGATAGCCAACTCGGTTAAGAAGGGGGATAAAACCTTTTATAGGTACATCAGCGAGCGTAGAAAGACAAACGGAGGGATAGTGAGGCTGAATAGAATGAACGGTGGGTGGGCAGAGGGGGACAGTGAAAAAGCAGGGATACTGAATGAATATTTCTGCTCAGTATTCACAAAAGAGGAGGGGGAAGTGCCTAATCCAATTAACAGAAGCACTCATGATAGGGGGGTTGATCCCAGTCCTTTCACAGAAGAAAGGGTTCTGCAAGAACTCCTAAAACTGAAGGTGGACAAAGCAATGGGGCCTGATGGAATTCACCACAGAATTCTAAAAAGAATTAAGGGGAACTAGTGAAACCACTGGCTACTCTTTTTAATAAATCATGGGAGGATGGTGTGGTACCCGAGGACTGGAGGAAGGCAGATGTGATTCCTCTTCACAAAAGTGGGACCAAGACAGAGGCAGGAAACTACAGACCTGTCAGTTTGACCTCTGTGGTAGGGAAAGTGATGGAATCACTTCTTTTTTTTTTTGTAATTAAAATTTTATTGCTTTTAACCATTATACTGAGGTAACACACATACGTTACTATAACATGAATTACTGAGCATGTACATTCACTTATCAATACAAGTGATTCTGTTAATCTAGTACTTTCAAATAGAGAGACAATAACGTACACTGAAAAAATTTAAGAAGTAAAATCCCACTACCGCTATCCTCTCCCCTTCCCTATCCCCAATTGTAAGTCATCCAGACAAGTCACAAAAAGTTAAAGAGGTGTATGCTACCACAATCAGTACCAGTTAGTGTTATGGCTTCCAGGTCATACAAAAATGCTCCAGAGAGCCCCAGAGTGCAATATACTGTTCACGCCTACCCCGCATAGAAGCAATGTGCTTTTCAAGCTGCAGCACTAGAGTGCACTCCCTATGCCACTTCACAAGGGCGGGCACGGTGTCCGATGCCCAATGTCGAAGAATTAGCAACTTCATCACCGCCGAAACCAGAGCAACACGTGCCCGCCATGTTTTAGGAGCTGACGCAAGGAAAGCAAGTAGCAGACAAACTTCGGGAGTGTCCATTTGACTTGAGCCAAGGATAGGGTCCAGCTTATTACATATAGTCCTCCAAAGAGTACGAATCATCGGACATGTCCATAATAAATGATATAGAGTTCCCTCTTCTTTTCTGCACCTCCAACAACAAGGTGAGCTGAGCACGCCCCGCCTAAATAGGCGAGAAGGGGTTAAATATAAATGATGCAAAATATTAAAATGTATAAGTCTAAGCCTATCTTGTTTAATATATCTGTATGCGTTCAACCAAAGAGTTTTCCAAAACTCCGGGGAGTCGTTTATACTTAGAACTCTCACCCAATAGAAAGCTGCACCTGATGGGAGCCTGAGATCCCATTCCTGGAGGAGACCGTGAACCTTAGAAACAGCATGTGGTTGCTTCGCTAGATCCCAAACGGAATCCATACTAACTTTCCCCCTATCCAACACAGAGGTCACTTCAAATATCTGTTTTAGAGCTTTATTAAGCTGTAACCACTTGAAATAGTCCGCATCCTTGAGACCCAAGCTTATTTTGAGAGCCTCGAAAGAACGTGGGCCAACCTGATCACATAAATCAGAAACTGTCATCCTACTTAATTGGGGCCAGAATGCAACAGGTATGGGAGAGCCCGCAATTTTAATTTGGGGATTATCCATGATAGGTTGGGCGCCCGAGAGCCACCAACGGACACCTAGAAAGCGTTGGAGTTGATAATAAGCTCTGATTGACCTGCCTAAAGGCTTGTTTTTGAGAGATTTGGCTAAAGCAGCCCAAGGGGTAAACAATAGCGCATATAAAGAGCATTTAACTGTCTTCACCAGACTCCGTTCAATATCTAACCAGAGGGGCAAGTATTCGTCCTGTCCCCATTCCTTGGACCATAGGGCCAGCTTACACATATGTTGAGCAAGGTAGTATTTAAAAAGGGAAGGAGAAGCTAAACCGCCCCTATGTTTAGGAGCTGACAAATTCAGATATGATCTACGAGCTGTTTTACCCTGCCACAGGAATGAATTGAAGATCTTCTGTACTTTCATAAACCAATCCTTTGAAAGGTGAAATCCTAACATATCTAACGGATAGAGTGTCTTTGGAAGAACAACCATTTTTAGGAGATTTAGTCTGCCCCATAAGGAAAGAGAGATTGAACTCCGCCTCTTAAGATCATTTGTAATCTCTCAAATTAGAACTGTTAAATTCTCTTTAATCATAGAAGTAAAGTTTGTACTAATATTTATGCCTAAATACGTAATATATTTAGCTTCCCAGCCCAAATCTAAACCCTGTATATCTGTTTTCCTAGTAAAATGATTTAAGAGAAAAACTTTTGTTTTTGCATAGTTCAATTTGTAGGAGGATACTTTAGAGAAACTATTGATTTCTTCTAAAATGTGTGGAAGCACAGTAGCTGGGTTTACAACATGCAGTAGAACATCATCGGCATATGCTGAACATACATAGCTAGAGTCGCCAATTTGTATGCCTTTAATAAGCGAGTTATTAGTTAACCCTCACGGAGAGGCTCAAGATACAAATTAAATAATAAAAGGGGACAACGGGCAACCCTGTCTGGTGCCTCTCTCAAACTAAAAGCCGTGACAACATCCCATTGCATTTCACCTCACGAGGGAGGAATACAAGATTTTTATCCAAGCAATGAAATTATGGGTAAGCCAAAATTTGAGAGAGTAGCCAATAGAAAAGGCCAAGACACCCGATCAAACGCTTTTTCAGCGTCGAGTGATAGGAGTCCTGCCGGAATTTTCAGTTCTTTGGCTCTATCGATGAGATGCATTAATTTTCTTATATGGTCATGAGAGAGCCTCCCTTTCATAAATCCTACCTGTTCCCTATTTATCAATCGACCCATCACTTTTGATAATCTATTAGCCAAAATTTTTGCCAGAATTTTAATATCAGTGTTAAGGAGAGATATTGGTCGATAACTATCTAAAAAGTGGGATCTTTGCCAGGCTTTACAATTAGGGATATTGTGGCTTCTAGGAAGGTTGGGTCAGATATGCCATGATTGAACCAGTATATGAAAGTATCTAGCAGAATTGGCGAGATATCGGAAATGAAAGTTTTGTAAAAATTACTTGTGAACCCATCAGGACCCGGAGATTTATCAAGAGGTAATTGCTGAATCGCTTGATGAATTTCCGAAATTGTTATTGGGAGATTCAGGCCTTCAGCTTCAGCTTCTGACAACCTTGGTAAATTAATCGCCCTCAGAAAGGCTGTAATTTCTGAGTCTGAAGGCCTGGAGTCTGGCTTCTGGGTGTACAATTTTTGGAAATACTCACCAAAAATATTTGGTATTTCTCTTGGGTCTGTACATAACTGGCTCTCCTTACTAACCCGGACCCCTATAATGTGTTGAGATGACTCTGTTTGTTTTACCCACACAGAAAGGAGTTTACTGGCCTTTTCTCCTAAGTCTAAGTATTGAAGTTTCGTTCGAGAAAGGGCTAATTCTGCTTGCTGAAAGACCATCCCCATATACTGTGCTTGTAATTTGTGTAACTCAGCCCACTCAGCATCAGATGATCTCTGGGATAAACTATGTTCTAACCCCTGATTGAAGATAAAAGCGAACCCAACTGCTCTGTCCGCTCTTCCTCCTCGAGGCCACTTTAATTAATTCACCTCTAAGTGAACATTTAAGAGCTGCCCATATCATATCCGTGTGACCCACAGAGCCCTTATTCTCTACCAGAAAATTACCTATAAAATCTTTCATGGCCCTTAATGACATTAGTTCTTTTAGTAATTGCGAATTTAACCTCCATTGAGATGACCTGCAAATTTCTGGGTAAGGCCTATAGATCATACTGACTGGAGCATGATCCGAGATAACTCTTGCAGAAATATCCACCATGAGTATATTAGAAACCACCGAGGAGTTGACTAATATGTAATCAATTCTTGAATATGACTTATGCACTGGGGAGTAAAAGGAATATTGTCTTTTGTCTGGATTGAATATGAGCCATATGTCAACCAGAGCTGATTTATAAATAAGGTCCTTAAGTGCCCTTTGTGCCGCAGATAGGCCCCTACGTCTATCATACGATCTATCTAGATCATTTTGGAGCACCAGGTTCCAGTCTCCTCCAAGAATGGTGATCCTATTGCTATCTTGGTCTATTTTATCAAAAAGGTTCATAAAAAAGGAAGGAGAATCATGATTGGGACCATAAATCGAACCCAGAGTCACCGGCTGGGAGGCTAAAATAGCATGTACAAAAACATAACGACCTTCCGGATCCCAATTTTCATGCACTAATTTAAAGGTAATTCCTTTGGCCACTAAAATAGCAACCCCAGCTTTTTTGGTTGAAGATCCAGCTCCAAAAACATGAGCTACCCACGTTCTTCTAAAATAGTGAAGATCTGCTCTTTTCAGATGGGTCTCCTGGAGAAAAGCAATTTGTGCTCCTAAATGGGAGAGGTGTTTTAGTACCACCTGCCTTTTGACCCTATCCTTGGCTCCTTTGATATTCCAGCTAACTACCTTGTACGGTGAGCACATAATGCCCTCTGAAACTGTGTTTGAGATTAGTATAAACCATTATTGGGGTCAAACCAGTATATGTTCTCATTTGGTACTTATACGCACCCAGAAGACTGAGTAAAGCACACCTCTTTCTAAACCTAGGAATTTGTAAGCCTCTCCCCACCCATCCCCAAACTATCTTCCACCCAATAAAACCGCCCCTCCCCACACTTAAACCAAACCTTTAAATAGTCTTCCTTCCTCCAATGCTTAACAACACCCAGTTCCCCAGAACTGCACTCCCATAACGAATTTGCCACATGATATACTTCCAAACAGCCCAACCCTACCATCATCAGAACGCCGACCGGAGCTCCCCAACCGTCCCCCAAACACCTTTTTTCATTCTTTTTCCCTTTCTAATATGCATCGACTCTTATCATAAGCATTTCCCAAACTCAATTAATCATTCTTTACTGAGAAAAAAAAAAAAGGAAGGGGGGAAGTTCCCCTTTTTCTCTCTGGTACTCTTGGCTTAAGTAACCAATGACTAGTCTTCATAAGGAACCACTTGGCCCATGCCCGGAGTATCTTCAGAAGTCCCTCTGTGTCTTCTCCATAAGTATCCATGTAACCTAGGAGAGAAAAAAAAAAAAAAGTCACGTCGTCAGTGTCCCAAAAAGGATTAAGTCCGAAAAGTTCAAAATATTAACATCCAGGTTACTCAGTCAGTAAGACCATCCTTTGCTTGAAGGAATCCGGAGATACCACTGAAACTTCTGCACCTTTCACTTAAAGAGATCAGGAAATAGTTGCTGTAACTCCTTTAACGCCTGCTGATATGAGTCGAAGGACAGCCATTTACCACCATGAGAGACCATTAACACCGCAGGGTATTTTACTTTATAGGGCTTAGACGCCACGATGAGTTTGGAGACAATGGGATGTAACTCTTGCCTTCTAACCCTGACAGAGTGGGGGAGATCCTGTATGATCCGAATTTTTTTACCTTCCCATGAAAGCCCTTTCATCTCTCTGGCCTTTTCCAGCACATGTTGTTTGTCCAGAAAATTAAAGAACCTCAGGATTAAAGGCCTGGGGGGCTGCCCTTGAAGCGAAGGAGGGCGTAAGGCTTGGTGTGCTCTTTCGATGATATACTCTCCCCCCGGGAGGAGAATCAGCAACTTTGTGGCATAATTTTTGCATAAAAACAATTGGTGTGGCCTTCTCTCTTTCTCTGGAATACCAATAATCACTAAATTATTCCTTCTGCTCGCCCCTCAAGTCCTCCATTTTTCTTCCAGCTTCTTAATTCTCCTTTTGGCCAGTATTAGTTCGGTATCTGATCCTGCTTGTTTTGACTCCAATGAGATAACTTTAGCCTCTGTGTCCCCCATCCTTCTTGCCAGGGAATCAACTGACTTCTTAATCTCCTGCATATCCTCTGCCACTGTTTTAATAGATGTCTGTAATGGCTGCATAAACTCCAGGAATTTCACCTCTGTTAGTGGGGTATCTAAGACATGTAGCTGCGTGAGGCTTGCAGTCTGCTGCTTGGCCCGTTTTGCAGCCTGTTGCTTTTCCGGTGTTTGGGGGGGGGGGCGAGTGTTTCACTTGCAGTTTTTTCATGAAAGAATCCATCGTCACCGGCGAAAACGGCAGATTCGTCCTCCGTGGCCTCACCCGTAAGTGTCAGCATGTTAAACTGCGCGGTAAACGACCAAAACGAGGAAATCTGTGAGGGCGATCGGCGGAGCTCCGGCGGTGTGCGACCAATCGCTCAGGCTGCCATCACGTGACTCGATGGAATCACTTCTGAAGGAAAGAACAGTTGAGTACCTAGAGGCCAGTGGGGCACAGGACCCAAGGCAGCATGGGTTCACAGCGGGAAGGTCATGTCAGATGAATCTAATAGATTTCTTTGACTGGGTGACCAAAGTAGTAGACCAGGGAGGGGCTGTGGACATGGCCTACCTAGACTTTAGCAAGGCATTTGACACAGTCCCACACAAAAGATTAATAGTCAAATTAACCAGCCTGGGAGTGGGTCCCAGGGTGGTAGCCTGGGTAAAACATTGGCTGGACAACAGGACACAGAAGGTCATTATAAACAGAGTCCACTCTGAAGAAAGAGGGGTTACTAGTGGGGTACCGCAGGGTTCAGTATTGGGTCCAGTCCTTTTTAACGTCTTCATAAGTGACATTGCAGAGGGACTGGAAGGAAAAGTATGCCTCTTTGCAGATGACACAAAGATCTGCAACAGGGTTGATACACAAGGAGGCGTGGAAAGGATGAGAAGGGACTTGGCAAGGTTGGAGAAATGGTCAGAAGTATGGCATCTAGGATTCAGTGCAAAGAAGTGCAAAATAATGCACCTGGGAAACAAGAACCCAGGGGAAGAATACACAATGGGGGGGGGTAGTAACAACAACAAAAAAGGAAAGGGACCTGGGGGTAATCATATCAGATGACCTTAAGGTTAGCAAGCAATGTGAGAAGGCAGTAGGGAGGGCTGGGGGTATACTGGAATGCATAGGGAGGAGGCATCAGCAGCAGAAAACAGGAAGTTGTTATCCCTCTGTACAGTTAATGAGACCCCATCTGGAGTACTGCGTCCAGTTCTGGAGACCCCATCTCCGCAAGGACATAGACAGGATAGAAGCAGTCCAGAGGAGTGCAACTAAAATGGTGCAGGGTCTGCAAGAGAAGCCGTATGAGGAGAGACTAAAGGAGCTTAATATGTATACCCTTGAGGAAAGAAGGGATAGAGGGACATGATAGAAACTTTTAAGTACCTCAGTGGAATCAACAAAGTCCAAGAGGGTAGCATCTTTCAGAAAAAGAGACGTGCAAGAACAAGGGGACACAATTTAACGATAGAGGGGGGCGGTTCAGGGGCAATGTGAGGAAGTATTATTTCACAGAGAGGGTAGTGGATGCATGGAACAGCCTTCCTGAGGAGGTTGTGGGGTCTAAAACTGTGGGAGAATTGAAGAATGCATGGGACAGACATAAGACAATTCTTGTGGGGGGTAGGAAGAAATAGGCTGTTGGTTAACTAGGATCTGCGGCCTATTCTGTAGGTAGGTAAATGGGCAGACTAGATGGGCCAAGCAGTCCTTATCTGCCGTCAAAGCCTATGTTTCTATGGTGCCATGTATCAGAACAAGGACTGCCTCTCTCCTCAGGTCCACCATGAGCTGCTTACCAAAATGATCCCCCCAGTCTTTGATTATGCCGATGTGGTCTTTGGCTCTACCCCTTCCTCATCCTTCTCCAGATGGACTCCTTCTATAATGCCTTTTTGCTGTTTTGCCTCTAATTCTCCACCCCACACATACCATTGCTCCCTCCACCCTCTCCCTCCCATCTCTTCACTTACACCAGCAGCATCACAGTACCACACTTGTCTCCAAATTCTGGTTTGGCTCTCTTTCCTCCTATCTCTCCTCACTCCTCTCCCTTTCATCCCTCTCTTCCTACCCGTCACACTCCAGAGTCTCCCATACCTTCTCGCTCCACCATCTTCTATCCAGTTCAGGGCAGGCTGCTTTCTCCTATCACCTCCCTACCCTCTGTAAGCCTCTACCATATCTCTACATCTAGCCTTGTCTCTTCAAAACCTAAAATGAATGCTATTCCTAACCCCTCCTCCATCTTGCTCCTACCTATCCTCCTTCTGACATCCCGGGGTGAGGCTCTCACTACCCCCTTAATGGATTCCTTAAGCACTGTACTATACCCCAAATGCTCTCCATGATGTGCTGGCACCTATCGCATGTGATTAATTTCCTGGCTCTCTTTCATTTTTGTCTTTCTCTTCTGTCTAATATTGCAGCTTTTTATTATCTTATGCCTCTACCAATTTTCCTGTGTTATACTCATGAGTTATTCCAACCCTATTGGTCACATAACTGAATTTTCAAGTACCTTATGTTTTTTTACTTAATTGTAACTGTCTGTATGTGCACTACCCTCCTTCCCGTATCCCCCAGTTGTACCTGGAAATGAGCTTCAGCTCAGTTTGCCTCTCCTAATTACCAACTTTTTAAATAAAATAAATAAATAAATAAAATATGATGTCTTGGTCAAGCAAAACCCCAGGCTATTTCAGTGACCTCACCACTTCAAGGTGAGTGCTGCCAGTGGAGAATAACCCGAGTAGGAGTTGTCTCTCAGTGCCTAGTCTCTTGTGTCCAAAGGGCATGGCTTTGGTCTTTTTTAACATGAAGGACAAGTTTGACAACAGCCAGGTTTCCAGTCATAGGAAGTTCCTCTCCAGGTTACTGTTTATCCAGGCAATGTCTGCAGAAGATCTATGCAGAATAGCATCATCTGCATAGAGATGCAACGTGGCTCCTCTGCAAATTCTAGGCATATAGTTAATAAATAGGGAAAATTGGAGGGGACCCAGGCTACAGCCTTTTGGTACACCATCCGTTATGACCCTGAGATCTGATATACCACCTTGCCACTTTACACTTTGTCTTTAGTTGGTCAGTTAGCTGTGAAACTAGTGACTGGAGAGGTCATCAGGCCCTACTACCATTGGTTTGGTCAGCAGGTAGTCATGATTGACCAAGATGAATGCCTTGGTAAAATCAACAAAAACTGGACCCATAACTATGCCATTCTCCATAACATTGAGGATGTTACATGAACCAGTACAGTATCAGTGCCATTTTTTTTAAGTTCATGCTGGTGACATGTGAGGGAGTGACTGTACTCCAGGTAGGCCTGAAGGTGGTCATATAATAACCTATCCTGAATTTTAGCAAGCATGCAGAGTAGGAAGATGTGTCTGTAGTTTTCAGTCAGTTCTTTCTGCCAACTTTGTGGACAGCAACCATTAGTGTGACTTTCCATTTTTCAGGGACTATATACAAGAGAAGAGATTGGTTAATAAGGTATTTGAGGGGAGTGGTGATGATGGGGGCTGCATTTTTTCAGAATTTGGGTTCCAAATTATCATATTTAGGTGTCTTTCACTTTTCTTGCATCTAACTTGTGTGAGAACTTCCTTCCTGGACACCAGTCTAAAACAAAACTGGAGTTGAGGTCCAGGGGTAGGTGGCTGGCAAGGAAGGGAGGAACTATTGGAGTAACCCCCTAGTCCATGAAGAACACATTAAATTCCATTCTTGTGGATTTTGGGTCAGAAAGAAGATATGGTGGAATGTCCCTTTAGAAGACATTTTATTTGAGTCCAGAAATGTTAGCGGTCAGACAGATTTGTGGTCTGGAAGGATTTAAGTTAAGTTCTCTTGACACCTTTGAGACTTGTTTTGTAGTCATTTCTGATGTTCCTATAGATATGCCAATCAGATAATAAGCCAGATTTCTTAAATATTCCCCCAGCCTTGTCTCATTATCTCATGGTCTTGCAGTGGTCACTGTTCAGCCATTTGGCACAGGGACCTTTGCCCTTAATTGCTTTAAGGGGCCATGCTTGTTAACCACACTATTGAAATTGTTGAGAAATAATCCAGGGCATGGTCCACATTTGGGAGGTTCCATGTCATGATGGCGCTCACTGAATGGTAATCGCAATTTGGGTGAGTGTACATCACTGAAAATAAATAACAGTGATGTACATTCGCAGTGACTACAAAACTGGTGATGGTTTTACATGTTATATGGAGGGCTGCGCCCCCGGACCACCCTGATTAAAGTTTCTCAACTCCAGAGGGGTGCATGTCGGGGGGGTGTAAAACGCAAAGACAATTAAAAACCAGCTGCAACGCAAAAAGCAATCCCACCCCAGAACCGAACCTGGCACCCTCCCAATCCCAGCCTGCCACCCTACCCACCATGCCACTTGGCCAGCTTGGCAGCCAACTGCCACACAACATCCCACATACCCTCCCTCCCCTTCCACCCATTGCACGGTCTGCTCACCCCCCATGCATGTATATATGTATCCACATCCTGTCACCATAATCTTCCACCCTGGTATCCTGTTGCTACCCTGCCAGGTAGCCCAGAACACAGGTGCCATGATTGAGTCACCTTTTTTTGCAGTCACTCAATTGCGGTCTCCATGTTCACAGGATACCCATTTGGGAGATCTATTACTGGTCTCCAGTTAATTTCTTTTAGTCTATGGAGGAAGGAGATCTCATGAGACTGGGAATGGTCACTGGCTTTTATGAGTTTTGGTGAGAGACTAGGAGAATCATTTTTCCAGCTGCAATATACCAGGGATTGATGAAGGAGTCGGGTAAAATCCCAGCAGTTTTAATTCTTTTGGTTTTGTTGACAAGGACCAAGTCAAGGAGTGATTTAGTCCCAGATTTACAGTTTAATCTGGTGGGTTCCCCAATTAATTGTGCAAGGTGTACATCTGCCAGGGCTGATTTGTACCCATTTTGGCTAGTACTGAGCCAGTTTAGATTAAAATCTCTGATCAGTATCAGTTCTCCTAAGGACTGTTTGGAGAAGCACTTTGTGAGGGAGGTCAGTGATTGGAAGGATATACTATGCTATCTGGAAACCCAGTATCCTGACGCTCAGGATACCAAGTCCAGATGCCCAAAATCCACAGACCTGATAGCACCACTTGCACGACATAATGTCAGGCAACACAGCAACATATGCCAAGTGTTACAATGCAGGGGACTGTGCTTCCCACACCCCCATGTGGGGGTCTCTGCCCCTCACACCCCCTGTAACTAATATATCTAACTCTGAGAGGGAGCGAACCCCGGAATAAAATATTAAGTAGTTACGGGGGTGCAGTGTGTAAAATGTTGTGACCCGGACCAGAACCCGGGTCACACAGAGCACGCTGGCTGATCTACTGGTGTTTTACCCCTCCATACCACCGGAGCAGCTTGGACAGCAGCCCCATCCAGCCATCCATTCCCATGCTGTAGATGGGGTAAGTTAGCATTCTGTCACATCCGCTACCATACCCCGTCGGGAGGAATACCATCAGGTTAACTACCGTCGGGATTCCTCATCTATCAGGCAATGCTGGCCAGGGTACTGGATGTCGGGATAGTGAGCTTCAGGATATCATAAGTATACCGACTGGAAAGCAGCTTTTGGGGAATTGTATATGTCTCCTATACAGAAAGATCTGTTCCCCTCCCAAGGTTAGGGACACAAATATGAACTCACAGGTTGAGTTTTCCAAAGAAGGCAGGTCAAATTCCCTAGCAGAAAGGGCAAACCTAACATAGAGTTGGATCCTTCCTCCTTTTCATAATAACCTATCCTTCCTAAAGGCAGTAAATCCTAGGAGTTCTATCTCACGAGTTAGGATGTTTGGTTTCAGCCATGCTTCCGATATGACAGCTATGTCCTGGGCATATTTGTTTATCCAAGCTTCCAGGTCTTGCATTTTAGGCCTCAGACTGATAATATTCCTATGCTTCATTGTTAGACCTCTAGTACCAGCCCAGCAGAGATCAGTAGGGGAGGACACCCTGATGTTAGCAAGATTAGGGCCTGTGTTTGACTCAATGTCTCTGGATAGCAATGAAACAATTAGGGGTTTTAACCAGGAGTGGAGTACTGGAATTATGGGGTAGGCAGCAGTGCTGTGTTGCTGTGTACCTGCTATGAGTTTAGAGCAGTTCCCATTTTTGTAAAGCCCATGTAGATCAGTGGGGTTGAGCTATTACTCACTGTGTGGTTCAGAAGTGCAGGTAGAGGGTTTCATCCTTGTAGTGTCCATATTGGGGGGAGGCACAGTACACCAGCTAAGAGATCACATCAAGTAAATAGGGCAATGTACATTGAGGCTAGGGCATGCCTGCTAGGCCCATACTAGAGCACAGAAGAACCAGTCCTCACAAGCAGGAGAGCCAGTTCAGGGGGGAGTTACCCCCAGAGAATCCCTCAAAAAAGAATAAGAGGGGTGGCATAATTAAAACAACACCCAGATGGGGTGATGCCAGGAAAAAAGATTGCTACCACCTCAATACTGGGATATACATGTGGTAGATTAAGCTTCACACAGGTAGTGCAATACCAGGGTCCAGTAGAATTAGCACCAACCAGATAAGGAGTTACCTAATGAGCAGATTAGCCCCATCAGATAGAGTAACATCAGATTATGCAGTCCAGGAAGATGTGAAGCCCTTTTAGCAGGTTAACACTACCTAGATAGCATGACACTAGGTGTCCCTAGGTTAATACCACCCAGATAGTGCTTGTCTAGATTACCCTAAATGTATACCACCCAAACAGAGTGGATCCAGGGATGCAGATTAGGACCACCCCTAATACCAGAGCAGCTTGTAGTTAAAATAACATAAGGACCAAATGTCTGCCTAATTAGAGGATGAGCAAGAAGCAGTAGATCATATAGATTGATGAGCAACAAGTCCTAATATCCAGCTATACTGGGTAAAAACTAAGGTCAGCAACACATAGAAAAAATCTAAATCCACTTGGCTAGAATGGAAGCAGTAGCAAGTTTAAGGAGCTAATGTCTGCCTAGCCAATTACAAATAAGACTAGTAGCACACATACAAAATGAAATGGCCATCTAGGCAAGGTATAAAATGTGAACAGAGGCAAGTATAAGCATATTAGGACTACATAGGTAGGGCAATATCCAGTAATTAGAACATGTATACAACAAAAGTGATGTTCAGGGCAAAAAGGTGCAATTTCACTCATCGAATATACAGAGCTTTTACCCTTCACTTGTAGTACATTACCCAAGTGTTATAATATGAGTTCCCTGTATTAACAACAGCAGAGTGCAGGGAGAAACTCTTCTTGCAAAAGCTAACAAAAATTAATGTTTGTTTAAGAAGTGCAAGAAGTCCTAGAGCTACAGAAGTGTGTAAGGTACTCACTCGGTCTTTAGAAGTAATGGATACTGGGAGGCTAGCATGTTTGGCACACTGGCAGCCTCTCCTGGCTGACTCTCCCTAGCAGACTGTCCTGTTGTCCTTTGTACAGCAGTCCTTAGTGCTCCAAACCACAGTGTGGAGGACTGCGCTGAAGGAGAATAAGGATAACAGTGAGTAAGCTCCTCCTCCTACAGCCCTATTGGCTGTATCATGCTGCAACTCCGAATCCTGAAAAAGCAGAAGGGATCATGCTAACTGCAGGCTCAAGGCGTTCATGGGAGGGAGAGGATTCTTGTCACTGTCTGTGCCCATCAAACCCCCATTGCAGTGATTTCAGTCTTAGATGGAGAGCGCTGACCACGCTTAGTGGGCTGGTATTTAAGGAACTTGGCAATTTCAAATTTTCATGTTTAGCCATCTGATTAAAAAGTGCATCCAGCAACTTCCCCTCCAACAGCCCAACTGACTGTATCATGCCAGTGGCTCAGAGTCCAAAAGAAGCAGAAGGCAGAAGGCATCAGGCTAATGGCAGGCTTGAGGTATTCATGGGAGGGTGAGGGGTTTCTCGCCACCATCTGTACCACACACAAACCTCACTGTAGTGATTTCAATCTTAGATGGGGGACATGATATGAACAGTTGATATTTTTTAAATAGGTAAGCCAAAGTGTTATGTAATATGTACTGTGTTATAAATCATTAGAAAAAAATTTACAGTAAAACTGTTTGACAGAATGTATGATACAACACATAATAAACAATATGGTATGGTTTTTGGTAGTGCTTTCAAATTCTGTGCAGAAAACAAGTTCTGCTCCATGTCCCACCTGGATTCAAATTAATGCAAGAAAATTATGGGATGGATTTTCAAAGGTCCAAGACTGATGCAAGCACCTTGCATCAAAAGAAGGTGATGCAAGGGGCGCCTTGCATCAGACATTGCAGCAACTGTGATTTTCAGAAGCAGCTTGCTGAAGCTCCAGGGCCCCCAGCACCAGACCACTTTGCACTGTGCTTGCAGCAGCCATAAGGCTGCACCATAGCAGTAGGAGGCTTGTGGCACATCAGGGATGCCACATCTTCTAAATTGGCATTCCAGAACCCTCCTCCCCACAGTCCACACAGGCCTCTGGCATTAGACCAGCCAGGAGGTGATCTAACAGTCCATGCACCATTTCAGGTGCTTTGGTAGGGTGCGAGATGGTCCGTGCCTCCCATTGCTGCTGCTGCCAGCAGATGTCTGTGGCCCTCCCACACCTGGCCAACTGTCCCAGCAGTGGTGGAGCTGTAGCTACTACCTTCCAGGCCTTCCCCCACCATCCCTAGTCACACAATCACCCCCCTCCATCCCTGGCACCAGGCAGCCATGCCCCTCTTGTCTGGAGTCCATTGCCACCATCCACTCCCCAAGACACAGACAATCCACAGGCCCTGCTGACATTGAATGCATGGCCAGTGGGTCCCTGCCATGGCCATCACTGTTGCCCGACAGTGTCACAGCTTGCAGCATTCCCCTCCCATGCACCAGTTGTGTGGCACACAGGACGGCTTGTAGCAAACTCAGGGGAGTTTGGTGCCTGGAGTCTGCTTTTTGCAAAATCTGGCATAGGGTCCCTGATGCACCCAAGTTTGCCGCAATCAGGGTTTTGGTGCACAGCTTGCCGATCTAAGGTTTTCTTTTCTTTAAATAGGTCCCCATGAGTCCTCAGTTATTTGCATGATGCTCAATATTGAGAAAGTCTGCACTCTTCCTCTACCTCCAGAGTAGGTTTGTCAGGGTCAGAAGCCAATGGATTAATAGAGTTTATCATTGCATTGTCCTGCAGCCTTCAGATCAGTGAATTAATAAATTTTTTACCTGATGGCCAACTGCAGGCACACAGGGAAGCTGCTGCGATAGTTGATGTCTGTAGATTCTGGTGCTGTATCTTGACATTCTTGACCTACCTCTTTCTAACAAAATAGATTTAAAATGTGCAAGAGCAACTAACTTGCTGTGCATATGCTTGTAATGGTTGGCTGTGATGACCTCTTATAGTGATTATGTAAGTAATAACACTTGACAGTCTGTGGTTATGCTTTAATAACCACATGCTCATGGTAGGTCGAGAGTCACAAGGCAAAACCCAGTGCCTGCAATCCCCTGGGAAGGTTGGTTGTTATCAAATATCCACACACTCTGGAGAGGATTCTAATACATTCAAAATGGTGAAAAAATTCTGAAAAACTTAAAGAAAAGACCCTTTAACTGTCTAATTCATTCTGTTGTCTTTCTTTTGTGCTTTGTTTTATAACTTTACATAATGAAACCGTATAGTATCAAAATAAATATATCTGTAATATATTTAAAGAGTCCTTAGTGAAATCATTTACACCTACTCTAATGTCTCTTTTATACAACATTCCTTGTTAAGCAGCTTTGAAAGGTTTAGGGTATCATTCCTGTGTTAATGCCTGCCTAATGGAATTTCAGTGTTCAATCAGATTCGGAAAGTGTTCAAGGGTTTTAATGATTAACCTTACTGTGTAGGCACTGCTGCACATTAGGATTGATAACTTCCTATCCTTGAGGGTCATTTCTGATTAATGGAGATTAATACAATTAGTGCTTCAGTTCCTGGGCCAGGGTTGCAAAACAAGTCATTCGTACACAGTTTTGAAGTCAATGTGTATTTAACTTGTGTAACAATACATGGGCTGACATTCACAAACCATATGCACAAAACAGGTGATTTGATACCTTTTATTGGACCAAGAGAGACTGTCAGAATATCCTAAAGCTTTCGAACTTACATAGTACTTCCTCCAAAGGAAATGTCATTTTCTTCTGAGGAAGAACTATGCAACTATAAGAGCTATGAAGTATTCTGTGAGTTCAAAAGCTTAAGGATATTCTGTAAATCTTTATTGCTCCAATAAAAGGTATCAAATCACCTATTTTGTGCATCTTGTTGTACAAGGACCAATACGGCAACAAACAATTATTCACAATCTGCAGTAATTATTCTTATGCAAGCTAGTAACATATCTGGTTACTTTATATTTAGCTAAATACGGCAAAATGGCAGAGAATGGCCATGCTGTGGTATAAGCAAACATTTGCAAGGTCGCAATTCATGACTTAATTAAGAGAACTAAAGGCAAGCAAAACTGACAGAGCTAGAAAGGTGGAAAGTCATATTACTTGCATGTCCAAATCTCCTTATGAAAACCACAGTATGTGTGTTATTTGTAAAACTTCTCATAAAAATTAGATTAGTGCCAACCAATCTGCATTTGTACACTGTACATGCTGGCATTATAGTCTAGAGGTCAGAGCAATCAGCTATGAATGAGCTTGGTTTCTCCATCAGACCTGGGTTTGATTCCCCAACCTCCACTTGCATACTGTGTGACTCTGAGCGAGTCACTTTAACCTCCCAGTGCTGCCAAATCACCCATGTAAATGGGACTTGTGCTCATGGGCCTTACCCAGTTACCAAAGAATAAAAATTAAAATGAATAAATAAAACAAAAAAGCAGCCCCATAGCAATGTCAGCTAGTGCTTGTTCAACCCCCTTATTCTTCTGAAATACTGACTTTTAACTTCTCAAACAAACGTCTTTCACTAGGCTCTAGTACATATTTGATTTATTGATTTATTGGGATTTTATTTCTTTAGTTAGATAACTGGGTAGGCTCATGGGGACTACAACCCTTTTACAGGAGTGACCAAGGCTCCTTACAGAGAGAAAAAAGAAAACAAATACAAGCAACCTCTACTTGGCATTAAATACGCATAATATAGACCATGTACACAGATAAATACACATAATATAGAACGTATACACAAATAAATACACATAATATAGAACACGTACACCGATAAATACACATAATATGGAACGTGTACACAAATAAATACACATAATATAGAACATGTACACAAATAAATACACATAATATAGAACACATACACAAATAAATAGAGAACAATGGATGGGGAAGGGTTTGATATGAGAATTTAATGCACACCTGAGTTGTGGGATGCTACATAAACCCCGAGGGCAAAGCCCGAGGGGTTTATCAAAACATCCCACAATGAGGGTGTGCATTAAATTCTCATGTGAAACACCCTCCACATCTTTTATTTTTTATAATAACAGGCCAGCAATTTTTCTCCAGCAGTTTGTGAGACTGTTTGGCCCCGCCCACATACAGAATGTTGGCCAATGAGGCAGCAGCATAGTTTGACTGGCATGGCTCATGAATGTCATAACAACCAGCCGGTTGTTATGGAAAATATCAACCTGGTCAGTACATTGAGAGAAATTGCTGACCAGTTATTATATACACATAATATAAAACACATACACAGATAAATACACATAATATAGCACACATGCACAAATAAATTCACATAATATAGAACACGTACACAAATAAATACATATAATATAGCATACATGCACAAATAAATACACATAATATAGAACACGCACACAGATAAATACACATAACATAGCACACATGCACAAATAAATACACATAATATGGGACATGTACACAGATAAATACACATGATATAGAACACATACACAGAAAGTACTTAGCAATAATGTACAATGAGGTAAAACAGTTACATTTCACATTTAGCAGATATTCCTTGAGCTTTGCTTTGAATTTTGTATGGAAGTTTACTGACTTAATCTGAACAGGAATAGAGTTCCATGTTCTAGTCTCTCTGGCACCAAAAGTCTTAAAGCAGCAGTGCATGATAGCAGTGAAAAATGTAACCAGTCTTTTTTTTAATTTTACCTTGCATTTTCACTTATCTCCTGACTTTTATGATGCCCTGTTTCTCCATTTAGAGTCTGCTTGAACCTGGTGTTCCATTTTTCACATTTGAAATAATAAAAGGAACACCACCACCCCAAAATGCTGGTCCGTGGTTGTTCCTTCTTGCAGCTGGCCAGGATAGATAGAGAAAAATCAAGTTGCCACCCCCATCCAAGCAACCAACACTCACCCCAACAATGGTAAATTACATAATTGGTTTAGGTAACACATGTGGTAGTAGTAGCTGGTTACTCATAGTGGCATTCAGTAAATAACAATTATGGATGATCAGGATTCACTAAAGGGAGTTAAGTGCAAGAAAGAAATGGTTCCAAAGAAGAGTACTTTCAAAGTACAATACTGAATCAGAGCAACATTTTAAAATGTAAAAACTTTCCTTTACTCTCATATTTCAACAGGCTGGTGCCCTGTGGCAGTGTGGAGTTGAATTAGTAAATCTGTATCAAGTCACTCATAAGAAATAATAAAACAAGGCCAACAGCAAGGCAGCCAAGGATGTTGGAATCTATCGAGACGGAAGGGTTCTAACAGTAAGAGGAAGGAGGTGATATTGCCTCTCTATAGATCACTGGTGAGGCCGTATCTGGAATACTGTCCCAGTTCTGGAGTGCCCACCTAAGAAAAGACAAGACAGGCTAGAGATGGCACAGAGTAGTATAACAAACACAAGCATTTGTCAATGCCGAATGTTTGCTTGCTGGCATTGGCATTGGTAGTGTAGAAGTTACAGAGCTACATAATAGGAATGGCAGCAAAGTATTGAACTGAAGCCAACCCCACCACCACCCTGCAGAGAGTGACAGGCATTGGGGTGTGCCTTTGGGTCGTCAGGCATAACGGCCATGCCATTTCACCACACCCTACCCTGCAGACACTGACAAGTGTCACAGTGTGCCTTGAGGTCTTTGGCTCTTATATGCACCCCATTCCATCAGGAAATATGGTGAGATGGGTGCGGTATAGGAGAATGGGGTGAACTTTGGGGTCAAGAGTCAAGGCATACCCCGATGCCTCTCACTGGCTGCAGGGTGGAATGGTATACATTACAGGCAAGAATCCTAAGTCACACCCCTGATGCCTATCATTCTCTACAGGGTGGGGCGTTATGGTTGGAAACCCTAACACCTCAGGCATTCATTGGTATTTTCACTCCAAATTTTCAATATATTTTTTTTGTGACCCACGCCTCATGAACAGTGGCAATATCAGTTTGTTAGCCGAAAGCTGCTTATGCACAGCGACTACAGCATTTAGCACCACAGGTGCAAAAACACATTCCAAACAGGTTGTAAAAAATGACAGCTCTACTGTTCATGGGGAGGTGTAAAATGGCAATGTTGCAAATCTGCAGTAAAAATATTAAAAAATGGTGAAGTCAATGAAGGCAGTATAGAAACTGTGCAATGCACACTCGTAATGTAATTAGTTTGGGATTTTTACAGCAGATTGTCAACACAGGCATTTTGGGACCTCCGATCATGAACAGTGTCACTGTGATTTTCTTTATCTGTCCCGAACAATGATTTCCCACAGCGACCACACATCTCTGCACTGAAAGTGTGAAAACACATTTCGGCCATGTTGTGAAAAATGACAGCTGTACTGTTCATAAGGAAGTGTGGAAAAATGCCACTAGTGAAAATCTGGACTGAAAATATTACAAAGTCATGAACTTACGAGAATGCGTGGAAACTGCGCAATGCTCACTCGTAACACAGTCATTTTATGGACTTTTGTCACCAGATTTTCAACATAGCCATTTTAAGACATCTGCTCATGAACAGTGTAACTGTGATTTTCTTAATCTGTCCCAAACATTGCTTTCCCACACCGACTGCACTATTGTGCGCTACATGTGCGGAAACACATTTTGGGCGACATGTGAAAAATGGCAGCTATACTGTTCATAAGGAAGTGTAATAAAATGGCAATTTTGAAAATCTGGATTGAAAATACTGAAAAATTCACAAATTTATGAGCGCATGAGGAACCGCAACCATCGCTCAGAAACAGTCATTTTTAGGAATTTTTCACCAAATTCTCAACATATCCATTTTAAGACCTCTGCTCATGAACAGTGTCACTGTGATTTTCTTAATGTGTCCCATACATTGATTTTCACGACACCCGACTGCGCCATTGTGCGCCACGTACGGAAAACATGTTTTAGGCAAGATGTGAAAATGACAGCTGTACTGCCTATAAGAGGTGTGGTAAAATGGCAATGTTGAAAATCTGGAGTGAAAATATTGAAAATTCGGAAACCTACTTAGCTTGCGTAGGAACTGCGCAATGCACACAAAAATAGTCATTTTCAGGAATTTTTCCACCAAATTTTCCAACATAGGCTTTTTGAGAGCCCACCTTAAGAACAGTGGCAGTGTCATTTTGTTACTCAGTCCAAAGATGATTTCACGCAGGATCATGAATCACCTCGCCCGATTAACGCCATGACAGTGACAGATTCATGAGAAGGGGTCCCAAAACCCCATGTTGAAAATTTGGCAAAAATTCCAAAAATGTCTGAGATATGCAGCAAAGTTGAAAACCCTATCTATCCCATTATACAGCTTACCGCATTTCTCAGTTCCGGTTGGCTTTGAAGAGTGCAGGCGTGTTCCCGGTCCACGAAGATCGTCGCCAGAGTCGGAGGTAAGTGTGGGGTGAGGGGTGTGGGAGGCAGCGTGCACAGTGGGTGGGCGCAGGTGGGGGCAGAGACAGTGAGGGACCGCTTTTGTGTTTGTGCTTTTTTTTAAAAGGACGACGACGTTGGACGCTTGCCACGCTGGGGTGGGCTCAGCATGGCACAAGGATGGCTGTTTGGGGGCATGGAGCCGACGGGGATGAGCACTCCCGCCGGTGATCTGCTGCCACGCTGTGGGCCTCAGCGTGGCACCCTGTACCTCTGGGACAGTGAGCCAACGGGGATTGGGCACCCCTTCGCTATACGATGTGTAGCCACACTGGGGTGGGCACCCAGCATGGCATGTGGAACTCTGTTTGGGGTGGAGCACAGCACAGCCCGGCGGGGGATTGGGCACCCCGTCGGCTATGCCAATGTGCGTGGGGGGCGAGCCACGCGAGTATGCATGCATGTGTGTGTGTGTGGGGAGGCGCGCGCATGAGCAGGCGATATCTTATCACTGCTCACTGAAGCGTAGCTTCCCCTTTCAACTGTACTCCACTGCATTTTCAACTGCTGTCATAGACAGCTCCAGCAGCCATTGGAGAACTGCGGCCGCGCCTGCAAACACACTGACTGAATTGGAAGAGGGCTGCCACACCTCCGAAAACTCTGATGATGGCACTATGTTTCTTGCACATGCATGCAAGCAAACATAATGATTCAGGGACAGCAAGGTAGATCCTAAGAAACCTGGCTTAAGGCCCTGAACATGTACTCACCGGAGACCAGAAGGAAGAGGGGAGATATGATAGAGACCTTCACGATCCTGAAAGGAATGAGCAAGGTAGATTGTGAGGAAATATTTAGCGGGCCTGGCAAATCAAGAACACTGGGACATGAGTGGAAGCTAACGGGGGAGATTCAGGAGGGATGTGAGGAAGTTTTATTTTACCAAGAGAGTGGCGGAGTCACAGAACAGCCTACCAGCAGAAATGGTGGGTGCAAGAATCATTAATGGATTCAAACGTGGCTGTGACTGAGTAAAAGGCTTAATATTTACACAGGAGAAAAGCAGTATGGCAGGAGGCAAGGGGGAGGTGAGGGCAATAACACTGTTTAGACATTAGGTACTGGGGTAGGACAGGGTGGAATAGGGCAGACTGGATGGATCAATAGTCTTTTTCTGCTGACATTTTCTATATTGATATGCTACAGTATGCTCATTATGCCATCCCAGATCAATGCTAATAGTAATCTGGCCTTACAGATCCTGGGCATGACTGTCCACTGAATGTGATTGGCTGCTGCACTGTTTGGTGGCCTGTGATTTGCTGCTATAAAATTTGGGGGTCTGGGACTGGCCTGTTTCACTATCAGTTACAGACATAAGTCTGCTTCTCCTCAACCCCAACCTCAATACAAAAAGACACAGGCAGAAGGGGATAGGAAGAAGTACCAGGAGAAGCAAAGGGAGGCAGGGAGGTCAGTAAGGGAAGCCAAAGCTCAGACAGAAGAACACATTGCAAAATCAGTGGGTAGAGGGGACAAAACCTTTTACAGGTACATAAGTGAAAAAAGAAAGGCAAAGGGAGGGATAGTGAGACTGAAGGGGGAGGTTGGGGGCTGCGTGGAGGATGACACAGTAAAGCTGACATATTGAACAGGAATTTCTGCTTAGTCTTTACTGAGGAAGAGGAGGGTAATGGGTCTGAAGGGAGTACAGGGTGAGAAGTTGCAGAAATGGACACAAGTCCCTTTACACGAGAAAGGGTCCTGAAGGAACTATAAGGCACAAGAGTTGATAAAGCAATGGGGCCAGATGGGTGCACCCAGGGTCCTTAAAGAACTAAGAGAGGTGGTGGCTGAACCTTCTGGCTATCCTGTTTAGCCGATCACTGGAAACAGGGAGGTACCCAAAGACTCAGACAGCAGATGTAGTCCCCTTATACAAAAGTGTGAACAAAGAGGAAGCGGGTACTACAGACCAGTCAGCCTCACCTTGGTAGTGGGGAAGATCATGGAAGCACTACTGAAGGAGAGATTGTGGAACATCTGGTTGTCAATGGACTACAGGACCCAAGGCAGCATGGTTTCACCAGGGGAGGTCATGTCAGACCAACCTCGTTGAATTTTTGACTGGGTGACTAGGAGGTGGATCAGGAGGGCAGTGGACATGGCCTATCTGGACTTCAGCAAGGCCTTTGACACTGTGCCACATAGAAGACTATTGCACAAACTGGGAATATGGGTGGGCAGGACAGCAGTGTGGCGTGGTAGGTAACTGGCTGGGCAGCAGGACACAGAGGGTGGTAGTAAATGGCTGTCACCCACAGAGGGAAGAGTGACCAGGGTACCACAGGGATCAGTGCTGGGACCGGGTCCTATTCAACATCTTCATCAGTGACATTGCGCAGGACCTAGAAGGCAGAATTTCACTGTTCGCTGATGACACAAAGCTCTGTAATAGAGTAGACACACCAGAGGGTGTAGACAGAATGAGAAGGGACCTGCAGAAACTTGAAGAATGGTCAGGATTTGGCTGTTGAAATTCAATGCAAAGAAGTGCAAGATAATGCATATGGGGCACAAAACCTGGCACAATATATCAGTTGGGGGTGAGGATATAGCATGCACCAAGCAGGAAAGGGATCTTAGGGTTATCATCTCTGATGACCTCAGGTAGGGAAACAGTTGACAAGGCAGCAGGTAGCAAATAGGATGCTGGGATGGCTAGGCAGGGGCATCACCAGCAAGAAAAAGGGCATTACTCCACCATACAAGACACTAGTGAGGCCCCACCTGGAGTACAGTGTACAGTTCTGAGACCTACCTATGTAAGGACACAGACAGGGTAGAGAAGGTTCAAAGGAGGGCAACAAAGATGGTGCATGGATTGCATCACAAGTCCTATGAGGACAGGTTGAAGGAACTGAACATGTACTCCTGGAGGAGAGGAGGAGAGAAGGATATGATAGAGACATACAAGTATCTCACAGGGAGGAACAGGGTGCAGGAATACACTATTTTAAGCGAAAAGATGTTCCAGGACTAGAGGGCATGGGATGAAGTTGAGGGAGGACGATTCAGAGGAAACGTGAGGAAGAATTTCTTCACAGAACGGGTGGTGGACAAGTGGAACACCCTGCCAGAGGAAGTGGTGGGGGCTGAAACAATCATGGGATTTAAGAATGCTTGGGATAGACATAAAGGAATTCTGGAGGTCAGGGGTAAGGGGCAACAGACTTCTAGGAAAACATAAACTGAACTTACAAGCTCAAATGTGCAGAGTGGGTGGGCCATAGGCCCTTATCTGCCGACACTGTCTATGTATCTATGTATCTATACTGTACATCGGCAGCCTGAGTAAAACCTCGCAGTTACTGCACAATAGGCATAGCACAATGCATTTAACAGCTACATCTACCCATGCTCCATGAAGACATAGTGATGTTCCATCTTGTATTACAGCTATTTCTGGGCAAACAAATTATTAAATAGTAAACAGACTTAAGAGAAACTTTTCTTAACACTAAGCATATGGTGTCAACAATTAGCATGACATTATTTAAATCAAGAAATGTGCTACACATTCTGGCCATTTCTTTTGCATTTTAAAATAACTAATTAGTTGTTCTGTAGTGGAGCATTACTTTATTTATTTATTTTGAAATCTTGGGATAGCACCAGTGAGCGGATGCTCGTTAATTGGTTCCACGTCAGTAAACAAGTACAGAGTGATACATAAATATTCAAATACAGAGTGGTTCTGTAGCAAATATACAAACACATGTTACGGTACAACAATACAGATAAAGTTCATGGTTACACTGTACTGAGGCATTGTACAATGTATGCCTGTGTCAAGGAGAGACAAAAATCAATAGAGTAGAGAGAGGGAGGAGAAGGGGGGAGAAGATGGAGAGGTAATGGTAAGAGGAAGGGTTGGGTGGGGGTAGGAGGTGGAGGGGTAGGGGTAGGGAAGAGAGGTGGGGGGCATGGCAGCACCATGGGAGAGAACAGTGGGTCAGTGAAGTGCAAGGTCAGGGCTACCCAGTGGAACAGTGACAGGGTTAAGAAGTTCTAGAGGGTAAGTGCAGACTACTGCAATAGGATTACTGACTTGAGGCGGGATTTAGTGGGGGGAAGGCACAGGTACCCGTGGTGAGAAGGTGTTGGCATGGTTTGTGTTTAAAAGAGTCAATCATTGCTGCATCACAGATGTCCTGAAGTAGTGCATTTGTCCAGAGGGGGGCCCGGTATGAGAAACCCTGCTGAGCCAAGGTAGTGCGGCACCTTGGCACACGGAATACCTGAGAGGCAGTGCTTCTGGTTTGCTTCGTGCTCCAGGAAGGGGTCAGTAGGTTCCATACTACTGGTAGTAGAAGGTTTAAGGAGGCTTTTCTGGCAAAGAGGCAGGTTTGGTACCTGATTCTTTCAATGAGCTGTAGCCAGCCAGCCATGGTATAGAGATCACAGGTGTGCGTGAGTCTAGCAGCACCTGTGAGGAGACAGCAGGCTTTATTCATTGTGGTTGAGAAGCAGTGGAGGACTGTGTCTGTTGCAGATCCATAGATCACCAGCTCATAATCGATGACTGAGCTATTGATGGCAGTGCTCAGAGCTTTGTGTGTGAGACAGTACCTGTGCCGATACAGGATCACTATTCTGGTATTGATGGCCCTTGCAGTAATGTCGATGTGCTCGGCATATGATAGGGTGGAATCGATAGTGATGCCTAGGTATTTGAAGTGCCAAACAAGTTCAAGAGCGGCACCCCCAAAGTTCATAATTGCAAGTGGGAAGGCTCTGTGTTTGCTTTGAGGGGTGGAGAACATCATGGTCTTGGTCCTTTTATAATTCAAGACCAGTCTATGGTCCTTAAACCACTGCTCTGTGGATGCAAAGCCACTTTGTAGAGCCACCTCCAGATGTTCAGGGTGTTGCCTGCTGGTGAATAAAACCGCATCATCTGTGTAAAGGAGCATTTGACACGAGCTAGAGGTCAGGAGGTTATTTAAGAATAAGCCGAAAAGCAGTGGTCCTAATATGGATCCTTGCGGTACACCAAATCTGACAGGTCTGCTGTCAGAGATCACATCCCTGATCTTAATCTGCTGATAGCAGTTGCTCAGGTAGCTAGTGAACCAGCTCAAAGTTTCAGAGGAGCGCCCAATGTCAACCAGTTGTTTGAGGAGGAGCCCATGATGCACCGTATCAAATGCCTTTGATAGATCAATGAATGTGGCTCCTACCAGAAGGCCTTGGTCTAATGTGTGGTGGATGTATCCCATAAATTCTAGCAAGGCCATGATGGTGCTGTGGCCACCCCTGAACCCGTGCTGTTCAGGACACAGCTGTTGATGGTGGCTGAGGTACTCCACAAGTTGATTGGCCACGATCCGCTCTAGGGCCTTGGAGAGTGGGGGATATCAAGATTGGTCTATAGTTATTGTGCAGAGTCCGATCACCACTTTTGTGCACCGGGGTAACTGTCACAGATTTCCAGCATTGAGGGAATTGTGAGTGACAGAGCGAAAGGTTTATAATTTACATCAGTGGGCTAAGAACTTCCTCAAGTGCCAGGCTAACAGATTTTATGTCTAGGGATTCCCCACTGAATCTTGACTTCCCTAATACCTTTTCTAGGTATTTTCTGGCATCGGCTTCAGAGACTACTTTGAAGTGAAATAGTGGTTGGTCATGGGAGGCAACTGTTTCCCTTGTGGTCATTTGTGGTGAGGGGATTGAAGAAGTTAGCAGGGAGCATGCTGCTTAGGTCTGTGAAGGAATGATTCAGGGAGTTGGCAATGAGAAGAGGGTCTAAGGACGGTACCCCAGCGATTGTGAGCATAGCTGGAGCATTTTTGAGGTCTTTCCCAGTGATGTCATTGAAGTTGTCCCAAAAGGATTTACTGCTATTCCATGAACTGGTGAGGGCTTCTTTGTAGTAGGTGATTTTTGCACGATGGATGGCTTTCGTGCAGTCATTTCGTGCTTGTTTGTAATGTTGAATGATTGCTGCTGAGCCATGTGCTCATGCCAGTTGCCAGAGATGATCTCTTGAGGAGAGTTGCTCTAGCAGATCCGGAGTAATCCAGAGATTGTACTGTCCTTTGGCCAATCTTGTTTTTATTGGGGTGTGCTTGTCACAGACAAAATTGAATTTGGTTATGAAGAGGTCAAGGGCTACATCTACGTCCTTGGCTTCATACAGGTCAGACCAGTCTTGGTACTTGAGGTTTGTTTTGAGTTGTTGTAGATGGCCTTTTAGGAGGACACGGCTTGATGTATTTCTGGCAGGAGGTTTGCTGTAGTTGTTACTCCAGGTGCATGTGACAGGGAAATGGTCACTCAGAGAGTCTGGGAGTACAGTAATATTGTTGATGTGTGCAGGATGGTTAGTGAGTATCCAATCCAGCAGGGTGCTGGTACCAGCTTTGTAATTGACTCTTGTTGGAGATTCTATCATTTGGGAGAAGTGGATGGCAGACAAGGTGTCCCTCATACTGGCAGATGATGGGGAGAGCCAGTTGATGTTGAAGTCAGCTAGAAGTATAATTTCTGTGTTGAGGCTGAGGGTACTGATATAGTCCATAAGGCTGCTGGTGCCAGCTGTGGTCTCTTTAGGTGGGATGTATACTGCGAGCAAGGTAAGCACTCAATTGTGTGCACCTTGGATCAGTTTGACTGCCAGTGATTGTAGGTTGTCACACATGCTGGGGGGGCAGGCCATGCCCCTGCAGATAGTCTTTGGTGTATATGACACAGCCACCACCTCTTTCTGAGAGGCGGTCCTGCCTAAACAGGGTATAGCCAGATAGTGCGATGGCTGTATCTGGTATCTTAGGGGAAAGCCAGAATTCCACTACAGACAGCACATCCGGGTTATGTCGAGATACCCAGACCTTCAGTTTGTCCATCTTGGGAAGAATGCTACAGATGTTGATTGAGGCCAACCTAAGCCCAGCTGATTTTTGTGACTGTGCACTCGAGCCATGGGGAGGACCCAGGTTCGGACGTATATTGCTCGATAGTAGCAGTAGGAGAAGAAGCAGTCGAGTGAGATGGTCCAGAAGAAGTTTGTTAGTTCGGGACCATGATCTCTTGCTTGGTGGTCTTGATAATGTGGATCCAAAGTGAGTAACATATCCATGGAGGAAAGGAACTATAGGAGGGTCAGTGACTTGGTGTGATCGCTCCCAGTGCATGAAGGATTTTTGATGACTATAGCTGATCTCCCTGTGATAGGGTGAGGTCATGGATCCATAGGCATTTAGCACTACCATCTGGTGGTAGAAATTACCATTTTGGCTGGATGCAGTACACAGGTGTCCCGGGAGGCAAATATGATAGAGTAGGATTATACCCTGTATGATCCTGATGGCTGGAGGCGGCATTGTCGGGTACTTTGCTTGGCGGGGTAATGCAATTGGTAGGGGTAAGGTAGCAGTTACTGCTTGGATTAATAGGGTTATTTTCAGAGATTATGGGTCTAGGCTGCCGATACAAGTTGGGGCAGAATATTTTTGAATGGATCCAGTCATCATAACAGTAGTTAAGGTAGTTATGCGCCCCTTGTGGCTGGTAGTAAAGCATATCAGCAAGTGGGGAAAAAAATGACACTTAGTCACATGAACCCCATAAACTACAAGAGACAGACAAGCCAAGGGTTGAAGATATAGCCCTCTAGTGGCTAGATGTTATAAGCTGCAAATGTAAAAGTCAATACAACAAAAAAAACTTTCAAATTCCAATACAAGAGCAATTAAAATGTTATAAATAGGCACTGTTTAACAACTGAACCACAAATTACAGTGAGAAAGAAATAATGTACCCTACTGGGACTTGAATCCAGGCTCCTGGAATGCCATCCCAGTGCTCTGCCACTACGATATAGTAACACAGAAACATAGACAATGATGGCAGAAAAAGCCCAAATGGACATCCAGTTTGCCTGTGGTACCCTACCCCTGTTACCTACTGTCCATCTAGGGTCCTAGCCTTCCCATCCACCCATCTAGTCCCCTCCCTGTTTCTGTTGTCCTGACCAACCACTATACCCTTAACTTTGTCCTATCCATGTTTGAAATCATTTATGGTTTTAACACCCACCACCTTGGCTGGTAAACTTTTCCATGGTGCCACCACCCTTTCTGTAAAAATAATACTTCCTCCTGTCCCTCCTGAACCTCCTTCTCATCAGTTTTCACTAGTGACCTTGAATGGTTACTCATGCTAAATAATTCCCCACACTCCATCTTGTTTATTCTTTTCAGGAACTTGAAGGTCTCAATCATATCCCTCCTCTCCCTTCTGGTCTCCTGTGAGTACATGTTCAGTACATAGAGGTGCTCCTTGTAAGACCTACCCTGTTGTCCCTGAATCATCTCTGTCAAGCTTTGATGGACTGTATCCATCCTGTGCTTAGCCTTCCTGACATAAGGACTCCAGAACTGAACACAGTACTCTAGGTGAGGCCTCACCAAGGATCTAAAAAGGGGTAGTATTACTGCTTTCCTTCTGCTGTCAATGCTCTTCCCTATAGGTGCATTTGATTGGACCTGGGGTTCCTGGGTCCACTTTCTTTCTCTGGTATTGCATATCCTGCAACCTGGAGCAATCGAGATTGCAATTAGATGTTTTCTAGTGCAGAATTACCCACTGCTTAGCAATTAAATTGCAAATTGTTCACAAATTTTCTTACGGCAGAACATCGGGATGGCACTCTGGGAGCCTGGATTCACGTGTAAGTTGCTCACATTATTTCTTTCTCATTGCAATTTGTGATTCAGTTACTAAACAGAGGCAAATGCTGCACTAAAAACATCTGCCATCTTGATTGTTCCTAATTGCAGGATTAAGCAATAGGGCATGATAGGGTGTGAGTTGTGTTAGGATAATGGCACCTGAGAAGTGCCATTATCCCAGCACACCCTGGAGTGCCTTATTACAATTATGAAATGGGTCAGTTTTAATTTCAATATATAAATTATTTTTTGAAAAGTTTTTTTTTTTTAATTACTAGAAAAAGGAAAAAGAAAAAAGAAGATAAGTAATCCTGTTGAGGTTGCAATGTATTGGAGTTCAGTGAGCAGGTGGTGCTGTTGCTACATGGCTTAAGCATACCCTAGGGCTAGTTTGCCTGGCCAGTCCGAATTAAGAAACACGCTTGGCGGTTTAAATTGTGGCACTTCTAATGTTTGTTGTGGTGCTCAGTGTTAGTATCGGTGTGAACAGTGTTTATCTTTTCACTTTTTGACTTGTCTACTTTATGTGAGGAAAAAAACGCACTCAGAGGTCTGCTTTATGTCAGAAAAAAATCACTTGGTGGTTTGAACTGTGCACGTGGGGTGGGTGGCATGTACCGAAGCACTTTCCGTTTTGGAGCTGTGGTGTGATTTCAGTTTCTCTTTGTGACTGACAGCATGTATATTGCCTCTGTTTTTGTGATCAGCACCTAGATGGTTGTTTTTTTAAGGGGAGTGTTGAATTAATGTTGTATTCGGCAGCACAACTTTGGCCGCTAAACGGAGCCGGAAAAGAAACAACAGTGGAACAGCAGGAGAGATAGTAACTTCAGAAAAAAATGGGTAAACAGTGAAGCTGCTTATTTATTTACAAGTACGTTTTCCACTGATCATTATGGTTTTGTTTGTGTGTGGGGGTGGGGGGAACAGGAGCTAGAAATTTATGGAAAAGCAATGTAAAAGCCATATAGTGCATACAAATTATTAAAAATTAATGGGGTGGTGGGCATTGGTTTGAGGAAGAGTGCTGAGGCTGCTGAGGTGACCAGACCTTATTTCCGTGCTGTTGTACTGGGATAACAGCACGGGCTCTCGAAGTCCTCAGCCAATCACGATCTTAGATTTTTTTCTACCCATTTCATAATATGCAATTCTAGCAAAAGGAAGTGGGCCCGAGAACCTTAGGTCTAACCATGTGAGCCTACAGGTCCATGGTAGAGTACCAGAATGGTATTCTGGGGGCCTGGGTTCAAGTCCCAGTAGGTCACATTATTTCTTTCTCACTACAATTTGCATTTTAAAATCCAGTTTTACAGTTTATAGTGCTGACAGGTTGAGAGGCATTGTCTTAGCAGAGGTAAAAAAAAACACATAAATTGCATTGAAGAGCTGAGTGAGTAGCCTATAATAGCCAAACAGTTTTCCCTGCCTTGAGTCATTAATTCAGTTTACAGTTTGCACAGTACTTTCTATAAAACAGAAATGACACTGTAATAGTTATATTATCATGAACAAGATCCAATCATTTTCTCTAGGGAGAAGTTCCTTAGAATGAACAAAATAATAAGACAGCTTGCATCCTGATTGTGAATCCCTGAATAAATAAATGTTTAATACAATCTAATTAAAAAAAAACTTATCTCCTGCACCTTTCTTGATAGAAAACAAAATGTGCTGATTGTACAGAGGTAACCAGAGATACATCTCCATAAATATCTTGAGATAAGGAAAGCGGAAATTGTTTAATCAGGAAAGACACACTAAGCCGAAGCTTCTTTTCTTTCAGGTGTGACCTGGGAGCACAAGTAAGTTAAGTCACTTGCTCAACAGGGTCACACAGTATGCAAGTATACCATATACAAGTATACAAGATATCCAGAAGTATCAGAGGAAATTGCTTTGAAATGAATGGGGATTTCCTCTGATATACTGTATCTAAATGCTATATTGGGCTTATCTCTCTAGGTACCACTGTAAATCCAATGAAAACCATCACTCTTTACCAGGAGCCTCATCCCATTACATTCTGTGATTTGCATTAAATACTGGTATCTCCACAAATTGGGAAGCCCATTGTTCAGGAGGTCTAAGGTTGATCTATACTATCTACTCACTGACTGCTTGCAGCAACCACATTTCTCTGGCCACATGTGTCTACTGACTGACAGCTTCCCAAGTCCCTGTCTATAGCTACTGTATGTCTTTTGTCAATGACCTAATTACCCTGTAGACCAGCAGCACTGCAGATACAGAAAATGGTGTGTGCTATCATATTTATAAAACACTAAAAGGCATTACTTAAGTCCTGTTTTGTAAGGCTTTGTTGCAAGACAAAGTCTGCAATAGATCTAAAGGGAACGTTAACTTTAGCCCTGATTAACCCAGTGGGACCAGGAGGTCCCAATATCTACACACAGTATTCGATGGCTCCATCATGGTCAGTCAACAAATTCATTGTCTACTGACGTTATAGTGACACCTTTATGTCTACCACAATTGCGGTCAGCATAAAGCCAGCCTGTTGAGACTGTGTTTTATTTAGGGGACTTTGCCCCCGAACCCCCATGCAGGGGGCTCTGCCCACTGTACCCCTGTAATTAAAATAATCAACGTTGAGCCAGAGTTGATTCGGAGAGGGGTGCAAGACCCCCAGAAAGCAGTGCTGAGGTCCCGCACTGACACTACAGAAACCTGCCACTTTTGTCATTGTTCTGTCGGTTGCAGTTATATTCTCGCCATAGTGATGGCATACTGTATTAGACAACTTTGAAATTTTGGGGCAACTAGGCAATCTTAATTTTTTTTTGTATAAAACCTTTTTTTTTAATTAACATTTCAAATAACATAACACCAAATAAGGGATTCATTATACATAATTTGAAAATATCCTGACCAGGGGAAACCCCCTTGGATATGCAACATTAAGGAGCTTGGATGCAGGAAAAAAATACCTTTACATAAATAGTTCAATGTGAATACACATCATGTCAACAAGGTAGGAGATATTATTAATAATTACAAACTGAAATTATGACTTCAAACCTTAGTTAATACAGTTAGAACAAATGATATATCTATGGTTGAACACATGTAGGATTATATATCATACTCCACACTTTGTATCTGTCTAATACAGAGAAAGTACCTATCTAGTACTGTACAAGATACTCTTTGTATGTTAATTGTTCATGCATACTGTCCATCATGCCACAAAAGCTCATGCTTAATCATGCAGTTATGTATATACACTTTATTACTGTTATTCTATCATGTAGTTTTGTTACCGTATTTCCATGCATTATGTACAGTGTCTGTGGTCCATCATGCTTCCGTCCTTCAGGTTAGTATGTTGGCTGTGTTCCTGGGCCATACCCATTATGCAGCTTCACATGCTAATACCATTAGTATAGGTGTAGGCAGAATCATGCCAAGAGATTTTCCCTACTGTGTTTGTGGATGGGGGGGTCTCCTCTTGTTTAAGTGTGGTATTATTCCTCTCTATATCCATTCCTGGCTAGGTGGGGGGAGATGAATCATAGATCTCCTATTCTCTGGATCCATGGTGTCCAAGCTTCCAGAACCTTGTGTACTATGTCCCTGTGGGGGTGTAAGACTTTTAGAAAGGAGGCTGAATTTGCTAATCCATGTTCCCATTGTTGTATGGTGGGGAGCTCTGCCTGCCTTCATTTCATTAGTACCTGGCATTTTGCCTCCATTGCTGCTGTAAATATAAACGGGTAAAAGGCTTTCCCGGTTGTTGGGACCTTGTCTTTGTCTCCCAGTATCCATAGTGTGGGGGTACATGGGAGTTGTATGCCAAGAACCTGCTCAGTTTTTGTAACAATGTTTTGTCACCAGTTCTGTGCAGCCAGGCATGCCAACAAAATATGGACAATGCTGCCTGGGGGGGATTTACATCTCCAACATTTGCTGAGTATGGAGAAATACATGTGTATTAACTGATCAGGAGTTCTCTGACATAAAACCAAAACTTCTTTCATATCAGCTGAAGTTTTGGGTCTGACATTAGTCTGTGGATCACCTCCCAACATCTGTTCGAGGAGTCGGTGTCTGTTGGAGAACCTAGTTATGCCTCCCATTTGACCCTGTGTGAGTCCCAGAGCAGCAGGTGGTTGGATCTGATAGTTAAGTAAATGAGTCTCCCTTTATGCTTGGGATGGATCATCCTCTTTGATACCTTATTTATAAATGCATTTCCCAACAGGGTCTGCTCTGGTGAAAGCCACTTTTTCACAGCATGTCTCAGTTATAGGCAATAGTTCTCTCTTGGGGAGGGCAAATTCTTTCTGCAGGTGGAGTAAGAATTTGAGCAGATCCGTCCTTACCTCCAGTATATTTCCCATGAGGGAGATACTGAGACCTGCCCATCAGGGCCATTTAAATAGGGTGCCCCCAATTTGGAGGTTGTGGTTGTTTCAGAGTGATTTAAACCTGCCCAAGCAGAGGTTTGTCCAACCATTCATTTCTGTAAGTCTCTGCCAAGGATACTATTATACGAGCTCAAAAAAGTACAGTAAGCAAATAAGTTGAAAAAAACTTTGTTAATGCTCCAGTTAGGCTCAAAGTGGCAAAAGTTGGGAAATGAGGCGTTAGGGTTTCCCTAACACCCCACCCTCCCAAATCAGGCAGGAGAGCAGGTGTAGGGGCTTCTCAAGCCTAACGCTCACCCCATTCCATCATAAGTAAGGTCAGATGTGTAACCCGGGTCGCCCCTGAAAAAGGGACCTCCGGGGCCCAGTGGGCCTACCCGGTCATCAAAATTCAATAAATAAATAAATAAACCTCTCCTGCCTGGTTTGGGAGGGTGGTGTGTTAGGGAAACCCTAACGCCTCATTTCCCAACTTTTGTCACTTTGACCCTAACTGGAGCATTAACAAAGTTTTTTCCAACTTATTTTCTTACTTTTTGAGATCGTATAACAGTATCTTTATTTTACTGTGGGAACGCAGAGTTCTTTAGACCCTGCGTTCACATCCTTCTGTAGATGCATATGTGTATGTACTGTACCTATGGAAGTGCAGAGCCATTTGGGCACTGCATTTCCATTTATAGGACAACAGTAACCAAACAGTCAGCATAGCCATCTTATTACTCCATCTCATGTACCCAGTACGGAAAATGTTCAAATCCCCGTCAAAACATAATGCTGTGCAACTGCAACACCATTCTGTTCCACAGGTGGGAAAACACATTTTGGCCAGGATTTCAAAAATGACAGCTGTGACATACATGAGGAGGAGTAGAAAGAAGGCGATGTTGAAAATCTGGGGCAAAAATGTTTAACATTTCCAAAGTTATGAGTGGGTGAAGTGAAATTGCAACAAATAGTCATAACTTTGAAATCTTTTTATATTTTGACCCCAAATTTTCAACATAGTCTTCTTATGACCCCACCTCATAAACCCCATAGGTGAAAATTTCAAATCCATGCCAAAACACCATTCCATGCCTTAGGTGCGGAAACATGTTTTGGACAGGATGTAAAAAAATGACAGCTGTACTGTTCATGAGGTGATGTGAAAAAATGGCTATGTTGAAAATTTGGAGTCAAAATATTGAAAATTACCAAAGTTGTGTGTGTATGTAGAAATATTCAGTGAATGCTTGTAATACTGCCATTTTTAGGAATTTGTTAACCACATTTTCAACATGGCCTTTCTGTGACCCCACCTCATGAGCACTGACAGTGAAATTTCATTATTCGGTCCCGAAAGGTGATTTTGCTCCACAGCCACGGAATCACCTTCCGGGCCTGATTAATGAAATGACAGCTGCAGAGTTCATGAGATGGGGTCCCAAACAGGCCATGTTGAAAATTTCATGAAATAAATCCCAAAAAATGGCAAAGTTATGAATATAAGTTCAAAACGCCATTTTAATACATTATACGGCACTTACCTTGGTTCCTCAGGTCACGGTTCGGCTTTGAAAAGTGCAGACGTGTCTTGGTCCACAGAAGATGACAGCATATGACCTCCAGTGTTAAATATAGGATAAGGGGGTGTAAGGTGGTGGACACTCAGTGGGAGGCTCAGGATGGGGAAGGATGATGGCGGGGATGACTAGGGACCATTTTCTTTTCTTCAGGTTTAAAAAGCAGACTTTGGGGGACTGTTTTCTTTTTATAGGATTTCATTACTAAAATATTTCAGGACACTGTGAGTGGGCTCCCCAATGCTCCACACTGCTGGGGGAGCTTTAAATGCCAACACGGGGATTGGGCACCCCGATGTCTGCCAATAAATAAGACAACAAGGGGGGAATCTGACAACAGGGTGGGCATCCCAGTGTCAGATTCTATATAAATAAATAAACAAGGGAGTAGGGGACAATGCCTGGAGGGTGAAGGGTGCCACTAGACACCAGGGAAATATTGGGACAATGATGGGAGGGTGTGGGTGCCACAAGGCACCAGGGAAACATCATGGACAATAATCAGAGGGTGGGGGTGCCACTAGACACCAGGGAAATTAGTTTTATTATGGGCACAGTGATCTTAGGGTGGGGGGTGCCACTAGAAACCAGGGACATTATTTTTATTACAAGGACAGCAATCAGAAGGTGGGGGGTGCCACTAGACACCAAGGAAATGAAGGGGCAGGGGTCTTGGTGGGTGGGGAGGCCGTTACACAAAGGAAAAACAATAGAGTACTGGGGAGGGCAATGGAAAGGACAAGCAATGATTCTCCAATGACAAAATAGGATCCTTTTTCATGACTCATGATATGAAAAAGGATTCTTTTTTCGTATCACGTGGTCACGAAAAACGATTTATTATGTTAAAAAAACTCATTTCAAGGGCATATTTCTAATTTTGAAGTGCAGATTGCACCTAAGGAAGCCCTGATGAGCCAAGTAGTTGTGGTGATCTCTCTTCAGGATGTCATTTTTGTGACCTTTGAAAAAAATAAGAAAAAACAGAAACAAGATGGCAGCTCATGAAAAAGGAATTTTCTGTCATGAAAAAGGATTTTATTTTCACAAAAAAGAAAATGATCTCAGGAGATTGAATCCTTTTTCATGAGATCAATTACTTTGTCAAACATTTTATCTCTATCCTGAAAAATGAACTTCCCATAGGAAATAATGGGAACTTAAAAACTGAAAAACTTTGCAATATGTTAATATTTTTGCACCAAATAAACACTGGCAGTTCTGTTATGCAAGTTCTTTCTACCATAAAAAAAATCACACCAGGACCAGCCTGCCAGTGCAGTGGTAGTGCTTGTGAAGTCAGTGGCCCAGGTTCAGGAATGGGCTCAGGTCATTGGAGAGCCAGCTGGGGGGGGAGGAGGCTTGAGCATCCAAGGGACTGCTCATCTCCTCTGGGGGTGGGGGTACACCAACCCAATATGTGCTTGGCCTCTGGTGGTGGCATGAGGTACAGATCACCCAAATCTGTTTCAGGGGGAAGGCGTGACAGACGTCGGCATAAGCCTTGGCATCAGCACACATCACGCCTCCAGGGAGGTTTACAAGGAAAATACTCAGTCCCAGCACAACACTGACAAGAAGATCTGATATGACCCTCATCGACCAGTGCTGTGACCCATGAGGAGGACCTCAAATGAGATTAAAGATATGTGAGGCTTAGGGCCTGGCCCTGACTCATCCATGCCTCTGGGTTGGGCCTGAAAAGGGATATTTGGTCCAGTACCCTTACACGGTTACCAAAGATCAAATGAAATTAAATTAAATGAGTAAGCCAAGACTCTGTGGGGGTCTTCGGGGGGTTGTGGTGTCCGGTAGGGGTGTCGGGTGACAGTGCTGGTATGAGAGGGGGCTTAAGCAGAAATTACAAAAAAAAAAGAAATCACACCAAAATTCCACACAGTCTGGGTGCAAGGCAATGAGGAAAGAACTGCAAACAGTTTTGACTTTTAACTTTTTTACACTATATGGATCTCAGAATTCGCACATCTGACCAGAATGAAATTTGCCACATCAAGAGATCTACCCAACAGGACAGCGCTTGCCAAATTTTGTGCAAATCTGTTGAATGGTGGCAAAGTTATTAAAGTTCAAAATTTGAGGTTTAACATTAGACAGGCTACTCAACCCTGACTAAAGAAGCATGACCAAGGGACACTGTTGTGCCCTTATAGTTAGGGTTGAGTAGCATGTTTCATATTAAACATCAGTTTTTGCACTTTAATAACTTTGCAACTGATCAATGGATTTGCACACAATCTGGCATGTGCTGTCCTTTGATATATATCTCCTGGCGTGGCAAGTTTAGTTCTGGCTGGATGTGTGGATTCTGAGATCTGGATAGCACAAAAACCTTAAAAGTCACCACTTTTTGCAGTTTTTTTTTTCATCACCTTGCATGCAGACGGTGTGGAATTATATCATAAATTTATTATGGTAGATACAGCTTGGGTAACAGAATTGCCATGCATATGTTTGATGAAAAAATATTAATCTGTTGTGAAGTTATTCAATTTTTAAGTTGCCATTGTTTTCAATGGGAAGATCACTCTTCAGGACAGAGGTAAAAAGTTTGACAAAGGATTTGACATCATGAAAAAGGATTATTTTTCATGAGGGACTAATCCTCTTTTGCCACAAAAAAATTTATTTTTCATAAGCTGCCATTTTGGTGGGGTTTTCCACACACTAAAAAGAGTGGAAAATACATAACATTTTTTATTTTAAAATTCAAAGACCAGAACCTAGCTAAACAGGCTGCGTTCTGCTAGATTCTGATGTTTGTTTTTCACAATTAAGGCCAGAAATACTTTGTCTGGGTACACAAAATCCAGTGTGTCCAGCTTAGTGAGAAGTGCACTTCCCCCACATTCTCTGTATGAGAACAGCAGGAATTTCTTGACTTCTGAAGCCACAGCTGAACTCATGCTGTTGGCTGCCATGTGAACTATGAGCCCCCTTGGCCTGGTGTCTAGTGGCACCCCTCCCCCCTGATCACTGTCCCCCTAAATAAAATAGATATACTCCCTGGTGTCTAGTGGCACCCCCACCCTCAAATCACTGTCCCCATTATTTTATTCCCTTGTGTCTAGTGCTACCCCCCCACCCGCTGATCACTGTCTCTGATAATTGTTTTTTTATTCCCTGTTGTCTAGTGGCACCCCCAGCCACAGATCACCATCCCTTTTAATTTTTTTTATCCCCTGGTGCCTAGTGGCATCCCCCACCCTACCCATTGCAAGCATAACCCCTTAAATAAAAAAGGTCCCTCAATGACTTTTTTTCAAAACCAGTAAAAAAATAAAACAGCCCCTCACTGATCAGCCCCTACCCCCACCTCCCACTCAGCACCCACCACCTGACACTCCCTAGTACACCCCATCACACCCTCACTCACCTGAAAGGGTCACAGGTTCAAGATTCGCTCTCTGATCAAAGACATGTCTTGCTGCTGGAATCAACGACTACAATATGAGAAACTAAGGTACATGCAGTTCAATGTATTTCAATGGGAGTTTCAACTTTTATGCATAACTTAGCCATTTTTTTGAGATGTTGACCCAAATTTTCAATATGGCCTTTTGGAGAACCCACCTCATGAACAATAGGACTGTCATTATGCAACTCCTGTCCGAAAGGTGATTTTGGGGTTGCTTGGTGAATTTACCTTCTGGGCAGGATCTGGAAATTTTTTCTGCACTAGCTCATGAGGTGGGGTCATAAGAAGGCTATGTTGAGAATTTGGGGTCAAAATATGAAAAAATGCCAAAGTTATGACAATTTGTTACAATTTCACTATGCACGCTCATAACTTTGGACATTTTAAATATTTTGACCCCAGATTTTCAATATAGCCTTCTTATTACCCCACTTCATGTATATCACAGTTGTAATTTTTCAAATCCTGGCCAAAATATGTTTTTGTACCTTCGGTGCAGAACGACATTGCAGCTGTGCAGAATTACATTTTAGTGGGTATGCAATAATTTTAAGTACTGGGTATATGAGGTGGGGTAATAAGATGGCTATACTGACAATTTGTTGCCCTTCCTCAGCTATGTATATATACGCATCTATGGGGGGAGGGGAGTGCAGGGTCCAAAGGACCCTGCACTCCCACATCAAAATAAGGATACTTTTATACTATCTCAAAAAATTAGGAAATATGTGCAAAAAACTTCTTTAATGCTCCAGTTAGGGTCAAACTGACAAAAGTTGGGAAATGAGGCATTAGGGTTTCCAACCCTAACACACCACCCTCCCAAACCAGGCAGCAGAACAGATGTGGGGTGTGCCTTGGGCTTCTCAAGCCTAATACCCCATTCTCATAAAGTCTACACATCTGACTTTATTTACAGATAGAATGGGGTGAGTTTTAGGCTTGAAAAGCCCTAGGCACTCACACCACACCTGCTCTCCTGCCTGGCTTGGGAGGGTGGGGTATTAAGGGTGGAAACCGTAATGTCTCATTTCCCAACTTTTGTTACTGTAACCCTTATTGGAGCATTAATGATGTTTTTTGTGATAGGCAGGCAGACAGACAGACAGATTGATAGATTGATAGATAGAAAGATATCATATCAATTATTGTGTTTCTTATTTCACCTTATTGTATATTGTAAGTACTTATGTTTGCACCTGTTCCAGTATTTTGATTTGCACTACTGTTTTTCTTTAGTGATGCTGATTACTTATGAATCCCTGCAATTGATTTCCCTAGTCTGGTTACCACTATATTGATGATATAAATCTGTAATTCTCACAGGTTGTGCCTGAATACAGGCATATGTATGCCCAGTGTATCTTTTATGGTATCAAAAACAGATAACTGATATCCCTGTTCCATAAGCCCTGCAGCTGTACTCATCAAAATCAGCTGTGAAGGAGATGAGTGAATATAGTCCTAGGTTGCCGGGGTTGTGCCAGTTTAACACAGTGGGGTTCACAACAGAGCACTGTTGGCCCATAAAATTAGCATTAAGCTACAACACAGCATGGTTCTACTGAGGAATTAATCCATGCCTGGGGGGGTATGAGGCCTCAGGCAGAGTGCCGCCAACCACCCAGGCATGGATTAATTCCACAGTAGAACCATGCTGTGGAGTGGCTCGATGTGTTTGTAACATGGCAAGTGCTAAAAAATGAACATTAGTTACCATTTAGTTATATAGAAAAGAAACACAGATACTGATTCAAATTTCAATGTTTAAAATGTTATTGCAATGGTACACATTCAGCACAGCTTCAGATTTCCATAACATATTGTGGGTGTAAGCAGGTATTAATGAACAACATTCATATTTAGCTATATTGTTTAATGATTCAGAGACACATTTTCAATCTTTTACCTGAGTTAGAGAGATTTTACTGCTGCTCAATGTATCATGCTGAACATTTCTGGGAACGCTTACGGTGCATGTTGGGAAGGGAAACATCACCAGCATTTTGCATACAGTCTGCACTGAGCCAGTTTCAGGAACCCATGTGTTATCTTAACTAAACATTTAACAAGTATGGCAAACATTTTTTAACTACACCGTGTAAAATTTTTAAATGGTAAACATTTTTTAACTACACCGTGTAAAATTTTTAAGCCAGGCAATATTTTTAGTTACATTTTTTATAGACAACGGATTACAGAGAATTACCATGCAAACATTTTAAAACAGAGACAGTGAGAAAAAATGGGTCAAAACATCACAATAAGGTATATTTGCTAGGGATTTCACCAGCAGCAACAGGAACTACAATATTGTGCACATTTCTAAGGCAGTACAGTGACAACAATATGAAGAAAAATATTTCAGATTTTACTTATTTGACTAAAACAGTGTCTCCAATTTCTCCCACTCACTTTAAATAACAACAAGACCGGAGACATTTTTAGGGTTAGGAAGAATGTTTGTAAACAGTAGCAAGAGTGAAATGATTATTTGGGTGCTTTGTGATTGGTTACTACAGGGCTTCTAATGTGCGCTCTTACCTCAGAGGTCCACGGGTTGGGTGGGTGGGAAGACAGGGGACATTGTTCTGTGGCTGGAAAAGGTACAACAGGAGCAATCATGGATTACTTGTGAATTAATCCATGGTCACGTGTTGCCTTTCCTCCAATCCACACTAGATGTTCTGCTGTCTTTTGCTGTGCCCTGTTGCAATGGATATTAGTATTGACTCCATATTTATTGCTTGTTGTATATTTTTCTGTCCTGCACTGTGTCACAGATGGACAAAAACATTTTTTTTTTTACTTTGAGAGTTTCATCTAGAAGTCTTTCTCTCACTATTTGCTTATCCAGTCCTACACTCATCTCCTGGGTTCCAAAGCCCTATCCTTTTTTATTTCCCCACTAAACACTGTATGTTATACTTGTAGCACAAGTGGGGCTCTCTGGAGCCATGCTGCCTCCATTATATATCAAGAACTATTTTCTGTGATCAATTATCACTGAAGTCCATCACAGCTGATGTCACCGATGACAGTCACGGGGCGAATGGAATAAGCGTACAACTGGAGTGGCAGACTGGTTTTCGCAGGATCCACCATATAAAAAGTAGGATTTTCAAATTGCCTGATAGCAAAAAAAAAAAAAAAAGCTGGCATTTTTATCGATCTGGACCTTCTGATCTCACTGTGTCAATCATGGGCAAGTTGGCTTTCCCAGTAGTAGGCTACGTCATTAACTGGCCAAGAAGGTATTTAGAAATTAGCAATGTCAAATCCCAAAGAAAAACTGAAAGTACCACTTTGTCCTGTTCTGGTCCATCTCGTGAATTCAGTGGCACTGTGTTCCAATATGTATAGAGGAAATCTTTTAAAAAATGATCAGCCCAGTGGCACTGTGGCAGCATGGACTCAGGTCTCATGTCCTGAGATTGACAGGGGGCCAGGCATGTTGGGTCGGTGATGAAGCACTTGGCTTATAGGAAAGAAGGACATGGGCCACCCAACCAACTTTGAGCACCACTACTGACCAATCACAAAGAGAAAATGGAGTTAGCTACAAAGTAATTATTTTTCTTTTTTTGCAGTGATACAATGACACCAACTGGTAAACACTGCCATGGTACCATGACACAGTGCTGACCAAATATATTCACTGTCATCTATGCATGTACGGAATGCCTTGTCATGTTTTTACCTTCAATAGATAGTACTGTTTGTACTGAGTTCTCATGCCAATGAGCAGATTTTTCCATTCTTTTGTTTAGAACTGGCAATGCATTGGCAACTCATATTGTGTCATTATACAGCACTTAGCCAGGCCAAGAACAACGTTTATCGACATTTTTTGCAACTCAGCTGGAATGAATCTGCATGCCTGCCACAATACAATGCAATGCTGAGTTGCAACAGTTATGCAACAGCTTTTGCCAGGTTTTGTGCTGGATCCAGCAATGCTTATGCAACTCATTGAGAAATGCAAAAGCAATGCGTTGGCATCAGGGGCATCATTTAGGAGTAGCCAAGGGTTGCAGTTGAGACCCCTCTGATTTCTTTGCAACTCCTATGATGTCCACTGCAATCCCTAAAATAAGGTTTTCTCAGCATTTTCATATATTAGATTTGCCAGGTGGAGGAGCCTTGCAACCCCTATGATTCTACTGAAACAGGGTTTTGAACTCCTGTGATTCTGGTGAAATGACGCTACTGGTTGGCATTTGGATGTAATCCAAAGTCTAAATGGTTGAAGGCATGAGGCAAAGTGAATCCAAGGCATGAATATATTCCATGACATACAGTACAACACCCTGCCCTGTATTATTGCATAGTTATACAAAAATGCAGGGTGAGACGCATCTCATCATACACCCAGAAATATTATAGCTGCTCACAGTGGCACAGTAACCAGGAAAGAAAGTTATTTTTCCTCTCCATTGTTATTGTTAGTATGGTGGGACTTTGGGGTATGCCCCCTGAACAGCAGCATTTCTATGGTGACATGTGTCAATATCGCCAACAGTGCCATGTCACTGTAGAAGTGCCGCTGGGTCCAGGCAACCCCTTCCCCCAACCTGCACCCCCTCCCCAAACTAACTCCAACCTGGAGTTAGAATCCTTAAGTATGGGGGATGTAGGGGGTGAAGTCCCCCACATGGGGGATTTGAGGGCAAAGCCCCCCCCCAAGAAAAAACACACACCAATGTGTGCGGCTCCATGCTGACTGCAAATCGCTGTCGACATGGAGCCTGGCGCTGTGATGCCCATCAACATTTTTCTTGTCGAACTGATATCATAGAGCTGGATTTTGGAGTCCATTAGCCAGCATTTTGATGCAGCTTTGGACTCCTAACCAGGGTTTCAGGACCAAGGTTCGACTTCAGGGGGCTGAAGCTAGGAACATGCACAGGGAATCAGGCCATATGGATGGTTAGATAAAAACTTCAGGGAACAGGGGTTTGACACATTCACACCCAGGCTGTTTACAAGAATGACAGACTGGGGTCTTACAAGAGAGGAAGAGCAGATTTTGAAATGAGCAGCAGCTCTGTAGAACTGTTCCCCTGTACAATTACATCTGCATGGACAGAGATCCTAAAGCAGCTTGCACTGTGTACTGGACTAAACCTTTTTCAGTATTCAATATATGGATATTATTTTCCTATCAGACCTTGTGTATGGACTGAGATTCATGCAGAGCACCACGACAAGTTCCAGCTGCCTCTGAGAACATTCATACTTGTATTAGTCTGTTATGCCCAGTGTAATGTAGATAATTTGTGAGACAGCATGGGGCCACCTCAATACAGGTGAATCATTACATCAGTGGGTGTTGAAAAAGGAAACACATGGGCAAGAAGCCACAGAGATAGCCTGTTGTGCATCTTGTTCATAAAAGTCCTGTTAGTGACAGCAAAAGTAACTGCAAAAGACATGTCAGTGCACATGCTTGTCACACGTTAGTGGCAGCAACAATGGGATTTGTCACCGTATGATAGAATAAAACAGATAAATCATACCAGTTATTAAAGACAGTCTGTGTGCAAAGTGGCAAACTTGACACAAAAATATGAGACGCTGATTGTGTTTGTGCTGCTGTAGGTTTTTGGACTGAATGAGGGGATGCCTAAAGGCTCTCACAGTGCAGAGCTGGTACAGGATGTGGTGGATGCTGACCAGGTAGGAACGGATATAGTGAATGGTGACTTGTCAGGTCTAGACATGGAACCAGAAGTTTAGGAGAGATCTCACCAGTTGGCACTGGACAGTCAGGAGTACAGTAGTCAGTGAAAGAGACACAACATAAGACCTCAGATGCAATGGAAATTGAGAGGCTAAACTTGCAATAGTGTTTTTTTAAAAAAAATGATGATGAAGGGACTCGATACAGAATAAAAGCCAAGACAGCATCAATATCAGATAAAACTTGCCAAACTGAAAATACCAGACATAATGAGCAATGGTACACAAGTGTCAGTCCCAGGTTGTTGAGTCACTATATTTAAAAACAGTTTGTTAGTGCCTCTGAAGCAGAATGATAATGTGGATATGTTTCTATGATCATCTCATAAAAGGTATAAACAGTATAAACCTGGAGAGGAGACCTGGGCTAGTCAACTTGCACCCTTACTCACAGATAACGCATTAGAACAGTATGCCAGATTAAAGGGATTTACCAGGTTCTTGAAAATTAGATTTGCACCACATATTCTGGTGTCTTACCTCCTGCAATACATTGCCTGTGTACATCTTGTAAAATATTCTTCTGTTATTTACAAGTCGAAGAGATCGTAACTTTGTCCCCAGCCAATCCCTTCCACTTCCCATTCTCTGGAGCCACCCATGATCCGCCCAGGGAGAGCACAGGGATGCACTCCATTAAAATCTATGGGAGGCAGTTTTAACAATGTTTTTATATATAATAATGGTCATTTGTTGATTAAGCAAGAGCACCGATTGATTTAGTGAGCCTGTGAGTTGTGATGAAGAAGGGCAGTAAGGGCAGCACAAGGCTCCCCCCTCTTCTGCAAAGGAAGCCTGTACGTTGTAATGAAGAAGTGCAGACAGGGCAGCACAAGGCTTTCCCATGCAAGGGGAAGGCATGATCAGTGCATCAAGATAGTCCTCCACAGCTACAAAAACCAACATAAGCTAAGTAGACAGCACAGCTAAAAGAAGAGAAGAGAAGGTGAGCTGTAAAGACTCCCACAGTTGCAGTGAAAGAAGTCCACAGACTGACACAAGAGGACATACAAGTGGGGTACAATGAAATGTTTCTAATAGTTCCCTACAGCTAAAAACTGAAGTGGCAGCAAGTTTTTTGGGAACACAGCCGGGGCTCCCAATGTTTCCTACAGATGCAGGTGGGAAGTGCTCTCATACTTCTGCAGACTTGAGACCTCAGAAAGTGACCAGCACAAGTGCACAGAGAGACTAGGCAGGCTGCACACTGTGTCTAGTGCTCTGCAAGTTGAAAACTTCACACCATGGAGAATTGCAAAATTCACAGTTCACAAATTTAATCCACAATGCAAAAGCTGCAGAGCCTTTGCCTTAACAGCCTCAGAGAGAGTTGGCAGTACTGACCTCCATAGCAGTGCACTATCTCAGCTGTCCACCCTTGAGTGTCAGTATAGAGGGCATTCACTTTGGTGGGGGCCATTGTGCAGGACAGGCATACAAATCTGTCCCCTAGAAATATTGGCATGCTAACATTTATTAAAATGAATGAAAGGCACATTCCAAATAAGACAAGTACATCTGTGTTCCTACCACAGGATGGCGGTGGTGGTGAAGAAGAACCAGAACAGCATGGTGGTATCGGCATTGGCAAACTGCCTTTCAGTGCAGTTGATGATGTAGTTATGGAGAAAGAATTCCCAAGTGGGAACAACTCCAGTCTGGAAGACTGTGAAGGCTGCTTCCTCAGTGATGATTGTAGTAGCGCATTAGTAGAAACGTGTTGGATACCTCCTTTCCTCCTTATCAGTTTAATCCGGTCATTTATGATTGAATTTTGTTTACCTGTGAATATTTTTTCCCAGGTTTTGTCACGGTTATATCAATCCATATAAATCCATCTGATTACCACCAATTGCCCTTTAATGTAATGCTTTGCTCACAGATACAGTATAAAATCTTTGAAGACTACAGTATATCAGCAATCCAGCCAACTAGACACCCTACCAGCTGGACCACAGCCAGTCTCTCATACCTTTAGCCAGCTATTCCACAGCCAGTGTGCCAGCCATCCTGCAGCAATCCCACAATCCCATCAGCCAACCTGTCAGCCATCCTGCAGCAATTACACTGGCGAGTCTGTCAGCTATTCTGCCAATAATCCTACCAGCAATCATTAGCCAGCCTGTCAGCAAACCCACAAGCCAGCCAGTCAGCCCTTCTGCCAGCAAACCCACCAGGTACTCTGTCAGCCATCCTGCCAGCAATTCCACAGGCCAGCCTGTCAGCCATCCTGCCAATAATCCCACCAGCCAGTATGTCAGCTATCCTGCCAGCAATCCCATCAACCAGCCTGTCAGTCATACTGCTAGCAATCCCACCAGTCAGTCTGTCAGCCATCCTGCCAGCAATCCCACCAGCCAGTCTGCCAGCAATCCTGGAAGCAATCCCAATAACCAGCCTGTCAGCCATCCTGCCAGCAATCCTACCAGCCGGACTGTCAGCCATCCTGCTATCAATCCCACTAGCCAGTCTGTCAGTCATCCTGCCAGCAATCCCACCAACCAACCTGGCAGACAGTCCAGCCAGCAATCCTACCAGCCAGTCTGTCAGCCATCCTGCCAGCAATTCCACCAACCAGCCTATCAGCCATCCTGCAAGCACTCCCACTAACCAGCCTGTCAGCCATCTTGCCAGCAATCCCACTAACCAGCCTGTCAGCCATCCTGCCCGCAACAGCATCAACCAGCCGGTCTGCGACCCTGCCAGCAATCCCACCAACTGGTCTGTCAGTCATCCTGCCAGAAATCCCACCAGCGAGTCTGTGAACCATCCTGCCACCAATCCCAAAAACTGGCCCCTCAGCCATCCTGCTAGCAATCCCACCAACCAGCCTGTCAGCCATTCTGCCAGCAATCCCACCAACTGGCCTGTCAGCCATCCTGCTATCAATCCCACTAGCCAGTCTGTCAGTCATCCTCTCAGCAATCCCACCAACCAACCTGTCAGCCAGTACAGCCAGCAATCCTACTAGCCAGTCTGTCAGCCATCCTGCCAGCAATCCCACCAACCAGCCTGTCAGCCATCCTGCAAGCACTACCACTAACCAGCCTGTCAGCCATCCTGCCAGCAGTCCTACTAACCAGACTGTCAGCCATCCTGCCAGCAACAGCACCAACCAGCTGGACTGCCTCCCTGCCAGCAATCCCAACAACTGGTCTGTCAGTCATCATGCCAGAAATCCCACCAGCTAGTCTGTGAACCATCCTGCCACCAATCCCACAAACTGGCCTGTCAGCCATCCTGCTAGCAATCCCACCATCTGGCCTGTCAGCCATCCTGCCAGCATTCTCACCGGCCAGTCTGTCATCCATCCTGCAGGCAATCCCACCAACCAGCCTGTCAGCCGTCCTGACAGCAGTCCCCCTAATCAGCATGTCAACCATCCTGCCAGGAATCCCACTGGCCAGTCTGTCAACCATCCTGCCAGCAATTCCACCAGCTGGCGTGTCAGCCATCCTGCCAGCAATCCCACCAACTAGCCTGTTAACAATACTGCCAGAAATCCCTACAACCTCACTGTCAGCCATCCTGCCAGCAATCATACCAGACAGTAAGTCAGCCATCCTGCCAGCAATCCCACCAACTGGCCTGTCAGCCATTCTGCCAGCAATCCCACCAACTGAAATGTCAGCCATCCTGCCCGCAATCCCACCAGCCAGTCTGTCATTCATCCTGCCAGCAATACCACTGGCCAGTCTGTTAGCCATCCAGACAGCAATCCCACCAGCCAGTCTGTCAGCCATCCTGCTATCAATCCCACTAGCCAGTCTGTCAGCCATCCTGCCAGCAATCCCACAAACCAACCTGTCAGCCAGTCCAGCCAGCAATCCCACCAGCCAGTCTGTCAGCCATCTTGCCAGAAATCCCACCAGCCAGTCTGTCAGCCATCCTGCCATCAATCCCACCAGCCAGGCTGCCAGCCATCCTGCAAGCACTCCCACTAACCAGCCTGTCATCCATCCTGCCAGCAATCCCATTAACCAGCCTGTCAGACATCTTGCCAGCAATCTCACCAACCGGCCGGTCAGCCACCCTGCCAGCAATCCCACCAACCAGTCTGTCAGCCATCCTGCCAGAAATCCCACCAGCTAGTCTGTGAACCATCCAGCCACCAATCCCACAAACTGGCCTCTCAGCCATCCTGCTAGCAATCCCACTAACCGGCTTGTCAGCCATCCTGCCAGCAATCCCACCAGCCAGGCTGTCAGCCATCCAGCCAGCAATCAAACCAGCCAGCCTGTCAACCAACCTGCCAGCAATCCCACCAGCCAGGCTGTCAGACATCCAGCAGGCAATCTCACCAGCCAGTCTGTCAGCCATTCTGCCAGCAATCCCACTAACCAGCCTGTCAGCCATCCTGCCAGCAATCCCACCAGCCAGTCTGTCAGCCATCCTGCCAGCAATCCCAGTAGCCAGTCTGTCAACCATCCTGCAGGCAATCCCACCAACCAGCCTGCCAGCCATCCTGCCAGCAATCCCACCAGTCAGCTTGTCAGCCATCCTGCCAGAAATCCCACCAGCCAGTCTGTCAGCCATCCTGCCAGCAATCCCACCAGCCAGACTGCCAGCCATCCTGCCAGCAATCCCACCAGTCAGCTTGCCAGCCATCCTGCCAGCAATCCCAACAACCAGCCTGTCAGCCATCCTGCCAGAAATCCCACCAGCCAGTGCGTCAGTCATCCTGCCAGCAAACCCAGGAAATGACCAGTCAGCTATCCTGCCAGCAATCCCACCAGCCAGTCTGTCAGCCATCCGGCCAGCAATCCCACCAGCCAGTCTGTCACCCATCCTGCCAGCAATCCCACCAACCAGCCTGTCAGCCATCCTGCCAGCAATCCTACTTGTCAGTCTGTCAGCCATCCTGCCAGCAATCCCACCATCCAGTCTGTCACCAATCCTGCCAGCAATCCCACCACCCAGTCTGTCAGCCATCCTGCCAGCAATCCCACCAGCCAGTCTGTCACCAATCCTGCCAGCAATCCCACTGCCCAGTCTGTTAGCCATCCTGACAGCAATCCCACCAACCAGCCTGTCAGCCATCCTGCCAGAAATCCCACCAACCAGCCTGTCAGCCATCCTGCCAGCAATCCCACCAGTCAGTGTGTCAGCCATCCTGCCATAAATCCCACCAGCCAGCCTGCCAGCCATCCTGCCAGCAATCCCACCAGCCAGTCTGTCAGCAATCTTGCCAGCAATCCCACTAACCAGCCTGTCAGCCATCCTGCCAGCAATCCCACCAGCCGGCCTCTCAACCATAGTGCTATCAATCCCACTAGCCAGTCTGTCTGCCATCCTGCCAACAACCCCACCAAGCAGCCTGTCAGCCATCTTGACAGCAATCCCACCAGTCAGTCTGTCAGCCATTTTGCCAACATTCCCACCAGCTGGCCTGTCAGTCTTCCTGCCAGCAATACCACTGACCAGCCTGTCAGCCACCCTGCCAGCAATCCCCCAGCCAGTCTACCAGCCATCCTGCCGGCAATTCCACCAGACCGCCTGTCAGCCATTCTGCCAGCAATCCCACTAACCAGCCTGGCAGCTATCCAGCAGCAATCCAACTAACCAGCCTGTCAGCCATCCTGCCAGAAATCCCACCATCCAGTCTATCAGCAATCCTGCCAGCAATTGCACCAACTGGCCTGTCAAACATCCTGCCAGACATCCCAGCGTCCAGTCTGTCAACGATCCTGTCAGCAATACCACAAACCAGCCTCTCAGTCATCCTGCCAGCAAACCCAGCAATTGACCAGTCAGCCAACCTGCCAGGAATCCCACCAGCCAGTCTGTCAGCCAACCTGCCAGCAATCCCAAAGGCCAGTCTGCCACTCATCCTACCAGCAGTCCCACCTGCCAGTCTGTCAGCCATTCTGCCAGCAATCCCACCTGCCAGTCTGTCAGCCATCCTGCCAGCAATCCCACCATCCAGTCTGTCACCAGTCCTGCCAGAAATCCCACCAGCCAGTCTGTCACCCATCCTGCCAGCAATCCTACCATCCAGTCGGTCACCAATCCTGCCAGCAATCCCACCACCCAGTCTGTCACCAATCCTGCCAGCAATCCCACCGCCCAGCCTGTCAGCCATCCTGCCAGCAATCCTACTGGCCAGTATGTCAGCCATCCTGCCAGCAATCCCACCATCCAGTCTCTCACCAATCCTGCCAGCAATCCCACCGCCCAGTCTATCAGCCATCCTGCCAGCAATCCCACCAGCCAGTCTGTCAGCCATCCTGCCAGCAATCCCACCAACCAGCCTGTCAGCCATCCTGCCAGCAATTCCAGCCACCAGTGAGTTAGCCATCCTGCCAGCAATCCCACCAACCAGCCTGTCAGCCATCCTGCCAGCAATCCCACCAGCCAGTCTGTCAGCCATCCTGCCAGCAATCCCAACAGCCAGCCTGCCAGCCATCCTGCCAGCAATCCCACCAGCCAGCTTGTCAGCCATCCTGCCAGCAATTCCACCAGCCAGTCTGTCAGCCATCCTGCCAGCAATCCCACCAACCAGCCTGTCAGCCATCCTGCCAGCAATCCCACCAGCCAGTGCATCAGTCATCCTGCCAGCAAACCCAGGAAATGACCAGTCAGATATCCTGCCAGCAATCCCACCGGCCAGCCTGTCAGCCATCCTGCCAGCAATCCCACCAACCAGTCTGTCACCAATCCTACCAGCAATCCCACCGCCCAGTCTTTCACCCATCCTGCCAGCAATCCCACCAAGCAGCCTGTCAGCCATCATGCCAGCAATCCTACCGGCCAGTCTGTCAACCATTGTGCCAGCAATCCCACCATCCAGTCTGTCACCAATCCTGCCAGGAATCCCACCGCCCAGTCTGTCAGCCATCCTGACAGCAATCCCACCAGCCAGTCTGTCAGCCATCCTGCCAGCAATCCCACCAACCAGCCTGTCAGCCATCCTGCCAGCAATCCCACCAACCAGCCTGTCAGCCATCCTGCCAGCAATCCCACCAGCCAGCCTGCCAGCCATCCTGCCAGCAATCCCACCAGTCAGCTTGTCAGCCATCCTGCCAGCAATCCCACCAGCCAGTCTGTCAGCCATCCTGCCAGCAATCCCACCAGCCAGCCTGCCAGCTAACCTGCCAGCAATCCCACCAGTCAGCTTGTCAGCCATACTGCCAGCAATCCCACCAGCCAGTCTGTCAGCCATCCTGCCAGCAATCCCAACAACCAGCCTGTCAGCCATCCTGCCAGCAATCCCACCAGCCAGTGCATCAGTCATCCTGCCAGCAAACCCAGGAAATGACCAGTCAGCTATCCTGCCAGAAATCCCACCAGCCAGTCTGTCAGCCATCCTGCCAGTAATCCCACCAGCCAGTCTGTCACCCATCCTGCCAGCAATCCCACCAACCAGCCTGTCAGCCATCCTGCCAGCAATCCTACCGGTCAATCTGTCAGCCATCCTGCCAGCAATCCCACCATCCAGTCTGTCACCAATCCTGCCAGCAATCCCAGCACCCAGTCTGTCAGCCATCCTGCCAGCAATCCCACAAGCCAGTCTGTCACCAATCCTGCCAGCAATCCAACTGCCCAGTCTGTTAGCCATCCTGACAGCAATCCCACCAACCGGCCTGTCAGCCATCCTGCCAGCAATCCCACCAACCAGCATGTCAGCCATCCTGCCAGCAATCCCACCAGTCAGTGCGTCAGCCATCCTGCCAGCAATCCCACCAGCCAGCCTGCCAGCCATCCTGCCAGCAATCCCACCAGTCAGCTTGTCAGCCATCCTGCCAGCAATCCCACCAGCCAGTCGGTCAGCCATCCTGCCAGCAATCCCACCAGCCAGCCTCCCAGCCATCCTGCCAGCAATCCCACCAGTCAGCTTGTCAGCCATCCTGCCAGCAATCCCACCAGCCAGTCTGTCAGCCATCCTGCCAGCAATCCCAACAACCAGCCTGTCAGCCATCCTGCCAGCAATCCCACCAGCCAGTGCATCAGTCATCCTGCCAGCAAACCCAGGAAATGACCAGTCAGCTATCCTGCCAGCAATCCCACCGGCCAGTCTGTCAGCCATCCTGCCAGCAATCCCACCAGCCAGTCTGTCACCCACCCTGCCAGCAATCCCACCAACCAGCCTGTCAGCCATCCTGCCAGCAATCCTACCGGTCAGTCTGTCAGCCATCCTGCCAGCAATCCCACTATCCAGTCTGTCACCAATCCTGCCAGCAATCCCAACACCCAGGCTGTCAGCCATCCTGCCAGCAATCCCACCAGCCAGTCTCTCACCAATCCTGCCAGCAATCCCACTGCCCAGTCTGTTAGCCATCCTGCCAGCAATCCCACCAACCAGCCTGTCAGCCATCCTGCCAGCAATCCCACCAGTCAGTGCGTCAACTATCCTGCCAGCAATCCCACCAACCAGCCTGTCAGCCATCCTGCCAGCAATCCCACCAGACAGTCTGTCAGCCATCCTGCCAGCAATACCACCAGCCAGCCTGCCAGCCATCCAGCCAGCAATACCACCAGCCAGCTTGTCAGCCAACCTGCCAGCAATGCCACCAGCCAGCTTGTCAGCCATCCTGCTAGCAATCCCACCATCCCGTCTGTCACCAATCCTGCCAGCAATCCCACCAGCCAGCCTGTCAGCCATCCAGCCAGCAATCCCACCAGCCTGCTTGTCAGCCATCCTGCCAGCAATGCCACCAGCCAGCTTGTCAGCCATCCTGCCAGCAATCCCACTAACCAGTCTGTCAGCTATCCTGCAGCATCCAACTAACCAGCCTGTCAGCCATCCTGCAGGCAAGAGCACCAACCGGCCTGTCAGACATCCTGCCAGAAATCCCACTATCCAGTCTGTCACCAATCCTGCCAGAAATCCCACTACCCAGTCTGTCAGCCATCCTGCCAGCAATCCCACCAGCCAGTCTCTCACCAATCCTGCCAGCAATCCCACCAACCAGCCTGTCAGCCATCCTGCCAGAAATCCCACCGTCCAGTCTGTCAACCATCCTGTCAGCAATACCACAAACCAGCCTCTCAGTCATCCTGCCAGCAAACCCAGCAATTGACCAATCAGCCATCCTGCCACCAATCCCACCGGGCAGACTGTCAGCCAACCTGCCAGCAATCAAACCAGCCAGTCTATCACTCATCCTACCAGCAGTCCCACCTGCCATTCTGTCAGCCATTCTGCCAGCAATCCCACCGGCCAATCTGTCAGACATCCTGCCAGCAATCCCACCATCCAGTCTGTCAAAAATCCTGCCAGCAATCCCACCAGCCAGGCTGTTAGCCATCCTGCCAGCAATCTCACCAGCCAGTCTGTCAGCCATCCTGCCTGCAATCCCACTAACCAGTCTGTCAGCCATCCTGCAAGCAATCCCACCAGCCAGTCTGTCAGCCATGCTGCCAGCAATCCCACTAGCCAGGCTGTCAGCCATCCTGAAAGCAATCCCACCAGCCAGTCTGGCAACCATCCTGCCAGCAATCCCATCAGCCAGCCTGTCAGCTATCCTGCCAGCAATCCCACTAACCAGCCAGTCAGCTATCCTGCAGCAATCCAACTAACCATCCTATCAGCCATCGTGCCAGCCAGGGCACCAACCGGCCTGTCAGCCATCCTGCCAGAAATCCCACCGTCCAGTCTGTCAGCCAACCTGCCAGCAAGAACACCAACCCACCATCCAGTCTGTCAACCATCCTGTCAGCAATACCACAAACCAGCCTCTCAATCATACTGCCAGCAAACCCAGCAATTGACTATTCAGCCATTCTGCCATCAATCACACCGGCCAGTCTGTCAGCCAACATACCAGCAATCCCACGGGTCAGTCTGTCACTCATCCGACAGCAGTTCCATCTGCCAGTCTGTCAGCCATTCTGCCAGCAATCCCACCGGCCAATCTGTCAGGCATCCTGCCAGCAATCCCACCATCCAGTCTGTCACCAATCCTGCCAGCAATCCCACCGGCCAGTCTGTCAGCCATCCTGCCAGCAATCCCACCAGCCAATCTGTCAGCCATCTTGCCAGCAATCCCACCAGTCAGCCTGTCAGCCATCCTGCCAGCAATCCCACCAGCCGTCCTCTCAGCCATCCTTCTATCAATCCCACTAGCCAGTCTGTATGCCATCCTGCCAGCAACCCCACCAACCAGCCTGTCAGCCATCCTGCCAGCAATCCCACCAGCCAGTCTGTCAGCCATCTTGCCAACATTTCCACGAGCCAGTCTGTCAGGCATCCTGCCATCAATCCCACCGGTCAATCTGTAAGCCAACCTGCCAGCAATCCCATCAGCCAGCCTGTCAGCCATCCAGCCAGCAATCACACCGGCCAGCCTGTCAGCCATCCTGCCAGCAATCCCACCAGCCAGGCTGTCAGCCATCCTGCCAGCAATCCCACCAGCCAGCCTGTCAGCCAACCTGCCAACAATCCCACCAGCCAGCCTGTCAGCCATCTTGCCAGCAATCTCACCAGTCAGTCTGTCATCCATCCTGCCATCAATCCGACTGGCCAATCTGTCAGCCAACCTGCCAGCAATCCCACCAGCCAGCTTGTCAGCCATCCAGCCAGCAATCCCACCAACCAGCCTGTCAACCAATGTGCCAGCAATCCCACCAGCCAGGCTGTCAGCCATCCTGCCAGCAATCTCACCAGCCAGTCTGTCAGCCATCCTGCCAGCAATCCCACCAGCCAGTCTGTCAACCATCCTGCCAGCAATCCCACCAACCAGCCTGTCACCATCCTGCAGCAATCCCACCAACCAGTCTGTCAGCAATCTTGCCAGCAATCCCACTAACCAGCCTGTCAGCCATCCTGCCAGCAATCCCACCAGCCGGCCTCTCAGCCATCCTGCTATCAATCCCACTAGCCAGTCTGTATGCCATCCTGCCAACAACCCCACCTACCAGCCTGTCAGCCATCTTGACAGCAATCCCACCAGTCAGTCTGTCAGCCATCTTGCCAACATTCCCACCAGCTGGCCTGTCAGTCATCCTGCCAGCAATCCCACCCACCAGCCTGTCAGCCACCCTGCCAGCAATCTCCCAGCCAGACTGTCAGCCATCCTGCTGGCAATCCCACCAGCCAGCCTGTCAGCCATCCTGCCAGCAATCCCACTAACCAGCCTGGCAGCTATCCCGCAGCAATCCAACTAACCAGCCTGTCAGCCATCCTGCCAGAAATCCCACCGTCCAGTCTGACAGCCATCCTGCCAGCAATAGTTCTGACTGGCCTGTCAGACATCCTGCCAGACATCCCACCGTCCAGTCTGTCAACCATCCTGTCAACAATACCACAAAGCAGCCTCTCAGTCATCCTGCCAGCAAACCCAGGAATTGACCAGTCAGACATCCTGCCAGCAATCCCACCAGCCAGTCTGTCAGCCAACCTGCCAGCAATCCCACTAGCCAGTCTGCCACTCATCCTACCAGCAGTCCCACCTGCCAGTCTGTCAGCCATTCTCCCAGCAAACCCACCAGCTAGTCTGTCAGCCATCCTGCCAGCAATCCCACCATCCAGTCTGTCACCAGTCCTGCTAGCAATCCCACTGGCCAGTCTGTCAGCCATCCTGCCAGAAATCTCTCCAGCCAGTCTGACACCCATCCTGCCAGCCATCCCACCGCCCAGCCTGTCAGCCATCCTGCCAGCAATCTTACTGGCCAGTCTGTCAGCCATCCTGCCAGCAATCAGACCAGCCAGCCTGCAAGCCATCCTGCAGCAATCCCACCAGCTAGCCTGTCAGCCACCCTGGCAGCAATCTCACTGGCAAGTCTGTCATGCTTCCTGCCAGCAATCCCACCAACCAGCCTGTCAGCCATCCTGCCAGCAATCCTACTGACCAGTCTGTCACCCATCCTGCCAGCAATCCCAACAGCCAGTCTGTCAGCCATCATGCCAGCAATTCCACCTGCCAGCCTGTCAGCCATCCTGCCAGCTATCCACCAGCCAGCCTGTCAGCCATCCTGCCAGCAATCCCACCAGCCAGCCTGTCAGCCATCCAGCCAGCAATCCCACCAGCCAGCCTGTCAGCCAACCTGCCAGCAATACCACCAGCCAGCCTGTAAACCATCCTGCCAGCAATCTCACCAGCCAGTCTGCCTGCCATCCTGCCATCAATCCCCCTGGCCAATCTGTCAGCCAACCTCCCAGCAATCCCACCAGCCAGCCTGTCAGCCATCCAGCCAGCAATCCCATCAGCCAGTCTGTCAGCCATCCTGCCAGCAATTCCAAAAGCCAGCCTGTCAGCCATCCTGCCAATAATCTCACCAGCCAGTATGTCAGCTATCCTGCCAGCAATCCCATCAACCAGCCTGTCTGCCATACTGCTAGCAATCCCACCAGCCAGCCTGCAAGCCATCCTGTAAGCAATCCCACCATCCAGCCTGCCAGTCATCCTGCAGTAATCCAACCAGCCAGCCTGTCAATCATCCTTCCAGCAATCCCACCAGCCAGCTTGTCAGCCATCCTGCCAGCAATCCCACCAGCCAGCCTGCCAGCCATCCTGCAGCAATCCCACCAGCCAGCCTGTCAGCCATCCTGCCAGCAATCTCACCAGCCAGTCTGTCTGCCATCTGCCAGCAATCCCACCGCCAGCCTGTCAGCCAGCCTGGCAGCAATCTCATGGCGAAGTCTGTCATCCATCCTGCCAGCAATCCAACAACCAGCCTGTCAGCCATCCTGCCAGCAATCCCACCGACCAGTCTGTCAGCCATCCTGCCAGCAATCCCACTAGCCAGCGTGTCAGCCATCCTGGCAGATAACCACCAGCCAGCCTGTCAGCCATCCTGCCAGCAATCCCACCAGCCAGCCTGTCAGCCATCCAGCCAGCAATCCCACCAGCCAGCCTGTCAGCCATCCTGCCAGCAATCCCACCAGCCAGCAAGTCAGCCAACCTGCCAGCAATCCCAAAAGCCAGCCTGTCAGCCATCCTGCCAGCAATCTCACCAGCCAGTCTGTCAGCCATCCTGCCAGCAATCCCACCAGCCAGCATGTCAGCATCCTGCCAGCAATCCCACCAGCCAGCCTGTCAGCCATACCTGCTAGCAATCCCACCAGCCAGCCTGCAAGCCATCCTGTCAGCAATCCCACCATCCAGCCTGCCACCCATCCTGCCAGCAATCCAACCAGCCAGCCTGTCAGCCATCCTGCCAGCAATCTCACCAGCCAATCTGTCAGCCATCCTGCCATCAATTCCACCGGTCAATCTGTCAGCCAACCTGCCAGCAATCCCACCAGCCAGCCTGTCAACCATCCAGCCTGCAATCCCACCAGCCAGCCTGTCAACCAACCTGCCAGCAATCCCACCAGCCAGTCTGTCAGCCATCCAGCCTGCAATCCCACCAGCCAGCCTATCAACCAAGCTGCCAGCAATCCCACCAGCCAGTCTGTCAGCCATCCTGCCAGTAATCCCACTAAGCAGCCTGTCAGCCATCCTGCCAGCAATCCCATCAGCCAGTCTGTCAGCCATCCTGCCAGCAATCCCATCAGCCACTCTGTCAGCCATCCTGCCAGCAATCCCACCAGCCAGTCTGTCAACCATCCTGCCAGCAATCCCACCAACCAGCCTGTCAGCCATCCTGCCAGCAATCCCACCAGCCAGCAAGTCACGCAACCTGCCAGCAATCCCAAAACCCAGCCTGTCAGCCATCCTGCCAGCAATCTCACCAGCCAATCTGTCAGCCATCCTGCCATCAATTCCACCGGTCAATCTGTCAGCCAACCTGCCAGCAATCCCACCAGCCAGCCTGTCAGCCATCCAGCCTGCAATCCCACCAGCCAGTCTGTTAGCCATCCTGCCAACAATCCCACCAGCCAGTCTGTCAGAAATCCTGCCTGCAATCCCACTGGCCAGCCTGTCACCCACCCTGCCAGCAATCCCCCAGCCAGTATGTCAGCCATCCTGCCAGCAATCCCACCAGCCAGCCTGTCAGCCATCCTGCCAGCAATCCCACTAACCAGCCTGTCAGCTATCCTGCAGCAATCCAACTAACCAGCCTGTCAGCCACCCTGCCAGCAATCCCCCATCAGTATTTCAGCCATCCTGCCAGAAATCACACCGTCCAGTCTGTCACCCATCCTGCCTGCAATAGCACCAACTGGCCTGTCAGCCAACCTGCCAGAAATCCCAGCGTCCAATCTGTCAACCATCCTGTCAGCAATACCACAAACCAGCCTCTCAGTCATCCTGCCAGCCAACCCAGCAATTGTCCAGTCAGCCATCCTGAAATCAATCCCACCGGCCAGACTGTCAGCCAATTTGCCAGCAGTCCCACTGGCCAGTCTGTCACTCATCCTACCAGCAGCCCCACCAGCCATTCTGTCAGCCATTCTGCCAGCAATTCCACCGGCCAATCTGTCAGCATTCCAGCCAGCAATCCCACCATCCAGTCTGTCAACAATCCTGCCAGCAATCCCACCAGCCAGGCTGTTAGCCATCCTGCCAGCAATCTCACCAGAAAGTCTGTCAGCCATCCTGCCAGCAATCCCACAACCAGCCTGTCAGCCATACTGCCAGCAATCCCACCAGCCAGTCTGTTAGCCATGCTGCCAGCAATCCTACCAGCCAGTCTGTCAGTCATCCTGCCAGCAATTCCACTGTCCAGTCTGTCAACCATCCTGTCAGCAATACCACAAACCAGCCTCTCAGTCATCCTGCCAGCAAACCCAGCAATTGACCAGTCAGCCATCCTGCCATCAATCCCACCGGCCAGACTGTCAGCCAACCTGCCAGCAATCACACCGGGCCAGTCTGTCACTCATCCTACCAGCAGTCCTACCTACCAGTCTGTCAGCCATTCTGCCAGCAATCCCACCGGCCAATCTGTCAGCCATAATGCCAGCAATCCCACCATCCAGTCTGTCAACAATCCTGCCAGCAATTTCACAAGCCAGGCTGTTAGCCATCCTGCCAGCAATCTCACCAGCCAGTCTTTTTTTTAGCCATCCTGCCAGCAATCCCACTAACCAGCCTGTCAACCATCCTGACAGCAATCCCACCAGCCAGTCTGTCAGACATGCTGTCAGCAATCCCACCAGCCAGTCTGTCAGGCATCCTGCCAGCAATCCCACCAGCCAGTCTGTCAACCATCCTGCCAGCAATCCCACCAACCAGCCTGTTAGCCATCCTGCCAGCAATCCCACCAGCCAGTCTGTCAGCCATCCTGCCAGCAATCCCACCATCCAGCCTGTCAGCTATCCTGCAGCAATCCAACTCACCAGCCTATCGGCCATCCTGCCAGCCAGAGCACCAACCAGCCTGTCAGCCATCCTGCCAGAAATCCCACCGTCCAGTCTGTCTACCATCCTGTCAGCAATACCACAAACCAGCCTCTCAATCATCCTGCCAGCAAACCCAGCAATTGGCTAGTCTGCCATCCTGCCATCAATCCCACCGGGCCAGTCTGTCAGCCAACCTGCCAGCAATTCCATCGGGCCAGTCTGTCACTCATCCTACCAGCAGTTCCACCTGCCAGCCTGTCAGTCATCCTGCCAGCAATCCCACTAGCCAGTCTCTCAGCCATCCTGCCAGCAATCCCACTAACCAGCCTGTCAGCTATCCTGCAGCAATCCAACTAACCAGCCTATCAGCCATCATGCCAGACAGAGCACCAACCGGCCTGTTAACCATCCTGCCAGAAATCCCACCGTCCAGTCTGTCAGCCAACCTGCCAGCAAGAGCACCAACTTGCCTGTCAGCAAGCCTGCCAGAAATCCCACCGTCCAGTCTGTCAGCCATCCTGTCAGCAATACCACAAACCAGCCTCTCAAACATCCTGCCAACAAACCCTGCAATTAACCAGTCTGCCATCCTGCCATCAATCCCACAGGCCAGTCTGTCAGCCAACATGCCAGCAATCCCACTGGCCAGTCTGTCACTCATCCACCGGTAGTTCCACCTGCCAGTCTGTCAGCCATTCTGCCAGCAATCCCACTGGCCAGACTGTCAGCCATCCTGCCAGCAATCCCACCATCCAGTCTGTCACCAATCCTGCCAGCAATCCCACCGCCAGTCTGTCAGCCATCCTGCAAGCAATCCAACCAGCCAGTCTGTCAGCCATCTTGCCAGCAATCCCACAACCAGCCCGCCAGTCATCCTGCCAGCAATCCCACCGTCCAGTCTGTTAGCCATCCTGCCAGCAATCCCACGAGCCAGTCTGTCAGCAATCCTGCCACCAAAACAACTGGTCAGTCTGTCAGCCATCCTGCCAGCAATCCCACCAACCTGTCTGTCAACCATCCTGCCAGCAATCCCACTGGTCAATCTGTGAGCTATCCTGCCAGCAATCCCACCAGCCAGTCTGTCAGCAATCCTGGTACCAATCCCACTAACCAGTCTGTCAGCCATCCTGCCAGCAATCCTCCCAGCCAGTCTGTCAGCAGTCCTGTCAGCAATCCCACTGTCCAGCCTGTCAGCCACCCTGCCAGCAATCCCACCAGACAGACTCTCAGCCATCTTGCCAGCATTCCCACCAGCTGGCCTGTCAGCCATCCTGCCAGCAATACCACTAACCCGCCTGTCAGAAATCCTGCAGCAATCCCACTAACCAGCCTGTCAGCCATCCTGCCAGCAAGAGCACCAACCGGCCTGTCAGCCAACCTGCCAGAAATCCCACCATCCAGTCTGTCAACCCTCCTGCCAGCAATACCACAAACCGGCCTCTCAATCATCCTGCCAGCAAACCCAGCAATTGGCTAGTCTGCCATCCTGCCATCAATCCCACCGGCCAGTCTGTCAGCCAACCTGCCAGCAATTCCATCGGCCAGTCTGTCACTCATCCTACCAGCAGTTCCACCTGCCAGCCTGTCAGTCATCCTGCCAGCAATCCCACTAGCCAGTCTCTCAGCCATCCTGCCAGCAATCCCACTAACCAGCCTGTCAGCTATCCTGCAGCAATCCAACTAACCAGCCTATCAGCCATCATGCCAGACAGAGCACCAACCGGCCTGTTAACCATCCTGCCAGAAATCCCATCATCCAGTCTGTCAGCCAACCTGCCAGCAAGAGCATCAACTTGCCTGTCAGCAAGCCTGCCAGAAATCCCACCGTCCAGTCTGTCAGCCATCCTGTCAGCAATACCACAAACCAGCCTCTCAAACATCCTGCCAACAAACCCTGCAATTAACCAGTCTGCCATCCTGCCATCAATCCCACAGGCCAGTCTGTCAGCCAACATGCCAGCAATCCCACTGGCCAGTCTGTCACTCATCCTACCGGTAGTTCCACCTGCCAGTCTGTCAGCCATTCTGCCAGCAATCCCACTGGCCAGACTGTCAGCCATCCTGCCAGCAATCCCACCATCCAGTCTGTCACCAATCCTGCCAGCAATCCCACCGGCCAGTCTGTCAGCCATCCTGCAAGCAATCCAACCAGCCAGTCTGTCAGCCATCTTGCCAGCAATCCCACCAACCAGCCCGTCAGTCATCCTGCCAGCAATCCCACCGTCCAGTCTGTTAGCCATCCTGCCAGCAATCCCACGAGCCAGTCTGTCAGCAATCCTGCCACCAAAACAACTGGTCAGTCTGTCAGCCATCCTGCCAGCAATCCCACCAACCTGTCTGTCAACCATCCTGCCAGCAATCCCACTGGTCAATCTGTGAGCTATCCTGCCAGCAATCCCACCAGCCAGTCTGTCAGCAATCCTGGTACCAATCCCACTAACCAGTCTGTCAGCCATCCTGCCAGCAATCCTCCCAGCCAGTCTGTCAGCAGTCCTGTCAGCAATCCCACTGTCCAGCCTGTCAGCCACCCTGCCAGCAATCCCACCAGACAGACTCTCAGCCATCTTGCCAGCATTCCCACCAGCTGGCCTGTCAGCCATCCTGCCAGCAATACCACTAACCCGCCTGTCAGAAATCCTGCAGCAATCCCACTAACCAGCCTGTCAGCCATCCTGCCAGCAAGAGCACCAACCGGCCTGTCAGCCAACCTGCCAGAAATCCCACCATCCAGTCTGTCAACCCTCCTGCCAGCAATGCCACAAACCGGCCTCTCAGTCATCCTGCCAGCAAACCCAGCAATTGGCCAAACAGCCATCCTGCCATCAATCCCACCGCCTAGCCTGTCAGCCATCCTGCCAGCAATCCCCCTAAGCAGCCTGTCCGCCATCATGCCAGCAATCCCACCAACCAGCCTGTCAGCCATCCTGCCAGGAATCCCACTTGCCAGTCTGTCAACCATCCTGCAGCAATTCCATCAGCCGGCGTGTCAGCCATCCTGCCAGCAATCCCACCAACCAGCCTGTTACCAATCCTGCAAGAAATCCAACCAACCTGTCTGTCAGCCATCCTGCCAGCAATCCCACCAGACAGTCAGTCAGCCATCCTGCCAGCAAACCCACCAACTGGCCTGTCAGCTATCCTGCCAGCAATCCCTCCAGCCAGTCTGTCAGCCAGCCTGCCAGCAATCCCACCGGCCAGTCTGTCATTCATCCTGCCAGCAATCCCATTGACCAGTCTGTCTGCCATCCTGCCAGCAATACCACTGGCCAGTCTGTTAGCCATCCTGCCAGCAATCCCACCAGCCAGCCTGTCAACCAATCTGCCAGCAATCCCACCAGCCAGGCTGTCAGCTATCCTGCCAGCAATCTCACCAGCCAGTCTGTCAGCCATCCTGCAAGCAATCCCACTAACCAGCCAGTCAGCCATCCTGCCAGCAATCTGACCTGCCAGTCTGTCAGCCATCCTGCCAGCAATCCCAGCAGCCAGTCTGTCAACCATCCTGCAGGCAATCCCACCAATCAGCCTGTCAGCCATCCTGCCAGCAATCCCACCAGCCAGTCTGTCAGCAATCTTGCCAGCAATCCCACTAACCAGCCTGTCAGCCATCCTGCCAGCAATCCCAACAGCTGGCCTCTCAGCCATAATGCTATCAATCCCACTAGCCAGTCTGTCTGCCATCCTGCCAACAACCCCACCAAGCAGCCTGTCAGCCATCTTGACAGCAATCCCACCAGTCAGTCTGTCAGCCAATTTGCCAACATTCCCACCAGCTGGCCTGTCAGTCATCCTGCCAGCAATACCACCGACCAGCCTGTCAGCCACCCTGCCAGCAATCCCCCAGCCAGTCTGCCAGTCATCCTGCCAGCAATCCCACTAGACAGCCTGTCAGCCATTCTGCCAGCAATCCCACTAACCAGCCTGGCACCTATCCAGCAGTAATCCAACTAACCAGCCTGTCAGCCATCCTGCCAGAAATCCCACCGTCCAGTCTATCAGCAATCCTGCCTACAATTGCACCAACTGGCCTGTCAAACATCCTGCCAGACATCCCACCGTCCAGTCTGTCAACGATCCTGTCAGCAATACCACAAACCAGCCTCTCAGTCATCTTGCCAGCATACCCAGGAATTGAACATCAGCCATCCTGCCAGGAATCCCACCAGCCAGTCTGTCAGCCAACTTGCCAGCAATCCCAATGGCCAGTCTGCCACTCATCCTACCTGCAGTCCCACCTGCCAGTCTGTCAGCCATTCTGCCAGCAATCCCACCTGCCAGTCTGTCAGCCATCCTGCCAGCAATCCCACCATCCAGTCTGTCACCAGTCCTGCCAGAAATCCCACCAGCCAGTCTGTCACCCATCCTGCCAGCAATCCAACCATCCAGTCAGTCACCAATCCTGCCAGCAATCCCATCACCCAGTCTTTCACCAATTCTGCCAGCAATCCCACCGCCCAGCCTGTCCGCCATCCTGTCAGCAATCCTACTGGCCATTATGTCAGCCACCCTGTCAGCAATCCCACCATCCAGTCTCTCACCAATCCTGCCAGCAATCCCACTGCCCAGTCTGTCAGGCATCCTGCCAGCAATCCTACCAGCCAGTATGTCAGCCATCCGGCCAGCAATCCCATCAACCAGCCTGTCAGCCATTCTGACAGCAATTTCTCCAGCCAGTGAGTCAGCCATCCTGCCAGCAATCCCACCAACCAGCCTGTCAGCCATCCTGCCAGCAATCCCACCAGCCAGTCTGTCAGCCATCCTGCCGGCAATCCCAACAGCCAGCCTGCCAGCCATCCTGCCAGCAATCCCACCAACCAGTTCGTCAGCCATCCTGCCAGCAATTCCACCAGCCAGTGTGTCAGCCATCCGGCCAGCAATCCCACCAACCAGACTGTCAGCCATCCTGCCAGCAATCCCACCAGCCAGTGCGTCAGTCATCCTGCCAGCAAACCCAGGAAATGACCAGTCAGCCATCCTGCCAGCAATCCCACTGGCCAGTCTGACAGCCATCCTGCCAGCAATCCCACCAACCAGTCTGTCACCAATCCTGCCAGCAATCCCACCGCCCAGTCTTTCACCCATCCTGCCAGCAATCCCACCAAGCAGCCTGTCAGCCATCCTGCCAGCAATCCTACCAGCCAGTCTGTCAACCATTCTGCCAGCAATCCCACCATCCAGTCTGTCACCAATCCTGCCAGAAATCCCACCGCCCAGTCTGTCAGCCATCCTGCCAGCAATCCTACCAACCAGCCTGTCAGCCATCCTGCCAGCAATCCCACCAGCCAGTATGTCAGCTATCCTGCCAGCAATCCCACCAACCAGCCTGTCAGCCATCCTGCCAGCAATCCCACCAGACAGTCTGTCAACCATCCTGCCAGCAATCCCAGCAGCCAGCCTGCCAGCCATCCAGCCAGCAATCCCACCAGCCGGCTTGTCTGCCATCCTGCCAGCAATGCCACCAGGCAGCTTGTCAGCCATCCTGCCAGCAATCCCACTAACCAGTCTGTCAGCTATCCTGCAGCACCCAACTAACCAGCCTGTCAGCCATCCTGCCAGCAAGAGCACCAACCGGCCTGTCAGACATCCTGCCAGAAATCCCACCGTCCAGTCTGTCAGCCATCCTGCCCACAATAGCACCAACTGGCCTGTCAGCCATCTTGCCAGAAATCCCACCATCCAGTCTGTCAACCATCCTGTCAGCAATACCACAAACCAGCCTCTCAGTCATCCTGCCAGCAAACCCAGCAATTGACCAGTCAGCCATCCTGCCATCAATCCCACCGGCCAGACTGTCAGCCAACCTGCCAGCAATCAAACCAGCCAGTCTATCACTCATCCTACCAGCAGTCCCACCTGCCATTCTGTCAGCCATTCTGCCAGCAATCCCACCGGCCAATCTGTCAGACATCCTTCCAGCAATCCCACCATCCAGTCTGTCAACAATCCTGCCAGCAATCCCACCAGCCAGGCTGTTAGCCATCCTGCCAGCAATCTCACCAGCCAGTCTGTCAGCCATCCTGCCTACAATCCCACTAACCAGTCTGTCAGCCATCATGCAAGCAATCCCACCAGCCAATCTTTCAGCCATCCTGCCACCAATCCCACCAACCAGCTTGTCAGCCATCCTGCCAGCAATCCCACCAGTCAGTGTGTCAGCCATCCTGCCAGCAATCCCACCAGCCAGTCTGCCAGCCATCCAGCCAGCAATCCCACCAGTCAGCTTGTCAGCCATCCTGCCAGCAATGCCACCAGCCAGCTTGTCAGCCATCCTGCCAGCAATCCCACCATCCAGTCTGTCACCAATCCTGCCAGAAATCCCACCGTCCAGTCTGTCAGCCTTCCTGCCAGTAATCCTACCAGCCAGCCTGTCAGCCATCCTGCCAGCAATCCCACCAGCCAGTCTGTCAGCCATCCTGCCAGCAATCCCACCAACCGACCTGTCAGCCATCCTGCCAGCAATCCCACCAGCCAGTCTGTCAGCCATCCTGCAGCAGAACACCACCACCAGCCAGTCTGTCAGCCATCCTGCAGCATCCAACTAACCAGCCTGTCAGCCATCCTGCCAGCAAGAGCACCAACCGGCCTGTCAGACATCCTGCCAGAAATCCCACCGCTCAGTCTGTCAGTCATCCTGCCCACTAATAGCACCAACTGGCCTGTCAGCCATCTGCCAGAAATCCCACCATCCAGTCTGTAAAACCATCCTGTCAGCAATACCACAAACCAGCCTCTCAGTCATCCTACCAGCAAACCCAGCAATTGACCAGTCAGCCATTCTGCCATCAATCCCACCGGCCAGACTGTCAGCCAACCTGCCAGCAATCAAACCAGCCAGTCTATCACTCATCCTACCAGCAGTCCCACCTGCCATTCTATCAGCCATTCTGCCAGCAATCCCATCTGCCAATCTCTCAGACATCCTTCCAGCAATCCCACCATCCAGTCTGTCAACAATCCTGCCAGCAATCCCACCAGCCAGGCTGATAGCCATCCTGCCAGCAATCTCACCAGCCAGTCTGTCAGCCATCCTGCCTGCAATCCCACTAACCAGTCTGTCAGCCATCCTGCAAGCAATCCCACCAGCCAGTCTGTCAGCCATGCTGCCAGCAATCCCACCAGCCAGTCTGTCAGCATCCTGAAAGCAATCTAACCAGCCAGTCTGGCAACCATCCTGCCAGCAATCCCACCAACCAGCCTGTCAGCTATCCTGCCAGCAATCCAACTAACCAGCCTGTCAGCTATCCTGCAGCAATTCAACTAACCATCCTGTCAGCCATCCTGCCAGCCAGGGCACCAACCGGCCAGTCAGCCATCCTGCCAGAAATCCCACCATCCAGTCTGTCAGCCAACCTGCCAGCAAGAACACCAACACACCGTCCAATCTGTCAACCATCTCTCAGCAATACCACAAACTAGCCTCTCAATCATCCTGCCAGCAAACCCAGCAATTGACCACTCAGCCATCCTGCCATCAATCACACCCGCCAGTCTGTCAGCCAACCTACCAGCAATCCCACGGGTCAGCCTGTCACTCATCCTACAGCAGTTAAACCTGCCACTCTGTCAGCCATTCTGCCAGCAATCCCACCGGCCAGTCTGTCAGGCATCCTGCCAGCAATCCCACCATCCAGTCTGTCACCAATCCTGCCTGCAATCCCACCGGCCAGTCTGTCAGCCATCCTGCCAGCAATCCCACCATCCAATCTGTCAGCCATCTTGCCAGCAATCCCACCAACCAGCCTGTCAGCCATCCTGCCCGCAATCCCACCAGCCGTCCTCTCAGCCATCCTCCTATCAATCCCACTAGACAGACTGTATGCCATCCTGCCAGCAACCCCAACAACCAGCCTGTCAGCCATCCTGCCAGCAATCCCACTAACCAGTCTGTCAGCCATCTTGCCAACATTTCCACGAGCCAGTCTGTCAGGCATCCTGCCATCAATCCCACCGGCCAATCTGTCAGCCAACCTGCCAGCAATGCCACCAGCCAGCCTGTCAGCCATCCAGCCAGCAATCCCACCAGGCAGCCTGTCAGCCATCCTGCCAGCAATCCCACCAGCCAGGCTGTCAGTCATCCTGCCAGCAATCCCACCAGCCAGCCTGTCAGCCAACCTGCCAACAATCCCACCAGCCAGCCTGTCACCCATCTTGCCAGCAATCTCACCAGTCAGTCTGTCATCCATCCTGCCATCAATCCAACTGGCCAATCTGTCAGCCAACCTGCCAGCAATCCCACCAGCCTGCCTGTCAGCCATCCAGCCAGTAATCCCACCAACCAGCCTGTCAACCAACGTGCCAGCAATCCCACCAGCCAGTCTGTCAGCCATCCTGCCAGCAATCCCACCACCCAGTCTGTCAGCCATCCTGCCAGCAATCCCAGCAGCCAGTCTGTCAACCATCCTGCAGGCAATACCACCAACCAGCCTGTCAGCCATCCTGCCAGCAATCCCACCAGCCAGTCTGTCAGCAATCTTGCCAGCAATCCCATTAACCAGCCTGTCAGCCATCCTGCCAGCAATCCCACCAGCCGGCCTCTCAGCCATCCTGCTATCAATCCCACTAGCCAGTCTGTATGCCATCCTGCCAACAACCCCACCTACCAGCCTGTCAGCCATCTTGACAGCAATCCACCAGTCAGTCTGTCAGCCATCTTGCCAACATTCCCACCAGCTGGCCTGTCAGTCATCCTGCCAGCAATCCCACCCACCAGCCTGTCAGCCACCCTGCCAGCAATCTCCCAGCCAGACTGTCAGCCATCCTGCTGGCAATCCCACCAGCCAGCCTGTCAGCCATCCTGCCAGCAATCCCACTAACCAGCCTGGCAGCTATCCCGCAGCAATCCAACTAACCAGCCTGTCAGCCATCCTGCCAGAAATCCCACCGTCCAGTCTGACAGCCATCCTGCCAGCAATAGTTCTGACTGGCCTGTCAGACATCCTGCCAGACATCCCACCGTCCAGTCTGTCAACCATCCTGTCAACAATACCACAAAGCAGCCTCTCAGTCATCCTGCCAGCAAACCCAGGAATTGACCAGTCAGACATCCTGCCAGCAATTCCACCAGCCAGTCTGTCAGCCAACCTGCCAGCAATCCCACTAGCCAGTCTGCCACTCATCCTACCAGCAGTCCCACCTGCCAGTCTGTCAGCCATTCTCCCAGCAATCCAACTGGCTAGTCTGTCAGCCATCCTGCCAGCAATCCCACCATCCAGTCTGTCACCAGTCCTGCCAGCAATCCCACCGGCCAGTCTGTCAGCCATCCTGCCAGAAAGCCCTCCAGCCAGTCTGACACCCATCCTGCCAGCCATCCCACCAACCAGCCTGTCAGCCATCCTGCCAGCAATCCTACTGGCCAGTCTGTCAGCCATCCTGCCAGCAATCAGACTAGCCAGCCTGCCAGCCATCCTGCAGTAATCCCACCAGCTAGTCTGTCAGCCACCCTGGCAGCAATCTCACTGGCAAGTCTGTCATGCTTCCTGCCAGCAATCCCACCAACCAGCCTGTCAGCCATCCTGCCAGGAATCCTACTGACCAGTCTGTCACCCATCCTGCCAGCAATCCTAACAGCCAGTCTGTCAGCCATCATGCCAGCAATTCCACCTGCCAGCCTGTCAGCCATCCTGCCAGCTATCCACCAGCCAGCCTGTCAGCCATCCTGCCAGCAATCCCACCAGCCAGCCTGTCAGCCATCCAGCCAGCAATCCCACCAGCCAGCCTGACAGCCAACCTGCCAGCAATACCACCAGCCAGCCTGTAAACCTTCCTGCCAGCATTCTCACCAGCCAGTCTGCCTGCCATCCTGCCATCAATCCCCCTGGCCAATCTGTCAGCCAACCCCAGCAATCCCACCAGCCAGCCTGTCAGCCATCCAGCCAGCAATCCCACTCAGCCAGTCTGTCAGCCATCCTGCCAGCAATTCCAAAAGCCAGCCTGTCAGCCATCCTGCAATAATATCTCCAGACAGTATGTCAGCTATCCTGCCAGCAATCCCATCAACCAGCCTGTCTGCCATACTCTGTAATCCCACCAGCCAGCCTGCAAGCCATCCTGTAAGCAATCCCACCATCCAGCCTGCCAGTCATCCTGCATTAATCCAACCAGCCAGCCTGTCAATCATCCTTCCAGCAATCCCACCAGCCAGCTTGTCAGCCATCCTGCCAGCAATCCCACCAGCCAGCCTGCCAGCCATCCTGCAGCAATCCCACAACCAGCCTGTCAGCCATCCTGCCAGCAATCTCACCAGCCAGTCTGTCTACCATCCTGCCAGCAATCCCACCGCCAGCCTGTCAGCCAGCCTGGCAGCAATCTCATGGCGAAGTCTGTCATCCATTCTGCCAGCAATCCCACCAACCAGCCTGTCAGCCATCCTGCCAGCAATCCCACTGACCAGTCTGTCAGCCATCCTGCCAGCAATTACACTAGCCAGCCTGTCAGCCATTCTGGCAGATATCCACCAGCCAGCCTGTCAGCCATCATGCCAGCAACCCCACCAGCTAGCCTGTCTGCCATCCAGCCAGCAATCCCACCAGCCAGCCTGTCAGCCATCCTGCCAGCAATCCCACCAGCCAGCAAGTCAGCCAACCTGCCAGCAATCCCAAAAGCCAGCCTGTCAGCCATCCTGCCAGAAATCTCACCAGCCAGTCTGTCAGCCATCCTGCCATCAATCCCACCGGCCAATCAGTCAGCCAACCTGCCAGCAATCCCACCAGCCAGCCTGTCAGCCATCCAGCCTGCAATCCCACCAGCCAGTCTGTTAGCCATCTTGCCAACATTCCCACCAGCCGGCCTGTCAGATATCCTGCCAGCAATCCCACTGGCCAGACTGTCACCCTCTCTGCCAGCAATCCCCCAGCCAGTATGTCAGCCATCCTGCCAGCAATCCCACCAGCCAGCCGGTCAGCCATCCTGCCAGCAATCCCACTAACCAGCCTGTCAGCTATCCTGCAGCAATCCTACTAACCAGCCTGTCAGCCACCCTGCCAGCAATCCCCCAGCCAGTATTTCAGCCATCCTGCCAGAAATCACACCGTCCAGTCTGTCAGCCATCCTGCCTGCAATAGCACCAACTGGCCTGTCAGCCAACCTGCCAGAAATCCCAGCGTCCAATCTGTCAACCATCCTGTCAGCAATACCACAAACCAGCCTCTCAGTCATCCTGCCAGCCAACCCAGCAATTGACCAGTCAGCCATCCTGAAATCAATCCCACCGGCCAGACTGTCAGCCAATTTGCCAGCAGTCCCACCGGCCAGTCTGTCACTCATCCTACCAGCACGCCCACCAGCCATTCTGTCAGCTATTCTGCCAGCAATTCCAATGGCCAATCTGTCAGCCATCCAGCCAGCAATCCCACCATCCAGTCTGTCAACAATCCTGCTAGCAATCCCACCAGCCAGGCTGTTAACCATCCTGCCAGGAATCTCATCAGAAAGTCTGTCAGCCATCCTGCCAGCAATCCCACTAACAAGCCTGTCAGCAATCCTGCCAGCAATCCCACCAGCCAGTCTGTTAGCCGTGCTGCCAGCAATCCCACCAGCCAGTCTGTCAGCCATCCTGCCAGCAATTCCACCGTCCAGTCTGTCAACCATCCTGTCAGCAATACCACAAACCAGCCTCTCAGTCATCCTGCCAGCAAACCCAGCAATTGACCAGTCAGCCATCCTGCCATCAATCCACCGGCCAGACTGTCCAGCCAACCTGCCAGCAATCACCGCCAGTCTGTCACTCATCCTACCAGCAGTCCTACCTGCCAGTCTGTCAGCCATTCTGCCAGCAATCCCACCGGCCAATCTGTCAGCCATCCTGACAGCAATCCCACCATCCAGTCTGTCAACAATCCTTCTAGCAATCCCACAAGCCAGGCTGTTAGCCATCCTGCCAGCAATCTCACCAGCCAGTCTTTTTTAGCCATCCTGCCAGCAATCCCACTAACCAGCTTGTCAGCCATCCTGCCAGCAATCCCACCAGCCAGACTGTCAACCATCCTGCCAGCAATACCACCAACCAACCTGTCAGCCATGCTGTCAGCAATCCCACCAGCCAGTCTGTCAGCCATCCTGCCAGCAATCCCACCAGCCAGTCTGTCAACCATCCTGCCAGCAATCCCACCAACCAGCCTGTTAGCCATCCTGCCAGCAATCCCACCAGCCAGTCTGTCAGCCATCCTGCCAGCAATCCCACTATCCAGCCAGTCAGCTATCCTGCAGCAATCCAACTAACCAGCCTATCAGCCATCCTGCCAGCCAGAGCACCAACCAGCCTGTCAGCCATCCTGCCAGAAATCCCACTGTCCAGTCTGTCAACCATCCTGTCAGCAATACCACAAACCAGCCTCTCAATCATCCTGCCAGCAAACCCAGCAATTGACTCGTCTGCCATCCTGCCATCAATCCCACCGGCCAGTCTGTCAGCCAACCTGCCAGAAATTCCACCAGCCAGTCTGTCACTCATCCTACCAGCAGTTCCACCTGCCAGTCTGTCAGCCATTCTGCCAGCAATCCCACTGGCCAGTCTGTCAGCCATCCTGCCAGCAATCCCACCATCCAGTCTGTCACCAATCCTGCCAGCAATCCCACCGGCCAGTCTGTCAGCCATCCTGACAGCAATCCCACCAGCAGGTCTGTCAGCCACCTTGCCAGCAATCCCACCAACCAGCCTGGCACCCGTCCTGCCAGCAATCCCACCAGCCAGTCTGTTAGCCATCCTGCCAGCAATCCCACGAGCCAGTCTGTCAGCAATCCTGAAACCAATATAACCGGCCTGTCTGTCAGCCATCCTGCGAACAATCCCACCAGCCAGTCTGTCAGCCATCCTGCCAGCAAACCCACCAGGCAGTCTGTCAACCATCTTGCCAGCAATCCCACCAACCAGCCTGTCAGTCATCCTGCCAGCAATCCCACTAGCCAGTCTCTCAGCCATTGTGCCAGCAATCCCACTAACCAGCCTGTCAGCTATCCTGCAGCAATCCAACTAACCAGCCTATCAGCCATCCTGCCAGACAGAGCACCAACCGGCCTGTAAACCATCCTGCCAAAAATCCCACTGTCCAGTCTGTCAGCCAAAATGCCAGCAAGAGCACCAACTTGCCTGTCAGCCATCCAGCCAGAAATCCCACCGTCCAGTCTGTCAACCATCATGTCAGCAATACCACAAACCAGCCTCACAATCATCCTGCCAGCAAACCCAGCAATTGACCAGTCTGCCATCCTGCCATCAATCCCACCGGCCAGTCTGTCAGCCAACCCTGCCAGCAATCCCACTGGCCAGACTGTCAGCCATCCTGCCAGCAATCCCACCATCCAGTCTGTCACCAATCCTGCCAGCAATCCCACCAGCCAGTCTGTCAGCCATCCTGCCAGCAGTCCAACCAGCCAGTCTGTCAGCCATCTTGCCAGCAATCCCACCAACCAGCCTGTCAGTCATCTGCCAGCAATCCCACCAGCCAGTCTGTTAGCCATCCTGCCAGCAATCCCATGAGCCAGTCTGTCAGCAATCCTGCCACCAATAAAACCAGCCAGTCTGTCAGCCATCCTGCCAGCAATCCCACCAACCTGTCTGTCAACCATCCTGCCACCAATCCCACTGGTCAATCTGTGAGCTATCCTGCCAGCAATCCCACCAGCCAGTCTGTCAACAATCCTGGAACCAATCCCACTAACCAGTCTGTCAGCCATCCTGCCAGCAATCCTCCCAGCCAGTCTGTCAGCAGTCCTGTCAGCAATCCCACTAACCAGCCTGTCAGCCATCCTGCAGGCAATCCCACCAGCCAGCCTGTCAGCCATCCTGCCAGCAATCCCACCAGCCAGGCTGTCAGCCATCCTGCCAGCAATCCCACCAGCCAGCCTCTCAGCCAACCTGCCAACAATCCCACCAGCCAGACTGTCACCCATCTTGCCAGCAATCTCACCAGTCAGTCTGTCATCCAACCTGCCATCAATCCGACTTTACAATCTGTCAGCCAACCTGCCAGCAATCCCACCAGCCTGCCTGTCAGCCATCCAGCCAGCAATCCCACCAACCAGCCTGTCAACCAACGTGCCAGCAATACCACCAGCCACTCTGTCAGCCATCCTGCAAGCAATCCCACTAACCATCCTGTCAGCCATCCTGCCAGCAATCCCACCAACCAGTCTGTCAGCCATCCTGCCAGCAATCCCAGCAGCCAGTCTGTCAACCATCCTGCAGGCAATACCACCAACCAGCCTGTCAGCCATCCTGTCAGCAATCCCACCAGCCAGTCTGTCAGCAATCTTGCCAGCAATCCCACTAACCATCCTGTCAGCCATCCTGCCAGCAATCCCACCAGCCGGCCTCTCAGCCATCCTGCTATCAATCCGACTAGCCAGTCTGTATGCCATCCTGCCATCAACCACACCTACCAGCCTGTCAGCCATCTTGACAGCAATCCCACCAGTCAGTCTGTCAGCCATCTTGCCAACATTCCCACCAGCTGGCCTGTCAGTCATCCTGCCAGCAATCTCACCCACCAGCCTGTCAGCCACCCTGCCAGCAATCTCCCAGCCAGATTGTCAGCCATCCTACTGGCAATCCCACCAGCCAGCCTGTCAGCCATCCTGCCAGCAATCCCACTAACCAGCCTGGCAGCTATCCCGCAGCAATCCAACTAACCAGCCTGTCAGCCATCCTGCCAGAAATACCACCGTCCAGTCTGACAGCCATCCTGCCAGCAATAGTACCGACTGGCCTGTCAGACATCCTGCCAGTCATCCCACCGTCCAGTCTGTCAACCATCCTGTCAGCAATACCACAAAGCAGCCTCTCAGTCATCCTGCCAGCAAACCCAGGAATTGACCAGTCAGACATCCTGCAAGCAATCCCACCAGCCAGTCTGTCAGCCAACCTGCCAGCAATCCCACTGGCCAGTCTGCCACTCATCCTACCAGCAGTCCCACCTGCCAGTCTGTCAGCCATTCTCCCAGCAATCCCACCGGCTAGTCTGTCAGCCATCCTGCCAGCAATCCCACCATCCAGTCTGTCACCAGTCCTGCCAGTAATCCCACCGGCCAGTCAGTCAGCCATCCTGCCAGAAATCCCCCAGCCAGTCTGACACCCATCCAGCCAGCCATCCCACCAACCAGCCTGTCAGCCATACTGCCAGCAATAGTACTGGCCAGTCTGTCAGCCATCCTGCCAGCAATCAGACTACCCAGCCTGCCAGCCATCCTGCAGCAATTCCACCAGCTAGCCTGTCAGCCACCCTGGCAGCAATCTCACTGGCAAGTCTGTCATGCTTCCTGCCAGCAATCCCACCAACCAGCCTGTCAGCCATCCTGCCAGCAATCCTACTGACCAGTCTGTCACCCATCCTGCCAGCAATCCCAACAGCCAGTCTGTCAGCCATCATGCCAGCAATTCCACCTGCCAGCCTGTCAGCCATCCTGCCAGCTATCCACCTGCCAGCCTGTCAGCCATCCTGCCAGCAATCCCACCAGCCAGCCAGTCAGCCATCCAGCCAGCAATCCCACCAGCCAGCCTGTCAGCCAACCTGCCAGCAATACCACCAGCCAGCCTGTAAACCATCCTGCCAGCAATCTCACCAGCCAGTCTGCTGCCATCCTGCCATCAATCCCCCTGGCCAATCTGTCAGCCAACCTCCCAGCAATCCCACCAGCCAGCCTGTCAGCCATCCAGCCAGCAATCCCACCAGCCAGTCTGTCAGCCATCCTGCCAGCAATTCCAAAAGCCAGCCTGTCAGCCATCCTGCAAATAATCTCACCAGCCAGTATGTCAGCTATCCTTCCAGCAATCCCATCAACCAGCCTCTCTGCCATACTGCTAGCAATCCCACCAGCCAGCCTGCAAGCCATCCTGTAAGCAATCCCACCATCCAGCCTGCCAGTCATCCTGCATTAATCCAACCAGCCAGCCTGTCAATCATCCTTCCAGCAATCCCACCAGCCAGCTTGTCAGCCATCCTGCCACTAATCCCACCAGCCAGCCTGCCAGCCATCCAGCAGCAATCCCACCAGCCAGCCTGTAAGCCATCCTGCCAGCAATCTCACCAGCCAGTCTGTCTGCCATCCTGCCAGCAATACCACCGCCAGCCTATCAGCCGGCCTGGCAGCAATCTCAAGGGTAAGTCTGTCATCCATCCTGCCAGCAATCCCACCAACCAGCCTGCCAGCCATCCTGCCAGGAATCCCACCGACCAGTCTGTCAGCCATCCTGCCAGCAATTCCACTAGCCAGCCTGTCAGCCATCCTGGCAAATATCCACCAGCCAGCCTGTCAGCCATCCTGCCAGCAACCCCACCAGCTAGCCTGTCTGCCATCCAGCCAGCATTCCCACCAGCCAGCCTGTCAGCCATCCTGCCAGCAATCCCACCAGACAGAAAGTCAGTAAACCTGCCAGCAATCCCAAAAGCCAGCCTGTCAGCCATCCTGCCAGCAATCTCACCAGCCAGACTGTCAGCCATCCTGCCATCAATCCCACCGCCCAATCTGTCAGCCAACCTGCCAGCAATCCCACCAGCAAGCCTGTCAGCCATGCAGCCTGCAATCCCACCAGCCAGTCTGTTAGCCATCTTGCCAACATTCCCACCAGCCGGCCTGTCAGATATCCTGCCAGCAATCCCACTGGCCAGCCAGTCACCCACCCTGCCAGCAATCCCCCAGCCAGTATGTCAGCCATCCTGCCAGCAATCCCACCAGCCAGCCTGTCAGCCATCCTGCCAGCAATCCCACTAACCAGCCTGTCAGCTATCCTGCAGCAATCCAACTAACCAGCCTGTCTGCCACCCTGCCAGCAATCCCCCAGCCAGTATTTCAGCCATCCTGCCAGAAATCCCACTGTTCAGTCTGTCAGCCATCCTGCCTGCAATAGCACCAACTGGCCTGTCAGCCAACTTGCCAGAAATCCCAGTGTCCAATCTGTCAACCATCCTGTCAGCAATACCACAAACCAGCCTCTCAGTCATCCTGCCAGCCAACCCAGCAATAGACCAGTCAGCCATCCTGAAATCAATCCCACCAGCCAGACTGTCAGCCAATCTGCCAGCAGTCCCACCGGCCAGTATGTCACTCATCCTACCAGTAGTCCCACCAGCCATTCTGTCAGCTATTCTGCCAGCAATTCCACTGGCCAATCTGTCAGCCAGCCAGCCAGCAATCCCACCATCCAGTCTGTCAACAATCCTGCCAGCAATCCCACCAGCCAGGCTGTTAACCATCCTGCCAGCAATCTCACCAGAAAGTCTGTTAACCATCCTGCCAGCAATCTCACCAGAAAGTCTGTCAGCCATCCTGCCAGCAATCCCACTAACCAGCCTGTCAGCCATCCTGCCAGCAATCCCACCAGCCAGTCTGTTAGCCGTGTTGCCAGCAATCCCACCAGCCAGTCTGTCAACCATCCTGTCAGCAATACCACAAACCAGCCTCTCAGTCATCCTGCCAGCAAACCCAGCAATTGACCAGTCAGCCATCCTGCCATCAATCCCACCGGCCAGACTGTCAGCCAACCTGCCAGCAATCACACCGGCCAGTCTGTCACTCATCCTACCAGCAGTCCTACCTGCCAGTCTGTCAGCCATTCTGCCAGCAATCCCACCAGCCAATCTGTCAGCCATCCTGACAGCAATCCCACCATCCAGTCTGTCAACAATCCTGCCAGCAATCCCACAAGCCAGGCTGTTAGCCATCCTGCCAGCAATCTCACCAGCGAGTCTTTTTTAGCCATCCTGCCAGCAATCTCACTAACCAGCCTGTCAGCCATCCTGCCAGCAATCCCACCAGCCAGTCTGTCAGCCATGCTGTCAGCAATCCCAACAGCCAGTCTGTCAGCCATCCTGCCAGCAATCCCACCATCCAGTCTGTCAACCATCCTGCCAGCAATCCCACCAACCAGCCTGTTAGCCATCCTGCCAGCAATCCCACCAGCCAGTCTGTCAGCCATCCTGCCAGCAATCCCACTATCCAGCCTGTCAGCTATCCTGCAGCAATCCAACTAACCAGCCTATCAGCCATCCTGCCAGCCAGAGCACCAACCAGCCTGTCAGCCATCCTGCCAGAAATCCCACTGTCCAGTCTGTCAACCATCCTGTCAGCAATACCACAAATCAGCCTCTCAATCATCCTGCCAGCAAACCCAGCAATTGACTAGTCTGCCATCCTGCCATCAATCCCACCGGCCAGTCTGTCAGCCAACCTGCCAGAAATTCCACCGGCCAGTCTGTCACTCATCCTACCAGCAGTTCCACCTGCCAGTCTGTCAGCCTTTCTGCCAGCAATCCCACTGGCCAGTCTGTCAGCCATCCTGCCAGCAATCCCACAATCCAGTCTGTCACCAATCCTGCCAGTAATCCCACCAGCCAGTCTGTCACCTATCCTGCCAGCAATCCCGCCGGCAGGTCTGTCAGCCACCTTGCCAGCAATACCACCAACTGGCCTGTCAGCCGTCCTGCCAGCAATCCCACTGTCCAGTCTGTTAGCCATCCTGCCAGCAATCCCACGAGCCAGTCTGTCAGCAATCCTGAAACCAATATAACTGGCCAGTCTGTCAGCCATCCTGCCAGCAATCCCACCAGCCAGTCAGTCAGCCATCCTGCCAGCAATCCCACCAGCCAGTCTGCCAACCATCCTGCCAGCAATCCCACCAACCAGCCAGTCAGTCATCCTGCCAGCAATCCCACTAGCCAGTCTCTCAGCCATCCTGTCAGCAATCCCACTAACCAGCCTGTCAGCTATCCTGCAGCAATCCAACTAACCAGCCTATCAGCCATCCTGCCAGACAGAGCACCAACCGGCCTGTCAACCATCCTGCCAGAAATCCCACTGTCCAGTCTGTCAGCCAACCTGCCAGCAAGAGCACCAACTTGCCTGTAAGCCATCCTGCAAGAAATCCCACTGTCCAGTCTGTCAGCCATCCTGTCAGCAATACCACAAACCAGCCTCACAATCATCCTGCCAGCAAACCCAGCAATTGACCAGTCTGCCATCCTGCCATCAATTCCACCGGCCAGTCTGTCAGCCAACCTGCCAGCAATCCCACAGGCCAGTCTGTCACTCATCCTACCAGTAGTTCCACCTGCCAGTCTGTCAGCCATTATGCACGCAATCCCACTGGCCAGACTGTCAGCCATCCTGCCAGCAATCCCACCATCCAGTCTGTCACCAATCCTGCCAGCAATCCCACCGACCAGTCTGTCAGCCAACCTGCCAGCAGTCCAACCACACAGTCTGTCAGCCATCTTGCCAGCAATCCCACCAACCAGCCTGTCAGTCATCTGCCAGCAATCCCACCGGCCAGTCTGTTAGCCATCCTGCCAGCAATCCCACAAGCCAGTCTGTCAGCAATCCTGCCACCAATACAACCGGCCTGTCTGTCAGACATCCTGCCAGCAATCCCACCAACCTGTCTGTCAACCATCCTGCCAGCAATCCCACTGGTCAATCTGTGAGCTATCCTGCCAGCAATCCCACCAGCCAGGCTGTCAGCAATCCTGGTACCAATCCCAATGACCAGTCTGTCAGCCATCCTGCCAGCAATCCTCCCAGCCAGTCTGTCAGCAGTCCTGTCAGCAATCCCACTAACCAGCCTCTCAGCCATCCTGCCAGTAATCCCACCAACCAGCCTGTCAGCTATCCTGCCAGCAACTCCACCGACCAGCCTGTCAGCCACCCTACCAGCAATCCCACCAGCCAGTCTCTCAGCCATCTCGCAAGCATTCCCACCAGCCGGCCTGTCAGACATCCTGCCAGCAATACCACTAACCCACCTGTCAGCAATCCTGCAGCAATCCCACTAACCAGCCTGTCAGCCATCCTGCCAGCAAGAGCACCAACCGGCCTGTCAGCCATCCTGCCAGAAATCCCACCATCCAGTCTGTCAACCCTCCTGCCAGCAGTACCACAAACCGGCCTCTCAGTCATCCTGCCAGCAAACCCAGCAATTGGCCATACAGCCATCCTGCCAGCAATCCCACCAACTAGCCTGTCAGCCATCCTGCCAGCAATGCCCCTAAGCAGCCTGTCCGCCATCATGCCAAAAAACCCACCAACCAGCCTGTCAGCCATCCTGCCAGGAATACCACTTGCCAGTCTGTCAACCATCCTGCCAGCAATTCCACCAGCCGGCGTGTCAGCCATCCTGCCAGCAATCCCACCAACCAGCCTGTTACCAATCCTGCAAGAAATCCAACCAACCTGTCTGTCAGCCATCCTGCCAGCAATCCCACCAGACAGTCAGTCAGCCATCCTGCCAGCAAACCCACCAACTGGCTTGTCAGCTATCCTGCCAGCAATTCCTCCTGCCAGTCTGTCAGCCATCCTGCCAGCAATCCCACCAGCCAGTCTGTCATTCATCTTGCCAGCAATCCCACAGACCAGTCTGTCTGCCATCCTACCAGCAATACCACTGGCCAGTCTGTTAGCCATCCTGCCAGCAATCCCACCAGCCAGCCTGTCAACCAATCTGCCAGTAATCCCACCAGCCAGGCTGTCAGCTATCCTGCCAGCAATCTCACCAGCCAGTCTGTCAGCCATCCTGCCAGCAATACCACTAACCAGCCTGTCAGCCATCCTGCCAGCAATCCGACCAGCCAGTCTGTCAGCCATCCTGCCAGCAATCCCAGCAGCCAGTCTGTCAACCATCCCGCAGGCAATCCCACCAACCAGCCTGTCAGCCATCCTGCCAGCAATCCTACCATCCAGTCGGTCACCAATCCTACCAGCAATCCCACCACACAGTCTGTCACCAATGCTGCCAGCAATCCCACCGCCAAGCCTGTCAGACATCCTGCCAGTAATCCTACCGGCCAGTATGTCAGCCATCCTGCCAGCAATCCCACCATCCAGTCTCTCACCAATCCTTCCAGCAATCCCACCGCCCAGCCTGTCAGCCATCCTGCCAGCAATCCCACCAGCCAGTCTGTCAGCCATCCTGCTAGCAATCCCACCAACCAGCCTGTCAGCCATCCTGCCAGCAATTCCACCAGCCAGTGAGTCAGCCATCCTGCCAGCAATCCCATCAACCAGCCTGTCAGCCATTCTGCCAGCAATCCCTCTAGCCAGTCTGTCAGCCATCCTGCCAGCAATCCCACCAGCCAGCCTGCCAGCCATCCTGTCAGCAATCCCACCAGCCAGCTTGTCAGCCATCCTGCCAGCAATTCCTCCAGCCAGTCTGTCAGCCATCCTGCCAGCAATCCCACCAACCAGCCTGTCAGTCATCCTGCCAGCAATCCCACCAGCCAGTGTGTCAGTCATCCTGCCAGCAAACCCAGGAAATGACCAGTCAGCCATCCTGCCAGCAATCCCACCGGCCAGTCTGTCAGCCATCCTGCCAGCAATCCCACAACCCAGTCTGTCACCAATCCTGCCAGCAATCCCACCACCCAGTCTTTCACCCATCAGGCCAGCAATCCGACCAAGCAGCCTGTCAGCCATCCTGCCAGCAATCCTTCCGGCCAGTCTGTCAACCATTGTGCCAGCAATCCCACCATCCAGTCTGTCACCAATCCTGCCAGCAATCCCACTGCCCAGTCTGTCAGCCATCCTGACAGCAATCCCACCAGCAAGTCTGTCAGCCATCCTGCCAGCAATCCCACCAACCAGCCTGTCAGCCATCCTACCAGCAATCCCACCAGTCAGTGCGTCAGCCATCCTGCCAGCAATCCCACCAACCAGCCTGTCAGCCATCCTGCCAGCAATCCCACCAGCCAGCCTTCCAGCCATCCTGCCAGCAATCCCACCTGTCAGCTTGTCAGCCATCCTGCCAGCAATCCCACCAACCAGTCTGTCAGCCATCCTGCCAGCAATCCCATCAGCCAGCCTGCCAGCCATCCTGCCAGCAATCCCACCAGCCAGTGCGTCAGTCATCCTACCAGCAAACCCAGGAAATGACCAGTCAGCTATCCTGCCAGCAATCCCACCGGCCAGTCTGTCAGCCATCCTGCCAGCAATCCCACCAACCAGCCTGTCAGCCATCCTGCCAGCAATCCCACCAACCAGCCTGTCAGCCATCCTACCAGAAATCCCACCAGTCAGTGCGCCAGCCATCCTGCCAGAAATCCCACCAACCAGACTGTCAGCCATCCTGCCAGCAATCCCACCAGCCAGCCTTCCAGCCATCCTGCCAGCAATCCCACCAGTCAGCTTGTCAGCTATCCTGCCAGCAATCCCACCAGCCAGTATGTCAGCCATCCTGCCAGCAATCCCATCAGCCAGCCTGCCAGCCATCCTGCCAGCAATCCTACCAGTCAGCTTGTCAGCCATCCAGCCAGCAATCCAACCAGCCAGTCTGTCAGCAATTCTGCCAGCAATCCCAACAACCAGCCTGTCAGCCATCCTGCCAGCAATCCCACCAGCCAGTGCGTCAGTCATCCTGCCAGCAAACCCAGGAAATGACCAGTCAGCTATCCTGCCAGCAATCCCACCTTCCAGTCTGTCAGCCATCCTGCCAGCAAACCCACCATCCAGTCTGTCACCAATCCTACCAGCAATTCCACCACCCAGTCTGTCAGCCATCCTGCCAGCAATCCCACCAGCCAATCTGTCACCAATCCTGCCAGCAATCCCAATGCCCAGTCTGTTAGCCATCCTGCCAGGAATCCCACCAACCAGCATGTCAGCCATCCCGCCAGCAATCCCACCAGCCAGCCTGCCAGCCATCCTCCCAGCAATCCCACCAGTCAGCTTGTCAGCCATCCTGCCAGCAATCCCACCAGCCAGTCTGTCAGCCATCCTGCCAGCAATCCCACCAGCCAGCCTGCCAGCCATCCTGCCAGCAATCCCACCAGTCAGCTTCTCAGCCATCCTGCCAGCAATCCCACCAGCCAGTCTGTCAGCCACCCTGCCACCAATCCCAACAACCAGCCTGTAAGCCATCCTGCCAGCAATCCCACCAGCCAGTGCGTCAGTCATCCTGCCAGCAAACCCAGGGAATGACAAGTCAGCTATCCTGCAGCAATCCCACCGGCCAGTCTGTCAGCCATCCTGCCAGCAATAACACCAGCCAGTCTGTCACCCATCCTGCCAGCAATCCCACCAACCTGCCTGTCAGCCATCCTGCCAGCAATCCTACCGGTCAGTCTGTCAGCCATTCTGCCAGCAATCCCACCCTCCAGTCTGTCACCAATCCTGCCAGCAATCCCACCACCCAGTCTGTCAGCCATCCTGCCAGCAATACCACTAACCAGCCTGTCAGCCGTCCTGCCAGCAATCCGACCAGCCAGTCTGTCAGCCATCCTGCCAGCAATCCCAGCAGCCAGTCTGTCAACCATCCCGCAGGCAATCCCACCAACCAGCCTGTCAGCCATCCTGCCAGCAATCCTACCATCCAGTCGGTCACCAATCCTGCCAGCAATCCCACCACCCAGTCTGTCACCAATCCTGCCAGCAATCCCACCACCCAGTCTGTCAGCCATCCTGCCAGTAATCCTACCAGCCAGTATGTCAGCCATCCTGCCAGCAATCCCACCAACCAGCCTGTCAGCCATCCTGCCAGCAATTCCACCAGCCAGTGAGTCAGCCATCCTGCCAGCAATCCCACCAACCAGCCTGTCAGCCATCCTGCCAGCAATCCCAGCAGCCAGTCTGTCAGCCATCCTGCCAGCAATCCCACCAGCCAGCCTGCCAGCCATCCTGCCAGCAATCCCACCAGCCAGCTTGTCAGCCATCCTGCCAGCAATTCCACCAGCCAGTCTGTCAGCCATCCCGCCAGCAATCCCACCAACCAGCCTGTCAGCCATCCTGCCAGCAATCCCACCAGCCAGTGTGTCAGTCATCCTGCCAGCAAACCCAGGAAATGACCAGTCAGCCATCCTGCCAGCAATCCCACCGGCCAGTCTGTCAGCCATCCTGCCAGCAATCCCACCAACCAGTCTGTCACCAATCCTGCCAGCAATCCCACCACCCAGTCTTTCACCCATCAGGCCAGCAATCCCACCAAGCTGCCTGTCAGCCATCCTGCCAGCAATCCTACCGGCCAGTCTGTCAACCATTGTGCCAGCAATCCCACCATCCAGTCTGTCACCAATCCTGCCAGCAATCCCACTGCCCAATCTGTCAGCCATCCTGCCAGCAATCCCACCAGCCAGTCTGTCAGCCATCCTGCCAGCAATCCCACCAACCAGCCTGTCAGCCATCCTACCAACAATCCCACCAGTCAGTGCGTCAGCCATCCTGCCAGCAATCCCACCAACCAGCCTGTCAGCCATCCTGCCAGCAATCCCACCAGCCAGCCTTCCAGCCATCCTGCCAGCAATCCCACCAGTCAGCTTGTCAGAAATCCTGCCAGAAATCCCACCAGCCAGTCAGTCAGCCATCCTGCCATCAATCCCATCACCCAGCCTGCCAGCCATCCTGCCAGCAATCCCACCAGTCAGATTGTCAGCCATCCTGCCAGCAATCCCACCAGCCAGTCTGTCAGCAATCCTGCCAGCAATCCCAACAACCAGCCTGTCAGCCATCCTGCCAGCAGTCCCACCAGCCAGTGCATCAGTCATCCTGCCAGCAAACCCAGGAAATGACCAGTCAGCTATCCTGCCAGCAATCCCACCGGCCAGTCTGTCAGCCATCCTGCCAGGAATCCCACCAGCCAGTCTGTCACCCACACTGCCAGCAATCCCACCAACCAGCCTGTCAGCCATCCTGCCAACAATCCTACCGGTCACTCTGTCAGCCATACTGCCAGCAATCCCACCATCCAGTCTGTCACCAATCCTGCCAGCAATCCCACCTCCCAGTCTGTCAGATATCCTGCCAGCAATCCCACCAGCCAGTCTGTCACCAATCCTGCCAGCAATCCCACTGCCCAGTCTGTTAGACATCCTGTCAGCAATCCCACCAACCAGCCTGTCAGCCATCCTGCCAGCAATCTCACCAGCCAGCCTGCCAGCCATCCTGCCAGCAATCCCACCAGTCAGCTTGTCAGCCATCCTGCCAGCAATCCCACCAGCCAGTCTGTCAGCCATCCTGCCAGCAATCCCAACAACCAGCCTGTCAGCCATCCTGCCAGCAATCCCACCAGCCAGTGCGTCAGTCATCCTGCCAGCAAACCCAGGAAATGACAAGTCAGCTATCCTGCAGCAATCCCACCAGCCAGTCTGTCAGCTATCCTGCCAGAAATCCCACACAGCCAGTCTGTCAGCCATCTTGCCAGAAATCCCACCAACCAGCCTGTCAGCCATCCTGCCCACAATCCCACCAGCGGTCCTCTCAGCCATCCTCCTATCAATCCCACTAGCCAGTCTGTATGCCATCCTGCCAGCAACCCCACAACCAGCCTGTCAGCCATCCTGCCAGCAATCCCACCAGCCAGTCTGTCAGCCATCTTGCCAACATTTCCAGCAGCCAGTCTGTCAAGCATCCTGCCATCAATCCCACCAACCAGCCTGTCAGCTATCCTGCCAGCAATCCCACCAGACAGTCTGTCAGCCATCCAGCCAGCAATCCCACCAGCCAGCTTGTCAGCCATCCTGCCAGCAATGCCACCAGCCTGCTTGTCAGCCATCCTGCCAGCAATCCCACCATCCAGTCTGTCACCAATCCTGCCAGCAATCCCACCAGACAGTCTGTCAGCCATCCTGCCAGCAATCCCACCAGCCAGCCTGCCAGCCATCCTTCCAGCAATACCACCAGCCAGTGTGTCAGCTATCCTGCCAGCAATCCCACCAACCAGCCTGTCAGCCATCCTGCCAGCAATCCCACCAGACAGTCTGTCAGCCATCCTGCCAGCAATCCCACCAGCCAGCCTGCCAGCCATCCAGCCAACAATCCCACCAGCCTACTTGTCAGCCAGCCTGCCAGCAATGCCACCAGCCAGCTTGTCAGCCATCCTGCCAGCAATCCCAGTAATCAGTCTGTCAGCTATCCTGCAGCATCCAACTAACCAGCCTGTCAGCCATCCTGCCAGCAAGAGCACTAACCGCCTGTCTGTCATCCTGCCAGAAATCCCACCATCCAGTCTGTCAGCCATCCTCCCCGCAATAGCACCAACTGGCCTGTCAGCCATCCTGCCAGAAATCCCACCGTCCAGTCTGTCAACCATCCTGTCAGCAATACCACAAACCAGCCTCTCAGTCATCCTGCCAGCAAACCCAGCAATTGATCAGTCAGCCATCCTGCCATCAATCCCACCGGAGAGACTGCCAGCCAACCTGCCAGCAATCAAACCAGCCAGTCTATCACTCATCGTACCAGCAGTCCCACCTGCCATTCTGTCAGCCATTCTGACAGCAATCCCACCGGCCAATCTGTTAGCCATCCTGCCAGCAATCCCACCATCCAGTCTGTCAACAATCCTGCCAGCAATCCCACCAGCCAGGCTGTTAGCCATGCTGCCAGCAATCCCACCAGCCAGTCTGTCAGCCATCCTGAAAGTAATCCCACCAGCCAGTCTGGCAACCATCCTGCCAGCAATCCCACCAACCAGCCTGTCAGCTATCCTGCCAGCAATCCCACTAACCAGCCTGTCAGCTATGCTGCAGCAAACCACCTAACCATCCTATCAGCCATCCTGCCAGCCAGGGCACCAACCGGCCTGTCAGCCATCCTGCCAGAAATCCCACCATCCAGTCTGTCAGCCAACCTGCCAGCAAGAACACCAACCCACCGTCCAGTCTGTTAACCATTCTGTCAGCAATACCACAAACCAGCCTCTCAATCATCCTGCCAGCAAACCCAGCAATTGACCAGTCAGCCATCCTGCCATCAATCACACCGGCCAGTCTGTCAGCCAACCTACCAGCAATCCCACAGGTCAGTCTGTCACTCATCCTACAGCAGTTCCACCTGCCAGTCTGTCAGCCATTCTGCCAGCAATCCCACTGGCCAGTCTGTCAGGCATCCTGCCATCAATCTCACCATCCAGTCTGTCACCAATTCTGCCAGCAATCCCACTGCCAGTCTGTCAGCAATCCTGCCAGCAATCCCACCATCCAGTCTGTCAACCATCCTGTCAGCAATACCACAAACCAGCCTCTCAGTCATCCTGCCAGCAAACCCAGCAATTGATCAGTCAGCCATCCTGCCATCAATCCCACCGGAGAGACTGCCAGCCAACCTGCCAGCAATCAAACCAGCCAGTCTATCACTCATCCTACCAGCAGTCCCACCTGCATTCTGTCAGCCATTCTGACAGCAATCCCACCGCCAATCTGTTAGCCATCCTGCCAGCAATCCCACCATCCAGTCTGTCAACAATCCTGCCAGCAATCCCACCAGCCAGGCTGTTAGCCATGCTGACAGCAATCCCACCAGCCAGTCCGTCAGCCATCCTGAAAGTAATCCCACCAGCCAGTCTGGCAACCATCCTGCCAGCAATCCCACCAACCAGCCTGTCAGCTATGCTGCAGCAAACCACCTAACCATCCTATCAGCCATCCTGCCAGCCAGGGCACCAACCGGCCTGTCAGCCATCCTGCCAGAAATCCCACCATCCAGTCTGTCAGCCAACCTGCCAGCAAGAACACCAACCCACCATCCAGTCTGTCAACCATCCTGTCAGCAATACCACAAACCAGCCTCTCAATCATCCTGCCAGCAAACCCAGCAATTGACCAGTCAGCCATCCTGCCATCAATCACACCGGCCAGTCTGTCAGCTAACCTACCAGCAATCCCACAGGTCAGTCTGTCACTCATCCTACAGCAGTTCCACCTGCCAGTCTGTCAGCCATTCTGCCAGCAATCCCACTGGCCAGTCTGTCAGGCATCTGCACAGCAATCCACCATCCAGTCTGTCACCAATTCTGCCAGCAATCCCACGGCCAGTCTGTCAGCCATCCTGCCAGAAATCCCACAAGCCAATCTGTCAGCCATCTTGCCAGAAATCCCACCAACCAGCCTGTCAGCCATCCTGCCCACAATCCCACCAGCCGTCCTCTCAGCCATCCTCCTATCAATCCCACTAGCCAGTCTGTATGCCATCCTGCCAGCAACCCCACCAACCAGCCTGTCAGCCATCCTGCCAGCAATCCCACCAGCCAGTCTGTCAGCCATCTTGCCAACATTTCCACGAGCCAGTCTGTCAAGCATCCTGCCATCAATCCCACCAGCCAATCTGTCAGCCAACCGGCCAGCAATCCCCCCAGCCAGTCTGTCAGCCATCCAGCCAGCAATCCCACCAGCCAGCTTGTCAGCCATCCTGCCAGCAATGCCACCAGCCTGCTTGTCAGCCATCCTGCCAGCAATCCCACCATCCAGTCTGTCACCAATCCTGCCAGCAATCCCACCAGACAGTCTGTCAGCCATCCTGCCAGCAATCCCACCAGCCAGCCTGCCAGCCATCCTGCCAGCAATACCACCAGCCAGTGTGTCAGCTATCCTGCCAGCAATCCCACCAACCAGCCTGTCAGCCATCCTGCCAGCAATCCCACCAGACAGTCTGTCAGCCATATTGCCAGCAATCCCACCAGCCAGCCTGCCAGCCATCCAGCCAACAATCCCACCAGCCTACTTGTCAGCCAGCCTGCCAGCAATGCCACCAGCCAGCTTGTCAGCCATCCTGCCAGCAATCCCAGTAATCAGTCTGTCAGCTATCCTGCAGCATCCAACTAACCAGCCTGTCAGCCATCCTGCCAGCAAGAGCACCAACCGGCCTGTCTGTCATCCTGCCAGAAATCCCACCATCCAGTCTGTCAGCCATCCTCCCCGCAATAGCACCAACTGGCCTGTCAGCCATCCTGCCAGAAATCCCACCGTCCAGTCTGTCAACCATCCTGTCAGCAATACCACAAACCAGCCTCTCAGTCATCCTGCCAGCAAACCCAGCAATTGATCAGTCAGCCATCCTGCCATCAATCCCACCGGAGAGACTGCCAGCCAACCTGCCAGCAATCAAACCAGCCAGTCTATCACTCATCCTACCAGCAGTCCCACCTGCCATTCTGTCAGCCATTCTGACAGCAATCCCACCGGCCAATCTGTTAGCCATCCTGCCAGCAATCCCACCATCCAGTCTGTCAACAATCCTGCCAGCAATCCCACCAGCCAGGCTGTTAGCCATGCTGCCAGCAATCCCACCAGCCAGTCTGTCAGCCATCCTGAAAGTAATCCCACCAGCCAGTCTGGCAACCATCCTGCCAGCAATCCCACCAACCAGCCTGTCAGCTATCCTGCCAGCAATCCCACTAACCAGCCTGTCAGCTATGCTGCAGCAAACCACCTAACCATCCTATCAGCCATCCCTGCCAGCCAGGGCACCAACCGCCTGTCAGCCATCCTGCCAGAAATCCCACCATCCAGTCTGTCAGCCAACCTGCCAGCAAGAACACCAACCCACCGTCCAGTCTGTTAACCATTCTGTCAGCAATACCACAAACCAGCCTCTCAATCATCCTGCCAGCAAACCCAGCAATTGACCAGTCAGCCATCCTGCCATCAATCACACCGGCCAGTCTGTCAGCCAACCTACCAGCAATCCCACAGGTCAGTCTGTCACTCATCCTACAGCAGTTCCACCTGCCAGTCTGTCAGCCATTCTGCCAGCAATCCCACTGGCCAGTCTGTCAGGCATCCTGCCATCAATCTCACCATCCAGTCTGTCACCAATTCTGCCAGCAATCCCACCGGCCAGTCTGTCAGCAATCCTGCCAGCAATCCCACCATCCAGTCTGTCAACCATCCTGTCAGCAATACCACAAACCAGCCTCTCAGTCATCCTGCCAGCAAACCCAGCAATTGATCAGTCAGCCATCCTGCCATCAATCCCACCGGGGAGACTGCCAGCCAACCTGCCAGCAATCAAACCAGCCAGTCTATCACTCATCCTACCAGCAGTCCCACCTGCCATTCTGTCAGCCATTCTGACAGCAATCCCACCGACCAATCTGTTAGCCATCCTGCCAGCAATCCCACCATCCAGTCTGTCAACAATCCTGCCAGCAATCCCACCAGCCAGGCTGTTAGCCATGCTGACAGCAATCCCACCAGCCAGTCTGTCAGCCATCCTGAAAGTAATCCCACCAGCCAGTCTGGCAACCATCCTGCCAGCAATCCCACCAACCAGCCTGTCAGCTATGCTGCAGCAAACCACCTAACCATCCTATCAGCCATCCTGCCAGCCAGGGCGAAACCGACCTGTCAGCCATCCTGCCAGAAATCCCACCATCCAGTCTGTCAGCCAACCTGCCAGCAAGAACACCAACCCACCATCCAGTCTGTCAACCATCCTGTCAGCAATACCACAAACCAGCCTCTCAATCATCCTGCCAGCAAACCCAGCAATTGACCAGTCAGCCATCCTGCCATCAATCACACCGGCCAGTCTGTCAGCTAACCTACCAGCAATCCCACAGGTCAGTCTGTCACTCATCCTACAGCAGTTCCACCTGCCAGTCTGTCAGCCATTCTGCCAGCAATCCCACTGGCCAGTCTGTCAGGCATCCTGCCAGCAATCCCACCATCCAGTCTGTCACCAATTCTGCCAGCAATCCCACCGGCCAGTCTGTCAGCCATCCTGCCAGAAATCCCACAAGCCAATCTGTCAGCCATCTTGCCAGAAATCCCACCAACCAGCCTGTCAGCCATCCTGCCCACAATCCCACCAGCCGTCCTCTCAGCCATCCTCCTATCAATCCCACTAGCCAGTCTGTATGCCATCCTGCCAGCAACCCCACCAACCAGCCTGTCAGCCATCCTGCCAGCAATCCCACCAGCCAGTCTGTCAGCCATCTTGCCAACATTTCCACGAGCCAGTCTGTCAAGCATCCTGCCATCAATCCCACCAGCCAATCTGTCAGCCAACCGGCCAGCAATCCCCCCAGCCAGTCTGTCAGCCATCCAGCCAGCAATCCCACCAGCCAGCTTGTCAGCCATCCTGCCAGCAATGCCACCAGCCTGCTTGTCAGCCATCCTGCCAGCAATCCCACCATCCAGTCTGTCACCAATCCTGCCAGCAATCCCACCAGACAGTCTGTCAGCCATCCTGCCAGCAATCCCACCAGCCAGCCTGCCAGCCATCCTGCCAGCAATACCACCAGCCAGTGTGTCAGCTATCCTGCCAGCAATCCCACCAACCAGCCTGTCAGCCATCCTGCCAGCAATCCCACCAGACAGTCTGTCAGCCATATTGCCAGCAATCCCACCAGCCAGCCTGCCAGCCATCCAGCCAACAATCCCACCAGCCTACTTGTCAGCCAGCCTGCCAGCAATGCCACCAGCCAGCTTGTCAGCCATCCTGCCAGCAATCCCAGTAATCAGTCTGTCAGCTATCCTGCAGCATCCAACTAACCAGCCTGTCAGCCATCCTGCCAGCAAGAGCACCAACCGGCCTGTCTGTCATCCTGCCAGAAATCCCACCATCCAGTCTGTCAGCCATCCTCCCCGCAATAGCACCAACTGGCCTGTCAGCCATCCTGCCAGAAATCCACCGTCCAGTCTGTCAACCATCCTGTCAGCAATACCACAAACCAGCCTCTCAGTCATCCTGCCAGCAACCCAGCAATTGATCAGTCAGCCATCCTGCCATCAATCCCACCGGAGAGACTGCCAGCCAACCTGCCAGCAATCAAACCAGCCAGTCTATCACTCATCCTACCAGCAGTCCCACCTGCCATTCTGTCAGCCATTCTGACAGCAATCCCACCGGCCAATCTGTTAGCCATCCTGCCAGCAATCCCACCATCCAGTCTGTCAACAATCCTGCCAGCAATCCCACCAGCCAGGCTGTTAGCCATGCTGCCAGCAATCCCACCAGCCAGTCTGTCAGCCATCCTGAAAGTAATCCCACCAGCCAGTCTGGCAACCATCCTGCCAGCAATCCCACCAACCAGCCTGTCAGCTATCCTGCCAGCAATCCCACTAACCAGCCTGTCAGCTATGCTGCAGCAAACCACCTAACCATCCTATCAGCCATCCTGCCAGCCAGGGCACCAACCGGCCTGTCAGCCATCCTGCCAGAAATCCCACCATCCAGTCTGTCAGCCAACCTGCCAGCAAGAACACCAACCCACCGTCCAGTCTGTTAACCATTCTGTCAGCAATACCACAAACCAGCCTCTCAATCATCCTGCCAGCAAACCCAGCAATTGACCAGTCAGCCATCCTGCCATCAATCACACCGGCCAGTCTGTCAGCCAACCTACCAGCAATCCCACAGGTCAGTCTGTCACTCATCCTACAGCAGTTCCACCTGCCAGTCTGTCAGCCATTCTGCCAGCAATCCCACTGGCCAGTCTGTCAGGCATCCTGCCAGCAATCTCACCATCCAGTCTGTCACCAATTCTGCAAGCAATCCCACCGGCCAGTCTGTCAGCAATCCTGCCAGCAATCCCACCATCCAGTCTGTCAACCATCCTGTCAGCAATACCACAAACCAGCCTCTCAGTCATCCTGCCAGCAAACCCAGCAATTGATCAGTCAGCCATCCTGCCATCAATCCCACGGAGACTGCCAGCCAACCGCCAGCAATCAAACCAGCCAGTCTATCACTCATCCTACCAACAGTCCCACCTGCATTCTGTCAGCCATTCTGACAGCAATCCCACCGCCAATCTGTTAGCCATCCTGCCAGCAATCCCACCATCCAGTCTGTCAACAATCCTGCCAGCAATCCCACCAGCCAGGCTGTTAGCCATGCTGACAGCAATCCCACCAGCCAGTCTGTCAGCCATCCTGAAAGTAATCCCACCAGCCAGTCTGGCAACCATCCTGCCAGCAATCCCACCAACCAGCCTGTCAGCTATGCTGCAGCAAACCACCTAACCATCCTATCAGCCATCCTGCCAGCCAGGGCACCAACCGGCCTGTCAGCCATCCTGCCAGAAATCCCACCATCCAGTCTGTCAGCCAACCTGCCAGCAAGAACACCAACCCACCATCCAGTCTGTCAACCATCCTGTCAGCAATACCACAAACCAGCCTCTCAATCATCCTGCCAGCAAACCCAGCAATTGACCAGTCAGCCATCCTGCCATCAATCACACCGGCCAGTCTGTCAGCTAACCTACCAGCAATCCCACTAACCAGCCTGTCAGCTATGCTGCAGCAAACCACCTAACCATCCTATCAGCCATCCTGCCAGCCAGGGCACCAACCGGCCTGTCAGCCATCCTGCCAGAAATCCCACCATCCAGTCTGTCAGCCAACCTGCCAGCAAGAACACCAACCCACCGTCCAGTCTGTTAACCATTCTGTCAGCAATACCACAAACCAGCCTCTCAATCATCCTGCCAGCAAACCCAGCAATTGACCAGTCAGCCATCCTGCCATCAATCACACCGGCCAGTCTGTCAGCCAACCTACCAGCAATCCCACAGGTCAGTCTGTCACTCATCCTACAGCAGTTCCACCGCCAGTCTGTCAGCCATTCTGCCAGCAATCCCACTGGCCAGTCTGTCAGGCATCCTGCCATCAATCTCACCATCCAGTCTGTCACCAATTCTGCCAGCAATCACACGCCAGTCTGTCAGCAATCCTGCCAGCAATCCCACCATCCAGTCTGTCAACCATCCTGTCAGCAATACCACAAACCAGCCTCTCAGTCATCCTGCCAGCAAACCCAGCAATTGATCAGTCAGCCATCCTGCCATCAATCCCACCGGGGAGACTGCCAGCCAACCTGCCAGCAATCAAACCAGCCAGTCTATCACTCATCCTACCAGCAGTCCCACCTGCATTCTGTCAGCCATTCTGACAGCAATCCCACCGGCCAATCTGTTAGCCATCCTGCCAGCAATCCCACCATCCAGTCTGTCAACAATCCTGCCAGCAATCCCACCAGCCAGGCTGTTAGCCATGCTGACAGCAATCCCACCAGCCAGTCTGTCAGCCATCCTGAAAGTAATCCCACCAGCCAGTCTGGCAACCATCCTGCCAGCAATCCCACCAACCAGCCTGTCAGCTATGCTGCAGCAAACCACCTAACCATCCTATCAGCCATCCTGCCAGCCAGGGCACCAACCGGCCTGTCAGCCATCCTGCCAGAAATCACCATCCAGTCTGTCAGCCAACCTGCCAGCAAGAACACCAACCCACCATCCAGTCTGTCAACCATCCTGTCAGCAATACCACAAACCAGCCTCTCAATCATCCTGCCAGCAAACCCAGCAATTGACCAGTCAGCCATCCTGCCATCAATCACACCGGCCAGTCTGTCAGCTAACCTACCAGCAATCCCACAGGTCAGTCTGTCACTCATCCTACAGCAGTTCCACCTGCCAGTCTGTCAGCCATTCTGCCAGCAATCCCACTGGCCAGTCTGTCAGGCATCCTGCCAGCAATCCCACCATCCAGTCTGTCACCAATTCTGCCAGCAATCCCACCAGCCAGTCTGTCAGCCATCCTGCCAGAAATCCCACAAGCCAATCTGTCAGCCATCTTGCCAGCAATCCCACCAACCAGCCTGTCAGCCATCCTGCCCACAATCCCACCAGCCGTCCTCTCAGCCATCCTCCTATCAATGCCACTAGCCAGTCTGTATGCCATCCTGCCAGCAACCCCACCAACCAGCCTGTCAGCCATCCTGCCAGCAATCCCACCAGCCAGTCTGTCAGCCATCTTGCCAACATTTCCACGAGCCAGTCTGTCAAGCATCCTGCCATCAATCCCACCAGCCAATCTGTCAGCCAACCGGCCAGCAATCCCCCCAGCCAGCCTGTCAGCCATCCAGCCAGCAATCCCACCAGCCAGCCTGTCAGCCATCCTGCCAGCAATCCCACCAGCCAGGCTGTCAGCCATCCTGCCAGCAATCCCACCAGCCAGCCTGTCAGCCAACCTGCCAACAATCCCACCAGCCAGCCGGTCAGCCATCTTGCCAGCAATCTCACCAGTCAGTCTGTCATCCATCCTGCCATCAATCGACCAGCCAGTGTCAGCTATCCTGCCAGCAATCCCACCAACCAGCCTGTCAGCCATCCTGCCAGCAAATCCCACCAGACAGTCTGTCAGCCATATTGCCAGCAATCCCACCAGCCAGCCTGCCAGCCATCCTGCCAGCAATCTCACCAGCCAGTCTCTCATCCATCCTGCAAGTAATCCCACTAACCAGCCTGTCAGCCATCCTGCCAGCAATCCCAGCAGCCAGTCTGTCAACCATCCTGCAGGCAATCCCACCAACCAGCCTGTCAGCCATCCTGCCAGCAATCCCACCAGCCAGTCTGTCAGCAATCTTGCCAGCAATCGCACTAACCAGCCTGTCAGCCATCCTGCCAGCAATCCCACCAGCTGGCCTCTCAGTCATCCTGCTATCAATCCCACTAGCCAGTCTGTATGCCATCCTGCCAACAACCCCACCTACCAGCCTGTCAGCCATCTTGACAGCAATCCCACCAGTCAGTCTGTCAACCATCTTGGCAACATTCCCACCAGCTGGCCTGTCAGTCATCCTGCCAGCAATCCCACCCACCAGCCTGTCAGCCACCCTGCCTGCAATCTCCCAGCCAGACTGTCAGCCAGCCTGTCAGCCATCCTGCCAGCAATCCAACTAACCAGCCTGGCAGCTATCCCGCAGCAATCCAACTAACCAGCCTGTCAGCCATCCTGCCAGAAATCCCACCGTCCAGTCTGACAGCCATCCTGCCAGCAATAGTACCGACTGGCCTGTCAGACATCCTGCCAGACATCCCACCGTCCAGTCTGTCAACCATCCTGTCAGCAATACCACAAGGCAGTCTCTCAGTCATCCTGCCAGCAAACCCAGGAATTGACCAGCCAGACATCCTGCCAGCAATCCCACCAGCCAGCCTGTCAGCCATCCTGCCAGGAATCTAACCAGCCAGTCTGTCAGCCATCCAGCCATCAATCCCACTGGCCAATCTGTCAGCCAACCTGCCAGCAATCCCACCAGCCACCCTGTCAGCCATCCAGCCTGCAATCCCACCAGCCAGACCATCAACCAATCTGCCAGCAATCCCACCAGCCAGGCTGTCAGCCATCCTGCCAGCAATCCCACCAACCAGTCTGTCAGCCATCCTGCCAGCAATCCCACCAGCCGGCCTCTCAGCCATCCTGCTATCAATCCCACTAGCCAGTCTCTATGCCATCCTGCCAGCAACCCCACCAACCAGCCTGTCTGCCATCCTGCCAGCAATCCCACCACCAGCCAGTCTGTTAGCCATCTTGCCAACATTCCCACCAGCCGGCCTGTCAGATAGTCTGCCAGCAATCCCATTGGCCAGCCTGTCACCCACACTGCCAGCAATCCCCCAGCCAGTATGTCAGCCATCCTGCCAGCAATCCCACCAGCCAGCCTGTCAGCCATCCTGCCAGCAATCCCACTAACCAGCCTGTCAGCCACCCTGCCAGCAATCCCCCCAGCCAGTATTTCAGCCATCCTGCCAGAAATCCCACTGTCCAGTCTGTCAGCCATCCTGCCTGCAATAGCACCAACTGGCCTGTCAGCCAACCTGCCAGAAATCCCAGCGTCCAATCTGTCAACCATCCTGTCAGCAATACCACAAACCAGCCTCTCAGTCATCCTGCCAGCCAACCCAGCAATTGACCAGTCAGCCATCCTGAAATCAATCCCACCGGCCAGACTGTCAGCCAATTTGCCAGCAGTCCCACTGGCCAGACTGTCACTCATCCTACCAGCAGTCCCACCAGCCATTCTGTCAGCCATTCTGCCAGCAATTCCACCAGCCAATCTGTCAGCCATCCAGCCAGGAATCCCACCATCCAGTCTGTCAACAATCCTGCCAGCAATCCCACCAGTCTGTCAACCATCCTGCCAGCAATCCCACCAGCCAGGCTGTTAGCCATTCTGCCAGCAATCTCACCAGAAAGTCTGTCAGCGATCCTGCCAGCAATCCCACTTACCAGCCTGTCAGCCATACTGCCAGCAATCCCACCAGCCAGTCTGTTAGCCATGCTGCCAGCAATCCCACCAGCCGGTCTGTCAGCCATCTTGTCAGTAATACCACAAACCAGCCTCTCAGTCATCCTGCCAGCAAACCCAGAAATTGACCAGTCAGCCATCCTGCCATCAATCCCACCGGCCAGACTGTCAGCCAACCTGCCAGCAATCACACCAGCCAGTCTGTCGCTCATCCTACCAGCAGTCCTACCTGCCAGTCTGTCAGCCATTCTGCCAGAAATCCCACCGGCCAATCTGTCAGCCATCCTGCCAGCAATCCCACCATCCAGTCTGTCTACAATCCTGCCAGCAATCCCACAAGCCAGGCTGTTAGCCATCCTGCTAGCAATCTCACCAGCCAGTCTTTTTTAGCCATCCTGCCAGCAATCCCACTATCCAGCCTGTCAGCCATCCTGCCAGCAATCCCACCAGCCAGTATGTCAGCCATGCTGTCAGCAATCCCACCAACCAGTCTGTCAGCCATCCTGCCAGCAATCCCACCAGCCAGTCTGTCAACCATTCTGCCAGCAATCCCACCAACCAGCCTGTTAGCCATCCTGCCCGCAATCCCACCAGCCAGTCTGTCAGCCCTCCTTCCAGCAATCCCACTATCCAGCCTATCAGCTATCCTGCAGCAATCCAACTAACCAGCCTATCAGCCATCCTGTCAGCCAGAGCACCAAACAGCCTGTCAGCCATCCTGCCAGAAATCCCACCATCCAGTCTGTCAACCATCCTGTCAGCAATACCACAAACCAGCCTCTCAATCATCCTGCCAGCAAACCCAGCAATTGACTAGTCTGCCATCCTGCCATCAATCCCACTGGCCAGTCTGTCAGCCAACCTGCCAGCAATTCCACTGGCCAGTCTGTCACTCATCCTACCAGCAGTTCCACCTGCCAGTCTGTCAGCCATTCTGCCAGCAATCCCACTGGCCAGTCTGTCAGCCATCCTGCCAGCAATCCCACCATCCAGTCTGTAACCAATCCTGCCAGCAATCCCACCAACCAGCCTGTCAGCCGTCCTGCCAGCAATCCCACCGGCCAGTCTGTTAGCCATCCTGCCAGCAATCCCACGAGCCAGTCTGTCAGCAATCCTGAAACCAATACAACCGGCCAGTCTGTCAGCCATCCTGCCAGCAATCCCACCAGCCAGTCTGTCAACCATCCTGCCAGCAATCCCATCAACCAGCCTGTCAGTCATCCTGCCAGCAATCCCACTAGCCAGTCTCTCAGCCATCCTGCCAGCAATCCCACTAACCAGCGTGTCAGCTATCCTGCAGCAATCCAACTAACCAGCCTATCAGCCATCCTGCCAATCAGAGCACCAACCGGCCTGTCAACCATCCTGCCAGAAATCCCACCATCCAGTCTGTCAGCCAACCTGCCAGCAAGAGCACCAACTGGCCTGTCAGCCATCCTGCCAGAAATCCCACCGTCCAGTCTGTCAGCCATCCTGTCAGCAATACCACAAACCAGCCTCTCAATCATCCTGCCAGCAAACCCAGCAATTGACCAGTCTGCCATTCTGCCATCCCACCGGCCAGTCTGTCAGCCAACCTGCCAGCAATCCCACCGGCCAGTCTGTCACTCATTCTACCAGTAGTTCCACCTGCCAGTCTGTCAGCTATTCTGCCAGCAATCCCACTGGCCAGACTGTCAGCCATCCTGCAAGCAATCCCACCATCCAGTCTGTCACCAATCCTGCCAGCAATACCACTGGCCAGTCTGTCAGCCATCCTGCCAGCAATCCAACCAGCCAGTCTGTCAGCCATCTTGCCAGCAATCCCACCAACCAGCCTTTCAGTCATCCTGCCACCAATCCCACCGGCCAGTCTGTTAGCCATCCTGCCAGCAATCCCACGAGCCAGTCTATCAGCAATCCTGCCACCAATACAACTGGCCAGTCTGTCAGCCATCCTGCCAGCAATCCCACCAACCTGTCTGTCAACCATCCTGCCAGCAATCCCACTGGTCAATCTGTGAGCTATCCTGCCAGCAATCCCACCAGCCAGTCTGTCAGCAATTCTGGTACCAATCCCACTAACCAGTCTGTCAGCCATCCTGCCAGCAATCCTCCCAGCCAGTCTGTCAGCAGTCCTGTCAGCAATCCCACTAACCAGCCTGTCAGCCATCCTGTCAGCAATCCCACCAACCAGCCTGTCAGCCATCCTGCCAGCAACCCCACCGACCAGCCTGTCAGCCACCCTGCCAGCAATCCCACCAGCCAATCTTTCAGCCATCTTGCCAGCATTCCCACCAGCCGGCCTGTCAGCCATCCTGCCAGCAATACCACTAACCCACCTGTCAGCAATCCTGCAGCAATCCCACTAACCAGCCTGTCAGCCATCCTGCCAGCAAGAGCACCAACCGGCCTGTCAGCCATCCTGCCAGAAATCCCACCATCCAGTCAGTCAACCCTCCTGCCAGCAATACCACAAACCGGCCTCTCAGTCATCCTGCCAGGAAACTCAGCAATTGGCCATACAGCCATCCTGCGAGCAATCCCACCAACTAGCCTGTCAGCCATCCTGCCAGCAATCCCCCTAAGCAGCCTGTCCGCCATCATGTCAGCAATCCCACCAACCCGCCTGTCAGCCATCCTGCCAGGAATCCCACTTGCCAGTCTGTCAACCATCCTGCCAGCAATTCCACCAGCCGGGGTGTCAGCCATCCTGCCAGCAATCCCACCAACCAGCCTGTTACCAATCCTGCAAGAAATCCAACCAACCTGTCTGTCAGCCATCCTGCCAGCAATCCCACCAGACAGTCAGTCAGCCATCCTGCCAGGAAACCCACCAACTGGCCTGTCAGCTATCCTGCCAGCAATCCCTCCACCCAGTCTGTCAGCCATCCTGCCAGCAATACCACTGGCCAGTCTGTTAGCCATCCTGCCAGCAATCCCACCAGCCAGTCTGTCAGCCATCCTGCCAGCAATCCTACCACCAATGCAACTGGCCATCCTGCCAGCCATCCTGCAAGCAATCCCACCAACCAGCCTGTCAGCCATCCTGCCAGCAATCCCACCAGTCAGTCTGTCAGCCATCCTGCCAGCAATCCCACCAGCCAGTCTGCCAGCAATCCTGGTAGCAATCCCACTAACCAGCCTGTCAGCCATCCTGCCAGCAATCCTACCAGCCAGCCTATCAGCCATCCTGCTATCAATCCCACTAACCAGTCTGTCAGCCATCCTGCCAGCAATCCCACCTACCAACCTGTCAGCCAGTCCAGCCAGCAATCCTACCAGCCAGTCTGTCAGCCTTCCTGTCAGCAATCCCACCAACCAGCCTGTCAGTCATCCTACAAGCACTCCCACTAATCAGCCTGTCAGCCATCCTGCCAGCAATCCCACTAACCAGCCTGTCAGCCATCCTGCCAGCAACAGCACCAACCTGCCAGTCTGCCACCCTGCCAGCAATCCCACCAACTGGTCTGTCAGTCATCCTGCCAGAAATCCCACCAGCTAGTCTGTGAACCATCCTGCCACCAATCCCACAAACTGGCCTCTCAGCCATCCTGCTAGCAATCCCACCAACCGGCCTGTCAGTCATCCTGCCAGCAATCCCACCAACCGGCCTGTCAGCCATCCTGCCAGTAATCCCTCCAGCCAGTCTGTCTGCCATCCTGCCTGCATTCCCACTGGCCAGTCTGCCATCCATCCTGCAGGCAATCCCACCAACCAGCCTGTCAGCCATCCTGCCAGGAATCCCCCTAATCAGCATGTCAGCCATCCTGCCAGGAATCCCACTGGCCAGTCTGTCAACCATCCTGCCAGCAATTCCACCAGCTGGCATGTCAGCCATCCTGCCAGCAATCCCTCCAACCAGCCTGTTAACAATCCTGCCAGAAATCCCTCCAACCTGTCTGTCAGCCATCCTGCCAGCAATCCCACCAGACACTAAGTCAGCCATCCTTCCAGCAATCTCACCAACTGGCCTGTCAGCCATCCTGCCAGCAATCCCATCAACTGGCCTGTCAGCCATCCTGCCCGCAATCCCACCAGCCAGTCTGTCATTTATCCTGCCAGCAATCCTACTGGCCAGTCTGTCAGTCATCCTGCCAACAATACCACTGGCCAGTCTGTCAGCCATCCTGCCAGCAATCCCACCAGCCAGTCTGTCAGCCATCCTGCCAGCAATCCGACTAGCCAGTCTGTCAGCAATCCTGGTAGCAATCCCACTAACCAGCCTGTCAGCCATCCTACCAGCAATCCTACCAGCAGGCCTGTCAGCCATCCTGCTATCAATCCCACTAGCCAGTCTGTCAGCCATCCTGCCAGCAATCCCACCAACCAACCTGTTAGCCAGTCCAGCCAGCAATCCCACCAGCCAGTCTGTCAGCCATCTTGCCAGAAATCCCACCAGCCAGTCTGTCAGCCATCCTGCCATCAATCCCACCAGCCAGCCTGTCAGCCATCCTGCAAGCACTCCCACTAACCAGCCTGTCAGCCATCCTGCCAGCAATCCCACTAACCAGCCTGTCAGCCATCCTGCTAGCAATCCCACCAACTGGCCTGTCAGCCATCCTGCCAGCAATCCCACCAACTGGCCTGTCAGCCATCCTGCCAGCAATCCCTCCATCCAGTCTGTCTGCCATTCTGCCAGCATTCCCACCGGCCAGTCTGTCATCCATCCTCAGGCAATCCCACCAACCAGCCTGTCAGCCATCCTGCCAGCAATCCCCCTAATCAGCATGTCAGTTATCATGCCAGCAATCCCATCAACCAGCCTGTCAGCCATCCTGCCAGGAATCCCACTGGCCAGTCTGTCAACCATCCTGCCAGCAATTCCACCAGCTGGTGTGTCAGCCATCCTGCCAGCAATCCCACTAACCAGCCTGTTAACAATCCTGCCAGAAATCCTACCAACCTGTCTGTCAGCCATCCTGCCAGCATTCCCACCAGACAGTAAGTCAGCCTTCCTGCCAGCAATCCCACCAACTGGGCTGTCAGCCATCCTGCCAGCAATCCCACCAACTGGCCTTTCAGCCATCCTGCCCGCAATCCCACCAGCTAGCCTGTCATTCATCCTGCCGGCAATCCTACTGGCCAGTCTGTCAGCCATCCTGCCAGCAATACCACTGGCCAGTCTGTTAGCCATCCTGCCAGCAATCCCACCAGCCAGTCTGTCATTCATCCTGCCAGCAATCCTACTGGCCAGTCTGTCAGCCATCCTGCCAGCAATCCCACTGGCCAGTCTGTTAGCCATCCTGCCAGCAATCCCTCCAGCCAGTCTGTCAGCCATTCTGCCAGCAATCCACCGTCCAGTCTGTCAGCCATCCTGCCAGCAATCCCACCAGCCAGTCTGTCATTCATCCTGCCAGCAATCCTACTGGCCAGTCTGTCAGCCATCCTGCCAGCAATCCCACTGGCCAGTCTGTCAGCCATCCTGCCAGCAATCCCACCAACCAGCCTGTCAGCCATTCTGCCAGCAATCCCACTGGTCAGTGTGTGAACCATCCTGCCAGCAATCCCACCAGCCAGTCTGTCAGCAATCCTGGTAGCAATCCCACTAACCAGCCCATCAGCCATCCTGCCAGCAATCCTACCAGCCAGCCTGTCAGCCATCCTGCTATCAATCCCACTAGCCAGTCTGTCAGCCAGTCCAGCCAGCAATCCCACTAACCAGCCTGTCAGCCATCCTGCCAGCAATCCCACTAATCAGCCTTTCAGCCATCCTGCCAGCAACAGCACCAACCAGCTAGTCAGCCATCCTGCCAGCAATCCCACCAACCAGCCTGCCAGCCATCCTGCCAGAAATCCCACCAGCTAGTCTGTGAACCATCCTGCCTCCAATCCCACAAACTGGCCTCTCAGCCTTCCTGCTAGCAATCCCATCAACCGGCCTGTCAGTCATTCTGCCAGCAGTCCCACCAACCGGCCTGTCAGCCATCCTGCCAGCAATCCCTCCAGCCAGTCTGTCAGTCATTCTGACGGCAATCCCACCAGCCAGTCTGTCTGCCATCCTGCCAGCATTCCCACCGGCCAGTCTGTCATCCATCCTGCCAGCAATCCCACCAATCAGCCTCTCAGCCATCCTGCCAGCAATCCCACCAACCAGCCTGTCAGCCATCCTGACAGCAATCCCACCAACCAGCCTGTCAGCCATCCTGCCAGCCATCGCACCCGCCAGCCTGTCAGCCATTCTGCCAGCAATCCCTCCAACCTGACTGTCAATCATCCTGCCAGCAATCCCACCAACCGGCCTGTCAGCCATCCTGCCAACAATCCCACTAACCTGCCTGTCAGCCATCCTGCCAGCAATCCCACCAGCCAGCCTGTCAGCCATCCTGCAGCAATCCCACTATCCAGTCAGTCAGCCATCCTGCAGCAATCCCACTAGCCAGCCTGTCAGCCATCCTGCAGCAACCCCACTAGCTGGCCTGTCAGCCATCCTGCCAGCAACCCCATCGGCCAGCCTGTCAGCCATCCTGCCAGCAATCCCACCAGCCAGCCTGCCAGCCATCCTGCAGCAATCCCACCAGCCAGCCTGTCAGCCATCCTGCCAGCAATCCCACCAGCCAGCCTGTCAGTCATCCTGCCAGCAATCCCACCAGCCAGCCTGCCAGCCATCCTGCAGCAATCCCACCAGTCTGTCAGCCATCCTACCAGCAATCTCACCAGCCAGTCTGTCAGCCATCCTGCCAGCAATCCCACCAAGTGGCCTGTCAGCCATCCTGCCAGCAATCCCACCAAGCGGCCTGTCAGCCATCCTGCAGCAATCCCACCAAGCGGCCTGTCAGCCATCCTGCCAGCAGTCCCACTGGCCAGTCTGTCAGCCATCCTGCCAGCAATCCCACTGGCCAGTCTGTCAGCCATCCTGCCAGCAATCCCACCAATCGGCCTGTCAGCCATCCTGCCAGCAATCCCATCTACCGGCCTGTCAGCTATCATATCAGTAATCTCACCAGCAGGACTGTCAGCCATCATGGCAGCATTCCCACCACCAGACAGCCTGTCAGCCATCTCACCAGCCAGTCCACCTCCAGTCAGCTGTCCAGACCTCAAGGCAAGCCTCTGGTTAACCAGCAAGCCCATCAAGGCAGCAATACCAAATGTCCAGCAAAGGCCAAGGTTGTCTGTTGTGATGGTAAGTCACTTTCATTGTTTTTCACAGCACTGATCCTCTCTGTTGCCAGCAATTGTGTCATGACACAGAACAGGCTTCCACTTTAGTTTCAAGACACTGAAATGTGTTTCTTTCTTTCCTTTAGTTTCCCTCTCACTTCAGACAGAACACCAGAAGCCACAGACTAAAGTTGTATCTTCCTGCACTACCACTTTCTGTGGCACCGTTGTGCCAGTACATAGCATGACCATCACTAATTTGATGGTAAGTAACTGACATTATTTTTTTCTGTTCTTAAATTTTGATGTTATCTTTTTCCTTTCACAGGTAAACAGTGACGCAGTGGCCACGGTTACGGGGTCATTATGTCACAGACAAAACTGCACAAGACAGCAATGGTGCAGAGAAAACGTTGTGCGCCAAAACAAGGTTGGAACAAAACACCAACCATAACATGAAGAGCACCCCCCCACACACACACACACACAGACACACACACACAGACTGGAATAATTATAACTCTCTGAAGAGGTGTGGACTTTGGAGAAGGGCTGAAACACTGGAGCACGTATAAACTTTTTTAAATTTAAAAAAAAAGTTGCAATACAGTGGAACCTGGCAGGAGCCAAACCACGGTCCCAGGTCCCCAATGCCACCAGGTGCCAGTGCCCTAGCCAGTCCACCACAGGAGCAATCTCAACCAGGTACCGCACTGGCAGCCTACTTGATACTCTCCCAAGAGAGTGTACAGTGACAGGGGTAGTTGTTGTAACCGTACGCTTAGAAAACCCTGCTGCTGTATAAACCTTTGTGCTTTCTACAGTGCAGTTGTTCTTGTGCAGCTTTGTCCACAACATACTGACTCAGTACCATGGCCATGCCATGTCAGGCTAAATAATCTTTCTTTCTTTCTTTCTTTCTTTCTTTCTTTCTTTCTTTCTTTCTTTCTTTCTTTCTTTCTTTCTTTCTTTCTTTTCTCTCTTTCTTTCCTTCTTTCTTCAGACTTGACAGGTATAGAATGAGTGAGACTGGACAGTGGATCTGTTGTGCAGCCACAATGGTGGTAAAGTCAGGCTAACTGATTTTTTTCCTTCACAGGTGACAGGTACAAATTCAGAATGAGTGAGATGAGTTGAAGGATCTATCATGCAGCCACAACTGTGGCAAAGTCAGGTTAAAAGTTTGTCTTTTTACTTCACAGATGACACGCATACTAACACTTGGAGTGGACAATCTATAGACTGTCCATGTGGTTAGCCACCCACGTGGCCACATTAGTAAGGTCTACATATAATTTTCCATTGTCTTCACAGGTCTCCACCTCCTGTCATGCTATGTTCTCATCCATAAAGCAAGATTTCTCATCCTGTGCCTCCTGCATCTGGGGAATCTTTGTTCCACGTCAAAACCAGACCATCATCAATGTGACAGTAGGTATCCTTTAAGAAATGTCTTTTCTCTTTCAATTTTTTAATTTTTTTTCCTTTTATAGGTGTACTGTAACCCAGTGTGGAGCATACTACATTTTAAATAATTTGTTTTTTGTCTTCACGTCAGGTCTGTGATACCTTCTGCATCAAGATGAATTCCTTGTCCTACAGCAAACAAGCCATTGCCAACTTGTAATTTTCACAAACTCGTTGATGTGGTCAGGCTTGCAACTAATGCTTGGACCTTGTCCTCCAGCACTATATGTGGTGCACAGTCAACATGTCCTTTGTATCAAGCAAAACAGTCCTCCAACTTATGCTGTTGCCTCACTGTGCAATTTGCAATTGTCATGCATCAGGAAATACCTGAAACAAGAGAAATAGGAGAAGACAACAGATATAGAGTGATATATGGATACAGATATGATTTAAAAAAAATGAAAAAAATACTGTTGATCACAGCGTTCTCCTACACAAACTAAAGGACATCAGCCTCAATGCCACTGCTGTGTGTTGGCTCTCCTGCTACCTTTCTGACTGACAGCAACAAGTCAAGGCACGGGGTAACTTCTCTCCACTTCAGACTCTGCCTAGAGGAGCACCTTGGGGCTCTATACTTGGGCCTTTACTATTTACAGTCTATATAAATTACATCAGTACAAATGTTAGTAAGGCCAATGTACACCTCTTCGCTGATGACACAGTTTTATAAGTCTCCAGACCTTCCCTTGACCTAGCCTGTGATGACCTACAACACAACTTTATCTAGCTACAATATAATGCATTCCAACTTAAGCTGTTGTTAAACGCACAAAAAAACAACGTTATGCTCCTTTCCTCTTGCACCAAAGCCATAAGTACCACCCTCCCTGCCCCCCACCCACCAGATAGTGACCCTTCTGGGTGAAACGCTTGAGGTGGTGGACATATTCAGATGTCTGGGCTTTTGGTTAGGTTACCAGCTTTCTTTTGCCATACATCTTGAGGAATTCTCCAAGAAGCTAAGAAAGACAGCAGGCTTCTTCTTTAGAACTAAGCATCTCCTCACCTACGAAGCCAGGAAGAGGCTGGTCCAGACCACCTTTCTCCCCCTCATCAATTACGCCAACTTCATCTATTGCCACTGTTCCAAATCAGCCCTTAATAAACTGGATGTACTCTATCACAGAGCCTTAAGGTTCATAACTTACGCCCCCTTCAGAACCCACCATTGCTCCCTATAGGCTCAACTTGGCTGGCCCTCACTATCCAATAGAAGGATGAAAATGCTTTATTCTGGTCCTATAGAGACATCCTGAACAAACTACCCTTATATATCACAGACCTCTTTAAGTACATACCTTGCAAATATTCATTGAGGAGGCAGTCTTACATATTTCTAGATGTACCTAGGGTAGCTTCTCGTTATGGTGAATGCTATTAGCCACTCTCTCCCTGCCTTGTGGAATAACTTCCAACATGCTTTTAAACTTACTAGCACTATCTGTCTGCAGACTTTCAAATCTCTAGTAGACCTGCATACTCAAGAGAAATGTTTTTGCTACCCGTAACCTGCTATCTGCCCCTTTGCCCCTTCCCAACTTGCCACAGCCTTTTCCAGGTGCCAGTTATCTGAGTATGTATACCAGTAAAGCACTTGCAAGCTGTTTTTTTTATTGTTTATAGTCTCTGTTGTTTAAATATCATGACTACTCAGATACTCCTCTGTATTCTCCTATAGCTCTGTACTATTGGTTGCTCCATTGGGACCCTTGTCTGCCTGTATGTATACTGTCTCCTAACATTGTAAACATGTGACCTGTAAGCATTCTATATCTCTGTGTCCTTCCAGGACCTCCTTGTAAATAAGCCTGCTCAACAGAGTCATTCCTGGTGAAATAAAATAAAATAAAAAATTAAAAAATCCTTACATTTCCATGGTACAAAACCATTCAAAATTAAATTACCATATGTGGGTAAGACCCATGCAGCTGCAGGATTCAATCACCCTAGTGATAAATACCTGCAACGAGAGAAACAGTGACAAAAGATGCTTAAAAATACAATGGTTTCAAATACCCTCCCATCCCCCTCAACCACCCAAAAAGAAAAAAATACTTACATTTGCTGATACGTCACTACAAAGCAGTGATACTTGACTTCAAGACCGTTATCCAGGTCCAGTTGTTGTACAGTACAGTCACAAAGTACAGCAGCAGTAGCTTGTAACATTTCCAGGACCACTTCTCATTTCTGGGAATCTTGAGATTTTTCAAGCCAGGAAAATTCACTTTTATTTTCTGGACACTAATGTGCCTGTCAACAGTTGCTGCAGAGACTTGCACAGCACAGCAGCACCAGACAGCAGTAGCCCCAGTTTATAACACTTCTGGGAACAACATCTCGTTTCTGGGATTCCAGAGAATTTTGTAAGCTCAGAGAATTCACTTTTTTTGCGAGCACTAATGTGCGTCATGACAGTTGATGTGGAGACTCACACAGCACAGCTGCACCAGACAGCAGCAGTATATAACACTTGTGGGGGCAAATCTTGTTTCTGAGCATCAGAAGAATTCACAGCAGCAGCAATGCATTTAGAATCGCAGACTATTTATTGTCTAACTGATGCCTAAAATTATTGCAATACAGAATTTATGTGTATTGATTTTTGAAAATTTTGACTTAAAATTGTGAATTGTGATTAATGCACAAGTAACACAAAGAGCCCGATTTTCAAAGGTTAATGCAGGGCTTGCATCAAGCCAGCTTCAGCCCTGTTGTTTGGTGCAGCTGCACCAAACTCCTTTGATGCAACTGTGCCCAGTTGGTGCAAGCCCTGTAAAAAGGGTTCCCCTAAATGGCACAAGTTAGACCAGGGGGGAAGCTGGTCTAAGTTGTGGCATTTGGTGTACAGGGATAAAAATCCCGATCAGCATCGAGAGAATGCCCCAAGCCCCCTGAGCCATATGAATGGCGCACCAGGGGCTTGTGGCATTTGTAGATCTTTTGAAAATCGGGTCCGAAGTACATTACAACAACTGTGTTTGGGGCACTTACTAAATACCATTTGGCAGCATGTAGCAATCTGTCCAGTTTTTTTCTGGCACTACAGGACAGTTCTAGAATTCATAGATTTAATGTGAATTGTGATTAACACACAATTAACATGAAGTGTGTTACAACAAAACTGTTTGGAACACTAACACACTGTGAACTGCAATGTGTCAGCATGCAGCAGCCTATCCATTTTTTAACAGCACTTGAGAAAAATTCAGGGAGAAGAGAATTTATGTAAATTGTGAGTTAGGCACAGTTAACACTAAGTGAGTAACACAACAGCAGTGTTGGGGCACTACAACCACACAGTGCAGTGCAGTGCCATGTTATGGTACCTGTAGCAGAGTGTGACATATTTACTCTGGTAGTTGAGAAAAGTTAAGAACGTTAGACAGAAAATACAGGTAGGAAACACAACTTTTTTATGGGGATTCATTTTCTAAAGACAGTAGCAACAGTACAGAGTGAAACAAATATAAAGACAAGGAACAATAAGTGAAACAATACAGTTAAATAGTAAAGATAGATTGGTTCTTTGTATTTGTAACATTTTTGGTAATTTTCTCTTTTTGGGGGAACAAATGAGTAGGATACTTGGAAGTAAAGTACAGAAAGAGGACAGGAAATAGTTAAATGGTCACATCGATTTTATAGGCTTTAATGTGACAAACTCACTGAATGCCACTACCAGCAGGACACACACCACCAGGGCGGAGCTCTGCCATACCCTCTAGCAGCTACTCCTGATTGGAGAGAATCATTTTTATAACTTGCTCCACCTCTGTGAACTGTCAATGGAGGTCCCTCATTTTTTCCCCTAGGAGGGTGAATTCTACTGTTGACATTGCTGCTGGAGGTGCAGGTGCTGCTGGTGCTGCTAGTTCAGCAGCTTGAAGTGGAACGATGAGTGCAGCCATTTCAATAGGGTGTGCTCGTTGCCCCACCGTGTGATGGAAACTTCCCTTACACCCTGTTCCACCCACCACTGCAGGCATGGATGGACCACCACCTCCACCACAACCACTTCCCACTTGCCTCTGTTGTTCCTCCCACTCAACCCAGTGACATATTCTCAGATGTGTCCTTTGGTCCCCAGCACCCAAGTAGGTACCCTGCTTGCCCTGGGTGACCCCATGCCTGACATAAATTACAAGTGACCACAATATGGTCACTAGGGTCGGTACTAAAAAAATACCGCACCTGGGAAGACTTGGGGTATGGGAAGCGTGGCTGGTGTGCTGCTCTTGGAGGAACAAAGGAGCCAGAGGATGATGAGAGTGGCTCCTCTGTGTGGGGGGGGGATGGTGCCAGTGGTGGAAGCATGATGGGGGCACAGGGGGTTCTTGCTCCTCCATCACAGGACTAGGAACAGAGGACTTCTGTTTCTCAATACTCCTTTCTGCATCCTGCTGCTGCTACTACTGCTCCCTGGTGGTCCAGGACAAGCTCATCTCATCCTGCTGTGGGTGCAGCCCTGTTGGATGATCAGGTGGGGCTGCCACTGCTACTGCTGCATGGTTGGGAGGAGGAGGAGGAGGTGAGGTGCTATGGGGATGGGGCCACTCCCTGAAAAACATGGGATAACAAAGAGATATGTCACCGCCACGAGTGTGAACACCATGATGATGACCCTCCATCAGTAAATTCGAATCAAAACAAAGAAAGAGAGAGAGATAGACAGAAAAGAGCAAAGACAATGAGTAAAATAAAAGTAACAAATAGCTATAAAAACAGATTCAGAATAAAGTTTAACTATTATGTTCACTAACTAAAGTACAATAAAGGTAAAACAAAAAAATAAAGAAATTGCTGCTAACAGCATCTGAAATATATATTTTCTGTCTGCTACAGAAGAGGCTCCTTTCACTATTGTTGTCTGACTAGAAGTGAGAAACAGGAAGCAAGTCAGGCAGTCACTGTACAGAGAATGTACCATCTGACCCGCAGAAGCTCTTCCATGTGACCTTTAGAGAAGTTGTTTACCAAAAGCCTCGTTTTCACAAAACTTCACCTTGGCAACACCAAAGAAGAAGTTACAAAGTGAAGTCACAAGGTGAAGTTGGAAATTCATGAATTGTTAACAGACGGGCAAACATTTACAAATGTATCTGCAAATGTGGAGTTTTGCAATTCACCTGAACTTTGTGGATGAATTAAAACTTCACAACATCTCTAATTTTGTCTATATAGATGCTTATCAACTTATCTGCCATGAAAGATGGTGGCCGTGCTGGGCTAGATGTCCACACGCTACTTTATTTTTAGATTTTACTTTATTTTTACTTTACTGCTATTTAGTTTTATTCATTTTTGTAAGCTTTGTATTAGTTTTAGTGTTTAGATAGTTAGGATAAACGAGTGAGGTAGTAAGCGTTAGCCTCGTTCACCGGGTTAGAGGAGAGTGCCTAAGATATTTTAGATAGCCTCAAAGCCTGTTAACGCTCTGCTGTTGTCACTGAATTTTATCACTCTGAGCCCTGGGTCTGAGAAGATATATTTTCTTCCTTACCTGCACCTGCACTTTTGGCATTGGTGTTTGGCTCTTGGAGAGAGGAGCTGGTGGCGGCTGTCTGCTGGATGTGGAGTGGCCCGGAAAGTGGAGTCAGCTGCTGTGACTACTTTACATCTGTGGACTTTATCAATGGAGGAACTGTGGAGCCTATTGATCTGTTGGACTGTGATCTGTTGCCCGGAATTGGGGTCATTTGGGCCTGTGGGGTGCTGTCGATCTAGAGACCTGGTTTGGAGCGGTGTAGTTGGTTTTCAGTCCTTGACGGCTCCCGTTTCCTGTCCTATATTTGGCTCTCAGGGAACTGTGGCAGCTCCTATTTTTGGGTCCAAATTGCTTGCTTCCATGGAGTGTTGAGCTAACTGGGTTTTAGGCCTGACCTGAACCCAGGGAATGTTTGCTGGTGTTGTCGGTCATTGGGATGAACCAGGTCCAGTGCCCTCGAAGGACGGACACCGTGTACCCGAGATTCCTTGGTTTAGGTGGGCAGGCTGGAAAGCCTGCTTGCTCTGAGCTGGCTACAGTCAGAGCTTTCGGCAACTCCTCTAGGGACGGCTGGGGTAAGTAATCATTTCCCAGTTATGGAGCTCCTGTTTATTGGAAGTTGGAGAAAAAACTAAAGCATTGAAGGAGTATTGGTTGCAGCGGACACCTGTCTGTCTCTCGTCCCTTGAAGATTCAGCAGCAGTGAGAGTGTCTTAATTTCTTTTACAACTTATGTTGGATTGATATTAATCTGCCCTGCCTATGTGAGAAATAGGTTGGGGGGGTTATACTTTCTTTGTTTCGGTGAAGTGAGAGCTCACCTGAAGGTTTACGACCACATATTGTGGAAGACTTTGGGGGTATCTACTTGTTTGTGGAAACTAGTTCCTTTTGGATTTTAATTTTGCCTTTTTTTTTTTTTTTTTTTACTAATTCTAATTTTGTTTTTGTTTGTTTGTTTAATGTATTTATTAATACAGAGTTGATTGTGTGTGACTGGATTTATATTTAGTAAGTGTTGTGTGTTTGTGTTTTTATTAGGTAGTTGTTGCGAGGCACAATGTGTTTAATGAAGGCTTTCCCTGTCAGGCACTACTCTCCCTCTGAGCTCCGGGACCTCTGCCCTTTTAACTGCCCCCCCCCCCATCTGTAGTAGTTTATGTCTGCTGCAGAGCTCTTGGTATAGTGGGGAGGAGGAGGAGGAGGAGGAGGGGCAGGGGCCTGGGGCAGGGGGATGAGCTGGGTGGCCTGATTGGGGTAGTGGGGTCCAGAAGACACCCTGGGGAAAAATGGAGTACTGAACGAGAACCTTCTTGTTTAGTGCCCATACCCAAGGGCTCCACGATTAGTGGGCAGGTACCTCAAACTGTTCCAGTTTCTCACCTGACCCGCACAGTGTTGTGCAATGCCAGATCTATTAAAAACAAACCAGCCATTATGGCTGATTTGGTTGGGTCAGCTGATCTTGCTTGTATCACCGAGACCTGGCTGGATGAAAATGCTGGTCCTATTTTGGAGTCAGCGATTCCAGCCAGTTTCTCAGTGATACACCATGTTAGGTCGGGTCACAGGGGAGGGGGGTAGCAATTTGTTTTAAATCAGAATTGGGCCTTATTGATATGCCAGTTGAGGCTGCCAGATCCTTTGAGTGTACTGTGGCCGCAGGTGTGAGGTGCAAAATTATTCTCGTCTACCGTCCACCCGGAGGCAAGAATCAATTTTTGCAGGAAGTCGCGGACTTCATCATTGACATGGTTTTGGAGTCCCCCAGGTTGATGGTACTGGGGGACTTCAATGCCTGGGTCGACGATGAACTCTTGCAGTTTGGACAAGACTTCCTCCAGCTTCACACAGGTAGTTTCCTCTGCAACACATATACACTGTCACTCCCTGGACCTGGTTTTCCTCCTGGGGTTGGAGACCTCCAACTTGGTGATGGAACCAGTTGGATGATCCGACCACCACATCATAAGGTTCAGTTTTATGGCTCCCCACTATAGGCCTGCCCCTGTGGAGATGGTCTGATATTGCCCTTTGAGGGGTGTGAATCCCTGAAGGCCTCTTGGCGGTACTGGACCTATAAGGAATCCAAGATGCAAGCAAGGGTCTGGAGAACCTTCTTCTAGCTTATAATCAAGCAGTGGTGGGCACTCTGGATACCCTTGCTCCTTTTCATGTTCGCCTGCTCACTCTTTGCCCTCGGGCCCCTTGGTTTGACGGGCCCTTGAGGGAGCTGAAGCGAGTGGGTCAAAGGTTAGAGCATGTCTGGTGTAAGTCCAGCCCGGATGCCAACAGACTTAGACTGATGGAGCATTATAGGAACTATCAGTCAACAAACTCCCATAAGAAGGCAGGGTTCCTGTTCAGGGAGATTGCTACAGCTCAGAACCGACCAGTTCAGCTGCTCCAAATGGTAGACAGACTGTGCAATCCAGCCTGTCTGCGGGTTCGGAAAGCCTTTTCGCAAATTGAGTGTGACGAGTTTGCTCACTTCTTTGCTGATAAGATTGCTGACATTAGGTTGGAGATTCACCTGTCGTGCCCTATGGGGGCTACTGGTGATCGGAGCGGAGTCACGACTCCTCTGTTTTGTTGGGTTGAGTTCGACCGGCCAGTGATCATGGACATCATGCGGCTTCTCCAGAGTATGTGTCCAAAAAGCTGTAGTTTAGACCTGGGCCCCACCCGCCTCTTAATGGGGTGTGTGGATGCGATAGGCCCGGACTTGGCCGAGTTAATCTGGTGCTCACTAGAGTCAGGGAAGTTTCTGCTGTGGTAATCCCCCTTCTCAAGAATTCATCTCTTGACCCAGATTCCCCTCCAAACTACAGACCAACCTCTAACCTTCCCTTTATAGGGAAGGTTACTGAGAAAGTTGTTGCGCTACAGCAGGAGAACCATCTTACCATCCATGCTATCTATGATCCGCTCCAGCCTGGTTTCCATAAGAGACATAGTATTGAGACATCTCTGATTCGGGTACTCAGTGATCTCCTGATGGCTAGAGATTGGAAGAGTCACTCCATCTTGGTCCTTTTGGATCTCTCTTCAGCTTTTGACACCATGGACCATGGGGTGCTGCTTGATTGACTGCGGTACCTCTGCGGTCTGTCCAGTACAGTCCTCAGATGGTTCCATTCTTTCCTCTCCGGCAGGTTGCTGAGAGTAATTTGGGGATTTTATTCCTCTGACTCTTTCTCCCTGCCATGCGGGGTTCCGCAGCATTCAGTGATGTCCCCATGTTGTTCATGGTGTACATGCTTCCATTAGGAGACACTGTGAGATGGTATGGGCTGAGTTTTCACTGCTATGCAAATGATACTCAGCTGTACCTGTCTTTTGTACCCGACCAGGATAGTGCACTCTCAGTGTTTTCCAGCTGTCCCATAGAAATCCAAGACTGGATGTATTCCAGCTGGTTAAAGCTAAACCCTGCCAAGACAGAGGTGTTAGTGGTGGAGCCGAGTCACCAGATAGAGGAGGTCAGCTGCTGGATGGTCTGCTGGGATGTGGCTTGGGGGATCCCAGCTGCTGAACTCTGAATGGGTGCGGAATCTGGGCATGGTCTTTGATGATGGGCTGACACTTCGTTCTCAGGTGTCAGCCATTGTCAAATCCTCATTTTACCATCTGAGGAACATCGCCCGGATTGAGCACCTTGTTCCATCTGGCGATCTTCCAACTTTGGCCCATGCTTTTGTGACTTTGTGCCTTGATTACTGTAACTCCCTGTACCTGGGCTTCCTGGGATTGATATCCACCACCTGCAGCTGGTGCAGAATGCTGCAGTCAGGTTATTGTCTGGATCTTCTCGATCCAGCCATACTACTCATGTGCTGCGCACCCTGAACTGGCTGCCTGTTCAGTGGCGGATCACCTTTAAAGTCGGTTTACTGACTTACAAAGCCCTACACAGTTTGGGTCCGAGTTACCTACAAGAGCTTCTACATCCCTACTGCCCCCTCTGACTGCTCCGCTCAGCCAACGAGGGATTGCTAGAGATTCCCAGGGTGCATTTGAAGACTTCTGGAGCACGGGCTTTGTCTTTGCTCCCCCTACCCTGTGGAATTCTCTACCTCGTCGATATGAGAGTGCCTGATAGTGGAGAGCTTTAAGACTGGACTTAAAACGCATCTTTTCCAGCTGGCCTTTTCTGATTTTTAATATGGTATCCAGATATGGAACTTGGAAGTGTATATTTATAACTAATAATTAGTTTTAGAGTGTTTTATATGGTTTTAGTGAATTTTATGATGGTACAGAGCTTTGACATTTATGAATTGTGCTAAACAAATACAAATTTATTGACTGATTGATTTGATTACCTGAATGATCCAAGTTTGGGTAAAATGAGAGCATTAGCAGATGCCTTGCAGCAATGAGGAATCATTACTAGCTAGGCTCTTGAATATGCAGGGTTGGTCAATGGTACACTAAGAATATCAGAAACAGCTACTAGAGCTAGTTCATGGCATTTTGCCTTCTGGACACCTAGGGGTAACCATGAAATGGAATAGGATCAGGAAGAACTTTTATTGCTCTACCATCTTTTTAGGTGTGGCTTGGCACTGCCAAACCTGCGTGGCATGCCAGGAAACAGGAAAGGTAGGAAATTAGGCAAAAGCTTCTTCTATGACCTTGGCACTTGTATATGAGCTATTTAGGATGGTAGTTACTGTTATAGTGAGGCTGCTAAGTACCTCCAACTGGACAAGGAAAACATTTGTTCTTGCTGTTGTAGATTCTTCCCATGCATACTGTATCTTGAGGCAGCTACCACATCTTCTGTGGAAGCATCAATTATGGAAGATGAGCTTCTAGAGATTTTTTGTTAGATTGTGCTTTTCAAACAAATCTTATCCAACAGGGACATAAACATCATGTCGGCTCTGATAACTGCCTTGTTAGAGAAGTGCAAGGTGAGGCAGCTCAACACTTCACTATACCACTGTCTTGGGGATGGCTGATGGAAATCTCAATGCAAGGGTCTTTGGAATACTACGCACCTTCACAGACAAAAATCTCAGCAAATGGGACAAATATCTGACCGACTTAGTATTCGTTTACAGGGAGATGCCATGTAGATCAACTGGGTTCTCAACCTTTGAGCTTTTATATGCATGTAAGTAAATCTTACTTGGCCCAAATTAACTGGAGCTTCTTAGATGCCATTCCTGCTACTGACTCAGCCATAGAATTCTTTATAAAAAACAAAAACAAGGCGCTGCGTCAGCATGAGGTCTAAAAGCAAAACAAAATGGTTATATTAAATGCATGCTGAAAATAGAAAATAGAGTTAAAAGTATACATTTTGACCTTAGGTCTTCTTCAGGAAATATCTAAAAGAGAAAAAAAAAGTTTTGTTATTTTTTCTCTTTTAGATATTTCCTGAAGAAGACCAAAGGTCGAAACATAGATTTTTAACTCTATTTTCTATTTTCAGCATGTATAGAATTCTTTGTCTGAGTTCACACATGCCTGCAATAAATTTTCACCCTTTAAAAAATGCAAGGAACGAGGAACACCATCTGTATAGAGCACCCCTAAACTCCTTGCCTGTATGAGGGAGAGGAATAATCTGTGGGAACTGGCAAGGGCAACAGGATCCCTGGTCCAACTGCAGAGGTACAAGGAAGTCCACAATAAGTGCACCAGCATGAGTAGAAAAGCCAAATCTGACTTCTGTAAGGACCAACAGACCCAGAACAGGAGCAATGGCAAAAGATTCTGGGACAACATCTTGGAGCACCTAGGCGAGGGAGGTGAAACCTCTCTTCAATTGCTCATGGAGAAGGGTCAAGAGATCCTTGATCCCACCGAAACTACCAGTTGCTACACAGCCTTTACTGACCTAGTTCCAACATGCCAACTGAGCCTGCCCAGATCCCCTAAAGAGAACCTGGTCCTGAAGCCTCCTAGATGGTGGGCTGTGAACCAGGGTACCCTAAATTCTAGTTTAAGGCTGTTTCACTCAAAGACACCTCAGAATACATCAGTAGGGTACTTGTAAAAACTAGGTGTGGGACTGATTCAGTTGATATAAAACTTCTTGCCCTAGTGGTACAGGAACTTTCCAACCAACATGACACTGTTGGAATATGACTATGTTAGTGAGGTTCTTAACAATGGTGACCTCATCAGAGCTATATATATTGACTTTATTAAGGCTTTCATCCTGGTCAACCATACACTCTAACATAAAAAAACTCCTTGGGCCGGCCCAGTGGTGCTGAGGGTTGAGGCGCTGGATGCCACACCTCACGCCACACCAGCGACCTGTGTTTGGGAATGGGCACGGGCCACCAGGGGTCGGCAGGGGAAGGGAAGGATTGAGCATCTGGAGGACTGCTCTCCTTCTCTGGGGAGGAGGGACATGCAGCACCGGTGCCTGGTTGCCCCCTGGCAGAGGCTGGGGAGCAAGGCACCATGCGAGAGCATGGGGGAGCTGAATGTAGATGCAATGAGGGGAGCACGTATGGAAGCATGCGGGTTCCTCCTCGGCTTGCATCATTGCACACACTCGGCTCTGGAGGAAGCAATCACAGAAAAATGCTGGCTCCCCGCGTATGAGCCACTCCTGGTGCCTGTCCCCTCTGGCCATGACAGTTCCACCTATGCCGGCCCCACTCGGGGGGAGGGGCTTCCCTGAGTATGGGGGGGCAGGTCACCAGGAGACAAGCGAGCCCATCTGTGAGGCTAGGGGAGCCCGGCCCCCCCAAAAAAACTCCTTGGCCTGGGTTTGTCACAGAATACAGTTGACTGGTTCTACAGATATCTCACCAATCGCTCACTTGTGTGAAGATAGATAAATCCTTGTCCGACATTAGGGGGTAACTAGTGGTGTCCCCTTGGGCTCCGTCTTGGGCCCACTCCTATTTGGACTCTTCATAAATCAGCTCCCTGATGTCTGTCAGGCAGTCAACATACTCCTCTACACAAATGATGCTGCCATCTATTTCAAAAACCCAAACCTTGACAGCCCCACCACTGCTTGCTCTCCAAAGTAACTTCAGGATACTAGAAAGCTGGTTCTCCAACAAGAAACTGGTCCTCAGTTACAAAACATGAAGAAAATGCTATTCTGTAGTCTCCCACAGAAGAGTACAGTTCCACCATTTGTCATGAAAATGGCCAGGGGCAAAACCTAGAACAGGTGGAAATCTTCAAATACCTTGGAGTACTTCTGGATGACACCTTATCTTTTGCTTGCCATGTTGACAATCTGGTGACCATACTTAACAGAAGACTGGGTGCCCTGTACCATAACCAGAACAATCTCATTAGGGATGCTGGACGCCTTATTCTGGCAGCTGCCTGTAGCACAGTGCTAAACAGAGTAAAGCTGATCTGTAATAAGGTGTACCACTTTGTACTTGTAGATAACTGCACTAATAGTTTTACCGTTTATCCAGGAGAATAAAGCTCCAGACCTGTTTGCTAGCCAAAAAGGCACTCCTGTGCCTAACACCCCCTTCTTTAACAAAGTGCTTCTGCACTGTCTCCACCCAATACAACACCAGAAACATGGCCAGGAATGCCCTTAAGACTCCTTTCTGGCATATTCAACTGGGCAAGCAGTATTTGCTGTGAGGGCTGCTAATTAGTTAAATGAACTGCCTGATACCCTGCTGAATCTCCCCAAGATTAATCAGTTTAAGAGATCTTTTTGGTCTGCCCTTACTGTCCAATGCAACTGTAACTATTAAACTGTTCTATTCGATTTCTTTTTATTTATTTTTTTAGTACTTTTCTGGTGCCTCCACTGCCAGCACCATCCGCCCGGTCATGGACCCTCGGCTGCGGCATCCCATATTAGCCACCCTCCCGGTACCCCCTGGCTTTCCACCCAGGGTGGGATTGCAGCACCCAGCCCCCTTGAGAGGTGCCGTGATTGATGGGATAGGGCGGGAGTTGGCCTGGGAGCCAATTGCAGCTGGGGGCAAGCTTCATCGAGGCACAGGAAGGCAGGATTATTTTTCCCCTTTAAGTGGGGTGGGAACGTGCAATGATGCCAGTGTCCGTCCCACCCCTCAGTGCCTTGTTGGTGCTGGTCACTGTGGTGCCCCTGGCCTCCGTCACGGGTCCCTCAAGCACCGAACACACCCTGCACCCTCCCCCGAGAGAAGGAGAGCAGTCCATGGGTTGCTCGATCCTTCTCCCCCTGCCAGCCTTCTGACGATCCAGGTCCATTCCCGAATCCGGGTCACAAGCGTTGCAAGCAGAAATCCAACCACTGTGCCAGTGAGCTGGCTATTTGATTTCTTTCTGTACATATCCAGTGACTTTTTATACAATGATCTGCATTTATTTTTTCAAAGCTTATACAATTGTTCTGTTTTGTTAGTTGTTTTTTTTTAGCCTGCTCGACTGCATTTCCACTTATTGTACTTGTAATCTTTTTTGTGACTATGTATTTGTTGTGTAACCTTTGTAAATGAGCACTTGTGCCAAAAGGTAATCTCCAGAGATTTCAATAAATAAAATAACTAACTAAAAATGTTCTCCTAAATATGGTTATGGAGTATCAGGATGGGAAGACCCCACACGCAATGAGAGCATTGTGGAATATGTACTAAATGTCTGAGAGAGGTTAACAGAGCACATGATCATTGCTTAGGACAATCTCCTGAAAGCCAAACACATGCAGAATATATGATATGATTGGGGTACCTGCGCTGGAGCATACGAGGCTTGGCAAGAAGTAATGGCACTCAGTCCAGTGAGGCACAACAAATTACACGCTGCTTTGGAAAGTCCTTTTGTTTTGATTGAGAAATATAATGATGTCAATTACATGCATGAACTGTCAGGATGAACCCACAAGTACAGGACAAATCCTGCTGTTTTTATGCACAAGCCATGCTATGCCTGAATGGAGCTGGCTTTGGCAGTGATTTGTTCTCCAGCAGCGGACATGGAAAATTATTTGAAAAATCTGCTTGAGAAGACGGAGAGTAATGGTGACATTTCAGTGGATGCAATCAAGTTTTTACTCAAGCACATCCAGATCAAGGGGTAGAGATTTCAATGAGATTTGAAGCTTCGACATTCTGTTCATTGTTCCAAACCAGGGTGCACACAATTGGCTGAGCATGAAGTGAAGACAAACCTATTGGACCAGATGCTAGCAGGATCCCTGCCGGTGTCAAAGACTTGATGCACTAAAACATAGCCAAGATTGGACATCTGGGGTGATTACTTCTGAACCAGGGTCACAAAATTGACAGAGCATGAGGTCAAGATCAAACCTGTTAGACAAAATGCTTACATGAGCCCTGATAGTGATGGTGGAGATGAGACAAGACAGGGTGATATAGAAATCTAAAACCCCTTGGGCTTCTGTAGTAGTACTGATCCCTAAAAACAATGGACCTATCCAGTTCTGTGTGGATTACTGTAAACATATTTCTGTCACAGTCACTAATGCTTACCTATACCTAGAACTGAGGGAATCTTGAAATAACTAGGGGACATCAAGTACTGTAGCTTTTCCTTTTATGTAAAGCATGCATGTTCTGCCAGTTCCAAGTAAATCCTTATGATTGATGTGTAAATGCACCAGATGTCCTGGTAGAATTATTTCCTCATTAAGTACCTCTGAATGGAAAGGTAGTATAAAGGACAACTCATCACAACATATGGGCTAATTAGGTAGTGTAGCTAAATGGCACTTTGTCCCTCTGCAGTAGTTCTATATCCAGTGGATTTTACCAAGTTAAGTGGTTTGAGATTCCTATAACAAAATCATAAAATACCCTTTTTTCTTCCAGTGCAATAGTTCCTGGAGCCTATATATGGTCTTTGCATATATTGATGTTAAGGCTATCGATAATACAGCATAATCTTCTGTCAGGGTATTGTGACTTTGTTTGGAGAATGTATAAATTATTATCAGCCCTCACACTGTATAGCAATAGGTTATTAAAATGATGCCCTTGAACATATTTTACATACCCAACATTTTGGTCTGAATGTCATCCCTTTTGAAGAGCCAAATTTATTCATGAAAATTCCTTCTGCTTATCTAATGTCAAATAAATTGTCTTTCTTCCATGGTATGTAGTCTATCAAAATTGCCAGATATATGTCAAATGACAACCAAGGTAAATCAAACTCCATTCTCATGATTATTTTCTTCATCATCATTACCATCCCAATATGTTTCCTCTTATAAAGTTGGTAAGGAAATTCCTGCCTTGTGATTGACTGAAAGAATTCCAAAGCCATGGGTTTAATGACAGATAACCAATGGCTTTTTACTTGTTTCTGGCAACCAAGACGGCACACAATATGTACAATATTGAATCCTGCCAGAAACTACAAAAATGTCCTGTTAGCCATCTTTGTATAGGAAAAAGCCTACTCTCTCCCACTTGCTAACAGCTAAAAAACCTACAAGTGCGAGATCATTGACAACGCCCTCTCCATCACTGCAACCCACAAATACCAAAAACAAATAATAACACTGTGATGAGCTGGCCTATGGTAGATACAGTAGAGAGGCAACACACTGGATTTAAAGTTCACAGAAGAAAATGTACTTTTATTGCTCCAAATGTAAGTTATTGCTCCAGAAAAGCATAATCAGGCAGTTCAACTTCTCCAGCCTGGTCAGGTAACATAAAGGTTAACACAAAACAGTTATTTCAGGCTCACTTGACAAAAGGAATTTTTTAACCACCTATGTGGGCCAGCAGTTTTTCAATATACAGTCTCAAACAAAACATAAACGGTTTGTGGGCCAGCAGTTTTGAATTCACAGTCTCAAATCCAACACAAACAGTTTTCCCTTTTAGCCTTATTCACAGGCTGTTATTAGCAGTACATTCCACTCACTGTTTTTGGCCAAGCTGGCTAGGCTGATCCTTTATCTCAGGACTCTCTGCTCTAGAAATGGTCTCTTTCTCAGCAGCAGGTTTCAACTTCTCCCCAAAGGCTCTCTCCAATAATTAACCATTCTCCTTGGCGTTCTGCTCTGGTTCCTGTCTTACATTCCACCCTCCATCTTGCAGGGTTCTCTGCCTAGGTCCTCCCTGCAGCAGTTTCCAGCTTCTAACTGACTCCTTGCTGGATTCTCTCTGCCTTTTAGCAATCCCTCTAATTAGCAACACCTGGGGAGGCCCCCCTTGCCTGTTCATGTTGCATTCCCTGCATTTCCTCAGCCTCAAATAAGATGTTAACCTCTTGGTTCCCAGTGTAGTGTTTATACTGTCAGAAAAACCTTAAAACATCTTTTACCTTTTTGCTTTTGTTTTGATTTTTTAATAACTGCCTGGCATGTAAAGCCTTGATCACCACTGTTACATACCTCCCCGCTTTGTGCGAAGGCACAGTTGGTCGGCCCCTAACCATTCCCCTCCTGGGAGAGGAAGTCCATATTTCCCTTGTGGGTCCCAGCCTGCTGGTGCACTGCAAAGGAAAATGGCTGGAGGGTAAAGTACCATCTGGTGATGCAGGGGTTGTCATCCTTCATCACCTCTAGCCACCTCAGAGGGGCATGATCTGTGACCAGGATAAACTGACAGCCATGCAGGTAGTAGTAGAGGGTGTCCACAGCCCACTTGACCATGAGACACTCTTTCTCTATCACTGCATAATTTTTCTCCTGGGGAAAGAGTTTCCGACTGAGGTAGAGGATAGGATGTTCCTCCCCCTCAAACTCCTGGGAGAGCATGGCTCTTAGCCCGACTTTAGAGACATCTGCCTGCAGGATAAAGGTCCTGGTGAAATCAGGACTGCATAACACTGGCTCTCTGCACAGTGTCTCTTTGAGTTGTGTGAAGGCCTGGTCACACTCCTCTGATCATTGGACCTTACTGGGGGGCAGATTTCTGGGTGAGGTCTGTAAGGGGGCTGGGAAGGGTGGAGAAATGTGGTATAAACCTGTGGTAATACCCTGCCAATCCTAAGAAGGCCCTCACCTGGGTTTTTGTGGTGGGTATCAGGCACTCAGCTACGGCTTGGACCTTACTGACCAAAGGTCTCACCTTTCCATTGCCTATACAGTGCCATAAGTACTTCATTTCAGCTTTGGCCAAAGCACACTTTGCTGCATTTTCTGTTATCCCTGCTTCTCGTAAGTACTGTAGTACCACTGCCACCTTGGATACATGGGACTCCCAATCAGTGCTGTGGATCACCACGTCATCTAGGTAAGCAGCTGCATAGTGGGCATGGGGTCAAAGCAAGTGATTCATGAGCCTTTGAAAGGTTGCAGGTGCCCCATGTAAGCCAAAAGGCATGGTACAGAACTGGTATAGCCCAAAGGTGGGCCCAAAGCAAATGCTGTCTTTTCCCCGAGACTCCGGGGTCAAAGGGATTTGCCAGTACCCTTTCATTAGGTCCAAAGTCATGATGTACTTGGCTTCCTCTAGTCTATCCAACAGTTCATCTACCTGAGGCATGGGGTAGGCATTGAACTTCGAGATGGCATTGACCCTGCGAAAACCAATACAGAAGCGGGTAGCCCCACCTTCTTTTGGTACTAACACTATGGGGCTACCCCAATCACTGATGGATTCCTCAATCACCCTAAACTCTAGCATGTCCTGTAACTCCTTCTTAACAGTGTCTCATACAGCTTCTAGCAAGTGATACAGTCACTTCCGCACCTTCTCCCCTGGCTCTGTTTCTATATGATGAGCTATCATATGGGTTGTCCCCAGGAGGAAGGAGAAAACATCCAAAAACTGGCTTACCAACTCTCGTAGTTGCTGTTTCTGTTTGCGAGACAGCTGTTCTCCCATTGGGACTTGTATACCCAGATTCTCATCTGGCACTTGGGGTCCCAGATCCACTATGTCTGGTTCAAGGAAAATCAATAGGCTATCCTTCTGGTTCCAGAATTTCAGCAAATTGACATGGTAGATCTGGTTCTCTTTTTGCCTCTCTGGCTGGCAAACTTCATAGTCAACTGGGCCCACCCTCCGGATAACTTTGTAAGGCCCCTTCCATTTGGTTAGAAGCTTATTCTGGCTGCTCAGCAACAAAACTAGTACCTGATCCCCTGGTTTATATTCCCTCAACCGGGCTCCCTGATTATAGTAGTACTCTTGTCTTTGTTGAGCCTTCACCAGATTTTCTCGGGCAAATTTCCCCAACCGATCTAATCTTTCCTTCAATTGCAGGACATATTGCACCACATTTTCAGTCTTGGTGTTGGGTTTCTCCCATGTCTGCTTTATTACATCAAGAACACCTCATGGGTGGTGCCTATAGAGAAGTTCAAAAGGAGCAATCCCTGTAGAAACTTGAGGGACTTCCCGCATTGCAAACATCAGTAAAGGAAGTAACTTGTCCTAGTCCCTGGCCTCAGTGGTTATGAACTTTCAAAGCATCAGTTTAAGGGTTTTGTTGAATCACTCCACGAGGCCATCCTTCTGGGGTTGGTAGATCGAGGTTCTTATGGAGCTGATTACCAATAAAGTACAAATCTCCTGAGTCAGGCGGGACATGAAGTTAGTTCCCTGGTCAGTCAACATTTCCTTCAGTATTCCCATATGACTAAAGACCTTTAATAGTTCCCTGGCTATAATTTTGGCCAAAATTCTTCATAACATGATGGCCTTGGGGTACCAGGTAGCATAGTCTACAATCAACAGAATGTATTGGTACCCCCCTGCACTCTTTTCAAGGGGTCCCACTATATCAACCTCAATCCGGTCAAAAGGTGCCTCCATAACAGGTAAGGGCACTAAAGGGGCCCTTGGACTGTTCTTTGAAGCTACTGTACTAACTGGCACTCGGGACAGGATGCACAATAATCTTTAACATGTTGATAGATGCCCAGCCAAAAGAATCAGGGCAACAGTCTGGCTAATGTATTCTCTACCCCACAGTGCCCTGCCACAAGAATACAGTGGGCGAGGTGTACTAATTCTCCCTGAAAGACTCAAGGAACTACCAACTGATGCCGGGTATCCCCCATCTGGGTCTCCTTACTAACTTGATACAGGATACCACCATGTAACTCAAAATGAGGATAACGTGCTGCTCAATTCTCATCTACCACTTCCCCTTCCCTGATAGCCAACTGGGTGTATACCCGGCTGAGTATACCATCAGTCCGTTGTTCTTTGGCAATGTCCAGGCAGTGCTTTAACACATCTTGCTCTGATAGGGATGGCCATCCGGGACTTTGGTTATGTGGGTCAATGTTAGGGTTGGGCTGTGGGACTGGACCCACTTTTGCCTTTGCTTCACCTCCCTCCTGTGCACCTGCCCCCTTGGGACCCCTTTCCTTTGCTGCCCTATGTTCTCACTTAGATTTGTGGGTTCTTGTTTGGGCATTAAAAATCCCTGGGTCCAGGAAAAGAAAAACTTCACCCAGCTGCAGGTGGCTAGCCCTCCTCCCTTCATGACTCTGAGACCGGGTAATTACCAAAGATAAGTCTGCTTTCCATAAGTCATCAAACCATTTCCAATCTCTCCCCAGTAACACCAGATAGGGTAACCCTGGGGCAACCCCCACCTTTATAGTCTCTATTTGGCCCCCAGAGTAAGTGTAACCATAGCACCAGGGTAAGCCTTTGCATCCCTATGCACACATCGGATAGGGATGGGGTTCTGGTCCTGCCAGCATCGGGGGTTCACAAGGGCCACCCTGACTAGGGTCTGGCAGCTTCCTGAGTCCACCAGAGCCTCCGTCTCTATCCCTTCTACCTCGACAGGGACCACAAAATCTTGGGATTCAGAGCCCCCACTGTACAGTGAATACACATCTGTAAACGTACAGTCTATGAAGGTATAGTCCATGTGGGGGCAGTTCTTCACAAAGTGACCCTTCTGTCCACATGAGAACCGTGCCCCTGTGTCTCAGCTACAGGGTGAACCTCCAGGTTTAGACAGTGGGCCCTCAGCAAATGTTTCCCTGGGCTGCTGGGTTGTCGTCTTTCCCAAAGTCTGACACTTATTTGGCCCATAACCCCCCTCCTTCCATGCCCAAGGTCCCTTCACAGTTCCAGCCAATATTCCTTCAGTCAGGCTCCCGGGACAATTCCCTATCTTCCCAGGTGGCCTTGTAAGCTGGGTCACAAGGTGGGAGAAGAGTTCAGCATCCAACACTTCTTCTGAGATCTGCATGGCCTCTGCTAGTATGGTGATCTTCTGTTTGTGTACCCAGTTCTGAATTCCCGGAGGCAGGATGTTCAGAAATTGTTCCAAGATGATTAACTCAGCTACCTTGGGGCCACTGTATCCTTTGGGTTTTAGCCAATGCCAACACAGGTCCCACAATTGTTGTCCCACTGTTCTAGGTCATGCACCTGCTGCAAATTTGAAGCTCTGGAACGTCCGTCGGTAATTTTATGCATTGATGCTTAGGCTGTCCAGGATTTCTGCTTTCACCTCTGTGTACTCCCCGGCTGTGGTACTGCCTATAGCTCGATAGGCTGCTTGGGCTTCCCTGGTAAGACAGGGGGCAAGCCGGACAGCCCACTGGGGTCTGGGCCATCCAGCAGCTTCCGCCACTCGCTCAAACATTACCAGGAAGGCCTCTGGATCATCCTCAGATGTCACAGATGGCACTCTTGCACCCACTGCTCAAGCAGGGGAATGTGCACTGAGCTAGCCAAGTTGACCCACCATGCCATGTGGGCCACATGGCGAGCAGTAGGTGTGGCCCCCCCAGTGGGGTGGGTCACAGTAGTAGTGAGGTATATGGCTCATTCTGCACTGCAGTTTATCAAGAAAAGCATTGCTTCTCTGAGTACTGCCTGAAATAAAGGATGATTGATCCACTGCTTTAGCCCGTTCAGCTAATAAAGCAAAATGCCATAGAAAAGGGCCAAAAAAAGCTTCTCCCAGGGCACATCTGCTGCAGTAGGATTTGGTAATCATGGCAAAGCAAGCTGAAACCTCAAAGACTGAATAGGAATGGTGAAAGCTGTGGGAATGCATGATGCTTATTGACCCCTACAAGCCTTGATTACAACTTAAAGTTCTGGGGTTCAAGCATCAGGCCCCCCCCAGCAACCTGGGCTTATCTGGGGGGATCAAACAGTGAGGGAAAGTTACAGGCCCCTTCAGTCTCATGGCTTTCTCTGTTATAGAAATGTATATAAAATCCCATTTATCTGCACCTCACTAATCTGAATCCCTCAATTGTCTGAACTGCATTCATGTCTCCAGCATTTCACTTGTTTTTTAGCACCTGTTAATTGCTGTCAGTTAGCAGTTCAATCTGTTCTTTCTGGCTTACATTTTAAGTTTTGCCTGCAGCTGTTATCAGCAGCTTAGCATGTGCAGTTTTTACTAATTGACCAGTTTTCTTATTGTTTCTCTGCCACCAAGTCTGTCGAGTCTTCCATGCTGCTGAATCCGTAGCTGAGCCACGATGACAAAATGCAAGCATTCTGTGGTAGATGTTGTGCAGATGCTACACATACTACAGTGCCTCAACAGTGGCCAAAAAGTTGTTGATGTTGCCGGACAGTTTGGTATAGTCAACTCAACAGTCTGTGGCATCAGGAAGGCTCAAGACAAGATCAGAGACTTTGTCTCTTCAATGGACAGCAGCATCAGTCAAGAAAAACATAAAACTGTGCACTCATGCATGGCGGATGATCTGGACAAAGCAGCTTTAATGTGGTTTAAAAGCAAAACAAAATGGTTATATTAAATGCACGCTGAAAATATAAAATAGAGTTAAAAATCTATGTTTCGACCTTAGGTCTTCTTCAGGAAATATCTAAAAGAGAAAAAAAAGAAAAAAAAGTTAGTGTAGAGTGGAGGTAAAATGAGGGATATATATATATATATATATATATATATATATATATATATATGTGGGAAAGAAAAAAGGAGAGCTTAGGAAGAAGTGATAAATGGCACGATTAAGAGAGAATCTGTGAAACAAAAAGGTGATGATGGGAAAGATAAAGCATAATAGGAGTGAAAGAGCTAGGGAAATCCCCAGGTGGGGACTAATTAACAGGGCCTAGTAAGAAGGCTGAAAGTTGGCAAATGTGTTGGAAGGAGACAGAGGTGGAAACTTATGGTGAAAATGAAAAAGAAATTAAATGAGTACAAATACAAACAGACTTTAGGGAAAATAAGGGGTGGCTAAAAGATATTAGTGGAAAATAAGTCTATCTTTTAAACCAGAGGGCTGCTGGGAGCAAAGGCGAATGATCAGCTAGGCTTCCATGTTTTTTCTATGGTCAAAATCCCAGAAGTCCTGCTGAAGGACACAGACAGAAAGGTCACTGACACTGTGGTCTCTGGAGATAAAGTGGGATACAATGGGTTTAGCAGTGTCACCATTCCTGACTGCTCTGTAATGTTCCCTGAAATGGTCAGCAAGGTGCCTACCAGCCTCTCTGATGTAAATTGCTGTACACTTCCTGCAAATAATACAATATAACACATTAGTGGAGGTGCATGAGAACTCCTTGGTGATATGAAAAACACCTGTAGGCCCCTGAATTTCAATCACACTGAAAACAAATTTGCAGGCGTAGCAGCAAGTCCTGTTGCAAGGTTTGGTACCTGGGAGGGAGGAACTGTTAGGAGTAGGTAGGCTGCTTTTAACCAGGAGATTCCACAGGTTAGGTGGCCAGTGGTAGGAGGCAATAGGTGGTTCTGTAAAGGAAGCACCAATGTTAGGGTCAGTTTGCAAAATGGGAAAGTTACTGGTGATGATCCTGTGAAGAGAAGGTGTGCTCTAATGGAAAGGAAGCACTATTGGAATCTGCCGTTGTTCTTGTGTGACAGTATCCTTCCTGCAGGGGTCAAGGTTACGGGGCATGTTACTGACCTGGGAGAGTGCTCTGTCCACTGTGCTTTTAGGGTATCCCCTGTTGATAAAAAAACTGTGCATTATTTGGGTCCACTCAGCAAAATCATCCTCTTCAATGCATAAGCTGCGAAGTCTAAGAAACTGTGAATAAGGCAAGTCTTGACATGTTTAGGATGGAAGGAGCTGTGGAGGAGGAGGAAACTGTGAGAGTCAGTGGGTTTGTAATAAACTGATGTCTTCAGACCAGTGTTCTGTACTGACAGCTAGATATCCAGAAAAGGCAGTGTAGAGGAGGATACTTCAACAGTGTATTGAAGGGAAGGATAAACCATGATAAACTTGTCAAGGAAGACTTGGAGGGTCTCCCTGGGGCAGGAGGTGGTCCCCACACAGTCATCAGTGTAGCATTTGTAAAGTTCAGGCACAATCCCTGTGAATGAGAGAAAAAAAAACATTCCTCCACCCAACCCACAAACAGATTAGCAAAGCTTGGACCCATCTTGGTACCCATGGCAACTCCACTGACCTGCTGAAAAAAAAAACTGTTATTAAAAGAAAAAGCATTGAGTGTAAGAACCAGTTCTGCCAGATGAGTTAATGTGTGTGTGGGTGGCTGCTGGACATCCCGCTTATTCAAGAAATGCTGCAAAGCTGTCAGACCATCATCATGGGGGATCACTGTGTAAAGAGATTTGATGTCCATGGTGAAGATGAGCTGATCAATCAATCAATCAATCAATCAATCAAAATCTTTATTTATTCAGGCGAACATCATTGAGCAAAGCTCATTTACAAGATGGACCTGAGTGGTCATACAAATGAGGATACAAGTATTATTACATAGACAAGAATAGAATAAATAGCAATACAATGGCATGAAATGATTATATACAACAATTTACATATATACAAGTAACAATAGAACCATTTAGCCTGTAGGAAAAAAAGAGGACAAAGGGTATAGCAGTCCTAAAATATAAGTTATATGGTCTAAACTAGTTTTAAGTGAATATAATAGGTGATTCGGAAGAAAGAAATTGAGTTAATATAATGGATAGAAAAAGGGAGGTTTAGTTGGGTCAGATAGGTGGGGGATTATGCTTTATAAAAGCAATTGCAGAGCTCTGGAAAAAGGGGTGATGAGGGAAAGGACTCGACGAGGGGTCTCATGAGGCTGTCCAAAAATGCAGAGATGTGGGATGTGGGGTAGGAGCAGGCAGACACTATAGGACGACCCGGGTTACCTGTTTTGTGGATTTTAGGAGGGAGATAAAGCTGGATGTCTGGGGATGCTGAACTATGAGTCTCTTAGTAGAAGCAGAGAGCTGTTTGTTTTCAATAGCAGAGGTGATGGCAGTGGTGACCTCAGTCTGATAGTCAGCAGTGGTGTCCTGTGGAAGAGAAGAATAAAACCTTGTGTCAGAGAGTTGCTGTGTGGCTTCATTGATGTATAACTCCTTTTGCCAGACCACAACAGCACCTCCCTTATGTGGTTTGTTCAGAATTGGTCTAAAGGGACACCAATCTCTGGTACAATTTTAAAAGAAAAGGTGCTACATTTCCACAAGCAGCGTAATGCTGATTATCCCGTCTATGTCAGTGAAGGTTGGCTGGACAGAGTTAAACACTGACATCACATTTAACAGCTTGCTGTGGACGGTGCTGTGGATGGTGAGATAAACTGAAAACATTGAGCCATTTAAATGTAAGCTGTGAGGCATTATTGCCAAAGAAAATCTTACAGAGGAGGCACTGTACAATGTAGATGAGATGAGTAGATACTGGCACCTGCTACCAGAAAAAAACATTTGCCTCATCTGCTAAGAAAAATGCCCCGGGGTTAAAAAAAAACCAAAACAAAGGGTGTCTTACTGTTCTGGCAGCTTGTAATTCAACAGGCACTCACAAACTACCTTTGCTGATCATTAGCAAGTCTCACTCCCCAAGGTGTTTCAAACACATTAACCTAAGCAGTCTCCCTGCTCTGTATCATGCACAAAGAAGAGCAAGGATGACTTCTGAGATCTTCAAGGACTGTTCCTTTAATAACTTTGCAGGAACTATGAAAATCATTATTGCCTACCTGCTCCAGCATCAGTTACAAGTAGAGCAATCCCAGACTCCCCACAGTGGGCATTCCTCCGGCAACTAGTTAAAGAAGACACTCATGGGGGGGTGTTACTGGACTGGGTACTGTCTAACAGGGACAGTGTCACTGACGTCACAGTGGGAAGCCACCTGGGGACCAGTGATCATTGTATGGTGTGGTTCAGCATAAGGACAGGGCCAGAACCAAGCCACACAAAAAGGAGGATCCTGGACTTCAGGAGGGCCAATTTCAAGAAAATGGAAGAGTGCCTCAGGGATGCCCTAGCAGGAATAAAAAATAAGGGTGGAGTAGAGAGAATGTGGGCAAGAATAAAGCAGGCCATTGAGAAGGCAACAACCCTCTGTGTCAAGTCGGACACTAAGAGCAAGAGAAAAAATAGACCACTATGGTTCTCCAAGCAAGTAGCAGAGAAGACAAAGAAAAAAAAGCAGACATTCAAAAGGTACAAGATGACACAGAAGGAAGAGGATAGGGAGAGTTATCTGGAGAAACAAAGGGAGGCAGGGAAGGCAGTTAGGAGAGCTAAAGCACAAACAGAGGAAAACATTGCCAAATCAGCAAAAAAGGGGAATAAAACCTTCTTCGGGTACATAAGCGAAAAGAAGAAATGCAAGGCAGGGATAGTAAGACTAAAAGGAGGGGTGGGAAGTATGGAAAAAGACCAGAAGAAAGCAGACATACTGAATAAGTACTTTTGTTCAGTATTCACAGAGGAAGGGATAGGTGACAGGCTACAGACAGTGGAGAAGGGCATTAAGGGAAAGGAGGTGGACACTAGCCCTTTTATGGAGGAGAGAGTCCTCAGGGAACTAGCAAAACTAAAAGTAGACAAGGCTATGGGGCCGAATGGGGTTCACCCTAGGATACAGAAGGAACTAAAGAAGGAAATGTCTGCGCTTCTGGTGGCCCTGTTCAATCTATCACTGGATATGGGGGAAGTTCCGGGGCACTCGAGGAGGGATGATGTGGTCCCACTAAGGAGGAGGCAGGAAACTACTGACCTGTAAGCCTGACTTCAGTGGCGGGCAAGGTTATGGAAACTACTTAAACAAAGGATTGGTGAATATCTTAACACCAGTGGATTGCAGGATCTGAGGCAGCATGGGTTCACAGGGGGTAGATTTTGCCAAACAAACCTGATAGAATTTTTTGACTGGGTTACCAGGGAGGTGGCTCAGGGAGAAGAAGTGGATGTGGTCTACATGGATTTCAGTAAGGCCCTCAACACCGTTCCACACAGAAGACTGGTAAACAAGCTAGGCAAATGGGAGAGGGTCCAAAGATAGTAAAATGGGTACAAAGTTGGCTAAGCAACAGAACTCAGAGGGTGTTAGTAAATGGAGTTCACACGGAGGAAGGTAAAGTGACCAGCAGGGTGCCACAGGGATCAGTACTGGGACTGGTCCTCTTCAATGTCTTTATTAACTGTGGTTCAGAGCTCAGTGCTTATGTTACATACTGTAGCTGGATGATGTAGGTTGTGCTTGGATACAGAGGCCAGACCAGGAAGTAGGACAATGCTTGCAAAGTACTAGTAGTATGAAATGATTTGTGCTTAGGTACTTTAGCATAGACATGAGCAAGTCATTGATTATAGTACATATGAACTGGATTGTATAGGCAAGGTGCTTAGATGCTTGAACTGGTGAGTCACTTGTTATGATTTTATAGTTTTGGCCTTTCTCTGTATCCCACCCTAGGAAGGATGCTTAGTCCAGTATTATGAGACCCCCCCAAAATATAATCATATCATACGATTGTTCTGTATCCGATTGTTAGAAGGAGTCGAGTAGGATGACACCCCCAAGAAAAATGGGTAGCAGTATGATCACCTACTCCAACTCCGGAGAGTGTGACCAGTAGCACACAGGAGAGGAAAACCCCCCCTTTGGGGAAACCTCTGAGGACCCATGGGTACTGACCTGCCCGTCCTTCTGGGCATACTAAAGGAGAGTAATCCTAAATAAAATTTTCAATTTAATCCGCTAATACGAACCCCAAGTTGTAGAACCTGATCCAGAGAAATGGAAAACTGAAGAAGTATTGGATCGTGACATGTCAGGTGAACAGAGCAAGCATCCTCCTAGTAAACTCCAAGTTCGAAAATCCATGTACAGGCCTGAATGACAGTAGAGTGGAATTTATGGTCGATATGAATTTGAAGCGAGTTGCAGTAGTGAAGCACTCCAGCAGGTGAGGATGAGCTCTCAGAGGAGAACCAGGAATCAAAGGCTCAGCATCCATGTCCAGAAAAGGAGGACATTTGGGTCACGTTCTGCTTGGCAAGCTTTGCAAATGAAGGCTGTGGCGATGAAGCACAAGAACTGGTGTAAGCTGCGGAATCAGGAGGATGGAGTAGTAGGAATCTCCAATCCAGAAAGGGGAAGCAAGTATGTGAAGCAGGTAGAGATTGTAGTGTGAACAGGTAGACATAAGTCAGATGTATTTCCAGCTCACGAGGAGTGAAGTAGGTTGCAAAATCGGTGAGTTAGTCGCGATGACCTCTAGGCCCTGTAAGGGCAAAGCTGGTAGTATGAGCAAGTAATGTAAATAAGTGGACCTGTTCATAGGTCAGTTGTAGTAGTAAGTAAAGCTGCATGATGCAGACGTAGTAGCAGGGAAGTAATATTTCATAGCTTATGTACGGTATACAATGAGGGGTATGAAGAATGGTAATAGCACAGGAATCAAAGAGCTTCGTCTGGATCCAAATAGTTGTGTAACCTGTTGATATCCATGTTTCAAAGCCAGAAGGGTACATTAGCTACAATTGACTTGGTACGAATAATCTGACGGAGTCCTGAATAGTCGAGCTTATGAGTCATAGATGGTGATAACTAAAGAGGCTGAGTCAAATGAAGTAGCATTGTTACAGGGTCCAGGAAGCCTTGGAGCATAAATCAGGATATCAAAGGTCTTCTGGATAAGCTCAACTAAGTGTCCTGGCAATAGTGTAGCAGAAGTAAATTCATATGACTGAAGCGGCAGGGCAGAATCATCCAAAGAATATATGACAAATGGCTAAACAAACCAGATGTGAGTCCATAGTAAAGGAGCTCCTAGGGCTGGCTGACATGGCAGCAGGTAGGCGTATAATAGAATATGCGAATCTCCAGGCCCTGAGCTAGGCAAGGCAGGTGTAGAGTAGAAGTGTTAAACCCCCGGCCGAGGGGCAAGCATGTCATAGAAGTAGGTGATTATGGTGCAGTAATATAGGAGCAAAGGACCTCCAGGCCCATAGGGGCGCAGGTCAGGAGAAAAGCAATGGCAAACCTCCGGCCCTGCGGGGCGATGCAGGTTGCAGAGCTGTGGTAGATGATGTAATGGAAATGTCGAACTGCATGCAATGCAGAAATAACAGCGAGTAGTGTGAGGAATAAATTGTAAATGGTTTTGTAATGGCGGCATATCCTGAGTCAGTTTAGTGGAGTAGTACTGTAGTTTTAAGGCAGACTTATGAGAGCAGAACAATGCTGCAGACTGTCATATCCTGAAGCTCGAGAATGGTAAGGATTGCAGTGAAGAGACATTGGCGGAAGAGTTGGCACCTTTATGAGAGGTAATAAGTACCCTGAAACAGTAATAATCCAATGTCTTTGGCATCAGTTAAACTAAGGAAGACAGTATGGAATAAAGGTCAGCTGGGAGTCTTGGCGGAGACGGTAGTAGTAACTCCGGGGAAGTTGAAGTAGCATGGCGAGGAGCATCCAGGAGAATTGAAGCTAATATCTTGATGTACTCCAGAAATAATCCAATGGAAGGCGGAAGTTTTAGGGAGCATATTTGGAAAGGTAGGTCTGAATGACTAAAGCAGCTCTGTAGGAAGCATCCATGGGAATGAAGGGGAGCTAGCCCAATGATAGGGAAGTGCAACTAGATCACATGTAGGTCAGCCATTGGACCGTAGGAGGTACGTTAACAGCATGTATCAGTCGGTGAGTAACAGAGTAGTAGTTGAGCCTAAGAAGACTAGCACGTAACTGGATCAGAAGAGAGCCGCTGGTAAGGTAGCATAAGTAAAGGGTGGCAGCTAGCCCCACGAAAGCTAGCATGCACAGCTGGATTCCACATAAGTCAGCTGGTAAGGTAAGTAGAGGATGGCAGCTAAGCCCCACGAAGGCTAGCATGCGCAGCTGGACCACACATAAGTCAGCCAGAAAGTGATAAGTCCAAACGAAGTGAAGCAATATGGGAAGCATCCAGGGACAGTACGGAAAATCCTAAGACATAGTATGATAGAAAATCCATAGTAGAGCACAGATGGATCCTGAACGGCTGGAGAGGTCAAACAGGCACGGTGAGAGCTGAAGCATCCAGAACTCAGTTGGCATAGCTGCAGATGAGATATATTGGAGTGTGTCTAATCCTGATGGAGAAGCTTGGGTGATGGTCTGCAGGAGGGGATTCGGAGCAGGGTGCTGAATGCTATGATCAGGCGCATGACAGAAGTGCATGGCAGGAGCCCAAAGGCCGAAGGCACGTAGCAGCTAGGCCCAAACGTGGATAGGATGAGTGGCTAGAATGCACTTAGGACAGCTGAAGAAGGGAGTAGAGGTGGCAGTGAGGCTCCACAAAGGCTAGCAGGACTGATCGTGCATAGGCTAGGCCTGGCAGGCCAGCTCCCAGCAACAGGTAGTCCATATGAACATATGAAATTTGCCAGAAGATAAAGGCCTAGAGGTCTATCAAGTCTGCTCGAATGTGCAGCTAGCACCCCTTATTCTGCAGCTGCCCCTCCCTTCAACCCTTCCCCTTCATTAACCCTCCCCCATGTTCTGTCCCATCCCCTTTTGAAGCAGTCCACTGTTCTACTGGATACCACTTCTGCAGGTAACGCATTCCACCCAGCCACCACCCTCTCTGTAAAAAAGTGTCTCCTCATCTCCCTCCTGAACCTTCCTCCCACCAGTCTCATATTATGGCCCCTTGTGGCCTTCCCTCCCTTACTTTGAACAGCCCTCTGTACCTGTGTTGTTTATTCCTTTCATGTATTTAAAGTTTCAATCATGTCCCCCGTCCTTCTGTCCTCCAGTAGTACATGTTCCAACTCCCTCAGCCTCCTCTCGTATGATAAGTCCCCAGCCCATGATCATCTTTTCACCTGCACCACCCCCAGTAACCAATGTCCTCTTCGAATCGAGGCGCCAGTACTGCGCAGTACTCAGAGTGCTGGTCTAACTAATCACCTATACAGTGGCAGAATCACCTCTTCCTTCCTTGAGGATATACCCATTGCAATACCACAGCATTTTGTTGGCCTTTGCAGCTGCCTTCCCACATTGTGCCGAGTTGTTCATTGACCCTGTAATGAGCACCCCCAGATCCTTCTCCTCCTCTGTCTGGGCTAGCTGCACTCCCCAGCTGGTAACTCCTCCTTGGGTTCTTCATCCCAAAATGCAGCACCTTGCACTTTTGGCATTAAACCCCAGTTGCCGAGGTGTCTGACCAGGTTTCAAGCTTTGCCAGATCATCCTGCAACCTGCTGCCATCCCCAAGGTCATCCACCACCGCTCCTACCTTGGTATCATCAGCAAACAGACTGATCTTTCTCTTGATGTCCCATGATATGTCTGCAATGAATATCCCAAACAACACTGGTCCCAACACTGAGCCCTGTGGAACACCGGCTCATCACTACCCTTAGTTGTGAGAACCTCCCCACCACCACCCTCTGTTGCCTTCATGAAGCCAGTTTTCACCCATCTCACCAGCTTTGCACCCTCCCCTGTGCCTACTAACTTACTCCCAGCCTTCCATGCGGCACCGAGTCAAATGCCTTACTGAAGTTCAGATACAGGACATCCACTGCATAGGCCCTGTCCAGTTGCCTAGTTACCAGTCATAGAACTCCACCAGGTTGGTTTGGCAGATCTGCCCCATATGAAGCCATGCTGTCTGCTGTCCTGCAGTCCTTTGGCCTCTAGGAGGGCCACCAGCCTCTCCTTCAGGATAGTCTCCATTAGCTTACCCACTATGGATGTGAGGCTCACTGGTCTGTAGTTTCCCAGTTCATCCTTGGGGTCACTCTTGTGGAGGGGCACCACATGAGCCATCCTCCAGTCCTGAGGTACACACCAGGAATGTAGTGAGGCATTAAATAGGTCTGCCAAAGGTCCTGCAAGGACCTCTGCCAGCTCCTTCAGTACCCTGGGGTGGATGTCATCTGGGCCTGGCGCCTTGTCCACCCTGAGTGCCTTCAAACCCTCCCGAACTCTGCCCTCCATGATTTCCCCTTCTATCGCCCCTTCCCCCCCGTTTCTGCCATTTGTCCCCCCTTGGGTGTCACCCCTCCTCTTCCCTTTAGTAAATACTGAGCAGAAATACTCATTTAATGCTTCTGCCTTATCGAACCCTACTTCCACCCAACTCCTCCTTCCTAATCCTTACTATGTGGTCCATACAGCTACTTTTCTCCCTGATGTGCCTAAAGTCCTTCTCCCTTCTTAATACCTTGTGCCAGCCGGAGTTCCGTAGATGCTTTGCTCCCCTTACTGCCTTGTCACCTCCTTCGAGTTCTGTCAAGTACTCTTCCTGTCCTCCCCTCCTGTTTCTTGTACTTCCTAAAGGCAGCTCTTTTTCTCCTTACCTTTCCATGACCTCCTTGCTCAACCAGCTCGGTTTCTTAGCCCTAGCTTTCTTGCTCTGAGACTACAGCAGGTTTTGTTGCCCTCCACTATCCCCAGCTTTATGAGCTCCCACCTCTGGTTAGTGTTCAACAGATTGAATTCTGGCCAGGTACCCTTTACCACTTCCCCATCCTCCCAAAGTTGGCCTCCGAAGTCCAGCACTCCTGTGCCTGATTCCCTCCTTTCTTGCCCATATCCAATGTGAGACATACTGAGTGGTGGTCACTCCCTGACAGTGGTTCCTCCACTGTGAGTTCTCTCACAAAGTCCCCATTAGCCAGCACAAGGTCAAGGGTATTTCCTAACCTGGTTGGTTCACTGACCATTTGCAGCAGGAAGCTGTCCTGGAAGGCATCCAGCAGTGCCTGCTCCCTTCTGTTCCTGGTTGTTGGGGTACTCCAGTCCACTCCTGGCATGTTGAAGTCCCCCACAATCACCACACTACCCTTCTCGCAGGTCCTCCTGATCTGTTCTACTAGTTCCCTGTCTAACTCCTCCATCTGAGATGGTGGCCTATTCACCACTCCCATTCTAAGAATCCTATTCTTGGAATCCTGGATTTGCATCCGAAGTGACTCTGTACTACCCTCCTACCCTTCCTCCCTTACACACTTCAGTCCTTCCTTCACATATAGTGCCACACCCCCTCCTTTCCCAATCACCCTGTACCTACGAAATAACCTGTATCCTGGTACAGACAGGTCCCAATCATTGTATTAGGTGGCCCATGTTTCCGTGATGCTGCAATGTCCACCTCTCCCTCTGCCATGAGCACCTGTGGCTCTGCAGTTTTCCTCTGAGCTCTAGCCTTAAGGGTAACCACCTTCACCTCCCCCATCCTGCCCTCCTTTCCTAGCATCATGAACAGTACTTGCCATTTGTCCTTTGTCAATGTTATAGGGGGCAAGCTCATATGGTTTCCCAACCCGTGGTCTCTGCATATCTCTTGCCCAATTGCCACCCCCCACTCCTAGTTTAAATTCCCAACTTCCTCTATTTACTCCTCCATCCTCTGTTTCAACACTTTCTTTCCCTCCTCACTCAAGTGTAGTCTATTATTGGCATAGAGACTACTGTCCTCCCAGGTCCCTCCCCACCCCCAACAGCCCATACCCTTTAGCACAACACGAGGTTCTTAGCATCCATTAAATTCCTCTATTCTCAGCTTTCTTGTTGTGCTTGCCCTGGGCACCAGGTATCTCTGAAAAAGTTACTGATCTCTGCCCCCTCACATAAATGTACTAGTTCCTCAAACCTCCTCTGGACTATATCTACTGCCTTGTCAACCAGGTCGTTTGCCCCAAAGATGTATAATTAAATGAGGCTTGTCCGTGCCTTCTAACATATTTCAGAACAGATTGTCTCCCACCCCCTTTCCGCTGTCATTCCTGGCATGGCCTTCACTCAAATGCGATTATGCTCTCCCCTGCTACCCCACCTGACTCCTCTTAGTATTGAGTCCCCAGAACTAAGATTCCACCACTCTTACTCCTGCTTGCTTCCATTCCTCTCCTCTCTCATTTCCAGCTCCTCTTCTTCCTCCTGCATTATTTCCCCCTTTTGCCCTGTTGCAATTCTCCCAGCAGAACTTCCCCTGCTCCAGTTTGGTCAGGCATTTATCAATTTCCTCTAATTTCATCATTTCCTCCTCCACCTTCTTCCTCCTCTAGCAGAGCAAAACTATTTTCTGAAGACCCTTCACAAATGCCCGCTCCCTCGCTCTGCATAGTAACCTGTTCTCTCCTTTCCACTCCATGACTTTTGCCACTTCTTCGCCTCCCCTCACAAGTCCCTATCTGTTCCTTCCATTTGTCTTTTGTCTCCTGACCTGGTTTCCCAGGGCAATTGTTCTTCCTGGCCTGGGCCCCTTTGTCTCTGCTTCCCTTCTTCTGACCCTCTCCTCACCACTGTTGGCTTGAATCACCCTCCCTCATCTCCCCTTCTTCTTCCCTCCAGTATTGGGCTAAACTCACCCCCCAATCTGCCTTGCATGTCTTAGTTCCTCCTGCAGACCCTCGATCTCCTTTCTAAGTTTCTCTATGTGGTTGCACACTAAACATCCTCCCACACTCCAGGCAATTTTTAGAAAGATAGGTGCACTGCAGTTGTTGCAGCCTACCACCCTACCCATTGCTGTCGTTGCCCACCAGCAACCCCCCACCCTTCCAGAACCAGGATACCAAACACTCCCCCAAGTCTCTCCTCTCTCACCTCTATCAGTGCAAAACGTTATTTTCTTGATTTCCCTTACCCCTTTGTTGTACACGTCTAGAAAGATTGAGCAACTGCTTTTTATATTCCTATCCTTCCTATCCACACTCAAAAAGAGACTTTAAGTAGCTATTGCAGAACCTTCTTCAAACTCCACTCCTCCTTTCCCCAATGCAATAGCAAGAGAAGTAACAATGAAAGTTCCTAGATTTGCATTTACTTCCTTCCACTGAGATAGATCACCTCTTCACTTGCTGCTGTTCCTTTCCTGGATGTCTGCTTCTGCTATGACAGGTGCATATCTTTGCCCGTTTGAGGAACTGATGTCAGAACCTCTGGTATAAAGGAAATAATGGACCAGGGGTGGGTGGGGTGAGGGGCTTGGGAAGGTGGGACCAGCCCAAGTCTTCGAGAAACAATCAGATAACTGAGGCCCCTGGTCAGACCATTATCACCCTTCCCCCACTCTGCACTAAGCTTTGCAGCTAGTGAAGCCAGCAACAATGAATCACAATTCTACTCAAAGCCCTCAAAATAAGTTTGCTACCCAAAGAAACAGGACTCCAAACAGCTTCAGCAACAACACATCAAAATAGGCTTGAAATTAGAAGATATAGGTCTCCAATTCAAAGAAACAGACCCAGTTAAATCACACTTAAATCAGAAGAAATAGGCCTCTACAAATGCAGCCTGCCTCACAGTGAAACATCAAACAAATGAACCCACTTATAGCTACCAAAACAGGTTTCAAAATTCCAACAGCCCCAAACAATACCCTGCTAGCCCCTTAGAAGTAGTAAGAAAGAAAAGAAATAACCTTCTACCAAGTAGAATCCACAAGAAACAATGTAAAAACAACAAGAAGAAGCTACTGTACTGTACAGATCTGATCCTGTCCCCCTTCTAGTTCCTTCTGAAAGGGCAATGAACATTAGACAAGTAATAATGCAGAGAGAAGAGCTGAAAGTGACTCTGAACTGCAGAATGTCCATCAGTCCACGAAGGCACCGCTGTTGTGCTAAAATTCAGTGGTCAAGTAGTGGGAGTGAAAGACTAGGCATCCAGTAGTCGATACATAAATGGCATAATAATATAGAAAGTCCTCCTAATTTTACACAATTCAATTGATCTTACAATGTAGTACCATCATATGGTGTTGCTCAGGCGAGGTGTGTAGAAGGTAATTCTTCAGCAGTAGAGGAGAAAACACAAATGCTAATGTAGCAGGCTCTAGCAGGCAGCCCTGAGACAAGCATCGAGAATGCAGGAGCCAGACTGAGCACTGACAGGCAGGTCAATAGCAAGCAGGACCTGTGAGTAGGTCAGTAAACAGAAGAGTAATCGAGGACTGGTACCAAAGGCAGTATTACAGTACTTGGACTACAGATGACAGAGGAGCGGCCAGATCAGAACAGAGAGTGGATGCCATAGGAGAGGGAGGCATACAGTGTGTGCAGTTAGGTTACTGTTTGGCAGTCTTTTCCCCATAAAACAAGTGTTAGGAGCTGATAAGTGCATTAAGTGCGTGAGTAGTTAGAGGGAACCAGAGATCCAACGTGGACAAGTCCCAGTTTAAGGAAGGTACTGCATTCCTATGTGTTAGATATAAGCATGGTAATCAGGAACTGTATACCAACTGTCTGTGCAGCATCTAAGAGTGACAAAACAGCATGTAATGGGTGGAAGCCTCCCCCCCAAAATAAAAATAAAACAACCAGCCGCACAGAGAGGCTTCCAAAGGGAAAGAGGGGTCCCAGAGTGCAGCAGCAGTCCAGAAAGTGGCAGCGAAGCTTCAGCGTACTAGGCAGGGGAGAAGCAGCATCCAAGGGGTGAGGCAGGGCAGCAAGCAGCACCAGAAGCCAGTGCACAGACGCCAACGATGGAAAGCCAAAGTGCAGGAGGTGTGGAGAGAACCAGCAACGAGGAACCAGGCGGGGAGCGAAGCTCCAATGAGAAATGCGTGGTGCATGACGTGGCTGCTAGAAAGAGGAGAGGATGCCACCATGGCTGCAAAGGGACGCAGCCAACAAGGAGTGAGCGGCAGCAGATAGAAGGAGCAGAACAACGGCAGCACTAGCAGGTGGCCACATGGGAAAGGAGCGGGCAGCATGAAAGGCTAGGAGAAATCCGCAAGAAAACAGGACAAAGGTATGGGGAAAATAAAGGAAAAGAGCCAGGGGAGGCACGAGGGAACCACAAGGGAAGGAAACTGACCAAATGGGGAGGGGAATCAAAGCAAGGAGAAAGAGGCGCAACCACGGACCAGCAGCCACACGTAGCGAGTGCCGAGTGCACCTCGCTCTAAGCAGGGTGGTGTTCAGCCTACTGGCTGAAATAGGATGTGGGGGAGGAGCTCTTCCCCCACTTAACCTCGGGCATGCGCCCTTCATTTAGCGACATTGCAGAGGGACTGGAAGGAAAGGCATGCCTCTTCGTGGATGACACAAAAATCTACAACAGACTGGACACACGGGACGGGGGTGGAGAAAATGAAAAAGGATCTAAAAAACTGGAAGACTGGTCAAGAGTTTGGCAACTGAGCTTCAATGCCAAAAATGTAAAATTATGTACATGGGGCACAGAAACCCAAGGGCAATGTATCATTTGGGGGGAGGTGTTAACAACAACAAAACAGGAAAGGGTTCTGGAGGTCATCACATCTGATGACCTGAAGGTAGCAAAGCAATGTGATAAGGCAGTAGGAAAGGCTAGCAGGATGCTGGGGTGCATAGAGAGGGGTATCACCAGCAGAAAAAGGGAGGTAGTGTTACCACTATATACAGTAGATCAATAGTGAGGCCACACCTGGAATACTGTGTCCAGTTCTGGAGGTCCCATCTCAGGAAGGACATAGATCATGTGGAGGCGGTACAGAGAAGGGCAGTCAAAAGGGCACATGGCCTTCATCAGAAGCCCTACATGGAAAGACTCAGCGAATTAAATATGTACTCACTGGAGAAAAGAAGAGGAAGGGGAGACATGATAGAAACATTTAAATACCTCAAAGGTATCAATAAGGTACAGGAGGGTGGCATATTGCACAGAAAGAGATGCTCAAAGATGAGGGGCATGATATGAAGTTGGAAGGGGGGAGTCTTAGAGAGGGGGTGTGAGGAAATATTTCTTCATGGAAAGGGTAATGGGCTCCTGTAACAGCCTCCCAGCAGAGGTGTTGGGCACCAGAGTGGTAACAGGTTTCAAACATGCATGATATAGTCACAGGAGGACCTTAGTAATAGGGCTGGGGGGAAGGTAAGGCTGGATATCAATTAGGGTCTACGGTAGCATGGTAGGTAAGGACTTTAGGGCAGACTAGGTGGGCCTAGAGGTCAGCTTTTATGTTTCATGTTTCTAAGCCACATAAGATCTTGGGGTCACCAATCAGAGTCATCCTGCTAATTGACAATGCTGGACCACACCCCAGCTCAGAAACATTATGTACTGATGATGGCTAAGTTCAATGTTAATTCCTCCCAGCCAGCACAGCTGCCACCACTCAGCCTCTGGACCAGGGATGCAATGCTGTCACAGACCAGATGGTGGAGGTCACAGAAGTGATCCATTCCACCAGTGAACAAATGCAGCTTAAAGAGGATGTTGTGGAGGACTGGGCACACATGGACAATTGGGAAACTGGGTGTAGAGAAATGTTCAATGCTGACATTATTGATTCCTTCAAAAATGACCCCACAGATACTGAGGAGAATGAGCCCAAATTAGTCAAACAAGCACCAACCATACCATACCATCAGCTGCAGAAGCTGCTTTAAGAAATGCATAAACTGGCTGGAAAGCCAGCAGGATGCCGATGGGGTGGAACTTCTTCTACGACGGCAGCTCGGAATAAAAGTGATGTGGTAGAGAAACGACTAAAAAAAAAGGAAAAACAGACAATGCAATATTTTTTTTAAATGTAAATTAATTGCATTGTAGTGCTGATTTTATTTGTATTTTACCTGTTTTTACACCATTGTAAAACTATGTGCAATAAAGCAGTTTTTGTACTTATTATATTGGTAGGTGTATATATATATATATATATATATATATACACATACATTGCTAATAGAACCCTGATTATCCCAAACTCCATTTATCAGAACATTTTTGATGTTCCCCTGCACATTGGGATTAGCAGTGTTTTACTGTGTAGATACATACAAAAAGGGGGGAAGTAACTGTCCCAGCCTACCTCACAGACATTTCTTTCCAATGGACAAAGGTGGGTAATGTAAAAAAAAATTATATAAAAAATAAATTGTACTGATTAAGTCTACACGCATATTAGTAGAGGTAGTGGTCCCAAGCCCTGGAGCACACTGAGCAAGTATTAGTTGCGGCTTCTCAAGAGGAGCACTGTGCTTTTCACTTGGGAGATAGTTGCTCAAGCATCTTGAATAGGTTAACGGTAACCTAAGGCTGTGGTAGCAAAGCATATATAAAGAAAGACAGGATGGCAATGTTGTGCAACACTTACATTAAATATAGTACACATGGTAATTTGGTATATTTGCACCACCTAGAAAAATCTAAATGTGTGCTTCCCCCTCACACTGGCCCTGCCTCACGTGTTGGGGTACAAAACAAAGCTTACTAACATTTTTTCCAGTTTGAGGGGTAGTAACTTTGTCATTACAGCTCTAGAAGAATGCAAAAGCAAGACCATCCCCACAAAGGCAGCAGTGACCATGGCCCTAGAGACACAACTGAGACATATGTACAAGAAGAATGGATGCAAATGGCTGGAAGCTTGCCTGTAGGAAACCAACACTCCAAAAGGGACCTGAGTGACAGAGAAGCTTAATTGGCTAGCAAAGGAGCCAGTAGCACTTCCAGTGAAGGTACCCAGGAAATCCCAAGAAGGTAAGACCAAGATGGGTGGTTCAGAGGATCAGATAAAGAATTTAGAAACATGGTTATATGTTTTTTTCAGCAGAGCATCTTGCAGGATTTCTCCACCTGCCAAGCCCAAATAAACACCTAAGAAGCTGACCCTTTCAGGCTCAGATTCAGATGTCAAGGAGGTGGGAGACCCCCTTCCTAAACCAGCTCCAGTGGACCTAGCTTCACCGGTGTCTTCCCCAAAATGGCCTGATGCTGTTTAGCCATCCACCATGGATGAGAAGCTGGACAAACTCATGGGCATTCTGACTAGGTTCACCGCTTCAGTCCAGAGCCAACAGTGGAGGGGAGAGTAGGCCAGGTGGCCACAAGCACTGCAAGTGACAGCACAGTGCTGAAGCTGGCAGTTGCAGAAAGCAACCTGGCTTACTATATGAGTGTGGAGAAAAGAGTGGTTTCCCACTTGATGATTAAGGCCCAATAGCAGTTCCAGAACTGTAAATACATGGATATATTTTCTTTGCTCAACTGTTCGGATGAGCAGGAGGACATCAAACAGAAGAAGGAGGACCAAGAGAAGAAAAAGGTGAAAGTCACATGCATATTTGAAAACTGGCTGGCAAGTTTAGTTTTCATCAGCACCATAGGCCAGATGGCCATCGAAAAATGCATAGATCTGGTAAACTATTTGAATAGGATATGTTGGCACACAAGTGTAAGGGTGAGGTGGGGTGGCTTGGTTAGAATATGACAAGGAATTCAGGCGGCAGATACAGTATGACTTGTTGCTCAACTGGGGTGTCTTGGACATGCCTCTCCTAACTGAAGTTATGCACAGGGTAGGAGTCATCCACACAGACAGTGGATTGTCCATCAGGTCCCCCAGTCACAGCTGTCTGACACTGCTGGACCCTCCCAACAGACATGCTTTAGACCTTTAGTTTTAACAAAGGGAGTTGTTCCAAAAGCCACCGCAGCTTTGCTATGAGTGTGTCTCTTGCAGTCAGCATCACCCCATTGTATCTTGCCCCTACCCTAAGCCTCAAAAAGGAAGCAACCCTCTTTTTGCAGAAAATTCACCAAAGTAAGCCTACCCACCCTGGTAGGGGTGGACAGGCTTAAACCTTATCTGAACCGATACCCACACCACAAGGCAGCCCACCTACTGCAGAGGGTTTCTTAGTGGGCTTCAGAATCCTGTACACTAACCTCCACTGAGGATACAAGGCAGAAAACCTGAAATATGATTGAAACTGACTGCAAGTCAAGTGGTTTGGGACAAACTGGAACATGAGATGCGGCTTGGGAGGGTAAGTGACCCATACCCATCCTCTCCCCCCTGCCAGATATCAAGGTGACTACGATTGGCCTGGTTCCCAAGAAAGCCCCAGGCAAATTATATGATCAACTACCTGTTGCACCTCGGAGAAGACTTGGTCAGTGACCACATTGATCCACGCTTCATGGTGGTTCAATATGCATCATTCAATAGAGCAGTTGATGCTATACGGACAGCAGGACTGCATACTCTGCTGGTCAAAGTGGACATAGAGTTAGCCTTCCAACTACATCTGGTACATCTGGCCTGCTGGAACTTGCTGGGGATGAAACTTTGAGGGCCAATATTACATGGAGAATTGCATGTCCATGAGCTGCTTGGTGGCCTAGGCAGTGTTCAAAGATTTCAGCACCTTCCTTCACAGGGTAACAGCCCAGAAATAAAAGAACCAGGGCATCATTCACTACCTTGAAGACTTCTTGCTCATGGGGCCGAGAGCACTGTCTGGCCTGTGGTCAAACACTGGACAATTTCATCAAATTGTCTTATCTCTTTGACATACTCCTGACTCTGGGAAAAGTCAAAGTGCCAAATCTGGTGATGACGTTCCTGGGTGTAGAGACTGATGTAGTGAGGCAGGAATGACACTTGTCTCATCATAAGATTGATACCTTAAGAAATTGTTTAAACAGAGCCACAGTGGCTAAAAAGATAACTCTGCAAGAGTTACAGCAGACAGTGGGGCACCTCAGCTTCACCTGCCTAATCATCCCAATGGGGAAGATCTTCTTGTGACGAATGGTGAAGCTGCAGACAGATGCTTGGATGCCTTGTCACCAGATTCAGATAATGGATGGTTTCTGGGAGGACTTGTAGGTTTGGTAGATATTTATTGAGCATTTCTAGGAAATATATATTTGCCCAGAGTCAGCTTGCAGCCAGGAGCATGACCTGTACATGGATGCTTTGGGACAGCTAGGGTTCAGGGCACACCTTTAAGGTGAGTGGTGTGCCTCAGAGTGGCCCTCCATGTGGGAAACCACTGGGCTCCATAGGTAGATAGCACTGTTCGGAGTTCTTCCTAATCATGGTGGCCCTGTGTATATGGGGTTCCATGCTAAGAGATAAGAAAGTCATCTTTAGGCCCGCAAACATGACTATGGTACACACTGTAAATGGGCAGTTGGGGTCTAAGGCCCACTGGGTGACCTTATGAGAATATTAGTTCTGAAATGCATGTTGTTAAATGTCCATTTTAAAATTGTACATGTCCCTGGCATTGAGAATGATATTGCTGATGCTTTATGTCATTCACAGTGACAGACATTTAGGGAATTGGCTCCAGCGGTGGAACAGAATCCACGACTGGTCTAATCATTTCTGTGGAAGGGGGTGACCTTGACACCTGGGAGTACATAAGTAATGTTATTGCTCCCCAGACCAGAGTGGCCTACCAGCACAGCATGAAGAATTACCATGTAGTCTGAGCAGAGGTGGGATGGCCAAGCAGCTGGCCCATTCTGGTAGATCAACTGTGCAGTTATGTAATGGAAGCCAAATGGCACAGCCTGACACCAGGGGTCATCAGACAGCAAGTGGAAGGCCTGTCATTGTTTTCCTAAGTTTTGCACTTCTTGGACATCAACTACTCCTTCACAGTCTGAAAGGTCTTCAAAGGGTGAGTTAAAAACCATACCACATGGTCAGATCCCCATACCCAATCACACTGGCAATTCTCAGACCGGTGTGGGTAGCACTGCCAGTGGTTTTCTGGAATGCATAAGAGGCTATGCTATCTAAGATTCCATTTGCTCTTGCATTGTGTGGGGTCTTCTGGGTGTCCAAATTGGAGCAGATGGCACAAACTGGGACCATGACAAGCCTAGTAGACTCAGATGTCATGGTGACACTAGAAGGGATTTTCGTAGTGGCTGCAGCACAGCAAAACAGGCAAGAAGGGTATTGGCTGCTGGTGTGCAGTGAACACACCAACTGGGTCAGCATGGGACATAAAATCATTGGGGACCACCTATAGTATGTGGCCCTCTGCCCAGCAGAGGATGAGGCTTTCTTGCGGCATGCAGATGGCAAACCTGTGACATCCTATAAGTTTAGACACATGTTGGCATTAGCAGTTCAGCGGGCTGACCTGAACACTAAAGAGTACAATATCCAATGCTTCAGGATTGGGGCAGCTATGACCACCAGCACCCAGGGGCTATTGGACAGTATGATCCAGGCCATGGGGTGATGGAAGTCTAAGTGTTGTTACACTAGGTCTGTCCACATTTGCTTTAACATTTTGTCTTGCTGTGTTCCAGGTTCCCTTGATAGCTTCAAGTATGTGTGGGTCTGCAGACATTCCTTCATCTACTGGGCAGTGGAGAGAGTGTCACATCGATCTGGGAGGAAGAACCTATCAATATCGTGACAGAAGGTGCAAATGCATGGATGGGCAAGAGAGGCATGAGCTGGGAGGAACTTCTTCCTAGGCAGGCAGTGGAGGCTCAGTAAAGAAATTCACCAGATATCCTCGTGATTCATTTGGGTGAGAATGACATGGGACTCCTTAAAAACATCAATCTGTACCTAAGGATAAAAAAAGACCTGCAGCCCATTAAAGAACAATGGCTTAAGACTAAGAATATTTGGTCTCACCTCATTCAGTGGATATACTGGCAGCATGCAACTGACTCAAAAGCTATGAACAAAACATGCATTCGCATTAATAGTGAAATGCAGCCATTTATGGAGTCTGTAGTGAAAACTGTGCTTTGGCACAAGAACATTAACACCTTCTGCCAGGGACTGAATGTGAAGGATGGTGTGCATTTGTGCGATGAAGAATGAGACTTGTACTCTTTCTACCTGGGCTTGGTGCACAAGTTGGAGTGCTCTGCTTGGGGTCGGACTGCACCTGTCCTGTGGCAGCTCAGGAGTATCACAGACCACTGGTATGGGGGAAGAAGGATGGATGAGTCAAATTCTTCCAAAGGGCTCATCTTCCCTAGTCGGCATGAGGTCTATGGGACTGCATGATCTGGACATCAGTTTGGGGTGGGTCATGGTTCAACCTCATCGGGCATTCCTGTGGATGCGATGATGACAGGTGTTGGAGGTCACTTCCCATCTGGCAACATAACCTCCCTACTCTTACAGCATGGGTGCCAACTCAGGAGGTACATCATTTCCTCTGCCTGTACAAGGGCTTTGGCCCTTCACAAGAAGGGGTACTGGGGCCAGGGGTGTCTGCCGAGATCTTCCAGTTTGACATGCCTCTCCAATAGTGTAATTATTGTGAAAAATACATATGGCTGTATCCATTTCTCCAAGATGTGTGTGTGTGTGTGTGTGTGTGTGTTTATTCTTCAGAGAAGGGGATACGGGGACTACTAATACAATCCAAATTGACTATATACGGTAGTCTCTTGCTTTAACAAACAAGTCTTGAGCCATAGCAGCTGTTAGTTACAATACCTCATTCATTATATTGAGGGATGCTAAAAAAAAACCACAGAGCACAGAGCGTTAATATCATAACTCTCAACAGGCATCAGAGAAATCATTACTCTGTCAGTAAATGAAGTACAGTAGTAGTTTCCATTTTTGCAAAGAAAATACAGTGTCAGAGACATAAGAATTAAGGCGTTACAGACAGTAAATAAGTACATTTGTAACATGGCAATCTTTACCATAGTTAAATTAAGCATTGTAATAGGCTGAAACACAACCCGTGCTGCAAAATGAAGCGGGCATTAATTCCACAGTAATGCCCGCTTCATTTTGCAGTACTAAAAAACTCCACAGTAAAAGCACTAAGTGAGCACTATTTCAATCCACCCACCAGCTCAGCGGTCACAATTGCATTGTCGTGGATAGGAGCAAAGTAAAATGAAACGGAGAGATGTCCACTATCCCCAAACTCAGGTTTCATGCCTGCAGCCAGCTGCCACAAAGGTCGAACAGCAGAAACAGCAGAATAAAATGCCTCGTTATATAGCAAAGGAGGAAAGTTATATAGTCCGTCAACCCAGTGTCCCTCCCGCTGGTGAAAAAGCAGTAAACTGGAGCCCCTTCAACCTCAGTCATTTCACCATGACTGGGTCAGTGCATTTTACTTATTACGCCTCTGGCAGCAGAACAGCAAGTGATGGTGTTTCCGATTCTGTAAAGCCTTAAAAATTACCTGCAAACACAAATTCCTGATGTCCGAGGAACAGAAGAAGAAGAAGAATAAATCAGAGACTTTCTTAAGTTGGTGTTCTCAGAAATTGCTTAGTTCAGTTTTCGATCGGCAGTGTATGTTAATCACCGGTCCCATAATTCTGTGCTGCTCAATGCAGCAGAAAACGAGCAATTTACGAGGAGTTTTAAAAAATAAGAATTACTTTGTATGAATTTTCTGTAATCTACCATTTATTACCATGTGTTACTCTTCAACAATTGGTACTTTTTAGTGGCATAGTAGTATGTAGCAACAATAATAAAGAATGTTGGAGACATGAAAACTAATTATATGCAGTAAAAAACATTGTGATTAAGACAAACGAACGTCTTTTTCTTTGAAAATCCTAATTTCTGAAGTAAATTTTTGTAGCACTTGCCATGTTACAAGTGTATTAATACACTCCAGACTCCAGCTCTGCTAGGGAATTAATGCCCAGTTGGTGGTTGGAGGCACTCAGCCTTCAGCCTCATGCCCCAACCCCTTCCAACCAGGCATTAATTCCCTAGTAGAGCCCTCCTCTGTCATGCATTAACGCTTACGTAAATGCCTGCCGTGTAACATCTGCCTGCCTGCTTGCTCACTTGCTCAAAACCCCCTATACTGCACTGCATATTGTATTCTGATGCCCAGTTTTGTTGTTTTTGTACCTGAGTCGAGTACAGTGCTGTCTATGTGTAGTCAGTGTTGCCCAGAGCTGAATGCAGAGTGAATTCCTGCACTACCTTCACTAAATATTAGCTGTCATGTGTTTCTCTCTCTCCACCTGCTGCCACCGTTGCTTCTCTCTCTCTCTCTCTCTCTCTCTCTCCGCCCACTCCCCCATCCCCGAGCCTGCGCACTCCCTTATTTTCCTTAATTCTGTAATTCTACTGTAACTTTTATTATTGTTTAGTCAGTAACTTATAGTTCCATTTAGAGAGACTGTGCTGGAAACCTTGGACAGAAAAAAGAATAAACAAAAAGAATCCGACGGACAGTCAGTAGCAGTGGTATTTAAAGGGCAATATAAACAGTAAAGTACTTTGTCATTGATTCTGGTAATTTTTATGTCTGGCCAGTATTTATCAGAGGGGGTTGAGTCTGGCCTGGTGGCGCTGAGGGTTGAGGTGCAGAACACCACACCTCACGCCACGCTAGCGACCCGGGTTCGGGAGCAAGCTAAGGGCCGTCGGGGGTCAGTGGGGTAAGAGAGGATCATGCATCTGGAGGACTGCTATCCTCTCCTGAGATGATGGGGAGGAATGTCCCATGCAGCTAATGGCACCCAGTGGAGACTGGTTGCACTGCAGATGCAGGGACCACACTGGGAAAGGGAGAACACTGGGCGGTCACCCTCTGGACATGTGCGGCAGTGCTCATGTAGCAAGCTGGGTGGCATTGCACGTCCCATGTTTGGGAGAGGTGTAAAAAAGTAGAAAAGTCCCTCTCGCCATTGGTAAGGTAAGTAAAAATTTATTTAAAGACACCCATTCCCAGAGGCTCTTGGCGCCATACAGATAAATAAACACATGTTCAAAATACATCAATAAAACAACATAGAAAAATAGTTATAAACATACATATATTTCATAAAAACATTAAATAACTTAAATCACCAGCCATGCTACTCAGATCAGAAAACACAGGTCAGTAACTTAATCTAAATAAGCCTGGGTGAATAGATTGGCTTTAAGGCAGGCCTTGAATACCTACAAGGTGGGGGCCCCCTTACCCCCGGAGGGAAGCGAGTTCCACAGGACAGGGGCAGCCATACTAAATGTCCTATCGCCAGCCAATCTCAATTTTGACCTGGGAACCACTAGGGGGCTGCCACAGGAGGAACGGAGGGAGTGAGCCGAGATAGCAGGAACCAGGAGGTCTAACAGGTAACTAGGGCCCTGACCGTATAGGGCATTATAGGTGAGAAGCCCCACCTTAAAGAGGATCCTCCACCTGACTGGCAGCCAGTGCAGCTCATGCAACACTGGTGTAATATGGCAAAACTTCGGCTGCCCAGTAAGTAACCGGGCAGCTGCGTTCTGTACTAGCTGCAGTCTGCGGAGAGATCCTCCCGTGACCCCGAGATAGAGCACATTACAGTAGTCAAGCCTCAATGTAACCAAGGCATGCATTAAAGTGGGGTGGTCCAGAGGTGGAACAAGGGGCTTTATCCTGGCAATGTTTCTAAGATGGAAAAACAGGAATGGACAACGGAGGAAATCTGCGCCTCCATAGTCAAACTCCTATCAAGAATAACGCCAAGATTTTTCACCTTTGAGGAGGCCTTTAATGAGATAGAGCCCAGAACAAGTCCAGTCTCTCAATCAGAGGTCAACCTATCACACACTCTGTTCGACTCTACCACCAATACCTCCGTCTTATCAGGGTTCAGTCACAACCAGTTAGATGACATCCAATCGTTGATCTCAGTAAGGCAGCTGTTTAACACATCCACCATGTTGGATGTTCCTGGGGCAAAGGATAGGTATAGCTGGGTATCATCAGCATAGCAACCCAAAAACCCAAGCCATACTTCCTAATGACCTCAAGCAGCACACACTGCAAACAACATTGGGGCCAAAATCAAACCCTGAGGTACTCCACAGGAAAGGAGGCTAGGAGAAGAGGAGAAATTCCCCATCACAACCCGTTGCCTCTTATTGGTTAAGAAGGACTCAAACCAGCAGATGACAGTGCCAGTGAGTCCGAAGAGCTCCCTGAGACGGTCAAGCAACACACAATGGTCCACAGTGTCAAAAGCTGAAGAGAGATCAAGGAGAACAAGAATTGTCCTTTCTCCTTGATCTCTAGCCCTGAGGAGGTCATTCTGAACTTGAACAAGCGTGGTTTCCATGTGATGCCTTGCCCGAAACCCTGACTGGAACTGTTCATACAGCTCATGGGTCATGAGGTGCTCCTCCAACTGAAGCGCCACTACCTTCTCCACAACCTTCACTAAAAAGGGAAGATTGGAAATAGGTTGGTAATTTGCCCTGACCTCCAGGTCCAAAGATGGTTTCTTCAAGAGTGGTCTCACCAGTGCCTCCTTCAAGGCATCAGGAAAGACCCCCTCAGACAAGGAACACTGGACAATCAGAGCAAACACCGGGCCAATGGTGTCAATGCATCTCATCAAGAAATGCGTCGGCACCAGATCCAGTTCACAAAAAGTATGTTTCAGATTGGTCGCCACCCCAATAACCTCACTTGCATCCACTGGTTTAAACTTCCCCCAACCAGGCGGAGCGCACTTAGCACACCTCTGGCAACCACTGCCAGCTATAACATTGGTGACTGGAGAAACTCCCTGCCGGATACTGGACACTGTCTGAGAAGAACCAAGCAAACTCTTCACATTCAAAATTTGAAAAAACCTTCCTCGGCTGCAGACAGGCAGGATGGAGTAGCCTGTCCACAGTCTGAAAAAGTATAGTTGGTCAGTTCTTCCCAGCGGCAATCTCCCTGCACAGGAACACTGCCTTCTTATGGTTGATTGCCCCCGGTATGCATTATAATGCACACACAGGGCCAGTTTGTCCACAGCCAGGCCGGACTTCCTCCAGCAGCGCTCTAACCTCTGACCCTTTCTCTTCATCTCCCTGATGTCCCCATCAAACCAAGGGGACCTGAGGTATGAAGATTTGGGTCGTCCACGGACAGGTGTGAGGGATTCAATGGCATCCGATAGAACTCTATTATACAAGTTCACCACGAGACCAACATCTCCAAGGCATACATTTCCCACATCAGATAGGTTAGCTGCCATCAAAAAGCCCCCGGGGTCAATCCCCGCAAAGGGTGCCAGCTCATCATCTTTGTAGGGGGAGGGCATCTGGTGGGAGCCCCAAACATGAACAGCACCGTGCAATGATCGGACCAAACCACCCAATCAATGTGAGATTACTTATCTCAAGCCCCAGTGAGAATACCAGATCCGACGTGTGACCGCCCTGATGAGTTGCAGCAGAAACAACTTGTGACAGGCCCAAAGATTACATAATTTGGAGGAGGTTATAACCAAGCCGAGATGATTCATCGTCAGCCCAAACATTGAAATCCCCCAGAATAATACATCTGGTGGCTTCCAATGTTTCACCAGCGACGAATTTGGCAACCTCCTGCAGGAAATTCCCCACTGTCCCAGAAGGGTGATAAACAAGGAAAATCTTGCAACCCGCACGAACGGTCACACATTCAAAAGAACCCGGGGTTCCCACTGGGTGCACGGTAGTAGGTGAAGGTGGGTCCAGAGGTCATGGCCCCACGTCACTGCCGGGCACTAGGACACTCAATCCGGATCCTTCTCAGGCACGGCGGCCCTCAGTACTATAGATAGTGTGCCAGAGGAGCTCGGCGGTCCCTGCCCAGGGGACTCAGACCCGGGGGTTGGGCTGGAAGGGGGTTCCCGCCAGAGACGAGAGGCTGATGCTTCAGGCCGGTGGGATAAGTCGCAGTACTGTGAGTCCACATCAGAGAGAGGCCAATGGAAGAGAGGTGAATAAACAGAGTTCAAAAAAAAAAAAGAGGGATTTGAGAGACACAGGAACAGCAAGACCAGGGCAGGCAAGCAGTGATATGGCAGCGGTATTACAATTAGCTGATTTTTGTTGAGAGCCACTCGAACCATTTGTTATAACTTTGAGTTCAGTATAACAAGGTTCAGCATAGCAAGGGATCACTGTAATTTATTTCTGTGGTTATTTATTTAGTTAGAAAATCTAAGCTGGGTAACTATAGAGCATACAAGTAGCACATTTTTGAGAAGTCACTGTGGCAATCAAGAGTGGACAAATTAAACACATAACAGTAAGACAAGTGTGTTGATATATATATAAACCACAAGAAGGGGGACATGGTTTTCACAGAGGGTGGTCTCTATGTGGAATTAGTTGCCTGATTCTGTGATTATGCGTAAAAATATGAAATGCTTTAAAGCTAATCTGGACAAGTATCTGGATGTGAATTGTATTCAGGGATACAACCACTGTTGAAATGGTGAGCACTATAAAGGCTCCAGTAGCGTAACTGTGCTCATATACACCCCTATGAATCCTGTGAAGCTAAAATATTTAGCACACAACCCTTTTTGTAGATGCAATGAATAGAAGAGTGGTGAGCGTGTGCTCTATATTCAATCAATGGACAATCGTTGCACACAATAACCATGTGATTGCCACTTTAGCCCTTTTAGTAATTGTAATATTTTCCCCAATTTTAGTAAAAGCTATAAATTTCAAAGCTGTCTTGATTTTCAGAATTATAATTAAAAGAGGAACAAGCATTATTGTTATCAAATAAACTATTTTCTGCCTTTACAGAGCTCTTTAGAGTCCTAATTAGAAAGGCCATAGCATGGTCAATTTCTTACCTTTAAAAAAAATAATTGGAAGGCTGTAGCCTGTAGTTCAAGAGGGCAGTGCAACTGGCCACACACGCCCTTTTTGGCCTACTTAAGGACTGCTCTCCTCACTCCTAACACACAAGCATTTATCCTTGCTGGTCGGTGGCTCTGTCGGTCTGTCTTCTCCCTTGGAGCTCACTGCCTCCCCCCCTACATGTTGCTGTGCTTTGAGCTCTGCTGGTTTGTGCTGGACTTCTGTTTTTGTGTTCTCCTGCTTTTGGTTCCTATTACCTGCCTCCGGCTACTGTGTGCTTCCTACCTGCTCCTATACTTGTGTTTTCCTTTGTTTCTTTTGGGCTTTCTTGTTTCTACTACCTGTGTTTACATTATTTATTTGTGCTTTAGGTTGTTTCCTTACCTTCAGCTGCCCTGTGCCTGTGCTCTCAGGCTGCATTACCTCACCAGATTTTCCCAGCCCTCAGTCACTTGAATTTTTGTGTGTTTCGGTTTCCACTGCTGTTCCTGCCTGCTATCTCTAGTGCTTTCCGGCCTAATCTTTTATACCTGGGTCAGGCTTCACCCTGCCCCTCCTTGCTGCTCTGTGCTCTCCCAGCTCTGCTCTTGCTCATCTAGCTCACTTCATTCCATATTGGAGTTCAGTGTGCTCTGCTCACTTTATTCTGTCTTTGCTCAGCCTGGCCCAACTGCTGCATTGCTCTACTGATACATTCAGCTATTACACTGGCTGCCTGGTCTCAGCTCCAGCTGCAGGCCTTTTAGCAGTTTGTTTCTGAATTTAACTATTTTGAACCTCTGTCATTACTTTGCTTCCCCTGTTCCCATTGCTGTAGCAGCTTGCTATCCTATGACCTGTCCATCATTAGGACCTTGCTAGTATTACAGTTGCTGTTGGCCTCATGCTCCCACTTCTACCAAACCTTACTTTTACCAAACCCACCGCAGTCTGTTTCTGATGATAACCTAATCCTGCTTTCATGGCTGGCACGTATTTAAATGGTACCTAAACAAGCAGTTTTTTAAAACTGCAAACTCCAAAATCTGGCTTCATTGTGAGGTAAAGTAAAGGCTGCTGTTTGCATTTATGTTAAAACTGCATTTATGTAAATAACAAAAATGTAGTTTCATAGCTTTTGAAAAATGTAAACATCAGCCTTTCACTTTCAAAAAACAGCCTTCGTTTCTCCCTAAGATGTCTGCCAAGTGTGTTAATTGAAGAGTCATGATGACATCATCGGAGCCAGAGACAGCGATCCACATGTATTTCTATAGTGCCAACTAGTTCTTCTTTCTCTCTTTATTTTGAATTGTTGTACCAGAATGATCAACACCATGTATTAACTCGTGGATTATTTTGATCAGTACACATGTCAGGCCATGATTTTATTCATTTTGTTTACTTTAACTTGCGGAAAATGTTTTGCAGTCCAGCTGACTTTTTCTTTGGCAAACTGCATTACAGTACAACACTTCAAATACCTGATGGTCTAGTGGTTATATGATGCACTGAATTTTGTTTTTTGTTAACCAGGAGAGACACACTAAACTGAAAGCTTGATACACATGTGGCCTGGGACCACAAGGAAGTTTAGTAACTTGCTCAGGGTCACACAGCAAAGCACCAGTCTTGATCAGTTCCAAAGCTCATGCTCTCTTGTTAATCCACAAATAAGGCTTTCTTTTTCCATGTGACACCCCCTGCACCTAACTTGCCTTCTGTTGAACACCCCACCATCCATACCCTGTCCTTAGTACTGCCTGGGACTGCATATAAGCTTGCAGTCTCATGAAGAGAATTATCACACGTCAGATTGTAATCTTGTACCTCAGAGAGTTGTGCACACCTATACTGATATGCATCATCAGCTGGCACTGTTAAAAAATGCCTCCAAAATCACTGTCCAGTCCATATTCTCAATGTTTGACTTCTGCTCCCGCAGTAAACATTGAGTGGAGCACCACCCTTCTGCACAGTGAAGGTAGTATGTACAGTTCCCTGTTTTTTCCCACCTCATTAACCAACAACTAGGTCTTCCTGTAAGGCCAAGCAATAAGCATCATGACCCACCAGAAAAACTGCTGTTCATGCCCTCATAAGGGCTGCACTTACAATGGATAACAATAGTATTAGCAGGAGAGGCATACTAACACCTTGAGTGAATCCACCTGACTTTCGGTGTCAGTCTACTCCTTTACCTGTGATCTGCAGGACCCCGCAGGACAGTTCCCACCAATTCTTCTCGAGTACCTTTCTGTGCTTTACTCCACAATGAGAGTTGACTGGCTACCACCCTTCCAAATCTTGAATGAGCTATACACAACTCCCTCAATACTGTCCTAACAAACGTCAACCCCCCCCAATCCAAGGGTAGTCTCCCTACACTGAATTCAAGTAACAGTTTAGGTGCAGCCCTGCCACTCTGAGTATTTATCATCGCTGGCTACTCTCATCCGCAGTCAGGTAGTGATCACGATGCTGGCAGCCCCACATTTCAGATATCACAGTGATCTGCTCAGCGTCCTCCTTCATGTCTTCAACTAACCTGAATATAGCTGTACCCTGCTGGAATGGCCTCTTCAGTCCCTCTCTGACATTTATTCTGCTCACCTGCTCCCCACACCAAAAACTGGTGAGTTCACTACCCTTCCGTATCATGAATGTGTTTGTACAGTCTCCTGTGTTATATTTACATATTAATAATAAACATGATCTTCTGGTAAGCCAGGCTGATAGCAGCATGACACAAGTGGAAAAATAGGCTTTCCTACCCATATAAGATCTAAGCCACCTATGATTAGGCACTATTAAATGACGTGCATAATGTTGTGCACACCCATCATTTAATAGTGCATAATCAAAGGTAGCCTAGATCTTTTAAGGATAGGAAAGCCCATCATTCCCCTTGTTCCCTGCTTCTTTGAGCCTGACTTACTGGAAAGATATGTTTATATTTGATATGTCAAAATAAAACAGGGACTGTTCTGCTTGCATTCATGATGCAGAAGGGTGATGAGCTCACCAGTTTTCAGTGTGAGGAGCAATAGTGAAGAATGAATACCAGAGGGGGACTGAGAAGGCCACTCTTGCAAGGTACTGTTATAATCAGGGAAGGGGGAAGACAGAAGGAGAGAAATATGAGCAGATTACTGTAAAAAATAAGATGTGGGGCTGCCAGCACCTTGATCACTACCTGACCTCATTGTCCTGGCCAACATTCCCCTTCCCATAAAACCAATTCATGCAATTGTCCAAGGCTGTGTGTGGATATTAATGTATGAAATGGCTGCCACTACGCGTTCAGTCACTTCACTACCAGTTTAGTATTGCTTGTAAAGCACTTTGGGATACAATGTGTACGAAAACAACTATATAAATGCTGATTCTTCCCATGGAAAAATAAGACAAGACAAGCATGTATTTGAGTTTCAAGAACGTATGAACTCTAATATTGGACTGCACAAGAACTTTGCAACAAAAAAGTGGTGGCTCTAGGGGGTTATGAAGGGTGTGGCTACAACACCCCCTTCCCCCATTGTAATATACTTGCTTGCTGCTGTTGCTGCATTTCACTTTGTTGAAGAAGTCTGATTTATGGATTGTACAAATGTTTACATTCAAACTATGGATTACATTTGTAGGTTCTGTCAAAAACATACTGGAAAAGAATAATAGCAGAAAATATAAAGGTTTAATTAAAATGTTAAAAAGTGCATATTAAGCATGCACACCACCCCAGCACCCCCACTGTAGCATCCTGGATCAACCATAACCACTAGACCACCAGGTTATTCAAGATTTGCACTGCACTGTGGTTTGTCACAGAGAAAGTCGGCTGGATTAAAACACATTTTCATTATGTTAAAGTAAACAAAATGAACAGAACCATAGCCTAACATGTACATTATACAAAATAATGCATATGGTTTGACCATTTGGGTGAAACAATTCTATGCGAAGGGAAAAAATAACTAGTTAGCACTATAGAGAGCCATATATCTCTCTGACTTTGGCTCTAATTATGTCATCACATAACACATTTGGCAGTCATTTTAGGAAGCAGGTAAGACAGTTTTTTGAAATTGGCTGATTTAACAATTTTCAAATGCTCTGGAACCACATTTAGGTAAATTATGTAAATATAGTTGTAGCATTAATGAATACAGCAGCCTTTCCTTTAGTCACCTACGGAGTCAGACTTTTGAATAGTTTGTTGTCAAAATGTTGTTTAGGTATCCTTTAACTTATTTCATTAGCTGCTTGGTGTCATGGCATCATGTTCGTGGCCTCTTTGTTTTTCCTACGGCGGGGGACTAAGGAGTCACAGCAAGCCTCGTGGCCCCAGGCAGCGGGAGCAGCTTCTTATTTATAGTGTATTGTATAAGCCACTGGATCACCCAGCCTCCTCCTGCTGCTCCCCATAGCCCTTATGGTACTACACAACCAGCAATTCCAGGCAACTCTCTACCTAAGGGCTTCTGGCTCTACCCAGCTTCTGGCTCTACCCAGCCTTCTACCATCCCTTCCCTAAAATTATGCACCTGGTTTACACAATTACCCCAGCCTTCTGTCCCTTGCACTACCAACAATGCTCAACCCCTTCCAAGTCCGGCAGCATATCCTGTTCACTTGCTTCGAACTGCACCTCCTGCCATACTGGCTTGCAGCCTCCTCCTATCTACTAGCTTTACAGCCTCCTTCTATCCAACCGTCGGCCCTGGGATTTTGCTGTTCTCTTACTCATAGTATACAATTCAATTCACTCCCAATTTGTCTTCCTAATGGGCTTGGTTGGCATGCATTCCTGTGGTTGACAACTGCTATTTGCCTTACCTAGACCCATGAGAGGTTCCATATTGCACAGCCTGACCTATGTACAGGTCTCATCCAGTCAAGACCTACGAGAGGGTCCACAGTGCTCAGTCTGACCTATGTATAGGTCTCCCCATGTCTGCTATCATCCATTACAACCCACGTATGCAGGGCTCATGCTCATTACAACTCACTTTTTTCACATTTTGGAGGCGTTGACCATGTCTATTACTCCAGGACTCAGCTGATGGTCTCTTGCTGCACCCCGAACTCCATATCTTGAGCATGAGAAGCTTGGGGTAGGGTCCTTCTCACCTGGCCCATAGTTGGGAAGGTCCTCACTACAGGTGGACCTTCAGTCATCAACTGTACTGATGGCACCTCTCAATGTAGCATTTAAGACTTCGGCGGTGAAGGGGTAGAGCTCTCACAGGAAGGGGCCCTTTAGCTGCTTGAGTGGGTTCAGAGGCATCCTTTCATGTTATTCTCCCTACAACCACCTCTGGTTCACCTGGTTTGTTCCTAGATAAGTAGGCTGGCTGAGCACCTCGGCAGTCATTACTCTCCTCCTCCCACCTTGGTCGACCCTTGTTGCAGAGTGCACTCGCAACCCTCCATGGTGTTCCCATTAGAGGGACAGAGTGAGAGTGTTCCCAAAAAATTGCAATTCCCTTGGATTGGTCTACTAAATTGCAGTAGCAGAGCCATCACTAACCAAAGCCTGGAGGGAAGGTGAAGGGAACCTAGGCCTTGGATCCCCAGAGGTTTCCTCCTCAAAGGGGTTTTTTCCTCTCCTCCATGCCAATGGTCATAATACTAGATAGGCATCCTTGTAGTCCCTAGGTCACTTAGGTAGGTTTCCCACTTAAGTAGGTTTCCACTGTTGGGTAGAATCAGGTGGGTGTCCCATAATCATCCCATCTCCCCCTTTGGCTGTTCTCTCTGTCCTTAGGAAGCCAAGCCTCCACGCCTTACAGTCAGACCTCTGAGTGAGTCTCTATTCATCTGCCATTTACTACCTACTTTACTCAAACAATACAACCAACTGACTTATGCTGCCAGCTGAACCCCATTACCAGCCAACCTATGTACAGGTCTTCATTGATCCATGCAACCAACTGAAGCCATACTACCAACCGACCTACATACAGGTCCTTGACCCAGATACATGTTCACTACCTTTTTATTTATTTTTTTATTATTTAATGATATCTTGGAGAACATCTGTGAGCAGATGCTCATTTGTAGGTTCCACGTCAGTTACAAGAAGAAAGTGAACAGGTACATAGCATTACATACAAGGCATTACATTACAAGCAAGTACATATTTGCATTGGTACAAAACAATACATTACAAGCTAGGTAGACAATAAATTGGTGTGAATTACAAAATTGGGATAGCATTTAGCTTAAGGTATAACATTAAGACATTGCTACGGCATTGGTGAGAAAGTGCCTGCATCAGAGAGTTATGCCTACTTGTGAGGGGGAGAAACAGAGTGGAGAACAGGCACAGCTGCGGCATAGTGAAGTGTATGCCTGCGTAAGGGGTTAAGAACTGATTTAAGGAAGGTTGGAAACAGTGGGGCTAGGAGAGCAGTAGACAGGGGGGGCATGAGGGCAGGGACGGAGAGGAGAATGGGTTCCCAGTGGGGAGGGGAGGGGGGAGACAGGGGGTGGGACAATGAAGTGCTGTAAAGATAGGTGCCCCTAGGATTAGGTGGAACACTAAGTGTTACTGCTTTATGGTGGTTCAAATGTAGGAAAGTGTTTTGGTCATCATGAATGGCCAAAGCAGTCACAATTGTTGACTGTGGCAAGGTACTGGCTGAGCGTACAACTTGACAGCACCAATGGTTGTGGTATCAAAGATGGCTGAAGGAAGGGCATTGGTTCAGTGTGGTGCATGGTAGTAGAATGCACATTGATCCTGTGCAGTGCGGCATCTAGGTTCACTGAAAATTTGGCTGTGGGTGCTTCTGGTCAGCCTGGCACTTACATGGCACGTGAGCAGATTCTGGACTCCTGGTGGCATCAGATTTAGTGTGATTTTTTTGGCCAGTAAACAGGTATGGTACTTAACTCTGCTCTTCAGCTGGAGCCACCCTGCCCGTGAATAGAGCTCACAGGTGTGAGTAAATCTTGCAGCACCTGTGAGGAGTTGGCAGGCCTTATTAAGGGTCAGGGAGATGTGACGGAGGGCTGAGTCTGGTGCAGAACCATAAACTGCTAGGCCATAGTCAACAAGGGTAACAATCGAGCTGGTGATGGCCATGTTAAGTGCTTCATATGTAAGGCTGTGCTTGTGGCGGTGGTGTATCCTGATTCTGGAACTGATGGCCTTGGCTGTGTTGTGTACATGCTGTGCATTGGACAGAGTGGAGTCAAGGGTGATACCCAGGTACTTAAAGTACTGCACGAGGTCCAGCATATCGCCACTGTTGTTTAGGATGGATAATGGGAAGGTCTTGTGTTTGCTGTGGGTGCTGGAGTAGATCATAGTCTTAGTTTTCTTGTAGTTAAGGATTAGTCTATGCTCCTTAAACCATGTTTCGGCAGCAGTAAATCCTAGTTGGAGGTCATTTTGAAGTAGTTCAGGGTTGGGGTTGCAGGTGAAAATGATAGCATCATCAGAATACAGTAACATGTGACTGGTGCAAGAGCCTGGAAGTTTATTTAAGAAGATACTGAAGAGGAGGGGCCCCAGTATTGATCCCTTGGGGACCCCTGAGTGAATAGGTTTGCTATCTGAGGCAATGTCCCCAATCTTGACCCACTGTGAGCGATTGCTGAGACAGCTGTTAAGGGATGTGAAAGGAGCACAAGTCCCTGTGTTGGAGAGGGTAATCAATGGAGTTTGCTGGGGTCAGGCAGGAGGTGAGGTGGGGGGGGAGGGAGCTGAACCAGAATTTTGCTATGAGGGAGATGCTGTGGATGGTTCTTCTGTGGGAGAATGGGGCAAGGGAGAGTGGAGCGTAGAGGGTGTAGGGGCGAGTGCATGGGGGGGGAGGCAGTGGCAAAGTGAGTAGAATGTCCAATATGGAAAGAGATGAGGTTGGGGCTATTTCATAAACAATATTGGTGTAATCCAACACTGGCAAGATTGTTTTACATACAAGCTCGAACCGGGTGGGAAGGGGTAGGCTGGATTTGTGCTGATATAGGACGGCAAGTTTTGGCCGGAGTTTGGCACAGATAGACTCAATGTGAGTGATAAAACAGGTGGCTGTCCAGCCAGACACCCAGGTATTTGAAAACTAGGACCAATTCAGGGCAGAGCTGTCAGGGTGGTGATCACGGGGAGGCGGGGAGGAGGCTAACTTCTGTCTTGATCCAAAACCATGGTGACAGTTTTGATTGGTATTTAGTTTTAGCTGGTTTTCCAGGAACCAGGACTGAACTCGATTGAAGTCGGCCTGAAGATTGTGAAAGATGCTGTCGCTGGAGTGGCCAGAGGCAAAGATGATAGTGCCGTCTGCGTAAAGATGCACATTTGAGAAGAGGCAGGCAGAGGGAAGGTCATTAATGAAAAGAGAGAAGAGGATGAGGCAGAGGATAGAGCCTTGGGGAACATCAGATAGGATAGGGAGAGGAGGAGAGAGGGTGTCGCCTACTTGAACTGACTGTAATTTATTTCGAAGTAAGAGCAGAACCAATCAACAGCAGGCAGGGCTATGCCAAGGAAGCGGAGTTTGTGGAGTAGCAGTGAGTAGGAGATGAAGTCAAAGGCTTTTGCCAGGTCAATAAAGATAGCGGCTTTGATCCATGGCCGGGAGTAAGGAGTCGGTTACTCGTAACAGAGAGGTGATGGTGGAGTGGTGCTTTCTGAAACCTGACTGCACGGGTGAGAGGGAGTCTGTCAGTTTGAACAGTATGAGGGATTCAAGGACCTTTGCAAGGGAGGGGAGGAGCGAGATGGGCCTGTAGTTCCCAGGTAAGGAAGGATCTCCACCTTTGTGCAGAGTGAAGATCTTTGCCAGTTTCCAGGCTGCAGGAACTGTGGCTGTGGAGAGGGAAAGATTTATTATGTGTGTCAAGGAGGCAACTATGGCAGTGGCAGATATACGTAGCAGTCTGGGGTAAAACCCATCAGGGCTGGATTTCGACTGGTTTAGGGCAGTGATTGCATTGAAGACTTCCCGTGACATGAAAGGAGGAAAGAGGAAACCAGGGGTAGGAGAGGTTGGTTCAGTAGGGTCATGGTTGGGTGGGGGGTGGGCATGGGGGTTGGGCACAACACAGGAGGTGAAGAATTTATTGAAGAGTTCTGCTACAGATTCTGGGTCCGAGATGGATCTGCCATCAAAGTTCAGGACAGGATATGCTTGCTTAGACGAGGGAGGGTTGAGAAGGGAGTTGATCACCTTCCAGAAGGATGCAGGGGAGTTTGGGGTTTGGGAAAGGTGTGCTTTGAAGTAGGAGGATTTTGATAGATGGATGGCCTTTGTGCAGTTGTTTCTGAATTGTTTGTAGGACTGGAGATCACGTGTAGCATGGGTGGTCATGTACCACCTCCAAGCCTTTTCTCTAGAATGACACAAAGCAATAAGATCGGGTGAGATCCAGAGGTGGTGGTAGCGTTTAACTCTACATTTCCTGAGGGGTGCATGGAGGTCCCAGGTGCACAGGAAGATGTCACAGAAGTGAAATAGGGCAATGTCAACATCCGTCGCTGAAATGACTGGTGACCAGTCAGCATTTATTAGGTCTCGGAGCAGGACAGGTTCATTGAGGAGGTGTAAGGAACGAGACCAGATACATTTTGGATGGGAGTTTGGTGAGTGTATTTTGCGGATGCGATAAGTGATACAGTGGTCGCTGAGAGCGTCTGAGAAGATGCCTGAGGCAGAGATGCAGTGGGGATGGGAGGATATAATCCAGTCCAGGAGGGTGTGGTTTTGGAACCGGTGATGTAGACGGGTAGGCTCCTGGATAAGTTGGGAGAGACTGAGGGCTTCTATCATTAGGGTGGGGGGCTTGGTGGGGGCGGAGAGCCAGTCAAGATTGAAATCACCTAATAGTATAAGCTCTCCATTGGATGTACCTGAGGAGATTTAGGAGATGGCTTTGACAAGGAAGTCAGTTGAGGTTTTTGGCGGGGTGTACAGGACCCCAATGTAGAGGGGGTGGAGGAGGGAAAGGATAGATGTGCAACAATGGACTCATGGGAGGAAGGGCAGGCTTCCTTGAATATTATAGAGCATGTGATAGATTGCCTGACGTACAGTGCTACACCTCCGCCTCGCTTTCCACGGTCTTGGTGGAATAGGTTGAAGTCAGGAATAGCGAGACAGGAGTTGGGGGTTCTGGAAGCTGGCCAGGATTCCGAGATGCAGAGTATGTCAGGGTGGTACTGGGCGACCCATACCTTGAGGGCATCCAGTTTAGTGAGGAGGCTCCTTGCATTGAGGTGAATAATACAGAGGCCTTAGGGGAGAGAGCTTGGGGTGTGGTAGGAGGGTAGTCTGGAGACAGCGAGGGGTGGGGCTGTGGTAGGTCTGGGCATTTCAAGGCCAGGGTTAGGGTATATGTCACCTGCTAGGAGCAAGAGGAGAAGGAGGAGGGAGAGTAGCAGGGGGCGCTTTGATTGAGCGGGACTGCATCTGGAGGGTAGACTGAGGAGGTTAAGGCAACAGAAAAGTGCCTCAAGATTGAGGAGGTTTGATGGGAGCAGTGAGGGATGTGTGGATGGGGAGAGTTTAAGGGGTGGGAGGGGTGGAGTGTGGGTGAGGTGGGGGAGTGGGAGGTGTCAGCATAAGTGAGGGCCAGGAGGGAGGAGGGAGGAGGCTGGATGACTTGTGGAAGATGGAAGGAGTGGTGGAAATGCAGGTGGGGGGTGAGTGGTCAGCATTAAGGGGCTACCATGAGGGGCAGCTGGGTACGAGGATGGGTGGGCTTCTAGGAGAAGGCAGAGGAGGAGGGTTAGAATCATTGTGGTTAAAAGTTGGCACATGGAAGGAAAAAAGTGGATTGCAAGTGATAGCAGCCACTAGAGGCAAGAACAGATATTCTGCAGATGGAAAAGTACACTGATTGGTTTTCACAGTCACATGATGTCTGCTATATATTTGACAGTCGACCAAGTGTGGTGGTGAGGAGCCGACGCACAGCATTGGCGGGGTCTCTCCCATCGGCTGTGGAGACCACTTTGATCGTCCCTGTGCTGGGAGCTGGAGAGCTGTGGGGGAAGGCTCTGTTTCTGCCCTTGCAACCCTCAGAGGAGCCGAGCCAGAATCTGGAAGTAGAGGAGAGAGAAAGAGTTTAAGTACAGGCATAGGTATGCTTGTTCAATGAGGGGGGGCTGCAGAGCAGGTGGGAGTGGGGGACTCATGACAAAAGACTTGACTGGGGCTAACAAACTGATCTACCGGTTGCTGAGTTGCACTTTTTTTATTTTTTCTGCTAGGCTAATTTGGATTAAAGGGAAAAAAGACCAACTTGAAAGATAAGTGAGCAGGCAGTGCTATATATTTTACAGGACAGTGTCTGATTTCAATTTGCTTTAAACAACAGAAAAATAGACAGTGATCTGCTGAAAGGCAGTTAGTCCGATTTAAGTTCAGCACCACTTTCACAAAATACAGCCTGCAAAATGCTGTATGGTGACAGAAATTAGCACGTAAAGCAGGTTAAGCTTTGAATTCTAAGGGTAAAAGCAGGCTAGTGGCAATATTAAATCAGGAGGCAGGTTGAAATTGGTTTAAAAAAACAAAGGTGCCAAGAATCTTCTCCCATCTGCTGTGGAGACCACTTTGATCGTCCCTGTGCTGGGAGCTAGACAGCTATGGGGGAAGGCTCCGTTTCTGCCCTCGTGACCCTCCGGGGAGCAGAGCCAGAATCTGTGCTGGGAGCTGGAGAGCTGTGGGGGAGGACTATGTTTCTGCCCTCGTGACCCTCGGGGGGGAGCCAAGCCAGAATTGGATACTGGCAGCTGTACCATGTGCGCATGCCTTTATCCAGAGTTGGTCTCAAGCATTGACTTGTAGCAGGAGTTCTGGCATTATCCAGGGGTTGCAGGGGTTGCAGGGAGCTTTCGATTTTCTTGTTTTCAGGGGGACATGTTTATCACAAGTGGTGTTAAATTTTGTGATAAAGCATCCGAGTGCGATGTCTACGTCATTTGTTTCATATAGGTCAGACCAGTCTAGGCCTTGAACGTCTACTTGGAGTTGTGGTAGGTGTCCTTTGAGGAGTACTCTGCTGGTTCTGGTTCTGGGCGGGGGCTTACTGAAATTGTTTTGCCAGGTGCAGGTTATGGGTGAATGATCACTCAATGAGTCAGGGAGGACAGTGGTGTTGGTGATGTGGGCTGGTTTGTTTGAGAGGATCCAGTCCAGCAGTGTACTAGTACCAGTTTTGTACCTGGCATGCTTTGCTTGATACTCTTTTTGGGCTTCTTCCTAAGGTACCTTTAGCCAAAGGAATCACTCCTGTGGTATCTGAAGTGGTGGAACCCTCCCCTGGGGTTCCTTGCCTTTGTACCCCTACAGAGTGGTATATCCTACAGATAGAGAGGCGAACAACCAAAGTTTATCTATGTTACACAGGCACAGAACCAGCTGCACAGGCACATTGAATTGGAAGGCTATAGTCTGTAGTTCAAGTGGGTGGTGCAACTGACCACCTCCCCCCTTTGGTCTTTTTAAGGGCTACTCTCCTCACTCTACACATAAGCATTTTCACTTACCCCTCCATCCACCCCTCCTCCTCCAGTGGCACGCCTCTCTCTGCAGTGGGCTTCTTCCCTTCTTCTCCCATAGCACCTCAAGGGATGGAACCCTTCCCTAGGGTTCCTTGCCTTTGTACCCCTACAGGGTGGTATATCCCATGGATAGAGAGGCGAACAGCCAAGGTTTATGTACATTACACAAGCATGCAACCAGCTGCACAGGCACATTGAATGGATGCATTTTACAGGAAACTATATCACAGACTTGATTTATTGTATACTGTGTGAAAAGGAGTTTCTTGTATCAAGGAATTTGGGGTATATATGTGAAGTTGGGGTGACAAAATTAGGTGTGAGGCCACCAGTAAGTATGATTCCTTTGTGCTTATCCCATGCATTCTTGAATCTCACCACTGTTTTTGTCCCACCATCTCCGCTGGAAGGCTGTTCCAGGAATTCACCACTCTTTCTGTGAAGAAGTACTTCTTCACATCTCTCCTAAACCTATGCCCCTCCAGCTTCATAGCATGTCCCCTTGTTCTTGAGCACCTTTTCTTCTATAAAATACTCCCCTCCTGTACGTTGTTTACCCCCTGTGAGGTATTTAAAGGTCTCTATCATATCCCCCCTTTCCTCCAGGGTGTACATATTGAGATCCTTTAGTCTCTCCTCATAGGGCTTTTGATGCAGACCCTACACCATTTTAATTGCCCTCCTCTGGACTGCCTCCACTCCGTCTATGTCCTTCTGGAGATGTGGTCTCCAGGACTGGGCACAGTACTTTAGGTGGGGTCTTACCAGTGACTTATACAGAGGTAACACCACCTCCCTCTTTCTGCTGGTGATACTCCTCCCTATACACCCCAGCATCCCATTTGCCCTTCCTACTGCCTTGTAACACTGCCTGGCCACCTTTGGGTCATCCGGTATGATTACCCACTGTCTCTCTCCTGCTTGTTGGTCATCAATACAACTCCACCCATTTTGTACTACACCCCTGGGTTTCTGTGCCCTAAGTGCATTATTTTGCAACTTTTCACATTTAATCCCAGCTGCCATGCCCTTGACCACTCCTCTAGTTTTCTCTTGTCTCTGATCATCCTTTCCACTCCCCCCTCCAATTTACCACCACCCTCTGTCGCCTATCCGCTAACCAATTTCTTATCCAACCCCTTTGGACCCACTCCTAAGCTAACCAGCTTGCTTACTAGTCTTCTATGTGGAATGGTGTTGAATGCCTGACTGAAATCTAGGGAGGCCATGTCCACTGCTCCACCCAGATCTAGTTCCTTGGTCACCCAGTCAAACAAATTTATCAGATTCATTTGCCATGACCTCCCCACTGTGTCTCCCTGCTGCCTCAGATCTTGTAACCCACCGGATTCAAGATTGCATTTATTTATTTAGCTTTTGTTAACCAGATAAGTACACTAGACAAGACATTTGCCTATTTTCAGGTACAACCCGGGAGAGTACAGGAAATAAAGTTCATATACATAGGCCAACAAGACGCAGATACTGTCAGATTACAGATTCAGAAGAAGCATTATACGTACAAAATAGGAACTCATAGTAGGACATGTCTATAAGAGATACATAGGAATACATAGTAGGACATGTCTATAGAGATACATACAGTACAAAGATTATACAATTAGAGGTGCAACAAATACTTTTACTGTATCTACAACTATGGGAGCCCTGAGGAGTGGTGCACAGTTAGGGGCATGCCCAGTTAACAGAGTAGGGGCATTGAATGCAGAGCCAAGCCCCACACAGTCCGGTAAATCAAGAAGAAAGTAGGGGAAAGTGTCGGGGATCAGGTGCAATTAGGGAGGCTTGGTACAACTACATACAGAGGAGAGCTTAAGGTGATTCCATAGGGAGGATCTGAGGCATGCTTGTAAGGGGGAGAAGCGGACTGGGACTGGAAGCAAATTCCACAACCTGGGTGCACACAAGCAAAATCTCTGTCTCCCATTTGTGTGCAAGTGGTAGGTATCTTAAGGGCAGCCGGGCCCAGTGACCTAAGGGAATAGTGAGAGGAGGCAGCCAGCACAAGGAGTTCTGCCATCCCGGGGAGGTGCCAGTGTGAAGAACCTTGCCCATGAAGCACCCCAGGACAAAGTCTAAGTGATTAGACAGAGAGAGCCAGTTCAGCTTGCTGCACAGGTCACAGTGATGGGTAAGACGAGGGGAAGCAAGAGCAAAGCGGCAAAAGATATTCCACTATACTTTCCTTCAGCAGTGATTCCATTAACTTTCCCACCACTGATGTCAGTCTGGCTGGCCTATAATTGCCAGCCTCTTTCCTGCTACCACTTTTGTATAGTGGGACTACATCTGCCCTCCTCTAGTCCTCCAGAACCACTCTTGTTTCCAGTGGGGTTGAGAACCACTGCCCCAGACAACTGACTCACACCATTGACATTATCACATTTGTAGCCATTTTGTATCAAGGTCATGGGCATTTTCCTTTTTTCATAAAGCCTTTTGCCTTGGCAGTTGACATAGGCATGCTCTCAGCCCTGTCCCCACCTCTTCTGTCTGGCACTCACCTTCCTGGACCTACTAAGCCTGAAGTCCCCCATGGACTGCCCCCATGAAGAAGCCAGAAAGGAGGGATCCATCCTCCCCCCCCTCCCAGTGACTCACATCCAGAATTAGGCCCAGTGGCCCAGGTGGTGGCATGGGACAGAGGTAGGTGGGCAGGGTTTCATGAAGCCTGTGCTGACCATTTTTCCATTTTGTCCCCTTGGATCCCTGGCCACTGCAGCACGTAAGCATGTGCATGTGAAGGCACACACACTATGGAACTGTGGCCCCTCCCTTCAATGTCAGTCAAGCTTCTAACGCTACTTCCAGGCCTCCACCTGGGGGCAGCCAAGGGACGAGAGAGCATGCTTTTCTGACCCAGAAGACAGGAGCTGTCTGATGGATGCTCAGCCCTCTCTGCCCTGGCTAACCCCTGGCAACCCAAGTTCATTCCTGAACTTGGGTCACTGGCATGGTGGAAGGTAAGGCGTACAGTGCACCAGCCATCCATGTTACTGGGCTGTCTCAACGTCATGTGTATTTTAAAGCACATAAGCAAACTATGTGGAAGATTTTTAAATATTAACAATGGTCATATTTAAACACTCGAAACAGAACAAGCTAAAAAATCTAACCTTAGAGTGAGTTTCTCTACGAAGTTCTATGGCCATTTAAAGGAAAGCAGCATCCCATGATAATAAGGTTTCAGCATTTTATAAAGTATTTGGAAAATATGGGCAATAGTCTTAAAGAGGTGCTGTCACCTTTTCTAAAACAAATATAAGCATCAGCTACTCTCATATCTCAGGTTAGGTAATATCTACGATACACTGTAGCACACTAACTTCTGATTTTGTCTTCAGTATACTGTCTTATTTCACCAGCTTTTATTTTTTGAAAATTAGCTCTTATTTGGGGGATTACTTACATAAAACTGACAATTCATGCTAGCTAGTAGGATCAGGCAAAGCTCACGAACTGCCATAGTAGACTGCACAATGGGTACAGATCCTAATACCCATGGGGTGTACACGGCATGCTTTCAAAAATAGCACATAGAATTTGTTAAAAAAATGACTGTCTCTTTTTTTTAATGATGGTTTTCATGTTCAGACAAATGTATTCCTGAAGTATTAAGAGATAAAACAGTTAATGTTTTAATAATTACACTGCCATGAAATCTGAAATGCTCTTCATCTGGAGATTTTCTGAGTTACAGTAAGAGATGCGAGACAGAGACTCACAGATGGATCCAAGCTACAGATGGCAAAGCTTTTAAAGGATTTGAGTATGAGAAAAAGCAAGGGCTTATGTAATCTATCTGAAAACAAATGTAATGTTGAAAAACATGCACTTTTATTGTTTTGTCCCATACCTCATCTTATACCAGATGGGATGATTTTTTGTTTGTTTTTTAAACTTGAATATAAGCCTTTTATAAGATTAGTGTACTGTATAGATTAAATTCATAAATATGCTCTAGAAATACAACCTGCTATAGGTTTTAACAGTCTTCATTTTGTTTTTGTAGAAATTATATTTACTGTCATACATGCATGAACAGCTCACTTAACATTACTGTAGAGTTTGCTATTTTTACTATAAGTAATTATGTTTTTTCCAAATGAATGTAGTTTATTAAAATAATGATAAAAGGACTGAGATCTATACAATTATTCCTGATTGAAAATAATTTCTGTGAGTAATATATTTTTTAAATTAAAGAAAATTGGTCATAAGAAGCAATGCAAATAAATATAGCATACTTACTAGTGAGCTTTTTTAATGCTCGGATAGTCTGGTTGCAAGACTGTGTTACAACCACCCAGTTGTAATGGGTCTTTACTCACCTGATAAAGGTGATTGTGTTAGTTTATATCCATGGCATTCCAGTCATTATGTCATGTGTTCCAGCCCACCTGATAGGCTACTTGATGTACATGTGACCCCGGGTCAAATTTCATAGGTATACCTAGGTCCCAGGAGCTCCCATTCTCTAGTTAGATGCTTTAAGAGCTGAAAGAAATAATTGCTCATAACAACCCTAATAGAGAATCACAAGAAATACAGAATACTCGCAGGCCTTGAACTCAATGAAGTTGACTCATTTACTCTAATGGTACAACTCTAATCTCAGTCACCTAGCACAACATATAAACTATGCAAACATAATCTGTAAGGAAAGCAGTCTTGAGGGAGGTTATAAATTCTTTCAATAGGAATAACCCTTGTGTCCGACCAGAGTAGGTTCCCCAGTGAGCGCTCAAGATACGAGTGGGTCGTGGAGTGCCACGGATATAAACTATCACAATCACCTTTACCAGGTGAGTAAACACCCATTGTGTTGTGTTTATATCCATGGCACTCCAGTCCTTACATCATGGGTTTTTTAATTAGCAGAGTATGCCCTTCATGGAGGGACAGAGCTATCAGTACGGGAACCTGTGGAACATGCTTCTGATAGTATTTAAGCTGCAAAGGAGTCTTTTTGCCTGTATAGAGTCTCAAGTCTATAATGTCTTGTGAAAGTATGGATGAAAGACCATGTTGCTGCCTGGTAAATGTCCTCAGTGGAAACTCTGGCTCTCTTGGCCCAGGAAGTGGCCACTGCCCTTGTTGAGTGAGCCTTTATGCCTTCTGGCATACTGAGACTTTTTCTCTTGTAAGCCTCCTGAATAGTCCTCTTTAACCACTCTGTTATTGTTGATTTTGATGCAGCCATACTTTGCTTATGTCCTTGGGTGACAATGAATAGTCTTTCGGCTTTTCATATTGTTTGAGTCCTTGAGATGTAAGTGGCCAGTGTGCTCTTTACATCTACAGTAGTTGATGTGAGGATCTGGCCTCCCCTTCCATTGTATCACTGTAACGTGTGGGCAACTCGATCATTTGGTCAGTATGGAAATTGGATGCGATCTTTGGGCTGAAAGCTGGCACAGTGTTCAGGGATTCCCCTTTTGTGGTAAATACAGTATAAGGCTCCTTAGAGAGCCCCAAGCTCACTGATTCTTTGAGTGGAGCATATTGCCACCAGAAAACAAGTCTTGGGACCTGTCCAGTATAATTGTGTCTCTTGAATGGGCTCAAATGGAGGAGCACTGAGGGAATCGAGGACTAAGATGAGATCCCAGGGGGCTACTGGTGATCTCTTGTGAGGACAGATGACTTCTGTCACTTTTAGGAATCTGATGGCATCGGGGTGCGAACCCAGTAGGGATTACCTGACCTGGCCCACGGCCACACCTATGGTGGTGAGCTGCACATGGAGAGAAGATAGTGACAGCCCTTTGTTGAGGCCCTGTGGAAGATACAGCAGGATGAGTGCCACGTCTGCCCTTTCTGGGTCTACTCCCCTTGCTCTGCTCCAGGAAGAAAAGATGTTCCATTGTCTGCTATATGTGGATGTAGTTGATGGTTTTCTGGATTGCAAGATAGTTGTGATAACGGAATCATGGTATCCAACTTTTATCAGTCTCTGCCTTTCAGGAGCCAAGCTGTGAGTTTGAGATTCCTTGGATCCAGCTGGATTACTAGGCCCTGGATCAGGATATTGTGTTCGAGAGGGAAGCACCACTTGTCTAACGCCATGGCTACTTCTGCTGCAAACCAGGTTCTTCTTGGCCAGTATGGGGTGATCAATATTATCAGTCTCCTTGATCAGTGTTTCTTTTTTTTTTAAATCTGCTTATCTCTCTGCAGCCCAGGCTTCCTTCCGGGGTACTCTCTCGGCAGGGCCTCTACTCCCTGCCTGAAACCCCTGCTGCCAGTTTCACTCCCAATGATCACCCAGCCAAGATCCAGTCCACTGGCTAACCTGGTACCTCCGGGGGAGGGTTTGCCCTCCCGTGGTGACCTTACAGACTCAAGGAACCCTATCTAGGTGTCAGGCTGGCAAGGGAGCTTTCCCTGGTGCGCTGGGCCGGCCTTGGGATGTGGGCCTGCCCCTGGAGTCCCGATCATCTCCATGGCTCTGCAGAGGGCTTTTTCCCCTTTGTGTAGCTCCCTCCTTGAAGTGTGACATGCAATGATGCCTTAAGCACATGGCAACCCTGCTAACACCTGCCGAACTCCGCCCACCACAATAGCTGGTATCCTGTAATGCCCCCGATCTCCATCGGGGGCCACCAGGATGCCGAACAACCCCGGAGCCCTCCCCCAAGGAGAGGAGACCTGTCCCCAGATGTTCCATCCTCTCCCTTCCCTGCCGACCCCGGGCAACCCAAGTCTGCTTCCGAACCCAGGTCACCAGCGTGGCGCAAAGTGTGGCATCCAGCACCTTAACCCTCAGCGCCACCGGGCCAGCTTGATCAGTGTATCTTGACTAGCGCTTGTGGGATCAGGGGAATTGGGGGAAAGACATAAGCCCGATCAAGTGTCCATTCTTGGGACAGTGAATCGATCCCTAGAGATTGTTGCTCTCTGTATTAGGAGAAGTATCTGTTGACCTGAGAGTTGGGCTTTGAGGCTATCAGATCTATAGGCACTGGTTCCCATTTCCTGTATACTGACTGAAAGACCTCTGAGTGCTGTTGCCACTCTCCTGGATGCACCCATTGTCTGCTGAGCCAGTCCACCTTGACGTTTAATATCCCTGCCAAGTGGACGATGTGGTTGTGATTGAGGTTGGCTTGGGCCCACTCCATTTAACGTGTCACTTCCCTCTGCATGGCTCTGCTCTTGGTGCCTCCTTGCTTGGCTATATATGCCACTGTCACATTGTTGTCTGATCGTATGAGAACAGACTGCCCTGTGACCACCTTCTTACAGGCCTGCAGTACCTGATACACTGCCCTCATTTCCAGAACATTTATGGAGCATTTGGAGTCCAATTTTGTCCATCTACCCTGGGCGGACAAGCTCCTTATGCAGGCGCCCCATCCAGTCAGACTGGTGTCCATCTCCAGTATTACATCATATATCTGCTCCAGCAGAGCTCCCTGTAATAAGTTGTCCTTTCTGGTTCACCATAGCAAGGACTTCTGTACTGCCTGTGACAATTGGATTTTAACTTCCACGATCTCTTCTGAGGGTGAGACCTGATGTAGAAGACAGTTCTGCAGGGGGCGCATGTTCCACCTGGCCCATGGGACCAAGTCGATGCAAGAGGCGATACAGCCTAGGACCTTGGCTACCTACCCCATAGTTAGGTAGGTGATTGTTCTGAGGTCTTGTGAGATTTTGATGATGTTGTTGACTCATTTTGGGAGATGGCCTTGTCTTTCCTTCGACCATATTGATCTCCGCTCCCAAGTGCTCTATTGTTTATGATAGTATTAGGGAACTCTTGGTGAAGTTGACCACCCAGCCATGTTCTCTTAATGTTGAGAGGGCTAAGGTTGTGTGCCTCAGCAACTGTGCACCATTCCATGTGCATATAAGCCAGTCATCCAGGTAGTGGATTATGTCGACGCTTCATTCCCTTAGATGAGCCACCAGGACCAGGACTATATAAATTTTTGTGAACACCCTTGGCATGGATGCGAGGCCAAAGGGTAGTGCCTGGTATTAGAAATGCTGGCCCAGTATATGAAATCTTAGAAACCTTTGGTGGGCCGGTCTTATCGGTATGTGAAGGTATACATCTTTCAGATCAATGGAAGTCAGGTAGTCACCTACCCGAATGCTCCTGAGAGTGGCCCTGAGAGTCTCCATCTTGAACCATTGTGTTACAATGGATCTGTTCAGGAATTGCAAGTCCAGGATCGGATGCAAGTCTCTATTCTTCAGGACCAGGAAGAATATGGAATAGATTCCCATACCCTTCTCTTCTTCTGGTTACCTGTGTAACCCCTTACCCCTGCCTTTTTAGCAAAATGATAGGTGGCGTACTGTTGAAGCTGACAGCAGTACCTGGTGGGGACTGGGTTCGGGGAGGAAGAGGATACTCAGCATAGGGGACCTAGGCTTGACTACTCTGCACAGGGGCACCCAAGTAAATCCGAACACAGGAAGCAATAACTGTAATGTCCAGAACCAGGAATGGGATTCTACAGTGTGGCTTTTATTCACATCCAAGCTGAACAAAACAAAGCATAGACGGACCCCCATGGGGCTACATTCCTGGTAATGCAGATTAGAGACAAACAGAACACTTTATCACTATTTCCAGCCCTCAGGCTCTGAACCCACCAGGCACACAGCCCGGACTTGCCTGCAGCTTAGGGTACACAGCCCAACTTGTACACTACTTGGGTTTTCCCCACTGGCCCAGCTCCCCCGCCGGCCACTTGATCCGCTGTCCATTTTGGGAATGAACCAATTATCCTGTTGTGGCTCCCCAAACCACACTAGAGCCTTCGACTCCTAGAGGGAATTTTTCTTCCAGTCCCACGTCTGGGTACTTCTCTCATCACTGGCCAAGTGCCTGTGGCAAAGTAGAAATCCACAGAGCAAATCCATAGAGGTGGACCTGGTCACTAAAGATGGGGGGTCTCCCACCTCCAGCTCCCACAGCCCATACCCGGCCATTTCTCCGGAAACTAAACAATTCCTTTACTGAAAACTTGCAAATGTAGATTCCTGGGTAGATGTATGTCACATCTCCTCTACATATCATTTTCATCCCAATAAGCTCTGGACTTGAACCCACTTTTACTTGTTGCTTAGCCCATTACTCTAGGCTTCCCACTATCTCAGTAGTTCAATCCCCACATTGTCACACAAGTCCCAGGGTGAAAAACATAGGCCCTTTCAGGAAAAGCAGACACTCACCCTCCGTTTGCAGGTGCCCCACAGGCATCTCACAAGTCTTCTTGTTCCCCAAAAGAAACTCTGGAACAGATAGGCAGCTTCTCCATTACTAGCAGAACTAGGGGGTTGCCCCAGAAATTTGCAGGGAACCCTTTCCTGCCCCCATCCCTGGAGGGAGGGGGCACTGAGACCCGAAAACAGTGGTCTCTACCACTTCAATTATCTTCTGTGTCTCTCTTTTGGTGGAGACACACGCCCTTTTTTACCTAAAAGTAACCCTCTGTCAGGGCTGAGGCTCCTAGAGCCTACACTGAGCTGCTGTGCTGCTTTCACAGCAAGCTCCCAACACCAACTGACTACTGACTCTGTTCAAACCTCCCAACATTCTATTCCAATTCCCTTGCTGCAGATTCCATTGTGGCTCATGCAGCTGCGATAGTTCTATTGGTGATGTCATCCCTCCGTCTCAGCTGAGACTGAGAACAGAGTGAGACAGTGTGAAACCCATTTAACTGGAGTTTCACAAGCTGCCTTCCCTGCCTACCATTAGGTCTTACTGGGATTCTAGTAACCCCGGGTAACAAGGGGGTTACACCTGTATAGCTTTGTTCTGGAGTAATTCAGTTAGAATGTCCTGCTCTTCATGGGCATTTGCTCTTTTCCTTGTAATTGGGAAGAGAATTAGTCTGTGCCTGCCTGGCTTGGCTGTGAATTCTATCACGTAGCCCTTCAAGATTACCTCCAGAACCCAAATTTGCAATGCTAGCCTAATCAAAACATAGAAGTAAAAAACAATCTGGCAATAAAACAAGCTGTACTAAACAAAGAAAAAAAAACACCTTAAAATCTGTCAGTAAGCAAGCTGTACTAGCCTCAGTGCTTCTAGCAATGAAATTGTGTCAATCATAACAGTATTCTGTGGTTCAAAGAAAACTAAGGCCTATCTTAACAAGATAATCTGTATAACACAGGGACTCCTGGTGTGCTACAGCCCTCTCAGATGCACAGAAAGAACCGGAGAATGGGGGCTCCTGGGACCTATGTATACCTATGAAATTTGACCCTGGGTCACATTTGCATCAAGTAGCCTATGAGGTGGGCTGGAACCCATGATGTAAGGACTGGAGTGCCATGGATATAAACACAACACAATTATGTGTTAAACTGAGCAGTTATAATTGCTCCCTATCAGTCAAGCTGGCACTGTGAGTAGGGGTGTGTGAAAAAAATGTCCACAGGCAGAATTCAAGCACAAGTCTAACTTTTGTTTCCACCAAAGTTCAGAAATTGATTTCGGAACTTCCACGGAAATTCTGCTCATGGTCGTCACCCAACCTAGTTGTCCAACTTGCCCCTGAAAAGCCCAGTCCCGCGGCATTGTGATCCCTTCCCCCACTCCATCCCTGCCTGACACCAAATGCCCTGGTGGCTAGTGGTCCCTCCCCTCCACCTCACCTGCCAAAACTAAAATTGTCCCCCGGCATTTAGTATTAGCAACCCACCCCCATTCCATCTCCGTTTGACCTGTACTTATTTTTTTTTTTCATTTCCTGGTGGTCTAGTGGTTTCCCACACCCTCTCCATCCCTGATCTCCGGTCCCATTATTTCCCTGGTGGTCTAGTGCCCCCAATCCCAGCAGCTGTCCTACCACCCAGTTCCCACCCCCATCCCGAACCCCAGCAGGTGAACCATCACAGCCCTCCTCTCTCCACCACAGCCGGCCTGCCCACTGAACTGTCAATGAATGAGCGTATTCTTGTAACAAGAATGCGCTCATTCACTGTTACAACTCAATGGAGTGGGCCAAGACATGTTGGAGAGTGGAGGGCTGTGCTGATCCACCCACTGGGGTTTGGGATGGGGTGGGAGCAGGGTAGTGGGACACCTGCTGGGGTGGAACTAGACCACCAGGAAATAATGGGACTGAGATGAGATGAGGAGGTGAAACCACTAGACCACCAGGAAATTTTTTTTTTTAATGCGGGTCAGACAGAGATGGGGATGAGGGGGTTGTTACTAATATTAAATGCCAGTGGACAATATTAGTTTGGGTGTTTGAGGTGGAGGGGAGGGACCACTAGCCACCAGAGCATTTGTTGTTGGGTAGGGATGAGGTGGGGGGAGGGATTGCAACCGGCAGGATGGGTTATTTTTTTTAAGTTGAACAGCTGGCAGGTGATCCAGTGGGGGGAGATAAAGGGTGTTTAAAAACAAAACCAAATACCCTCAGACATTCTCTAAATGCACAACCTGACTTTAAATTTGCTCTGTTTACCTAATTGTTAATGAAAAATACAGCATGCAAATAAAAGTCATCACTTTGATCAGCTTTGCAGTTTCCAACCCTCTCATTTGGCAGCCCAGACATCCTCAGTGGTAGAGAAACATAGCAGTTTCTCAACATACCTATCAGCTACACCAGCCACACTGCCTTAATTCCTATAAAATACTGCCATATATCAGATGGATGACTGGCTACTGACTACAAACTATCCAACACACATGAATGGGTGAGCCCCTTGACCACCATTAACTTAAAGACTGCGGAGTCAGTAAACTCACTTAACAGCACTGGAGACTGCAGCTGCTGTTCAGGAAGTACGTGTTCGCCCTAAAAAAACAGCAGGTTATTACTGCCAATAATAACTGGCCATCAACACTGAAAAATCTGATGGCCAGTAATTATAATAGTATTCTGTGTATTAGATTTATATGTGACAATGATTTAATAATTTCACTAAAACACAGTAGAAATAGTAATGTATAATAAAATTAGTCATTACTTAAATATGTTTGAAGTTTAGTTGTGATAAAATTAGTTGTTTAATTTTTCTATGCTGATTATCATAAACATTGTTTCACCATCAATGGTCAGGCCAGCATGTTTTATTGGCTAGTAAATGCCTGATTTCTGCTTCAGTAAACATAATTTCATCAGTTGCTAATGTCAGCAAATTTGATCTAGCAACATCTAAAATAGTTTTAACAGTTTTAGGCCGTTAACAGTTAAAACTTTTTTTATGGTAATAAGGCCTTCAGGCTTTAGCTTTTATTGGAGAGCAATGGCCTAATGGAGTTTTTTTTTTTTTTTAGTCTTTGGTAACCAGGTAAGGCCCACTAGGCATAAGAGCTTATTTTCAGGTGTTACCTGGGAACACTGGGGAGGTTAAGTGACTTGCTTAGAGTCACACAGTATGCAAGTGGAGGTTGTGGGAAGGAAACCCAGGTCTGCTAGATGCACCAAGTTCATTCACAGCTCATTACTCTACCTATAGTTATGTATAGCTATGGCTGCCAGCCCTGTTTAAAGCTCTTAGCTACACTTTGGGCTTTACCCCAGCTCATTATCCTATGGGAAAGAGCCTCTTCTTCAATGATTTATACTTAATTTAAAGATTAGTAAAGGAGAACTAAAACAATATTGTATTACATTAATACTGTGAATCAAAAATGTTAAATATTTACTATAGCCATTAAACCATTACTAATATCTTGCTTTTATTTAAATTTCAGTAAAGCAATTTGTAACTTCCAAACTGCTGAATTAAAGGCAAAACTGTTTAAATACATTTCTTTATTATCTTTTTTAGTATGAAACCAGCCCAAGAAGTGGCATACATTTTACTTATATAACTAATTTCTGTAAAATGTTTGTCACTCCTGTGTGTAATTTTTCTCTTTGACTTAATTTTTCCATCCATGTGCTTGGTTGTCTTGGTGTAATAGTGACAGTATCTAATATGGCAATAAATACTGACTATCTGTGATCATTTGCTTGGGTAGTAGTTTGTATTAAACTTATTAGAGCATTGCCATCATGAACACTGAATTTCAGCAATTATTCACTTCTAAGTATAACTACACAAGAGGATTTTCCAAACAAGTATTTTACATAGCATCACTAGTGACTGAAAACCTCAGAAAAAAAAAAAACTGATATCAGTGGTTACTGAGTGCCCTGCCTAGTAGCATTTACATCCCATTTTTATGGCTGCATTGCAGAGCTATGCGACATATTGTTATTATGTAGTAGAGAGGACTCTGGAAGCACATGACCAGATACCTCAACTGTGTCCTTCCACAATGGAGTTCAAACACATGCAGTCCTCTCTTTTTATTACAGTGCTGTTCCTCCCCCCCCCCCGCACACTATTTTCTTGCTCAGCACTCACTTCCAGTTTACTTCCAGGATTTGGAGCTACATGGCAACCCCACCCTGTAATGTTTCCCTGTTGTCTTCTGGCACTCCATCCTCCCCATCACCAGCCCTGTATTTATAAAATGTTTCCCTGGTGTCCAGTGACAACCCCGCCCTCCAAATGCTGGCCCTGTATATCAGTAATGTTTCCCTGGTGTCTAGTGGTACCCCCCACCCTCCCATTGCCAGCTCTGTATTTATAAAATGTTTCCTTGGTGTCTAGTGGCATCCCACACCCTCCAGTAGCTGGTTCCATATTTCCCTAATGTATCCCTTGTGTCTACTGACACCCCTCTCCCCCAATTGCTGTCCCCATCAATGTAATATTTCCATGGTATCTAATGGAACCCCCCCCCACCCTCCAGTTACCATCCCCATATTTTCATAATGTTTCACTGGTCTCTAGTGGCACCCCCACCATCTGATCACTGTCCACATATTTTCATAATGTTTCCCTGGTATCTAGTAGCACCCCACACCCTCCGATTGCTGTCCCCACATTTTATAATGTTTTTCTGGTGTCCAGTGGCAGCCCTAGCCCTCCAATCTCTATCCCCATATTTTCATAATGTTTCCCTGGTGTCTAGTGGCACACCCACCCTCTGATCACCATCCCCATATTTTCATAATGTTTCCCTTGAGTCTAGTGGAACTCCCACCCTCTGATCACCATCGTCCTATATATATATTATTTCCCTGGTGTCTAGTGGCACCCCCCCCAATTGCCATCCCCATATTACTTTAGAAAATGCAACCCATAATAAAGAAAAAGATCCCTCAATGTTTTTCTTTCTGCAAACCTGTAGAAAAGAAAATGGTCACTCACTGATCTGACCCCTGCCACCCCGACCTCCAACTCAGCAGTCACCATCCTACACACCCTCACTCACCTGAACAGGTTCCAGGGTGAAGATCTACTCTCTCATCAAAGACATGTCTTGCCGCTGGCACCATCAACTGCAATATGAGAAACTAAGGTAAGTGTGGTTCAATATATTTCACTAGGGTTTTGAACTTTGAGGCATAACTTCATCAGTTTTGCATATTTTGCCCCACATTTTCAACATGGCCTTTTCAGGATCCCACCTCACAAACAATGGGGGTAGAATTACACAAATCAGGTCCCAAAGGTGAAATCACCTTTCAGGCAGGAGTCGAAGATTTTCACTGCCATTGCTCAGGAAGTGGGATCATAAGAAGACTATGTTGAAATTTGGGGTACAAATATGAACAAATGACAGTTACGAGCGTATGTTGAATTTTTTTATGTTTACTTATAACTTCTGTAATGTTGAATATTGTGACTCCAAATTTTCAACATAGCCATTTTTTCACACCATCTCATGAACATGACAGCTGTAATTTTTCAAATCCTAGCCAAAATGTGTTTTTGCACCTGTGGCATGGAGTGACGTTTTGGTGGCACACAATTACATTTCAGTGGGGATTTGAACTCTTTCACCAATGTGGTTCATGAGGAGGGGTAATAAGAAGGCAATGCTGAAAATTCATCACTTTGCAGGCATATTGGCTCTGACCGAAGTTTGTTTATACAGCAGCAAACAGAAGGAGACAGAGTTAAAAGTTTTGCTGAACAGAGTCCAGAATGAATCAAGACCTATTGTACAGTATGTGACTGCTTCCTACTAGGAAAACCATAATTTATTCATTTTAGCAACAATTATTATTGAAAAAAAATATTCAGTGAATACTGATCACTCAGCTAGAATACCTGAATATAAGTATAATTTATTCACATAATCCAAGAATGACATTGTTCAGTTTCTGCAAGTCAGTTAGAATCCAGAATTTTGTAAAAACTGTCAGTGCTCCCCCTTTAATGGCCTGCTAACTCATTAATTTATCTCTGCAAACCGTAAGATGCACATTTCTTAAAATTAACACAGCAGAGAGCACTACTTTTGTTGTTTCCTAATCCATTTCCATTGCATTATAAAATAGAGCACCTCCTTTAAATTCAGGTATGCTCACCAAGAATTTCACTCCACACTGCATAAATGCCCACGCTGCTGTTTATTGGCTTGCATACTTTCACTTCTTGTGTCAGTATTGCTTAAAGAACAACTGACACCTCTAGGAAAAATTTGAGAAGCAAAATAGTTAGGAAAAATATGTCTTGAAATATTTTTAGAATGAGCCCTTCCCTTGTGATTTATTAGCATTGAAATTAGAATGAAAACTGAGTCCTTGAATGTTAGAGTTCATCTACTCCTCCTAGTCATTTCCCACTTAAAATCATCTCTTTATTACATTGTAATATTCTGCCAAGGAAGCAGCAATCGTGCAACATGCAGCGGGTTATGTTTTCAGCTGAGAAATAAGCAGCCACAGCAGATAAAGTCTAAGGGACAAAAAGTCCTGTTTACATACAATTATTCTTAGTAAGAAAGAACAAGGGGCAGACAAATACAGAAAAGATATGAACTATAAAGAGTTTTGTTGAGCTATTATGTTGTCAGCACAACTTTCCCACTGGCATCAGTTGCTCTTAAAATATACGTTAATGAGAATAAGCAGATAGCCACCATTGTAGGCTTTCTTGGTGCTTTAATGCTGGGAAGATTTCAACGTGGAATGATGTACAAAATGTATAAATGATTATGCCTGTTTTAACGTGAATCTTGTCTTCTGTAGAAAAAAATTTGTTAAACCATGTCAGTTCTGTAGGGATGGTCAAACTGAGCCACGCAATTGTTGAACCCTTTTAACTTATCTGGTTCTCACCTTTTCAACAAAAAGGCTTTTAATATTGGTTCTAATGGTTCAGAATGTAGAATGTCCACTGCAGTGATGCCAGTGATACTATGTTGCTTTACAATGTATGGGACCTAGGTTCATGCTGTGACCTCATGCCTCATTCCAGGCTGGTGGATTCAGGGGAGTGTTAAAGTTTGTTTTTTTTTATCAATAAATTTTTTTATTGAAATGATCTGGTGCATCAATTTGTACATAAAGGGCTGGGTATTCAGACTGCGCCAGACAGTGGTGCAAGCCTGGGCACAGTGCAACTGGGCTGTGCCAGGGCCAGGATCAGTCGATATTCAATGGTGATGCACTATGGCTCAGCACTGTTGAATATGGCAAGCTCGGCACACATACTGCACATGGTGCAGTGGCACTGTGCCAGTGCAAGCCACAGAGAGGGAGCATGGGGACATGCCAGTGCAAGTGCACCATTGTGCTAGACGCATCACCCATGATATTCAGCCGGGGGCCTGCAAATGAGGCCATAATACATGCAAGGCACAAATTAGGCCATTTGCATGTCATTATGGCCCCATTTGCATGTGATGCACTGGGCGTCCCGGTGAATTGCACCTGACACCCTGCCAAGCTGCTGATGTGGTGGCGGCTCCCTGGTGGGCTATTGCAGCCCACCTCTGCATCTTGTGGTGCAGGCAGTAGTATGAAATCATATACTCATGCCTGATCGCAGGCAGTAGTCTACAGAAACATATACCCATGCCCGAACACGGGCAGTAGTAGTATGCAACAGAGTAGTATGCCCGATCATGGGCGATTGTATAAGGTAACGGATTAAAATGCCTGATCACGGGCAGTGGTATACGTAACATATTCCCATGCCCGATCGCGTGTGGTAGTACACATACACAAGATCCAATGCCCGATCATGGGCAGTAATAAGGATAGTCATACACCTGGTGGTCTAGTGGACCCCTTCCCTCCCCATATGCCCAATCGCGGGAAGTAGTGCACCGGACCATGAACCTATGCCCAATCACAGGCTGTAGCACTACATGTACTCAACCTGGTGGTCCAGTGGTACCCCCCCTCCCACCCACCAGAGGCCCCCAGCCCTCAGCACCCCCATCATCGGCGGTGACAGCACCACCATTAGGCCAGCCACCCACCAAATGACAGCATACAGTATGCTCTGTACACCTATTGGGCCACAGTGTGGACGATGGGATACACGAACCATACTGTACTACACAGGACCAGGTATGTGAATGAATGCGTTCATTCACATATCTGGTCCTGTGTAGCACAGTATCGTCTGCATGCCCATTGGTTCACACTGTGTCCACACTATGGCCCAATAGGTGTACAGATCATACTGTATGCTGTCATTCGGTGGTATGTGGGCAGGGTGCTGCCACCCACTGATGACGGAGGGGTGCTGGGTGGCCCAGGTCATCTGTGGGTGGGTGGGAGGGGTACCACTGGACCACCAGGTTAAGTACACATAGTGCTACAGTCCATGATTGGGCATAGGTTTATGGTCCAGTGTACTACTGCCCGCGATCGGGCATATGGGGAGGGAAGGGGTCCACTGGACCGCCAAGTGTATGATTATCCTTGCTACTGCCCACGATCATTCATTGGATCTTGTGAATGTGTACTACTTCCTGCGATCAGGCATGCGAATACGTTTCTAATACTACTGCCCGCGATCGGGCATACTACTCTGATACATTATACAACTGCCCGCGATCGGGCATACTACTCTGTTTCCTACTACTACTGCCCATGTTTGGGCTTGGGGATATGATACTATAGTCTACTGCCCGCGATCGGGCATGGGTATACGGTATCTTATGCTACTGCCTGCGATTGGGCATTGAATCATGTGTATGTTTACTACTGCCCACGATCGGGCATGGGGTGGGGGCACTGGACTACCGGGGGACCAGGTGCTAGTGGAAGGTGTTCCTGCTGGGTGGGTGGCCACCCACAGCTGGTGGCTGTTGTGTTGCACCTTGCACTACAGCTGCCCACCTGTGGGTGGCCAGCGTTTGAGCCTGTTTTTTTTTGGCTCAGCTTTGAGCACCAGGGTGTGGTGCATGTGGGGGTTGCGCAAGCATATGCGCCGCACATCCCGGGCTGAATATCAGGATGTGCCGCATATGCATGGGCATGCCCCCTGCATCTGTGCCGCATACATTACCAATGTGCCCCGGTGCATCTGGGGTTGCGCCGCGCAACCTGCCCCTTTGAATATTGCACCAGGGCACATTGGTGGGTTGCACATGGTGCACCCCTGTTGCGCCAGGCACAACCCCTTTGAATATCTCAGCCAGAATGTTTTTAAAACTTAAACCATACTTTGTCTAAGCCTTATATCAATAAACATTCAAGCATCACTTTTTCAAAATGCCCTTGTAATAATCATTTTGTTTCTGTTATCTTTAGTTGCACTTAAAATGTTTGCACATTAAGCATTTAGCTGGAACAGTTTTCCCTGTTCAGTTATAGAAGAATAGAGAAGTAGTTGAGAACCAGCTGGGAGCAAGAATACAGAAGAAAGAGAGAATATAAGAAGAAGGAATCCTGCATGAAAGACAGTCCCTATCTTTCAGATTATGGTTGCAATATACAGTATATTCAAGGATAAATATTTAAAATGATTTCATTTCTGAGGCCTTGGGATCCAAGATGGCAACGTAGTGTGTGTTCCTAAGAGGGGACTAAGCTGAGAGCTTGGAACAACACTGGACTTTTAATGCTAGCATAAAGTAAATGCTTTTAATTATGCCTACAGAAGCCAGTAAGATTCTATGGAGGAAACTATGTCTAAACGGATATGCCAGGCTAAAGAACTAAGTGAACAAACCAACATGGACAACAGCAAAAGATCAACGAGACCTACAAGAAGTAAAAAAAAAACTTACCCTCACAACAAACTACCATATTCTTGGGTAAATGGAGTAAAGCTGTACACCCTTTGCCACCAGTATTGTCACCCATAACATTGACAATGGAAAACGCCACTCATGTTGTTGAGAAGAACTTACAGCATGAATCAGTAGCTCCTACTGCAAAGGGTGGCTCAGCTGGAATGAGAGGAAGCTAGTAATAATGCTGAAGGGATCTCTAGTTCCACTAGTTCTGATGAACTGGGGATGGCAACTGCACCCACGCTAGCCAGAGAAGAGGAAGACATGCAGCAGGCAGCCCTGGCCAATAATCCGATGGACAACAAAAAAGGAAGAATTGACTTGCAGAAGAGCCTGGATCCAGGTCGGAATTCTAATCAAACAGACCCGATGAAATGGAGGACTAAACCTGAACATGCCAGAGTGGATTCTGCCAAGCAATACAATCGAGTGGGATGTTCAAGGTGCAACCCAGCAAATGAATTCAACCTCAAAACCCCAGAAAAGCAAAAAAGAATTGAATACACTAAATGATCACAGAAAGACCAAGGATAACCAGCAGACAATGCAGGAGAAGCCGACAGAGACAAGAGAAGTCTCTCAGGTACCTTTTACTGATTCTTTTCAAGACACAGTATTGAAAGGTCTGGCAAATATTCAAAGCTCACTGGGGTCATTAACAGAAGTAGTAGCGGGCACAAACACACAAACTTGAGGCGCTCACGTTAAGGATGTTAGAGGTAGAAAAAAGAGTTAGTGATTTGGAAGATACTGTAACTTCTCTTAAAAAAAACAATATCCCAACACACAAATCAGCTTGCGTTTTTAATAAAAAAGGTTCAAGACCAGGAGGACAGAGCCCATAGAGGGAACTTGAAACTCAGTAAAATACCTAACAGGGCGGAGGGTACTGGAGACCCTATACCATTTTTTTAAGAAATTTTTACAGAAGCCATGGGCCTTGAATACCCCAGACAGAAAATATTACTTGACAGGTCCCATAGAGCAGGACTAGCAAAATCAATGCAAGGTACAGAAAGACCAAGATTTGTGTACATGAAACCCCACAAATTTCAAGACAAAGAATACATTATAAGGAAGGCCAGGATGGAAAAAGTTCTTAAAACTGAGGGATATTGCTTCCAAGCCTTTCCAGATTACAGTACAGAAACTATGTCGGAGAGAAGATCTTTCAGTCAGGTGATGGCATTGCTGAGAGAAAGGGGAATAAGATATGCTTTACTTCCCCCTGCAAAGCTAAAAACATTTTAGAAAGGAAGGGTCAAGTATTTTACAGATGCTAATGGTGCAGAGAACTTACTAAAACAGGATCACAGGCAATCTTATTATGGCAATTCAAACTGGAATCAAAGAAATACTGCACAAAAATCCCCCACCCCCATCCCCACTGGTACTCTACAACAAGTCCTGTCTTTCAGACACAGACCCCCAGCCGACTTGGGAATACTATTTGATTGGCAACAACAACAATTTCAGAAGAAAGCAGGACTACATCAGGAAGAACTTAGTGATTTCAGCTTGTGCTAACTGACCCAGTTTGGGCTGAAAACTGGATATTATAAGAAATGTGTATATAAAAAAATGGGGGGGGGAGAAAAAAATGATGAAAATAAGGTTGCAGTAATGGAATATGACGGGAATATGGAAATATGATGTTAAGGGAATAAGTGATTAAATGGCTCTGTTGATCTTTTTCTTTTCCTTTTTTTTTGTTTGTTTTGGTCACCCATTAATAAGGAGCAACATCAGGATGCCTTGACAAACAGAAAAAGGGGAGCAGGAGCCAATTACAGAAACCTTGACAATGGCTTTGTTCAAACAGGTAAATCCTCATTTAAAAGTTTACAAATAATGGGCGCTATGCAATAATGGGACGGAGTGGCTACACACATGTGTCTGCATCACGTAGCCACTCCGCACCCACTGCACCCCCATGCAGCGTACTCAATGGGAGGGCGTGCAGACCCACTGCACCCAATCCCCCTCATCCATGGATAGCTCCATGCTGGGGGCATTCCATCACTACGTGTCATTCACTAACCCTCATAGTGCTGGCCGCATGGGTGCAGTGGGTGACACAGGGTATGCCAGGGTAGACCCTGCCATAGCCCACTGTGTGCACCCATGAACTCAGTCCATCAGTCACTGGGGGACCAGGACAGGACACACTGTGTTGCCCCTGACCACTGGGCAGCAGGAGGCAGCAGGGGTAGCTGTACGGGTGAGACCCCAGTGAGCTCAGGTGCAGTGGCACTGGGAAGGGATGGGGCCACGTGGGTCTGGATGCCTACAATCGGCATGCACAGCCCCGGACCCGTGCCACCCTATGCTGTGGGATCCACTATGGATTCCAGGGGAGCATCTCATTGGATGCCCACCCAGGATGACGACTCCTCCCTCAGCCACCCTGCAGAGTCCTGCACACCAGGGGAAAGAGCTGCAGATGGGTGGCTGGCATTGGTGAATGTCCACATATGTGCACCTGTCCACAGGGCACAGGGGCACAGGTGGGGTATGCGATTTTCCACATTACACCACCCTCTTAGTGAATAGTGCCCAATGGAAGTAAACAAAGGGAAGTGTGCTATGTTCCGATTCAAAGGTGAGGCTCTGCTAGAAGTTATGATTATAAAAAGATGAATTGTTTATAAGCAATACTGTTTTGTTTTTTATTGTTCGTATTTCACTGACTAATTGTGCGGTAATAGGCTAACCGACACCAGATAGGAAAAGGAACTTCTTGGCCTATCCCCCGAGTAATCAGGAACTGAGAGGTAAGGAAGAGTCATCTTTGCTGGTGAAATAGGATTTCTGGAGACTCAATCTCCAGAAGCTAGGGAGGGGGAAGGGGGGTATGCTTTAGTGAACACTCAAATTAAGTTTATTATTACTAAAATACTTTAATTACCAAAATAAAATAATGGAGGCAGTATAGCACAGTGGTTTAAGGCACTGAGCTGCAAATCTGAAGACCTGGGTTTGAATCCCACAGCCCCCACTTGCATACTGTGTGACCCTGAGCAAGTCACTTAACTTCCCTGTGCTCCCAGATCGCACCTGTAAACATGCTTTCAGCTTAGTATTCCATGCTGGTTAAACAATTGGAAAAAAAATACCAGAGATACAAAATGGGGGAAAAATGAAAAGAGGAAGGTTACAGTACTAGAGATAAATGTTGGCTGTGTTGATTGTGTTGACTGTCTACTATTACATAGATACATAGATACATAGACAGTGTCGGCAGATAAGGGCCTATGGCCCACCCAGTCTGCCCATTTGAGCTTGTAAGTTCAGTTTGTTTTCCTAGAAGTCTGTTGCCCCTTACCCCTGACCTCCAGAATTCCTTTATGTCTATCCCATGCATTCTTAAATCCCGTGATTGTTTCAGCCCCCACCACTTCCTCTGGCAGGGTGTTCCACTTGTCCACCACCTGTTCTGTGAAGAAATTCTTTCTCATGTTTCCTCTGAATCATCCTCCCTCCAACTTCATCCCATGCCCTCTAGTCCTGGAACATCTTTTTCACTTAAAAATAGTGTTTTCCTGCACCCTGTTCCTCCCTGTAAGATACTTGTATGTCTCTATCATATCCCCTCTCTCCCTCCTCTCCTCCAGGGAGTACATGTTCAGTTCCTTCAACCTGTCTTCATAGGATTTGTGATGCAATCCATGCACCATCTGTGTTGCCCTCATCTGAACCTTCTCTACCCTGTCTATGTCCTTATGTAGGTATGGTCTCCAGAACTGTACACTGTACTCCAGGTGGGGCCTCACTAGTGTCTTGTATAGAGGAATTATGACCTCCCTTTTCCTGTTGGTGATGCCCCTGCCTATGCATCCCAGCATCCTATTTGCTTTACCTGCTGCCTTGTCACACTGTTTCCCTACCTTGAGGTCATCAGAGATGACAACCCCAAGATCCCTTTCCTGCCTGGTGCATGCTATATCCTCACCCACATTAAGAAATGTAAATCACAGTGATACTAGGATGAAGGGGTTTAAACAGACTAGATTAGCTAAAAGCTATAATTATGGTTAACATTATGACATGGAATGTGAAGGGACCTAGGGACAGAAAGAAAGCCAAGAAAGTCTTTAATGATATAGACAGAAGAAACATCGACGTGATGTTATTGCAGGAAACACATTTTTGTCAGAAGGATGTAGCTTTCCACAGCAACAAGTGGGGGGAAGGAAGATTTTCCAATTATACAAATACACCAGAGGAGTGGCCATATTTATAAAAAAACAATAATAAAGCTATTAAATTTGACAAGTCAGTCAATGACCCACAGGGAAGATATGTGATTACTGAAATTATAACCCAAGATGGAAAAATTACTCTAGCCAATATTTATGGTCCAAACATATATGAGACAAATTTCTTCAACAATTTTTTTTTTGTTATTAACATCATTCGAAGGACCTTACATGATAGGAGGGGACATAAACCTGCCCATCAATTGCAGAAGAGACAAATCTTCTTCCTTCCAGGATAACATGGTGGGGGTGAGAAAAAAACTGAGGTCTTTTATGGAAGACTTAAATCTCATAGATATCTGGAGAGAACTGAACCAAGATCTGCAGCAATATTCTTTTTTCTCTGCACCACACCAAAGTTATACTAGGTTAAATTATTTTTTTAATATCACAGTATCTACAACACTGTATCAGTACAGTGAAGTATTATAATATAACTATTTCAGACCACGCACCTCAGGTATTAGAAATTAATACTGAACAAATTACAGGTGATAGTGGTCATTACAGCCGACTCTACTTCAAAATAAGGAATTTATAATAATAATATTTTTATTTATATAACGCGATTCAGGAATCAAAGCACTGTACATACATATATATAAAATCATAACACATTTCAATAAAAATCTCACAAATAATTCAGCTTCAGTTAAAATTTCCCACAATCCATAAAAACATCAAATATTAAAAGCCTGTTTAAACAAATGTGTTTTTAAACTGGTCTTGAAGCTCTCCACGGTCCTGCACTCTCTAATCTGATGAGCTAGAGAGTTCCACAGGGATGGTGTTATGAACATAAAAGCCTGGGCCCCAGATGTTTTCAACCACACCCTGGGAACCTCTAACAACCCCTCATCAGTTGAGCAGAGAGGACGACTGGGGCTGTTGGGAACCAGGAGCTCCTGCATGTAGCTTGGTTCCAGTCCATGCAGTCCATATACTATATATACAATCTCATATCATAGAAACATAGAAACATAGAAAAATAGAAGTTGATGGCAGATAAGGACCGCAAGGCCCATCCAGTCTGCCCATTTCTTTTTCCTCCTTATAAATGTGCCATCGGCCTTTGCTCTGTCAGTGACCTATCTATTCATAGTCATTTGTATTGCTCCCTTATGCCTATCCCATGCCTGTTTGAAGCCCTGCACTGTATTCATAGCCACCACTTCTTGTGGTAAGCTATTCCATGCATCTACCACCCTTTCTGTGAAAAAGAATTTCCTCACATTCCCCTTAATCGGCCTCCTCTAATCTCATGCTGTGTCCTCTTGTCCTGCTATTTTCTTATATTTAAACATGTTAGACTCTTTCACCTTGTTTATGCCCTTAAGGTGTTTAAATGTCTCGATCATATCCTCTCTCCCTCCTTTGCTCAAGGGTATACATATTGAGCTCCGTTAATCTGTCCTCATATGTCTTCTGATGCAGTCCCTGCACCATTTTGGTTGCCCTTCTCTAGACTGCCTCAATTTGGTTAATGTCCTTGTGAAGGTGTGGCCTCAATACTCCTTGATACTCAGATGGGCCTAACCAATGTCTTGTACAGAGGGATTATTACCTCCCTCTTATGACTTGTGAAACCCTACTAATACACCCTAACACCCCTAGCCTTACCTACTGCTTTAGAGGTCTGCTTGGATGATTTTAGGTCATCAGTGATGATGATGCCCAAGTCTCTTTCTTCCTTTGTGACTGCTAGCAACTCCCCTCCCAGCCTATAAGTGGCTTCAGGGTTTCTCTTTCCTATGTGCATGATTTTGCACTTCTTTGCATTAAATCCCAGTTGCCACTCTTCTGACCATTTTGCTAGTTTATCCAGATCTCTTCTCATTCTGCCCACCCCATCTGGATCATCTACTCTGTTGCAGATCTTGGTGTCATCTGCAAACAGACAAGCCTTACCCTCTAGTCCATCTGCGAGGTCACTAATGAAGATGTTGAATAGGACTGGCCCCAGGACTGATCCCTGAGGTACCCCACTTGTGACTTGCATCTCTTCTGACTGTATACCATTTACCACCACTCTCTGTTTTCTGCCAGTCAACCAGTTTGCCACCCAGTTGACCAACTTCTGACCCAACCCGAGCCTACCTAGCTTATTTATCAATCTTCTATGTGGAACAGTGTCAAAAGCTTTGCTGAAGTCAAAGAATATTTTGAATATGATGACCCAATAAAAACTTCTCATAACAATAACTGGGATGCACTCAAAGCAGCAATAAGAAGAACTTCATTAGTTTCGCTTCAGCTAAAAATAAAAAATGACTAGCTAAACAAATAGGATTAGAAAAGGATATAAACTTTTTGGAAAGGCAACATATGGTAAATCATAATCTCAACACTTTCAAGCAGTTAATGGTCAAGAAAACAGAATATAATAAAATTATTTCATACGCAGCGGAGAATAGTATATTAAAAAACAGAGCAAAATACTATGCGATGGGTGATAAACTGGACAAATTAATGGCATTCCAACTACAGAAAGAAAAACAGGAAATAACTATTTTTCAAATTAATAATAACCCAAATGACATAAATCAAACCACTATAAACCCTAAAGAAAACAACCATTCTTTTAAAAATTATCATGAGAAATTATACTCTACTGAAAGGGAAGACCATGGGGAAGCAGTTAAAAGCTTTCTAAACAGTATTTTACTACCCACATTTAGCCCAGATGTAGCAGAACAACTGGAAAAGTCAATATCTAGAGAAGAACTTAGTGCAATCATTAAAGAAATGTCAGTAGGAAAAGCACTTGGACCCGATGGTTTACCAGTGGAATTTTATAAAGTATTCCAGAATCAGTTAACCCCACATCTGCTTAAATTATACAGCCATAGTTGGAATATTGGCTGACTACCAGAATTATTCTATAATGCTGAAATATCAGTATAAAAAAAAAAAGACAAAGACCCTTCTCATGGTTCCTCGTACAGACCCATATCATTATTGAATGCAGATATGAACATTTTTGCCAAAACAATGTCTAAACAGTTAGAAAAATCAGTGGATCAAAATGGTTTTATGACAGGTAGAAGAATGGAAACAAAGATTAGGAGAGTTGTAAACATCATAGATACCAGTAAAACCAATAATCCCCTCAGAATTGCAGTTGATGCTGAAAAAGCATTCAATAGGGCGGAATGGGACTTTATGTTTGCTACAATGGAAAAATTTGGATATGGCCCTAAATTCAGTCAAGCTATTAAAACAATATATAACAACCCAAAAGCTTGTGTTCAAACCAATAGAAATATTTCCAATTATTTTACATTAACTAGGGGCACCAGACAAGGGTGCTCACTTTCTCCTTTATTATTCAGCATTGTGATTGAACCACTAACAGTAGCAATAAGATCAGACAAAACATACAAGGTATACAAATCGGGACCAAAGAACACTGCATTAGTCTTTATGCTGACAACATGTTATTGTATTTATCAAACCCCCAAACATCAATACCATGCTGTTTTTACTTTATTCAAAAGTTTGGCAATGCAGCCAGTTATAAAATCAATGAAGAAAAAATGGAGGTTAGGATGCTAGATAAATACCAAAAACATATGCTTCCATTACCACTTCAAATAAAAATAAACAATTTAATTTTCTAGGAGTGACAATCACTAGGGAGATTAAAGGCCTAATGGAAAAAATGATACATCTTTAATAAACAAAATTCAGTTAGATTTAGACAAATGGAAAAATTTACCACTCACACTTACAGGAAGATGTAACTTGATCAAAATGAATATCCTCCCACAAGTATTATATTTTTACCAAACAATACCAATTGTACTAAATAATAAACATTTCAAATTATTAGACAAATTAATAACAAAATTTATATGGAAAGAATGGAAAGATAAGAAGCCAAGAGTGGCCTTAGAAAAACTTTGGTTAGATACAGGGCAAGGGGGACTGACCCTCCCAAATGTTTACTGGTATTACCTAGCTGCATAACTTTCTCAAATTCAAGAATGGTTCAAAATGGACTCTACAATAAATAAAGAGCTAGAACAAGAACGGCACAGATACCAAGATATAAGAAGTATTTTATCATCCGGGTATTACACATTAGGCAAAACAACAGAGGCAACAGTATCTACTCAAACCTCCTGTAAAATATGGAAGAAAGTACACTAAATAATTAAGTGGCCTGAGCATATCTCTCCATACGCTCCTATTTATAATAACAAGCACTTTGAAATCTTAAAAGATGATCCAGGCTTTAAGACTTTGATGGCCAAGGGTATCAAAACAATTAATGATATCTTTGATAATTACGTTTTAATGTCCTTTCATCAAATTCAGCAGCTATACCACTTGCCAAAAACAGAATTCTTTAGATACTTACAAATAAGAAGTCTAATAATGCAGACAAACTTACTACAAAAGGAATCTATGACAGAAATAATAATGACAAAAACAAGGGCAGAAATTATAACATCTATATATACTTGTTTGTAAAAATCAAATCAAAACTTATTAGACCCACTCAAATCCAAATGGGAACAATATCTAGGTTATGACATACCTGACCTGGCTTGGAAAGACAGAATTCAATATCCTAAAACTCAATTTTTTTTCAACTAAAATGCAGCAAATCCAATTCATTATACTACACAGAACTTACATAACACCAACAAGAGTTCACAAAATGGACCCCAATCTAGAAGAAAAATGCCCAAGATGTAGGGATAACCCAGGTTCCTTAAGACATATGTTTTAACCTGTAAGAAACTTCTTAAATTCTGGCACTCCATAACGATAATCTTAGAGAAGGCTGTAAAACAACAAATTGCACTAAATGCATTTACTGTATTTTTAGGGAGGAACCAAGCTACAGTTCAATCAATAATCAAACAGAACAAACTTATAACTATGGGGTTTCTACTGGCTAAACATGTATTTTAATGCAATGTAAAGATAAAGAACCATTGGAAATTAATAAATGGACTAATTTTATGTTGGACTTATACAAATTAGAAAAATCCACTACTTCATAAGGCAGCAAGAGCAGAGATTTGATAATATCTGGAAACTGTTTTATGAAGCTACTATAAGACAATAATTAAAGGCTAGGAAGCAAAGAATTGGAAAAGACCCATGTGTCCATCCCTTAATTCACACAGAGTGCTGAAATTAAACATTGTAGTATATGTTTACTTTTTTATTTATTTGTGTATAGCGAAGATATACCTCTTATGTGGTAAATGTTGATTTAAAGATTTAAAGATCAAGGATGTTAAAAGACAGAATGACTTAGCAATTATGAAAATGAATGTACCAGAAATGATGGAACGGATAGAATTACTGGAAATACAAAATGAAATATTGTTCCAAACTGAAAATGTAATATGTAACTGTACCTCTTTTTTTATTTCAATAAATTATTAAAAATTAAAAGATTCCATTTCTGTAAGTGCATGCATATGTTATGTGAGGAATAGAAACATTTTTTGTAATAGCAAGATATGACAATTTATTCAGGTGACGTACCTGTGTCCTGAGAAAAGGTTATAGATGGTGCACCATTCAGATTGGAAGATTTTACCTTAGCCCATAACACAGTGAGCCATACATTCCATTCCAAGTATTTCTAAATACCCTTGTCTCCATTAATTAAAAGTAGGTGCTCTGTCTTCAGTCCATTCCATTAGTGTTACAGTTTAGAGTATCTTTGTTCCTTGAACCACTGCATGCCTTTATCAAAATGTCCAGTAATACATGCTTACATGCTTACAAATTTAACTTGTCATACGGCCAAGGAATTCTTTCAAACAATTGTTTGATATTGCCCCATAGTGGGTTTATTGATTTTCTATTCCAGAACATACAAGGTAAATTTCTTTGGTTCTCCCCTCATTTTAAACAGTTTGGTAGACTGATAGACCTTCTAAAGAAACTCTTCCTCCTCCTTTCAGGAGATGTCGAGACAAACCCAGGGCCTGCGGATTGCAAGATTTCCTCCTCCAGTGATCCTATCTGGAAGTTTATCAAGGGTCTGAAAATAGTGCAGAGGAACATCTTCAGCCTAAGGTCAAAGATGCATGAACTCGAAGCATGGGTGGATCTCTATTCCCCGGATGTCATCAGTCTCACAGAAACGTGGCTAAAACCCTATATATCTGGACATGAAATCAATCTTCCAGGGTACAACACCTACTGAAAAGACAGGATGGGCAAGAAAGGTGGAGGTGTGCTAATATATATCAGGAGTTCCCTGAATGCTCTTGAAATCACCCCTCTGGACCTGGACAATAAGACTGCTGGTATGTTCATAGTCAAGTTGGTGCTAGGTGGAAATAAGTCGCTAACAATAGGTTGTGCATATAACCCCCCTAAGATGGAGAAATGTTCACTTGCCTCTCTCCTGAACTACATGGCACATAATCCCCTGGGAGAACTAATACTTATGGGGGATTTCAATCTCAACTGGCTGAGCACTGTGGTAAACAAGGCTGCTCTATCTGATGTATCTCTCTTCCAACTAATTAGTGAACCAACTAGGCTCAACTTTAAGTCTGGGAAACACACACTACTTGACAGGATTTTAGTCAATAAGCCCGATAGGATAAAAGCAGCAGGCCTGTTACCTGACTCACTCAGCGACCACTCCACAGTCTTCAGTATTTGAAGGAAAAATACCTCAAACCCTCCCCCAAAGATTTTAATCCTGCGAGATCTCTCCAGGTTTGATAAGGCGGGCCTTAGTAACAGCCTAGAAGAAATACTTTGGAATGACCTAAACAACCTCCCCGACATTGACCAAGCACTGGATTTCTTCATACACAATTTCATAAGTGTCCTCAATAAGCATGCCCTCCCTAAAATAACAGAGTTTCTGAAGAAAATGTTTGCATTGGCTGACACAAGATCTACAGAAACTCATGAAACTCAGAGACAAGGCTTGGGGGCAATTTAAACACTCCGGTGTGCACTCAGATTGGATCAGTTACAGGACCCTATGAAGCTCCTGCAAGGAGCTAAAAAATGCCAAAAGAACCTATATCAGAGCTCTCCAAACATCAAACCTATTTGACCCAAAAAACTTATGGAAGCAGATTAACTATCTCTTATAAGGATGTGCTGCGGGCACTGCACTGAGTTTCATAGATAGCAGACACTTGATAACTGAACCTACTGACATTGCTAATGCCTTCAACAATTTCTTCACTGATCTGGATAAATACACCGACCCTAGACCCGGGAGCATGAGCAGCTCCCCTTCTGATGAGCAATCTTCTCCCCAATTTAACTTCTGGCTCATCATCCAGAAAGAAGTGCTCTCTACTCAGATTGCTTAAACCCAATGGTTCCCCAAGATTCAACAAATTGGAACCCAAATTTCTGAAAATGGCAGCTCCAATTATAGCCAGACCACTCAAAAATCTAGTCAAGTAGTCCCTTCTGCTTAGCCACTTCCCTACCAAATGGAAAACAGCAATGATAGCTCCTATCAACAAAGGAGGTGCAGAAGATCTGGTGGAGAATTATAGACCTATATCTATTCTTGGCACACTTGCAAAAGTCTTGGAGAAGCTGGTTTATAAACAGCTTCAAGATAATATGAAACTCCATCGCATGCTTTTTGATGTACAACATGGGTTCAGGAAAAATCATGGTACGGACACAGCACTCGTCCAATTTACTTCAGATGTTCTAGGAGCAATGGATCATGGTCTTGTAACTGGTGCCCTTTTCTTAGACTTTACGAAGGCATCTGATCTGGTGAACCATGATCTCCTTCTTACTAAGCTGGGCCATCTAGGTCTGGATACCCACATTTGCAACTGGTTTCAACATTACATATGGGATTGAAAACAACTGGTAAAATGGAAGGGTACTATTGCCGACCTTAAACCAGTCACATTGTCCCCCAAGGGTCCATTTTTGGTCCTCTGCTCTTTTCAATATTTATAAATAATATGCCGGGGACTTCCAGTGATGTCACCGACTGATATGGCTGCTTAAGCCTGAGCGCCGTGACAATGGCAGTCAATTGAACTCCATCTGTTGCCTAGAGATCCCCCACCAGGAAAGCTAAACCCATATCTGTGGGTTGGAATGCGTAAAGCCACTAAAAATCGGTGCCGATTTGCAACAAAAATGAATGAAAGGAGATGTTCCAGAGCAGACCATAGCACCAGTCCATCCCTATCTAGGGCCTCTGAATCAGCCATGGGCTCCGTTGGTGAGGAGGATGACATGGCTTCTTGCAACAGCTCTTTAAATGGGAGAGCCACAGCACATATTCTTAAGATGCTCCAGAGAATTGACACCAATGTAAAAGACATCAAACAAGACCTTAAGAAGCTAGAAAGGTGCACCTTGGACCTGGAGAACAATATGGATGGCATACGTGAAGATGCACTGAAACTCAGCTGGGTGGTGGTATATTTGGCAAAACGGAAGCGCAAATTATCTCTTAAAGCAGAGGATGCAGAGTCCAGAGGCCGCAGGAAAACTATAAGAATTTTTGGCTTCCCAGAGAGCACAGAGCAACATAACCCTGCTGAATTTATTCCCTTGTGTCTTCAACAAAAACTTGCTACTTCTGAGACTGAACCACTAGACTTGGAGCAAGTTCATAGGGCCTTAGGCCCGTGACCAAAAAGCGATGCCCCCCCCCCGCCGAGATCAATACTGGTGAAATTTCACAGATACCACCTGGTGAAGAAGATGGTGTTATGGAAGGCCTGGGCTAAAAAGATCTGAACATCAATGGTAAAGAGTATATGTGGACCAGGACTTTCCGCCTTCCACGATGCAAAAGCGTAAGAGGGCCCTATTATTAAACAACTGCGGGACAAACAAATCAAAGCCCAATTAAGATATCTGATGAAAATTCTGATTCACTGGGAGGAAGGAAGTAAACTTTATGAATCGCTCTCACAAGCAAGTAAACCACTCGCTAAGATGGGGATCACAGTCCCAGACTGCCAGCAGGAACTGATTGAACAGACTTTACTCCAGCTCCAGTGGGCAACTGCAGGCAAGAAAAGACAGAGAGCAGTGCAATGAGGTGCAGCCGAGCCAAATGAACAACTATGTCAAGATCTGGTCCACCTTAGTAAGAGACTGATCAAGCAAGTAGACACTTGATTTTCTTTATTTGTGAGACTTTAGTTTGAGGAGAGAGGCCTAGTGAGGCGGGAGGAGCTGAGAGGATAATTCTTTCTTTTTCCTATTTCCCTGACCTGAATGACTGTAAGAGTCAGCGAAATATGTGGATGGGACACTTCCCCCACGTGTGGGGGAACTTTCTTTACAATATTGTAGTAGGGGTTTAAACGCATTGAATTCTTGGACTGGAAGTGCTTACATGTGGATTGAATGCCCGCAAAAACATAAGTCTTGAGGCCTTGGTGCCTAAAAATGCAGTAGGACTTTGTTAAAAGGTTTGCAAGGGTGTCACGCTAAGGCCCGCTGTAGCGCTTTGTATGGATGGTTGTTGTCCCTTGAATTTTAAGTGTGCCATGAAAACAACGTGAACATGCACAGACCTGGGCACACAGCTCCTGAGGGGAAGGGGGCAACAGCGGAGACTTTCTCTTCGTGGGGTGATCCTGACCAACCCCTCACTGACAAAGTGGGACAATATGGTGTTTTTTTTCCTTTTCTTTTTCAGTTACACTTACCCAGAGCAATTAATACTTTAGACCCAGCTCTTTCTGGAGGGTTTTTTTATGACCAGAGGGGAGCAAGGATGGTATTTTCTTTCATTCAACCTGGCTTCACCATTATTAACTGAGTTAATTAAGTGTTTTCAAGGCTGATCTTAAAAGTTACACTGGTGTGAGGACCAGAATAGAGGGAAATCTCAGAGGAGGGGAGCGGAAGGGGACTGGATGGTATTTGCAGGAAGGGTGGAGGGGCGTCCCAGGGAAACACCATGCAGAAGGGACTCCTGCCTTCTCCCGTACAGAACAAGACTGCTGGAAGTCAGGGCGGCAGTCAGTTTTTCTCACTGAGTCCACCCTACAATTCAACAGGGGACTTGGAGGGGGAGCTCTAATTACCTGCTGTCCACACCTGGGGACCTTACACTGGCACCTCCCTAGTGGAGGTGGTAGTGACAAGGAGCCAGAATTGCTTGGCTCGCGCTCCAGGCCAGAAGGAGTACCCTTCTGTTAGTGGTCTCAATGGAGACAATAACATTTGGTGGAGAGACGCAAGGTTGTTTATTTTGTGTTCATAGTTATAGATCTTAGTTGTGGGATATAAGAGGGAGGGAGGGAGGGAGGAGGAGGGAGGCGGGGTTAAAGGTAATGATCACTTATTGCCAATTTGGGATGCAGCAACTAACATTGGCGCAAGTACAGTTAAATGGTGTAAAGAACGTGAAAGCCAAAGTGGGGAAATCATGAATGAAGGATGGAAATCAGGTGCGGGATACTGGTGGAGACGAATGTCACCTAGAGGTTGTTGATCATTTGGTTAATGATTAAATGGGATCACTGCGAATACAGTCCCTAAATGTAAAGGGACTTAATACTCTTACAAAGCAATTTGTAATTTTAAGGGATCTGGCCCAGTCTCAATGTGATATAGGCCTACTACAGGAGACCCATATCTCCCCCCATGAGCACTCTAAGCTGCAACACTTGTGGGTGGGAGACGTGGTGTCCTCCTCTCACCCCACAGCTAAAAAGGCCAGAGTAGCTTTATTAGTTAGAAAAGGTCTTGGTTTCAAAAAGCTTAACTCATTTGCAGATGCCCAGGGGTGGATAGTTGCTATTTCAGGGACCATAGCAGGCTGGACCATTCATGTGGTTAATGTTTACACCCTCACCCCTTGTGTTCTGCATTTTTTTCTGACAAGTATTTGTGTATGTAGCCTCCCTGGGAGATGGTCAGATAATCTTGAGAGGAGACTGGAGCTGCATGGAAAGTGTCCAACAGGATCATTCCAGTAGGAATCAAACAGCAGAGGGGAAGGCCCTGAGGGTGCTGACCCATTTAAGAAAGGAAGTAGATATGGTAGATGCATGGAGGGAGAAATTCCCCACCAGCAGAGACTACACATTCTACTAACACCCCCAAGACACCTATTCCAGAATTGATAGATTTTATATGCAGAAATCTTGGATGCACAGAGTTGCTGACCAGAAGATTTGTCCAATCTGCTTGTCAGACCATGCCAAAATAGCTCTGACATTAGACCTGGGTCCGGTGAATAATCAATCGGTATGGCGTTTAAATGCGGGGCTTTTAAGGACCCAGCCTTTGTCTCTAAAATAAAAGAAGTTCTAACCCGCTATTTCACTGAAAACGCTGGGACAACCTCCAAGACTAAATATTTATGGGATGGTATGAAGGCTGTGGTGAGGGGAGAGGCCATCACATTTGCAGACAACAAAAAGATGCCCTGGAACAACGAATAAAAGAACTTGAAACAAAACATAAAAGAGGGGAATGTAGGGAGGCTCAGGAAGAACTTAAGAAGGCTAGGGAGTCATTGCAAAAAAATTCTAACTGTTCAGACAGAGGATGCACTCCAGTTTGTAGCACAGAAATATTATGAAGGAGGAAATAGGGCAGGAAGGTTACTGGCCTTCAGGCTCCACAAACAGATGGCAGATAGACATGTTCCAGTAATTAAAAATCCCAGTATACCTGGAAAACTGGTAAGTATGCCTCAGGATATAGCAAGGTGTTTTCAGGGGTTTTACAAAGCCCTTTATACTTCAGAAATGCCAGTAGATCAGGAACAGAAGATAAGAGGGTTTTTGGGGTCCCTGAGACTCCCTAGTCTCTCATCCCCATAGGAACAGCTGTTAGATCGCCCTTTCACCCAAGAGGAGCTAGCATTGGCCCAAAAAACCTAAAGCACAATAAATCCCCACGCCCGGATGGTTTTATAGGTGAATATTATCAAAACTTCCAGGCAAAACTGTCCCCAACCCTGCTCCAGGTCTGCAACCTGGTGCACGAACCTCAGGAATCCCCAGACAAATGGGTCAGAGTTCTAATATCTGTAATACCTAAACCAGGCAAGGATGAGACACTATGCAGCAGTTATCAATCCATTTCACTTTTAAATGTGGATGTTAAGATTTTTGCCAGAATGATAGTTACCCATCTCCAGGAGGTGGTCACTCGATTAGTCCATCCTGACCAGGCAGGTTTCATGCCAGGGAGACAACTCCATGATAATGTCAAAAGACTGCTCACTGTAATGACACTGGCCCCAAGGCACTTGGGAGACACACCAGAGATTATAGTTACAGTAGACGCTGAGAAGGCGTTTGACCGCCTGTAATGGTCATTTTTAACAGCAGTCCTGGACAAATTCAAGTTTGGCCCCAAATTCAGAGCCTGGATCAAGGCATTATACACTAGCTCACAGGCCCAGGTGAGAGTGAATGGAATCCTTTCCAGACCTTTCACCATTGGAAGAGGAACCAGACATGGGTGTCCACTGTCTCCGCTACTATTCACGCTGAGTGTGGTGCCCCTTGCAGAGGCATTTTGCTCATCCCCCACTATAAAAGGTATAGAGATAGGCTCAGTGGACAATCAGATCTCACTCTACACTGACAACACCCTCCTCTATCTGGAAGATTCGGAGGCCTCTCTTCCAAAAGCCATGGCTTTACTGGAGGAGTATAGCAGCGTCTCCGGATTCAGGATAAGCGAGACCAAATCAGAAATCATAGCAGTGGGAGGGACTGTGCTAGGATGTTAATAAACAAACATCAGGCATAGCTTAAAATTTCAACTTCCTTTTCACTCTCTCCTATCTTCTTTCCTTTTTCTGACTATCCTTTTATTCATATCAGGGTGGCCAACCTGATACTCTTCATTCTTATCTATCCCTTGTCTGAAATGCAGCCTGAACCCCCCCCCCATTTTGTCTTAAAGACATCCTTAAAACATTTCCCCATTACACAAGTTCCTTAGTCATAATTAAGAAAACAAAGGTATCTGTGTACTAAGGGCCAGATATTCAAACTGCGCCCTAAAAGTGCTCAACAGCAGGAGCAAGCGCAAGTCACTTGCGCACATGCGCAATCGTCGCGATATTCAAACATGGAGCAAGGCCAATTGCGCAAGCAGCCAACGTCTGAATATCGCACAAACTGCACCATAGCGCAACCAGGGAGGGGAAGCTGAGCAGATATGATGCGCCATAGCGCAACCAGGAAGGGGAAGCTGAGCAGATACAATGTGCCATAGCGCAACAAGGCCAACCCAGCTGAGCAGTCCAGAGGCCCATAGGGCAAGCAATGACACCCCCAGCAGCATAGCAATGGAACAGCACAACCAGGGAGGTAGGCAGAGGTCGCCACCCATGCCACAGATGGGCACAGGGACACAATTGCAGAACTAACAATGCACCCCCACACCCCAAGAACGGCATAACTGGGGGAGGGACGGAATATCAACCGGCCCATGGAGACAAGCAAAGAAAGCACATCCCGGCCGTGTTACTGCAGCACACCCACTGGCAAGCTGAGACTGTCACACAAAGGGGGCGGACCACCCCAGTGTCCAGCAGCCCCCGTGTGCACAGCACACCCTGCACTGTGACCACAAGACACCACCCATGAGCAGTGACCAGCACTGCAGGAATCCCCAGGCCCCCCCATCACACTGCAACCTCGTGTACCACAGAACCATACAAGCCAGAGCCACCATGAGCACCCAGCAGTGGGTGGCAGCACATGGCAATACTGACTGAAAGCCACTCCCACACCAGAGACACCTCCCCACGCACACACACACACATACCCATGACTATACCACCCCAGATGCCATGCACACCACTGCAACTGAGCACCTATAGCCAGCTGCAAATCAGAGACCACCACAGTATTCATATCAAAATATATATTTCAAATATAACAAGAATAAGAAGAACAACAACTATAACTATGTACAAATATACAAAACAGGGGTGGGGGTATGTGTACAAGGTAGGGGTGGGTAAGGGGCAGGGGTGAACAACCGGGAGAGGGAAGGTGGGGTGAGGTGATGGGCAGCTACTGCCTGCCAGCCTGCTCTCTAGCCACCTGGTGCTGGGCCCGGGTCCTCCTCCTGCGCCTCAGACCATGTTGCTGTAGGTCCAGCAGGATGGCGTGCAAATCCATCGCCACCTGTATCAGCCGCTGCATCGACCTCTCAATGCGGTGCAGGGATCTGGACACCTAGGACAAGGGATCAGAGTCAATGGCTGTGACTGTCCATATCCCTGAAGCCCAGCCATCATGCATGGCATACAGCCAAGTGCCCCGCTCCTGTGATGGACTGCACCCACCCACAGTGACCGTGCACAAGACATGCCCAACCAGGCAGCAACAGCCATATGTACCACTGCACACACACACCGCCCATGACCAGCACAGCACAACCAAGGCTGTCCAGTGACGTGGCTACGTGGTGGGAAGTCAGTGCCACAGCCATGTGCTCAGTGCATGCATGGACCACCAGTGACGCACTCACAGACATGCAGTGCCACTGGACAGTGCTGACTGTCACACGTCCCGTGCATGGCAGGGTTGTCCATGGATGGTGGCCGTGCCCCCCCCCCCACAGCATGCAATAGCATCCATGATGTAATGACACTCACCCTCATCAAGCCGCTGCATCAGGTGCTGCTGTGGCTGTGGCTGCTGCTGTTGCTGCTGCTGTGGCTGTGGCTATTGCACCCCTCCTCCGCCAGCCACCCTGGCACCGCCATCCCATGCCTCAGCCTGTGCCTGCCTCCACTCCTCCACGCCTGTAGGAGACAAAGGAAGAGAAAAACATCAGTGAGATCCCAAAGCAGACAGCCCCTTGCCCCATTGAGTGTGCCTGCCCACACATCCAGACCCAAACAGCACACACCTGCAAACACCCTCTCAGCAAACCACAGCCCAACCCACCCCCATGCGCAGATTACATTACACAGTCACCCATGCAGACAATACTGGTGCATACACAGCACACCCACCTGGCCTGGGCACAATGCCCCTCCTGGCACATGATCTGAGGCACGCAAGCAGAGCACACTCCCTCCTCTGCAGGTCGCCATAGAGGTGCCTGCACTGTTCAGGGGTCCTCCTCTGCCCAGTGGCCTGCTCCAGGGCAGCGGCGACCTGCTGCCACACATGGGTGCGTGGCACCTGCAGGGGCACACCCTCAAACAGTGAGCCATAGTGGGGCTCCACCACAGCCACCAGGTTGGCTAACTCCAAAGCCCCCCATTGTGGTGCTCTCCTGCATGCCATTTTCAAAATGTACAGTGGCAATATGGCACCGCAGCGCGGCAACCCCACGTGGAAATGTTGCACAATACAACTCCATCACTGCCTATTGCGCTGTTCGGACAGCGCCGTCGGTCCACATCGCACTGTCACCGAACAGCGCGATAGAGCCAACACATGCCAGACGTACAGCGCCAGGGGGCAAAGGTCGTGCACAAGGTCATGGGTCAGCGGTGCAAGGCCACGCACAGCGCCATCAGACATCCACACATCCTGCATGATTGGACACCTGCGTGCCAATGCCACAGTGGACTATTGCGCAGTACTGCCACTGCGCCATGTGGTGACCAGCGCTGTAGCGCCAATGGCACAGTGGTGGCCATGGCCTGAATTGCCGATCGCGCACAGCACGTCATCAGCACGGCAGATGCCTGCGTAAGCTACCTGGGCATGCGCAATGCAGTGTACCACACAGTCACAGATATGCGCCATTGGCTCAGCTGGCTCAACCATATTGCGCAAAGCGCAATGGCGCGATATTCAGCCGACACATGAAAATCATCTGATCAGCCATTCAAAGGTGCAGTGGCGCGATTTGCATCTCATTACAGTTGCTCCACCTAATTTGCATGTATTGCGCTATAAATGCGCGACCATGGCCGCGCTTGGCCATATTCGGTTACTGCAGGTGAGAGGTGGTTGCATGCTGTGTGATGTTCTGGACAATGGTCATGGATAATGCTGTAGACTGCACAGTGGCAGGTGTCCACTTCACCCATACAGATCGACATGACCGAGCAGAGCCAAGGTGAGGGTGAGGATGGTGGGAGGAGGAGGCCCAACTTCACCACAGCGGAGACAGAGGCCCTCTTCCAGGCCTACCTGGAGGAGGAGCCACTACTGAGTGGGCGGGGCACCCCTCAGGCCCGTGTGGCTGCATGGGAGGGGGTAGCTCGGGCAGTGAACCTGCAAGGAAGCAACCAGCGCTCCATGCAGGAATGCAAAAAGAAGATGGGGACAGACCGCAGGAGGGTGAAGGAGAAGGTGGCAGCCCTCAGGGCGGCACGTGCTGGCAAAGGCGGGGGCCAGCCAGCGGTGGCGGAGCTGACCCCGGCTGAGGACCAACTGGCTGCATCAATGCAGTGGAGTGCTATTGAGGGCATACCAGGAGGTGGATTCCAGACAGGTGGAAGCCCATCACTGCACGTATGACATGGTGGTGGTGTGGGGGAGGTTGTTCACATGCACTCACATGTCCTCACTTTCTGTTACAGATCCTGTTCGTCTTCAGGGGACAGTGGTGGTGGGTCCAGGCAGTGAGGAAGACCTGCTGGAGTTGGAGGAGGGTCCATCCACCTCTGTCACCAGCCAGCATGCACTGCACCAGCATGCACGCCAGGCTGCCAACTCTGTTGTCGGTGAGTCAGGTGTGGGGGGTGCACAGCCTGTGTCTCAGCAGTCTGGCATGCAAGCATGCCAGCACACTGTGACTGTGGCTGTAGCACGTACCTGCACCATTGATGATGCAAGGACTGCAATGGGCAGTGACATGTGTGTGTCCCATGACGGACACACAGCAGGCCAGCACGTGCCCCTGGGCCTAGCTGGTTCCAACGTGTGTGCCAGCATGTCGGCACAGTCCCAGGCTGTGCCTGTCAGCACCGGTGGGGCAGCACCGGTGGCTGTGCAGGTGTCTAGCACTGTTGCGGCCACAGCAGTGGAACGAGTGGTCGCTGGGGCACAGTGGTTGGAGGGGCAGCAGCAGCAGTCACCCACCAGGTCTGGGGGTACAGTGTCCAGCGGTGGCACATGCCCACCACCCTTTGATATGCCCATTCCTGGTCCTGGTGAACAGCGCCCACCCTCAAGGGGTGTTGAGCATCAGGACCTTCCATACCCTGGGGGACAGGATGCCGTTGTGGCACAGTACCCATTTGAAGAGCACACCCACCTGCTGCGGGAATCAGTACAGCAGCAAAGGCGGGTTGCAACATCTGTGGAGGCACTGTGCGTGGCTGTGGAGCAGCACAGCAGGGACTGTGCTCTGATCCTTGCAGAGATGGTCCATATGCAGATGGATGTGACCGCCGCCATTGACAGGCAGACCCAGGCATTGGTCACTGTCGTGACTGCACTGGGCACACAAGCAGGTGCCCCTGTACCACGCACCCCACACAGTACACTCTCCACTCCCCGTTCCCGGCATCATGCAACACCCAGCCTGTCGACGCCGGGTTCTGCTGTGGGCATCCCGAGCACCCCTGGTGCAGGTATGTTTGGCATACTACAGACCCCAGTGCGGACAAGGTCACGATCGCACAGTGGGACCCCTGCTGGTCCATCGGTGCCACCCCATGTGGCCCCTGCTCAGCCTGCCAGTGCTGTTGGGTCACAGCGGGGCCGCCCATGCTTCTGCGGTGGCCGTGGAACAGTGCAACATGACTGACCTGTCTCCCAGTGCGGGCCCTGTCTGGTGCTGCCCTGTGTGCAATGTGCGTCATGGTGGGCAGTGCACTGGTGGGTGCCCTGCACATCACGCCGACATACGGACCACCTGCACACCATCCCGACTGCTGTCCACAGGTGCGTGTGCTGATGATACCTGCATTGTACTGTACACCAAGGTGCAAGGGTGCCCAGCATCTGACACACGTACTTGGACAGTACAGGTGGTGGATGTGGTCTGTGGATCTGTGTGTTTGCCATGTCTGTTCCTGCTCTGCTGTGCACCTGCCCATGTATGCTTTGTGCCTGGTGTGTGTGTGTGTGTGTGTGTGTGTGTGTGTGTGTGTCCATATGACAGTTCACCCCTCCCTGATGGTGTGTTTGTGTGCCTGGTCCCTTCCACTCCCCTTGCCGTCATGCACCCCTGGTGTGTTACTCCGTGTGCCTGTGGGTTGCGCTGGACAGTGTTGGTTGCACATGGCCCCTTGACTTACCTGTGTCATGTATAATGCTCCTCCGTGATGGTGTCCCAGTGCAGCTGGGCCTGCCGGATCAGTCGGGGGTCCCGCCGTCCAAGGGGGGGCTGCTGATCACCATCATCACCGGCGCCGCTGGTGTCCCCATTGCTGTCCCCCTCCTCAACCTGAATGGCTATCCCACAGTCTTTGGCCATGTTGTGCAGGATACAACAGGCCAGGAATATCCCACAGGCCTTTGAGGGGCTGTATTGTAGGGCACCGCCGGAGGTGTCTAGGCATCGGAAGCGTGCCTTGAGCATCCCAAACACCCACTCGATGATGTTGCGTGTGGCGGCATGCATCTCATTATAGCGTTGCTGCGATGGGGTCATGGGGTGCCGGTATGGTGTGAGCAGCCAGGGACGGAGTCAGTATCCGCTGTCACCTGTGTGGAGATGGTGGGGATGAGTATCATGTTCAGGTCTATATTGCCAATATCCCTGTGTGCCACTACTATAGCACCTGTGGCATTCCCACCCTTGCCCCACGTTTGCAATTCCTACATGCGTACTCACCCACTAGATGGCCTGTGGGGATGTTCCCACTCTCGAATCGATGGCACAGTGTGGACTGATACCATATTAAGGCATCGTGTGCTCTGCCAGGGTGTGTGGTACAGACATTGATTATATGCCCAGTGGCATCACACACCACCTGGCAGTTGACACTGGAATAGCCCTTCCTGTTCCTATATGCAGCCCCATCAGGGCCAGGTGGCATGCGAATGGCCACATGGGTGCAGTCTATGGCCCCTAGCATGCCAGGCATACGTGCTACCCTGTGGAACTCCTGCATGTTTACTGTACACTCTGCCGCGGTGCTGGGGAACTGGATGTGCTCTGCAGCATGTGGCAGCAGTGCGCTGAGGAATTGGGTGAGGATGCATGACGTGGCCGACTGTGTGATGCCTGTGGTGTCCCCTGTCGGCCTCTGGAAGGTGCCCGTGGTGAGCAGGCACATGCAGGCTGTCACCTTGGTCTCCACCGACAGAGCATGACTCCATTGTGAGGTGTGCCTGCATCACATCACTGCACAGCTCACAGAGCCATCTCAGTGTTCCCTGTTCAGGTGGTACGGCCAACGATCTCTACATCTGTGTACAGCTCCAAAGCTGATGTGGGCATGGTACTGCCTGTTGAGGGCGTAGCTGACCAGGCCCTTCCATGCCACGCCCTGCAGCATGCATTCTCACCCCCCTCATTACAGCTTCCATGTGGAAGCTGGCACTGTCCATCTCCCTGGCTTGTGACCCCCGGCCGATGTTGCTCTTGCTACTTCCCCGCTGTCCTGACTGCTTACCTCCCACTGCACCGGTACCCTCGCTGGCTTCTGCAGCCTATGGCCCACACAACTTCCCTTGCCTGCCCTGTTCTGGACTGTCACTGTCTGTCTCTCTCTGTCTGTCTCGCTTGGCATCCCAGTAGCGTTCTTGCGCCCTCTTCCTTGAGCCTTTTATTTTGGCTCATTTCCGCTGTCGGCGCAACTTCGCTGTTCCCTATTGCGCATTCGCAGCTTAACTGAATACGCGTGCGCTCTTTATGCAGGGATCCACCCTTTGGCTGCGCATGCCTTTCATTTGCATTGCGCCATGTCGCCAGCCTGTTTTCGGTGGCGCAACTGCCTCCTGCTGAATATCGCAGAATGGCGCACCTTCGGACTTGCGCATGTGCAACCCTATTGCGCTTGGCTCAACCCTTTTGAATATCCGGCCCTAAGAGTCCAAGGCTACTGTTCAAAAAGTTATCATTAGGTTTCTGTCTCCAAATGAAGAAAGGAGACATGTTTTTTGTTTAGTTAAGCTGCCATGTGTATCCTAAGTCCTTTGCAAATGAAAATGTTGATTCTGCCTTCTTAATGGTTCTGGAATAGAAAGTCATACCCTTGCAAAAACAAACAGATAAAGGAGCGCGCCCTTGTCTGTTTGGGTTTCCAAGATAAATGCCCTTTTCTTCTAGTAAAAAAGGAAAAAGGTATAAAAAGTAACATGATTCCATAGAAATATCAAGTATAGTTACCCTGTCTACTGAGATAGGTCCTCAGTAGGTGAGACAGGTGCTGCTACAGGGCTGGCTGCCCACAGACTGACAGGTTTTATAGACCCAGGAGAGAGTGATGTCATGAGGGGGAGGAGCTAAGCTAATGCTCTGACATCATTAGCCCTATAATTAAGCATTTAGCTTCCTTCTGTCTTGGTGTGCTGCATTAAATGAACATATGTTCAAATGATAAGGACTTGAACACATTGTTTGATGATGTAAAACATATGTATGGTGTATCCAAAGGCTCCAGTAGATCTTTTTGCCTTAATAAGGGTGTCACATGACTTATGAGGTCACCCCTGATTGACTTAAAAAGTGCTCCTCTAGGGGGCTCAGACAGGTGTGGTGATCAGTAGCTCGCTGATCACAGTGAGAGAAGGTTCTAGTGAGAGTGTGCCAGTTTTCACATTGTTCCATGGAAAGGAGAGACTGCAGGAATTCTTTTATGTTCTCTGAAGGAAGAAGAATAATATCCTGTGTTCTGAAGGTGTGAAGGACTAACACCATTTATTTTCCTTTCTGTATACAAGTATTTTTTTTTTTTTTTTTTGATTTATTGAGACAATAAAATGATAAACGCAGAAGTATGTGTTTTTTATGCATCTTAAACTGGTTGTAAGATCTGTTATTGGAACCCACACTACCACAACTGGTGTCAGAAGTGGGATTTCAACCTCAGGGGTATCAGAAGGTACTCCAGAGGGGGTGTTGCACTGTAAATACCCTGGCAGATGCAACAACCAGAACAAGTGGAGCTGGATGCAGTACATTTGACCAGGTCGGTCAGATTGAAGACTGGAGTGCAGTTGCTGTCCGGGATTGAACCTACTACCAGACCAAAGAAGATGGAAGAAGGAGCCATGGCAGTAGCTGGTACTTCAAAAAGGGAGGAAAGCCAGATGATCCCAGCACCAGAGAACCCGAGTGAATTATTAAAATGGCTTTGTCTACGCCAAATTGAGATGGAGCGCCAGAGAGAAGAAGACCAGAGACAGAGGGATGAAGATCGGAGGATACAGGCAGAAGAAAGACAGAGACAGGATAAAAAATGGACAGCTACTCTAAAATCTATACAGGACATGACACAGGGGCAGACAGAGAGGACTGTCCCTAGAGACATAAAATTAACTAAATTAACGGAGGTTGATGACATCGAGGCCTACCTGACAACCTTCGAAAGGGTGGCTCAAACCTGCAACTGGCCCAGAGATCAATGGGTGATTCGTTTGGTCCCATACCTCTCTGGACGGGCACAAATAGTTTATAGTCAGCTAAGTGGAGCTGACAGTACCAACTATGACAGAGTCAAAGAAGAAATATTACGTAGATATAATATAAATGCAGAAACGTATAGACAGCGGTTTCGGTCCCAGAAAATGGCCAACCTGGACACCCCAAGGGAAACTTACACTCATCTGAAGGACTACTGTGGTAAGTGGCTGCAGTCCACCTCCAAAACCGTGGCTGAAATAATGGAACTCATAATAATAGAACAGTTCATCCAGATACTACCAGGGGATGTTCAATTGTGGGTGAAGGATCATAAACCCAAGACAGCTGAAAACACCATCAAGTTGGCGGAGGACTACTTGGCAGCACGAAGTACTCGAGCTAGAGGTAACCAGAACAACCCAGGACTATCCAGCACACTGGTAAGGCCACCTTTTTATACTTCGCATAATCAAAGACAATTTTATCGAAGAGAGAGAGGTGGGAGAACTCCTTACACCGAGATTGTATGCCATGGTTGCCTCAGAAAAGGACATATTGTGAGGAACTGCCCCAATAAAAGAACTGATTTGGCACATCTTGCCCTAGCTAATTTTGGGTATGTGACCTCAGTGGGTATTGGGGAACAACAGACTTTGGGCCTGCTGGACTCTGGGAGTATACAGACTTTGGTTAGAGCCGATTTAGCTCACGATATGCCTAAAAATGACTCAGCTACCACTGTCCGTTGTGTTCATGGAGACATACATAAATACCCCACAGCATGTCTAAACATAACTGTAAACAAAGAAAGCCATGACATGTTGGTAGGCCTTGTTCCACGCCTTCCCGTACCCATAATTGTTGGACAAGACTTTCCCCATTTTGATTTATTAATGCAACAACATAAAACCTTTCCAGAAACAGTCAATGTGGTCACTAAATCCCAGGCCGATACACAGCCCTTACAGGAAGTTTTTCCTTTTGAGGAGGACTATTTTGAAACTGTTAGTGCAACCAAGAAATCCAGAAAGGCCAAAAGAAGAGAAAAAAGGGCTGGAAGGAACTGCAACAGGCTGAAGGTCAATTTTGTATTCCAGGGACTACAGTACAAGACATTGTACAGGACCAAAAAATGTGATAAAACTTTACAACCTTTATTTTCACAGGTAGACAAGGCTGGACATCCTGGACATTCTCGTTTTATACTTAATCATGAGATACTGTATAGAGTTGTTATGGATCCTGATACAGCTGAAGAGATTGAACAATTGGTAGTGCCTAGCAAATACAGGAGCAGATAATGCACAGCCGCATGACATCCCATGGCTGGACATGAGGGGCAGAGATAGGACAGTGCAATGGATCTTACCGGTTTTGCTGGCCTGGGGTACATCAGGATGTTGCTGCTTATTGTTGGTCATGCCCACAATGTCAGTTAGTAGCAAAAGGGGGAAAGAAGGATTTAGTACCCTTACAGCCCATTCCCTATGTAACTACTCCATTTGATAGAGTAGCAATGGATGTGGTAGGTCCCTTATTAAAGAGTTCAAAAAGCAACCAATACATTTTGGTTATATGTGATTACACCACTCGATACCCTGAGGCGATACCAATGAGATAAGGGTTACACAATCAAAACCAATCCATCAAAAACCATATAGATTGTCCGAAAAGATTAGACCAGATGTAGTTGCAGAAGTTAAAAGAATGGAACAAGCAGGAGTTATTGTTCCATCCCGTAGCCCCTGGTCTTCACCACTGGTAGTGGTACAAAAAAAAGGAGGAATCAGGCTTTGCCTAGACTTCCGGAAAATTAATGAAGTTTCAGAATTCGATGGGTATCCAATGCCACGCACTGATGATCTGTTAGACCAGATAGGCTCTGCCAAGTATATTAGCACACTTGATTTGACTAAGGGGTATTGGCAGATACCCTTAGCACCCCAAGCTCAAGAACTCACTGCTTTTTTGTACTCCACTTGGTTTATATCATTTTACCACTATGCCGTCTGGTCTTCATGGGGCCCCGGCTACTTTCCAAAGGTACATGGATCATGTTTTAAGACCACATAAATGTTACAGCGCAGCCTATTTGGATGACGTTGTCATTTACAGTACAGACTGGGACTCTCACTTAATACACCTTAGTGCTGTCATACAAAGCATCAAAGACGCTGGTCTTACCATCAACCCATCTAAATGTGCTATTGCCAAAACTGAAACGTGCTATCTAGGCTTCATAATTGGACATGGAATGGTTAAACCCGAAGTGGACAAAGTTGAAGCGGTAGCAAATAGTCCCATACCCACCACCAAGCGACATGTCAGATCTTTTCTTGTACTGGCGAGTTTTTATCACCGGTTCATCCCAGATTTCTCAACAATTGCCACACCACTTACTGACCTCACTAAAAACAAATTTCCAAACAAAGTAAAATGGAGTCCAGCCTGTGAAGAGGCATTCCAAAAGATCAAGGCAATTCTGTGTTCAGCTCCAGTGTTGAGTAGTTCAGATTTCTCTAAACCCTTTGTAATACAAACTGATGCCTCTGACACAGGTATAGGAGCAGTACTAACCCAGCATAGTCAAGGAGAGGAACACCACATATTGTTCCTCAGCAGAAAATTGCATGAAAGGGAGAGAAAATATTCCACGGTGGAAAAAGAATGTTTAGCCATCAAATGGGCAGTAGAAGCCCTTAAATATTATTTATGGGGAAATCAGTTCACAATAGTAACAGACCACAACCCATTATGCTGACTGAACTTAATGAAAGATAAAAATGCACGTATTTTATGGTGGTATCTGTCATTACAACCTTATAAATTTGTTGTAAAACATAGAACTGGTTCTCAGCATCAGAAAGCGGATTTTCTATCATGTTTTGGTGCTGATCAAGGTAGTGCATCCATTCCGGGTATGAAAAATAGAATTAAAAATGGAATGCATGGTGCCAAGAAGGCACAACACCAGGGAAAAGAATGAATACAAACAGTATTATTATAGGTATAGTAATGTGTTGAATACTGTTTATCTTAAGGGTCCCCAGGGGGAACTTCTGGAGTGGGTGGTGAAGTTCCAACCCTTCACAGGGTGGGAGGTCTTAAGGCAACAACTAGTTGAGTTGCCTTCTTGTGTGAGGGAGGGGTGTGCTAGGATGTTAATAAACAAACATCAGGCATAACTTAAAATTTCAACTTCCTTTTCACTCTCTCCTATCTTCTTTCCTTTTTCTGACTATCCTTTTATTCATATCAGGGTGGCCAACCTGATATTCTTCATTCTTATCTATCCCTTGTCTGAAATGCAGCCTGAACCCCCCCCCTTTTTGTCTTAAAGACATCCTTAAAACATGTTCCCCATTACACAAGTTCCTTAGTCATAATTAAGAAAACAAAGGTATCTGTGTACTAAGAGTCCAAGGCTACTGTTCAAAAAGTTATTATTAGGTTTCTGTTTCCAAATGAAGAAAGGAGACATGGTTTTTGTTTAGTCAAGCTGCCATGTGTATCCTAAGTCCTTTACAAATGAAAATGTTGATTCTGCCTTCTTAATGGTTCTGGAATAGAAAGTCATACCCTTGCAAAAACAAACAGATAAAGGAGCGCGCCTTTGTCTGTTTGGGTTTCCAAGATAAATGCCCTTTTCTTCTAGTAAAAAGAAAAGGTATAAAAGGTAACATGATTCCATAGAAACATCAAGTATAGTTACCCTGTTTACTGAGATAGGTCCTCAGTAGCTGAGACAGGTGCTGCTACAGGGCTGGCTGCCCACAGACTGACAGGTTTTATAGACCCAGGAGAGAGTGATGTCATGAGGGGGAGGAGCTAAGCTAATGCTCTGACATCATTAGCCCTATAATTAAGCATTTAGCTTCCTTCTGTCTTGGTGTGCTGCATTAAATGAACATATGTTCAAATGATAAGGACTTGAACACATTGTTTGATGATGTAAAACATATGTATGGTGCATCCAAAGGCTCCAGTAGATCTTTTTGCCTTAATAAGGGTGTCACATGACTTATGAGGTCACCCCTGATTGACTTAAAAAGTGCTCCTCTAGGGGGCTCAGACAGGTGTGGTGATCAGTAGCTTGCTGATCACAGTGAGAGAAGGTTCTAGTGAGAGTGTGCCAGTTTTCACATTGTTCCATGGAAAGGAGAGACTGCAGGAATTCTTTTATGTTCTCTGAAGGAAGAAGAATAATATCCTGTGTTCTGAAGGTGTGAAGGACTAACACCATTTATTTTCCTTTCTGTATACAAGTATTTTTTATTTATTTTTTATTTTTTTAATTTTTTTTGATTTATTGAGACAATAAAATGATAAAAGCAGAAGTATGCGTTTTTTTATGCATCTTAAACTGGTTGTAAGATCTGTTATTGGAACCCACACTACCACAGGGACCATCCCACTGCAAGTAAGGTCGCTAACCAATTTAAAACAGGCTGTGGGGAGTTTCAGATATTTGGGAATTCAGATCCCCTTGGACTTGACCAAATTATACCAGACCAACCATTTAAGGCTGGTTGAGGATGTCACAATCTCGCTCAGCTGGTCAACCCTTTACTCCCAAAGTGCCAACCTCTGAGCGTATGATTTGTGTACAGTGTAACAGACAAGGTAACCCTCTTGTCTGTTTTGTGGGTTCAAGTCACCTTAGTCTCAAGTTCTGGAAGGATTCAAACTGATAACCTCTTGTTAGCGTACCCAATTATCAGGCTTAGATAATTCTGTCTTCAGGGGGCCAGATATCTTTGCCTACGGGCACCCAACCAGGTCTTTCAAATGAACCCTTAGAACTCTATGCAAGACTTTTAGAGAACTCTATCCATTTCCCAGTTTGGTATACAATAAGCTCATACACAGTGTTACTATAACCTTTAAAAGCTCCACTTAAAATAAAAAGAAATGTCAAGGCACTCAAGCAGTTTTGTTTGTAAAAAAAAATCTTTACTTTAAAAATATCAAAACAGAACAATAATTACAGAACAAATATACATCCCAACACATACAGCCTTAAAACAAACAGGTAAAAAAGTACAGTTCCTACAATTTATAACTTCAGACTGGTATAATCTAATGCTTACTTTCTTTCAGTGCTTTTGGGGTCTCTCTCCTCTCAGTCAGAAATATGTTCTTGTGTCTCTCTGTCATGTTCACTTCAGCAATTAAACACACTTCTGAGCCGGCCTTCTCATGAGGTCACTAACTCCGCCTTGGTGCATCAAACTCTATATTTTACAATACAGAGTCTCCAAATAAAATATTTATAAAAAAGATATGAGATGACCTCACTGACTTTCCTCTCCACAGGTTAACTGGTCAGAACTGGTTTGTGCTCTGCTACACATACATTTCAAAAGTTTCTTTGATCTAAGTCACTGTATTCAAAGCAAAAGTGTATTGGCCTCTTTAATCCCATCTGGACCTTGGAATCTACCCCTCAGGTCTTTCTGATGTAATTCAAGGGTTCCCCGGGAAATGTATTTTGGACCTTCCAAATCCATCTGGGTCCTCCCTGGCTCAGACATCAAACCTCTTCAATGTCCATTCTGGCCTCTCTCTCTGACACCCCTCCCCACAAGTCATTCCTGGTAACCATGCAAGTCAAAGGATCTACCTTAGGGCATTATGAATGGCTAATCTTATTTCCTGGGATGAAAGCAAATTGACAGGGTAATTGCACCTCAGATCTCTGCAGTTTAAAATACCTCCTATCCTTTGAACTTATCCCTGGGGGTCTTGATGTGTCAGTTCCAGTAAGACAGCCTTTTCCTTGAACTGACCTTCCCTTCACATATTTTATATGTAATAACAAAAATTAATACAGCACTCGAGCACTCAGAGCTGGCTGTCTACATCACAGAGAACATAAGGAAAGACTGTGAGAGATGGGCAGTGTTGCCACTCACTATCTCCGGCAGAGTAGAGACAGTTAGAATAACTTCATTCACATAATTGGGACTGTCTAGTACAGTATGCACTGCAAGCCTATTGGTCCACACTGGGGACCAATGAGCTAACAGCCCATACTGTACCTGTCATTCAGTGGGTGGCCAAGTGGTATGTGGGTGGGTTGCAGCCACCTGCTGATGATGGGGGAGCTGGGTGGACAAGGGTTCAGTGTGGGTGGGAGGGGTGGGGGTGCCACTAGACCACCAGGGCTTTCCATATGGAGGATTACACCGCAATCACGGCTAGGGTCAGGGGGGTTCCACTAGACCACCAGGGATGGTCATTTTACATTCCTCAGGGACTTAGGAGGGGGGGCACTTGACCACCAGGGATGTGTGTGTGTGCTTGCCAACAGTGTTCTGGGTGGGCAGGTGGCCACCCATGGCTAGGCTCCTGTGTTGTGCTCTGCAATACTGCAGCCCACCTGTGGGTGGCCAGGAGTTGTGCCATCTTTTCTGGGGATCAACTTTGAGCCCCCCATGTGGCGCAATGCAGGGTTGTGCCAACATATGCACTGCACATCCTGGGCTGAATATCGGGATGTGCCGCATATGCATGGGCACACCCCCTGCATTTATGCCACAGACATTAGCATTACACCCGTGGTGCATCGAGATTTGCACTGTGCCAGGCAGCTTTCTCACGTCCCTCCGGGCGCATTAAGGAGTTGCATTGGTGCAACACTGTTGTGCCAGGCGCAACCCCTTTGAATATCCTGGCCTTAGAGTGCTTTATCATAAAAGTGCTTGTTTTGCTGCTGCTGCACATCCTCAAGAGCACCATTGTAACATACTCAACTCCTTAAATTGGCCATCAGTTGAAGCAAAATTAGTGTACCCTACTCTCTGCCTTGCAAAGAGTTTTGTCTTGTGAAACACATCAGGAGAGGCAGCACAGCAAAGGACTAATCCTAATATTTATACACTACCTGTGGAGTACCAGGATTTATGTCCAGGAACATTTCATAGTGTTTGGAGATACAAGTATAAGTGATGTGTTGTACCATTTCCACAGAAGTTGTAATTTTGAGAACATATTGAAAGCAAGAAAAAGATATACATTAATTGTTTGGTAAATATAGAAGGAATAAAAGATTATCTTCTGGAAATAAGATTTGGCATTGAATATATGATGTTTTAATGGGTAATGTTGGCCACTTATTAAGAATACATGATTTAATTCCATATATGTAGAGATTGCATTTAGTAATTGGTTTAAGGGACAAAGTGATAAACTTAAATGAAAAAATGGATGCATTCAGTGAGACAGGGGCAAGTGTGAAAAGCAAATATCATTTTACTACCTTTACTGAAGTAGAAAAGGATAGATTATTTGGACAGATAAGAGGTGATAGGGATCTAACATCTACCACATTTGATAATACAAAACAGCTTATTTACAAAGTGGAAAATCAACAATTTAAAGACTGTAGACTTGATTGACATGCAATTACATTGGGTCAGTATTTAGGACATAATTTGATACCACAAGGTTTGAGGATATATGTAGAACATAATATTGGTATAAAATCAGCAAAATTGGATAACAAATGGGATGGAATAAGAACTAGGTGTTCTGTGGATTTTATGTATGCATTGATTGAGGCAATAATAGAAGAGAGAAGAAAAATAGCTGAACAGTTAAATCAAGACAAGGAGGACTTAAAACATAAAGTTCAATTAGAAGATTTCAATAAAACATTAGAAGCGATTAAAAATAAATTAGAAAGTTATGAAAAAAATGTAAAACCACAGAAAATAAAAAAATTCAACAGGGACACAAATGATTATAAAGAAAATAAAATATATAAACATTCAAAAATAATTTCTAAAAATACACTATATAGAACAAGATTCGAAGAAAGTGGATCAGACAGTGATGGAAGTTATGGCAGGGCTAGTTTTAAACCCCAAAGAGGGGCTAGACAAGAAACAATGGGAGGAAACAGGAATGAAAGGATGGGACAAGGAGCTCAAGCAGTGAATAGGGAAGAACCAGAACATGCATTTAGAGACAAATTTTCCAGGCAGGAAGGACCAAACAAGAAACCACCAGGACAGAGCAGAATGGAAATCAGAACGGAACAGACAGAGAACAGATACAATACATGAGCCAGAGGTGTTTCAGAAGAGGTTATAGAGCAGGGAAGGGGAGACATAGGAACAGGAACAAGCAGAGGGAGAGGAGACACCAGGCCCAAGCAGAAATATTACCAGAGATGATACCAATATTTAATCTCAGTAAAAGAAATCTGACAGAAATAGAGATTAAAACTCTATCAAGAAGTTTATCTTTTGCATCAGTAACATCAGTTAATCATTTTGATATAGAATGTGATTTACAAAATTTTGGGGGAAAATTATGTTTACAAACACAGTTTGGGAATCAAATCAATGTGGAAGATTACAAGAAAAAAATTGATGAACAATTTAAAAATAAGGTCTACATATAATCCTCTCTCAGGAATTTTTCCAGCAGTTGAAACAAATGCAGAAATAGTCAGAAAGGAAATACATGGCCTTTTCTCAACAGAAAGGGAAATGAGGTCAGTTAGGGACAATTTAAATCAACAAGAGAGGACAGCATTGAACTCTTTAAATAAGGATGAGTCTATTATAATAAAAGCAGCAGACAAGGGAGGAGGTATAGTGGTAATGGACTATAATCATTATCAAAGAATGTGTCTGAAATTGTTAATGAATGGAGACAATTATGTAGAATTGACAATGGATCCAATGTTAAGTTTACAAAGACAGTTATCAGATATGGTAGAAGAACTGATATTAATGAACCAATTGACAGACTGGGAAGGGTCTCTATTGTTACAGAAACATCCACGAACACCAGTATTTTACACAATTCCTAAAATACATAAAAATATAAATAACCCTCTGGGGCGTCCCATAGTATCTGGGATTGGCAGTGTGTTTGAGACAGTGTCAAATTACATTAATTTTCACCTACAGCCATTACTGGAAAAGATACCAACATATGTCAGAGACACCTCACATTTCATTGGATGTTAAGGGATATAAAATTGACACAGCTAGAAACAGAAAAAGCTGTGCTGGTGACAATGGATGTTTCTGATTTATATACCAGCATCCCCCATGATGCTGGCATTTTGACTATGGGCAGTTTATTGGATAAAAGGGATTTTGGAGAACATCCTAGAACAAGAACAATACAAATGTTATCAGAATTTATTCTGACAAAGAATTACTTTAGACTTGAGAAGGCCTTTTATGAACAGAAAAGGGGAACTGCGATGGGGTCAACAGTGGCCCCTGCATATGCAAATGCATTTATGCATATATTTGAAACAGACCATGTAACTGATGAAAATAGAAATCCATATTCTGAATGGATTAAAATGTACAAAAGGTACATAGATGATTTGTTCATTATATGGATAGGCACAAAAGAAAAACTTCATGAATTTTATGTATATCTAAATTCATGTTCACAGCATATAAAATTCACCATGGAATATAATGAAGAGGCTATTCCTTATTTAGATGTAAAAGTAATAAAAGGAGATAATGGACTATATATTTCATTGTATAGAAAAGATACAGCACGTAATGCGATTTTACATGCCACAAGCTATCATTCTGAAAATCTCATTAAGAGTATTCCCTGTTCTCAATTTTTGCAGGTTCAAATGAATTGTGGACAAGAGGTGGATTTTAGGGAAGAAATATATGAGGTAAATACATGGTTTAAACAGAGGGGATACAAAAAAAAATACTTTAATATAGGCAAAGAAATGAAAAGAACAAGTAACACAAGATAAAGCATTGAAAGGCAAAGATAAAGCAGAAAATAGGAGAAGGATAGTTTTTAGTATAAAACATAACCATAAGTCTAAAGAAATTTGACAGATTGTTAATAAACATTGGTCCATTTTACAGAATTTCCACAAGGAAATGAGGTATTTCAACAACCCCCATTGATGGCAGAAAGAAAAGTAAATATGCTTAAAGATAACCTGACACATACAGATCATTTACAAGGTAAAAAAGACAAGTGTACACAGCTTTTATTGGGGTCCCTCAATCCAGGAATGACGCAGTGTGGACACTGTTCAGTATGTGGACATACAAGCAAGAAAAATGCGTATAGGCATCCATGGACAGATAAAGAATATCCGATTAGACAATGTATTACTTGTGAAACCAAAGGTGTAGTATATGTACTACAATGTCCTTGTGACAAGATTTATATAGGAATGACTACTCGTCTGTTAAAGCAAAGAATTCAAGAACATAAATCTAATATAAGGAATAAACTAAAAACACCATATCTGGACTGAGTAGTACAGTATGGGCCGCATGCCCATTGGCTCATGCTGTGAACCAATGGGCGTGCAGCCCTACCGAGCTGTCAGTTGGTGGGCGGCGGGCGGGCAGGCGGGTAGGGTGCTCCGCTGGCTGACGGGGGGAGGCGTAGGCTCAGTGGAGGGGTGGGGGTACACTAGACCACCAGGGTAGTAGGGGTATTTGATGAGGTACTGATGCCCACGATCGGGCAGTGGTCAGTCCACTGGACCACCAGGGATGTTGGAATTGGGAGGGTTCTATTACAGATGCCCACGATTGGGCTCAGTGCGGTCCACTGGACCACCAGGGATATTGGACTTGGGGGGAACTGTACTGATGCCCACGATCAGGCACATAGGGGTCCACTGGACCACCAGGGATATTGGACGGAGGGATTTTACGACATGGATGCCCGCCCTGGGGCATGGGGGGCGCCGCCAGGTGCAGCAGGAACTCAGATGGCCACCCACAGGTGGCAGCTGCTATGTTGCACCCTGCAATGCGGCAGCTCACCTGTGGGTGGCCATCACTTGTTCCTTTTTTGGCATAACTTTGTGCAGGCACAAGTAGGGGTTGCGCATGCATGACTCTGCACATCCCAGGCTGAATATCAGGCTGTGCAGGTTATGCATGGGCACACCACCTGTGCCTGCATACATTACTGATGCGGCTCCAGCGCGCCAGGTTGTGCAGCCACTTTTCCGTTGAATATCGTGCCGGGGCGCATCAGTGGGTTGCGCATGGTGCAACACTGTTGCGCCATGCGCAACCCTTTTGAATATCTAGGCCCCTTTATAAAATAAGATGAGACATAAAGAATAATATATTAATCAGTGTTTCCCACAACAGGGAGATAGGATAAATGAAAATAACATTGTATCTAGTCCTTAGGTAGAACATAAAATAATAAGCAGTCTTTATAGTGGCATAAAATAAGATGAGACTAAAATTAAAAAGAGAATATACAGTCTGCTGAATGGTGCATTTTGTATTAGAGTAAGTCAATATGAAAAAGAACAACTCTGTATCTAATTTTCGGGATAAAATATACCAGTCTCTAAAGTATTGGGACCTGACATACAATAAGATGGAAGCAAAGAGATTAGGAATTGTTAGCTTAAGGCACATAATATATTAGAACAAGCAGAAAAGGTAAAGGGTATAGTGTTTAGTCCCTAGGTTAAATATAAAAGAATGGATGTCTCCATAGTTATTTGTACTCTGTATAAAATAAAATGAGACCAAATGGAAAGGATAGTATCACATTGGTTCTTGGAACATTCTACATGAGTATAAATAAAAAGGATTACCAATAAAGTATTCAGTCTCTGGATTAAACCTAACGGAATAGCTATATTAACAGGTAATACTGGTCATAGACAACAGGGGTATGTTACTTTAAGGATGGATAAATTAGACTGAGAGAGCCCAAGGTGTGATGTCATTTCTCAAGGTCGAGCGCTTAAAAATAGAGTAGGACGCTCAAGGTATTTTTAAACAAAATCAGTAACGAAGAGTGGATCTGATAAGGGAGGAAGGACAAGGTAAGAGGATTAAAATAACATTTAAGCTAAATATTGCATTATAAAATGAAGTGAATGATGAGCAGGGGGAGTTAAAATCAAATGCCCTTTTCCTTACAAACAAATGCCAGACTGTAAGCAGGGAGTTAGAAATGAATGGAAGTGAAAGAAAACGGATGTATTTCAGAAAACTGAAAACAGAATGTGTTTCGTCATATAGAATCGATATTTAACAAGTGGCAAACAGCAAGGTAGAAATGAATGGAAGTGAAAGAAACTGGTGCACTGTGTGGAAATTGAAAACAGAAAACGGTTTGACATATAAAATTAAAACACAGTATAAACAAATTAAAATGTTAAGAGACAGAGTACACAGTATTGAGCAGACAGTTTTTGTAAGAGTAAGCAATGAATGTTGCTATGAAAATCCGTGACAAAATGGCCTTGTTTAAATGTCAGTGGGCAGCTAATATCCTGAGACTAGGATACATAATTTCTGGTTTCAAAATGTAAAGAATGAAATAAATCTCACTGTAGAGTTTTTATAGAGCCAAGTGGTGTTAAACCGAATATGTGAGATAGCAAAGCAGTGTTGTGATTATACCAATTACATATTATGCAATAATTAAATGAATTTAGAAAAAAGGTACTGTTATGTAATGTGTGAGAGCAAATACTGTTACAAAGATAATGAATGACTTGTGGCATGTTCATTTAATTTTTACAGAGCAACCAATACATGGGGCTTATAAAAGCATTGAAAAGGAAATAAATTGGTGCTGAAAATAAGAAGTGAACAGGTAATATAGAAAGATCATTAGAACATCAAGTGAAATAAAGTAAAAAGTATTGGATACTATAATTAATTAAGGTGTGGAATTGAGAATAGTTGGCATGGTTCAATACAAATTCATTAAATAAATATAAAATGTGTGGAACAGTTACAATTTAAAACAGAGAGATATAGTAATTGAATGAATATTTTACAAGTTTCTCTATGAATTTGTTTGGTTTTAGGATTCATAGTGGGAAACAGTTAATCCAAAAGAAAGAAATAATTATCTGGAGTACCAATTAAGATGTAAGTGGCCTTCATTATTTACTTAATTGAAAAGTAGTATATAAAGAGCTAGCTTTGGTGTAGATATGATATTTATATATGTATTTATGTTTTTAAAGGTTTGTAAAGGCACCTCCTGAGGATTCCAATATTTATTGGTGAAACATAGAGGATTTGGGCCGGAAAATAAAATAAAAGAATAAAAATTTGAAAAACAAAGACCTGTCTACTAGTGTGATATTCTTCATTTTGTGCTCCATCCCTCAAGTTGTTGGGGAAGGAAAGAGTTTTGTCTTGTGAAACACATCAGGAGAGGCAGCACAGCAAAGGACTAATTCTAATATTTATACATTACCCATGGATTGCCAGGATTTATGTCCAGGAACATTTCATTGCATTTAAATTAACCAAATTAGATGCTCTGCCCAGCCTCAAGGAGCTACTACAGTGCAAAACTAACATAATAGAGCTTAGATCATCAGCCTGATTTACCCTGGAGGTCTCGAGGTCTAGAACCTGTGTAGAAGATAGGTCCTTGCTACATCTACCCCTATCATCTGGAACAGCCAGCCACCAGAGGTGTTGCACTCTACTTCTCTAAACACATTTAAGATTGCCCTGAAATCATACTTACTAGTAGTAAGTAGGTGTAGATACAACTGATGCCTCGGAGGCTGTTCATAGCACTTACCAAATATCATCTTAACCATTTTTATTTACCCATCCTATAAATTCATGGTCTCTTAACCCTGTTGAGAATACTACTAGCTAACTACATCTGCACTCTTATACTCCTTGCTAGTGATGTTACCCCCTTCATGTGGTTGCTTGCTCTTGATCATTTACAGAATATGTATGTGCTATAGTTTTCCACCTCAGTCCCACTACTCCTTTACGTGCTGCCCATCTTATTAATACTTTGTGTCTGTTTCAGAATTTAAAATTTGTGGTTATTAAACTTATCTTAATTTGTTAACTGTTATTTATTAGCTGTCCCTAAATGTTAATGCTGGTTGTTCATTTGTCCCTGTATAAATATGTTTGCTCAAATGTAATTTGCATTATTAAATGTGATTAACTCCGGGTCACCCCTGAAAAAGGGACGTTATGTCTCAGTGGGCTTACCTGGTCAACAAATTTCAATAAATAAATTAATAAATGTTGTATAAGTGATGGGAGGTGTAGTAGAGATTGTGGACATTTAAACTGTAACAGTTTCATATTAACTGTTCTGAAAGAATGTAGCCATATTTTATTCCAGTCCCAATTATCAAGGTTCTTACCTGGAATTTGTGACCGCCATCTTACATTTTCTTCAGCCTTCCCTTTAACTCTGTCAATTAGCAAGTTATAAAATCTAGAGATTTGGGCCCCGACAGTGAAAAAGGAGCACATGTGTAGTGGAAATATTTGCGAGCATCTGAGTCAGTGACTGCTATATTCAGTTGGATAGCATGCCAGCACTATCTGACTGAATATCGGCCCATGTCAGCGCAGCACTAAGTGAAACTGCACTGCCCTGATATGGACCTGTACTGTACATAGCCCACAATGACAAGCACTACCTGAAACAGATAGCACCAGGACCACTGAGAACTATATTCAGTCAAACATGCAAATGAGCCCATTGGGCATGCACGGTACTAAGGGGCCATTTGTATGTCCATTATGGATTCATTTGCATGGTGTGCAGCAGCCAACTAGTGTTCATCCTGAGTGTGCCTGACAAATTCCCTTGTGGCTAATGGCACCCCTACCTCCTGATCGTCTGTTCCCTATCATCTAATGCAATTCCTGGTGCTGAGTGGCACCCCCAAACACCCATTCTTTGTCATCTAATGCAATCCCTGGTGACTAGTGGTTCCCAACCCCCAATCACCTGTTTCTCATGATCTAATGCATTCCCTCATGTCTAGCAGTAGTAACATTTAATTTTTATGAGACAACACCAATGCTTGGAGTATTTGTACAAAAAAAGATTCAATAAGAAAATAAAACATAAATCCAGCACACAATCAACAATATACTGCAATAAATGTAGCAAACATAAAAACATGTTTTTTTATAGTATATATTCAAACAAGTTCTACTGCTACATCAATAAAATCACCCAAAGGCTACCATTGTGAGGTGCTTCTTTATCTTTAGTTTTATTTTAAAGAGGTTGACTGAATTTGCAGTGTGAATCCTTTCTGGAAGAGCATTCCAGAGGACTGGGGCACTACAGCAAAGGCTCTCCCTCTAATAGGGAACCTTGCAGAAAGAACTTTAATCAAACCTCATCCACCGGATCTCTGTGCTCTAATGAGAGCATAGTAAGTCAAAAGACCACTGAGTTATTGGGGATCCAGTCCATTCAGAGCTTTATGTACCAACAGAAGAACCCAGAAATCAATCTGCCATCTATCTGGCAGCCAAACCCCAACCCCCAACGAGGGGCTAATATGATCCTACCTCCACACAGAAGTCAGAAGCCTTGCTATCACATTTTGGACCAGCTGCAACGGGTGCAGTTTGGCTCCTAGTTAAGCCCTTAGAGAGCTCACAGCAATAGTCGAGACCTGAGAAAATAAGGGAATTTACCAGCATGATAAGATCAGCAGCAGCAAGCAGTAATCACAATTTGGTAATATTTTTCAGATGACAAAAGCAGCTCTTGACCACAGGAGATACCTGAGAACCAAATGTCAACTGACTGTCCAGAACTACTGCCAGACTGCAAACTTCCTCTGCCACCAGAAGTCGCACCCCAACCAAAAGTGGGTAAACTCAGATCCGTAAGAGTAGTTGATAACTGCCTCTCACTACCCACTACCAGCAATCTGATCTCGGAAGGGTTTAACGCCAACCAGGTGGAGGTTGTCCAAACTCTCAGTTCCTACAGGCATTATTCTAACCTCACTTAGTTGCACCTCCCACCCCCGAACACCTCTTCCCTATACTAAATGGTTAGTCCTGGTGTCTAGTGGCACTTGCCACCCCTAAACACCCATTATTCATCATCTAATGCATTCCCTGGTATCTAGTAGCACCTTCCCCCCCCCCAATCACCAGTTCTGTTCCATCTTATCCATCTCTGGTGTCTAGTGGCACCTGACCCCCCATTGCCGGTTCTGTTCCATCTTATCCATCCCTAGTATCCAGTAGTTCCCCCATCCCAATCACCTATTGCTGATCATCTAATGCAATTCCTGGTGTCTAGTGGTACCACCACCTCCTGAACACCCATTCCATACAATGATTGGTTATTTCTGGTTTCTAGTGGCCACCCCACCCCCTGAACACCCATTTTTCTTCATCTACTGAATTCCCTGGTTTCTACAGGCACTCCCTACCCCCTAATTGCAAGTTCCATTCTATTTTATCCATCCCTGCAGTCCAGTGGTTCACCCTGTCCTCCTTGATTGTCCATTGATGAAGGTAATAGTATTCAGTTGTGGTCCGGTGTCCTCCCACCCATTCCACCTCCTCACAGGCCACCATCCTGCACACACACCCTTTACCCTGTTGTCCTGTAGTGATGTCCAGTACAATGACTGGCACATCCCTCCTCTCACATCCATAGCCATCTGCCATATGAGCTGTCATTGAGCACATGTACAGTTCATATACATGCTCACTGAGAGCTCCTATGGTGGCCAGCCAAGGAGGTGAGAAGAGAGATATGCCAGTTGCTGTACTGAGCATCACTGATCACTGCAGGACACCAGGGTAAGAGGGATGTGTGTGGGGTGGTGGTCTGTAGCTGGACAGGACAGGTGAGAGGACACTAGACCACCACTGAAAACTGTTACTTTCTTCTAAGAGCAATGGGGAGGGCGGGGAGAACCACTGGACACCAGGGATTATTAACATAGAATGGAATGGGTGCTCGGGGCTGGGGGTGCCACTAGAGTCCACGGAATGCATTAGATGATGAAGAACAGGTGTTTGGGGCTGGAGGAAGCCACAGGACACCAGGGATACCTATATAAATATGGCATGGTGGTTTGGGATGGGCAGCTGCAGTTCAGCCACCCTGCCTTTGGGAGGTTGGGGTGACCTGGTAAAAGGTGGTTTTCTGTGGGGGAATTGGATAGTTCAATGGATTGGTAGCAGGTTAAGGAGTCTTTCACCTCTAGGTCACAGGTTCAAATAGAGCACAGGTTGAGAGTGGTCGAAAGTCGTTATCACCTGAGGGCTGTTCAGCGCCTATGTGAAATGAGTTGTGGTGATCTCAGTTCAATTCCCAGTAGGCAGGTGTCCACATCATAAAACCACCAACACAACTGGCAGTAATTGGCACCCTTGCTGGCAGTCTCACATGAGAGGCTAAGTACTGAACTGGCATGGAGTCTGAAATATCCTCTCACCTACGTGGTGATTCCTCCATGGCAGGGTTAAAGAACATTGGTTAGGCAGTATGGGGAAGCTTGCACTGTGATCGCCAGTGCTGTACCTGTAATAGTGGATAAATAGAGGACTTCAGATTCTAGTGCTATCAATCCAGCACTTTTAATAAACACTAAATTCACACACAGGAAAACGAAACAAAAAAACTTAAAAAAAACAATAATGTATTTTGAAAAAAGATAAAAGAGGTGATTTTCAGCGGCAGTAAATAGCGTCACTTTGGGGGCTGTTTATTGCGCTATGATCCTTTGAAGATACTGCTTAACTGATATGCATGGAGGACTCCCTCATTTGCATAGGTGCAGTGATAGTATTGTGCTTTGGCACTGCAGGATTGCGCTGGTGCTCCCAGGGCTTCTGAATATGGGCTGGCTGGGAGTACCAGAACAAATCTGGATTCAAGACTCTGCCAATCTCTTCATCAGGGTAACTGGCTAAAATTACACAAACATAAATTACAGTCATTATTCATTATCTCTGTACTTCGATGCACATATAAAAATGTTATTAATAGGAAGTGGACCAAAACTTCATAAATACTGTACTTCTTATTTTTGTTATGAGGCAAAAATCATGCAGTGGTCTTGTTAAATATTTAATGCATTTTCTCTCTAAGAGTTCAAGATTGCATTTATTTAAACAAAATCCATTATTAATCATTTTGCATATTTTTCATACTTGGTTTCTAGAGAGAAGAAGACATGTGCCCATCTGGCTTGTCTCCCACAATAGTGGGTCCCTATGCTATTATTGTGACAACAAGAACTCATCTAGTTAAGATTTTTTTTTTTTTTGTCTTTGGTAACCGGGTTATTCCCACTAGGCACAAGTGCCTGTTTTCAGGGGCAATCTGGGAGCACTAGGAGGTTAAATGACTTGCTCAGAGTCACACAATATGCAAATGGAGGTTGTGAGAATCATACCCAGGTCTGGTCTGCTGGATGTACCAAGCTTGTTCACACCTCGTTACTCTAACCTCTAGGCTATACTGCCATCCCCAGATTTAAATGAAGTCACAGTGTCTGTATTAACCACATGTCCCGGGAGGTTGTTTCACATTCTTACAGCTCTGTATGTAAAGAAGCCTCTTCTACTATTTTTCTTTGATTGTTCTATGTTCAATTGTTTATTATGGCTTCTTAGGTCAGTCTCCTTTGCTTTAAATGGGAGCCCTAGTTCCTCCACTAACTCATTGGGCTGGATTTTCAAACTGTGGCTCAGGGCTTGTGTCCTGCTCTGTGCCATGTGACTTAAGTTCTGCTGGTACACCAAACAGCATTGCTGCAACTACACCCGATTTTCCATTCCCGGGTGTAGTTGCGACATTTACCATGCTTTACGACAGCTTGTACCAAATAGCTGGCCAAGGACCATGTCAGAGGCCCCGGGGAGTGGCGCAGGCTAGACCACAAATATTTGGTCTAAGGACCTGCGGTTGGTGCAAGGGATAGAAAATCTTGATTGCCGACTGGAGACTGCTGCAAGCTCCATGCGCCTTACTTTCGGCGCACCAGAGGGCTTGCGGCGTCTCGGCAAGTTTGAAAATCCTGCCCATTATCTTTAAGGATCTTAAACATCATTAACATGTCTCCTCTCCTTCTCCCTCTCCTCCAGAATATATAATCTCAGCAGCTGTAGTCTTAGTGCATACTCCCTGTCATTCAGTGTTCTGATCATTTTGGTGGCCTGTCTCTGGACCCTTTCAATGTTATTTATGTCCATACTACAGAAGAATAGTCCAGATGGGGTCTCACATAATTTTTGTATAGGGGTATAATACAGTTCTTATCTCTGGACACAAATGCTTTCCTTATGCAACCAATAATTCTATTTGCTAAAATTATGGTTTTATTACAATGGTTACTAAAATCTAGGTTTTTATCTATAGATACTGAGGTCTTTTTCATTTTCTACTTTCTTTAGTGTGTGTCCATTCAGATAATAGTCATGGTGTTTATTATACTAACATACTAAGATGCCAGCAGAGTGGGCCTAAAGGTCTATCGAGTCTGCTCAAAAAACAGCAGCCAGTCAAGACACCGTTGCTGCCCTCCCGCCTCCCCGTAATTCCTCCTGACCCCATCTGAGTTACACCTCCCTTTTTAGCACTCCTCAGCTTTCCCTTTCCCTTATACCTGTCCCAGCCCCTCTTGAATCCCTCCACTGTATCAACAGCCACCAATTCCACAGGCAGTGCATTCTATAGGCCCACCACCCTCTCGGTAAAGTAACGTCTCCTAGTTTCCCCCCAAGCCTCCCACCAACCAGCTTCATGCAATGCCCCCTGGTGGCCCCTTCTTCCTTTAGCTGGAACATCCTATTTGGGCTGACCCTATTCATTCCCTTTAGATATTTAAAGACTTTGATCATATCCCCTGCCTCTCCTCTTCTCTCCTCCAAGGAGTATATGTTCAGTTCATAAAGTCTCTCTTCATCGGATCTTTCCCCCAGACCCTGTATCATCCTGGTTGCCCTCCTCTGGGCCCTCTTCAGGAGTGTAATGTCCTTCTTCAAGTATGGGCACCAAAACTGCACACAGTACTCCAGGTGCACTCTAACCTGGCAGTTATACAGTGGAAGAAGTACCTGCCGTCTCCTTGAGGTTATCCCCCCTGACAATGCACTCAAGCATTCTATTTGCTTAAGCCACAGCTCTCCTACATTGCTCAGAGTTATTCATTTTGGCATCCACGACCACCCCAAGATCCTTCCCCCCTGAACCTGGAGTGTCTGCCCCCCCCCAAAAAAAGTACTCATGATCAGGGTTCCTAAGCCCCAAGTGGAGAACACTGCATTTCTTGGCATTAAACCTCAGTTTCCAAATACATGACCACCTCTCCAAAGTCTCCAGGTCCCCCTGTAGGTTTCTTCTACTCTCCTCCCCATCCACCACTGACCCCAGCTTCGAGTCATCAGCAAAGCAGGTCATCTCACTCCTGATACCTTCCAAGATGTAAGCATTAAACAGGAGTGGGTCCAGTGGGACCTCACTAATGACCATTCTGGGAGATGATACCTCCCCCCGACCACCACCCTCTGGAATCTCCCAGCTAGCCAGCTCCATATCCACCCCACCATCCTTTCCCCCACCCCCATTCCCCCCAGCTTGTCCAACAACCCTGAGTGTGGCACCAAGTCAAACACCTAGCTGAAGTCCAGAAACAGGATATCCACTGGTCTTCCGTGGTCCAGTGCCTTTGTCACCCAATCCTAGAACTCCACAAGGTTTGTCTGACATGATCTGCCCTGAATGAAACCATGCTGGTGGTCATCCAGATGGCCCTGTGTCCCCAGAAACCTCTTCAGTCTCTCTTTCAAGATGGCCTCCATCGTCTTGCCTACTACTGACGTCAAGCTGACCAGCCTGTACTTTCCGGCTCCACCTGTGAGTCACCTTTAATGGATAGGCACAACATGAGCCATCTTCCAATCCTGAGGCACCCAACCCATCCAAAGGGAGGAGTTAAAAAGGTCCGGCAAAGGTGCAGCAAGGACATCCGCCATCTCCTTCAGCATCCTGGAATGAATGCCATCCAGACCCGGCGCCTTATCGTTCTTAGGGACTTAAGAGCCTCCTTCACCCTACCAACAGGAATTTCAGTCTCAGGGAGCCCCCTTCCTCATTCCTAGTCCATCTCCCCCCACATGGTCTTGGCCCATCATCATCCCTTGTAAAGACTAAGGTAAAGTATTCATTAAGTACCACCGCCTGGTCTCTGACCTCCTCAACCCAACCACTCCCTAACCTCAGTCTGCTAATCTGCCCCTTCACTTTCCTCCTTTCCCTGATATACCTAAAGAACCCTTTTTCCCCATTTCTGATCCCCTGCGCCAACCTCTGCTCCATCATCGCCTTGGCCAATCTCATTATCCTGGTTACCTTTTTGGATATCCTAACATACTCCCCCCGTCCTTGTCCCCTTGCAAGTGCTTATATTTCCTATAAGCTGCTCTTTTCTCCCTCACCACCTCCTGAATCTCCCTGGTCCACCAGCTCAGCTTGCTGGTCCTACTAGACTTGCATCGGACCATCGTGCAGGCCTTGGTGGCTTCCGGGAGCCCTCCTTTAATAATTTCCCACCTGCTCTGTGTCCATGTCCTGTCTGATCCCCTCCAAATGCCTCTTAAGAATCCCTGCCATACCATCAAAGTCTGCTCCCCTGAAGTCTACCACTTCCGCCTTTGTGCAATGTTCCCCTTGCCCCAGGTCTAAGGAAAACCAAACCATGGCGTGGTCACTCCCCGCGAGTGGGTCCCCTACAACTAGGTTCCTAGCCAGGTCGCTATCAGTCAGGACCACATCCAGAATGTGGCCATCCCTCATTGGATCAGCCACCAGCTAAGACAGAAACATAGAAACATAGTATTTGACGGCAGATAAGGACCGCTTGGCCCACCTAGTCTGCCCATTTCCTTATCTATTGAATAAGCTGCAGATCCTAGTTAACCAAAAGCCTACTTCTTCCTACCCCCCCCCCCCCAAGAATTGCCTTATTTCTGTCCCATGCATTCTTGAAATCCCCCACTGTTTTTGACCCCAGACCTCCTCAGAAAGGCCATTCCATATGTCCACCACCCACTCTGAGAAAAAATACTTTCTCACATTAACTCTGAGCCATCCCCTCTCCATCTTCAGATTGTGTCCCCTTGTTGTTGCACATCTTTTTCTGAAAGATGCTACCCTCTTGGACTTTGTTGATTCCCCTTGAGGTACTTAAACGTTTTTATCATGTACCCCCTCTCCCTCCTTTCTTCAAGGGTATACATATTAAGCTCCTTCAGTCTTTCTTCCTACGGCTTCTGTTGCAGACCCTGCACCATTTTAGCTGCCCTTCTCTGGACTGCCTCCATCCTGTCTATGTCCTTGTGGAGATGGGGTCTCCAGAACGGCACACAGTACTCCAGATGGGGTCTCACCAGCTGTCTATACAGCGGGATAATGCATCCTGGAAGACATCCAACAAGCACTGCTCCCTGGTTGATGAAGATTCCATAGTGCCCAAATCACCCCTGGCATGTTAAGGTCACCCAGCACCACAGTTCTACCTTCACTTAGACCACAGTGGTCTCTTAGATTCATAACTAGACCTTCCTCGAGTTCCTCAGCCTGCATGGGTGGCCTATAAACCACCCCCAGGTTGACCATCTTTCCCCCAGGAGCCTGCAAAGTAACCCATAATGCCTCTACATTTCCCCAGCCCCCTACACCATACATATATCTATACCATTCCTAATGATGAGTGCCAATCCACCTCCCCTGCCCACAGCCCTGTCCTTCATGAACGTGGTGTACCCCATCTGGTTCAGGTCCCAAATGTGACAATGAGTGACCCAAGTTTCAGTGACTGAAGCCACATCAACATCCCCTTCAGTTAGCATTGCCTGGAGCTCAGGCATCTTATTTCCCATGCTCCTAGCATTAATCAGGATCACCTTCCATCCCTGCCACTTGCCCTCACCCATCCCCTGACAAGAGTTCCTCCAGTTAACTGCAAGCTCCTGCTCCCACGCATGCAGATGGGTGCCCCAGTTGAGCACCCCATCCTCCTTGCTTGAGGAAGAAGGTCAAGCCCTCCCTTGATGTGCCTGTCAGCAGTAACCTCAAGCCCCAGCCCTTCCCCTTCACAAGTTTAAACCCCACCTAGCTTCAATGAATTCAGTCAGTTTTAGTTTCAAAATCTCCCTCCCCCCAAATTTAAATGAAGCCTATGCCTAGCATACAGCCCCTTGTCTTTCCAAGTTTCACCCCAGTCCCCCCACCAACCCATACCCCCTAGCCATACACCAAGCTCTGAGCCATTCATTTACCTCCATGATTTTCTGCTTATTCCCCATGCTGGTTCTAGGCACTGGAAGTGCCTCGGAGAAAGAGACCATGCACCCCACAGCATGACACACTCTGGCTAGCTCCTGGAACCTTGCCTATATCTCCTCCACACTATTACCCTCTATGTCATTCATGCCTAGGTGCACTAATATGTTAGAGGATCCTCCACAGTCCTTCACCAAAGCATACACCAAGTGCTTGGCTTTGTGTACAGTCAGGCCCGATATGGTCTTGAACCTGACAGCACAGCCTTGCCCCTCTCTCCTCCCCTCCCACTTTATGCCCCTGATTATGGAGTCCCCCAGCAGGAGCACTTTAACCTCCTCCTTACCCTTGAGCTTGGCCCTGTCCTCTGTCACACCCCCCTCACTCCCACTGCCTCTCCATTTTCACTGATGGCACCATCAATCAGATTGTCAATGGGTGCCTTTACCCCCCCCCCCCGGTCCAACTATGTTCTCCTGTCCGACTGTACCCCTCTCAGCCCCCCCACCACACCACTCTGGTTTGCTCCATCAGCCCTCCTGTCAGCCTCCTCCCTTTCAATGCACTCGACCCTCTCCTCTGAGCCCCCCAACACCCTCTCACTCCCCACACCACCCACCTGGACTGTCCCAGTAGGGCTCCCATCTTCCCCTTCCCCATCAAGGCATGCAGTCCTTGCCCTGAGTCCCCCATCCTCCCTTCTCTCCCCACACCCCTCACTTCAGAAAGCCCTCTCTGTTCACTGTGACCCATAAAGCCCGCATCCCCCCCTTGGACCCGGTGCCTCCCATTGCCCTTGCTCCCCTCTTACATTAATACTCTGACCTCCTGTCCCGTTAACTTCCAATGAACCACCCCCACTTCCACCTCACCACCCCTCCCCACTATTGCCTGAATTATAGAACCTTCCATCTCCTATCACCCCAAACCTCCCTCCTCCTCCCTGCCACCCCTCATTGACTCTGCTGACCCATCTTTCTTCTCACCCCAAAGTCTGACTCTCTCCTCTTTCTACAGAGGCATTGCCCCTAGTGCTAGGCCCCATACCCCACCCATCTGTCAACAGAATCCTCCCCCCAGCACATGACTTGTCACCATGAAGCACCTGTAAATCAGGCCTAGTTTGAGCTCTTCTTCTCCACCCCCCCAACTGGTGCTTCCTTACCCCAGCCCCCCGAGACCCTCTCTACCCGCTTGCCGGGCCAGTCATCACCATTTGGGCTTTGACCTCCAGTTCCTCGATCTTCCTAACTGGCCACATCGGACCATGGTCCCACTCTGCCCCACCACACCCCATAATCACTTCAGCAGATCCCCGCCACCTGTGACTGTACCTTACGTGCCCCCCACCCCAACTTCCCACACATCTTTGCCAGTTCCCCTTTAAGTCTGCTTAATTCTGTTTCCAGCTGCCCAAGTTTAATACAAATTGGGCAACCCCATAACCTTCATAGTGTTGCTATGAAAACCACTGCTCCACATCCACTGCACCCCACTATTCTACCCATTTTTCTGATTACCTCCCGGTCCTCTCCCCAAAATGTAAAATTACACATTTTTCTTGATGAAAAAGCATGTTATTGTCTTGGGCCCATTTTTCTATTTTTTCAAGATCCTGTGCTAATAATTTTGTCTGTTCCTCGGTTTGGACAGGTCCCCCTAGTTTTGAGTCATCAGCAAGTTTTATACACCAGTTTAAAAGGTTGCTGTTCATATCTGATACAAATAGTCCAAACAATGCAAGGCCCAACACCAAGTCCTGTAGGACTCCACTGGTCACGTTACCCTTGGATGACAGATGCCCTCTAATTCTTACTCTCTGAGTTCTATTTTCTAGCCATTTTGTGATCCAGGTTATGAGTTTGTTATTCAGTCTTTTATTGTAATTTTTTTTTTTATTAGTGTATCATGTGGGACCTTGTCGAAGGCTTTCTGTAGGTACAGGTATATCACATATACTGGTTGATTTGTTCCCCCAGTGTCTGGCTTACTTTCTCATAAAAAGTCAAGGCATTTGTGGCACATGATCTATTTTGCCTAAAGCTGTGCTGAATTTTGTCCATTAGTCCTTTGTTATTAATTTCATCCTCTATTCTTCTCTTTATCAGAGTTTCCATCATTTTTCCAAAAACTGAAGTAAGGCTAATGGGTCTATAATGGCTATGGTTCTGCTTAGCTCCTTTTTATGTTTGCTTGTGTACATGTGTAACAAATATAATGTGGCAGCTTAGGACAGAAGCGGGTTGTGGAGGTGCGGCACTGTGGCAGCCAATGCCGGCACTATATTTGTGGGCTTGGCACTGTTCACACAATGCAGGCCCAGTGTCCTGATGACACTGGTTCTGCAGAAGTGCCATCAACTTGAAATGATTTGGCTGTTGCAATGAGGGGCTGCCTCTTCATTGCAGAGTCAGCCATTCCGCTGCAATGAGGGAGTGACCCGTCATTGCAGGGCGGTACCTTGCCTGGTGTAAGTTTTTCCTAAACATGGCGGCGGCTTATGCCACTGCCTCAGAGCCCCATGAAAGCTGACTGATGGGGGTGCCCAATCCCCCTGTCGGCATGCCCCAACCCAGTTAATTTGCTAACGGGGGAGCCCACTCCCCGTCGGCATAATGTCCCCCCCTCCCATTTGTTGTGTGCCAAGGGGGGTGCCCAATTCCCCGCAGCTCTTGCCCCCCCAACACTCAGTATATGCTGATGGGGTGCCCAATCCCTGTCGGCTACAGCCCCCCAAAAAAAACACTCAGCCCACCCCAGCATGCCAAAAGTCCCTGTAAATAAGAAAACCTTCCCACAACATTATAAAAATGTTTTTAAACCTGTAAACTAGAAAACGGTCCCTCGTTGAGTCTCCCCCAACCTGTGCCCACCATGCACACCCACCTCCCCATATCCCCCTTCACTCCTTGCCTCCCGAGGTCCAACACGACAATTCGTGGACTGGGAAACATGTCTGCACTATTCAAAGCTGACTGCTAACTGAAGAAATACTCATAAGCTGCATAATGGCACAAATGGGGGGTTTCAACTTATGTGGATATCATGGGCATTTTTGGGACTTTTGTCACCAAATTTTTAACATGGGGTTATTGGGACCCCTCCTCATGAATTCAGTCACTGTCATGGTGTTATTAGGTCCCAAAAGGTGAATTTTGTGGTCACTGCACAGAATCACCTTTCAGGACTGATTAATGAAATGACAGTGCCACTGTTCATGAGATGGGCTCTCAAAACGCCTATGTTGCAAATTTGGTGAAAAAAAATCCAAAAAATTACTGTTTTATGAGCGTGCATTGAGCAGTTTTCATGCAGACTCGTAACTGCGAATTTGTAATATTTTCACTCCTTCAACATTGGCATTTTTCCATACCTCCTTATGAACAGTGCAGCTGTCATTTTACACATCCTAGTCGAAATGTGTTTTTGCACTTCCGGCGCAGAATAGTGTGGTTGCTGTGGGAAATCAGTGTTTAGGATAGCTTAAGAAAATCACAGTGACACTGTTCATGAGCAGAGGTCCTAAGATGCCTATGTTGAAAATTTGGTGATGAAAGTCTATAAAATGACTGTGCTACCAGTGTGCATTGCACAGTTTCCACGCAACCTCGTAACTTTGAAAATGTGTAATATTTTCATGCCAGATTTGCAACATTGGCATTTTTTCATACCTCCTTATGAACAGGACAGCTGTCATTTTTTACATCCTGGCTGAAATGCATTTTCGCACTTCCAGTGCAGAATAGCGCGGTCGCTGTGGGAAACCAGTGTTTGGGACAGATTAAGAAAATTGAAGTGACTCTGTTTATGAGCAGAGGTCCTAAAATGCCTATGTTGAAAATTTGGTGGCAAACGTCCATAAAATGACTGTGTTACGAGCATACATTGTGCAGTTTCCACACACCCTCATAACTTCACAAATTTGTAGTATTTTCACTCCAGATTTTCAACATTGTCATTTTTTCAGACCTCCGTATAAACAGTACAGCTGTCATTTTTCACATCCTGGCCAAAATGTGTTTTCGCACTTCCAGCACACAATAACACGGTCGCTGTGGAAAGTCAGTGTTCGGGACAGATTAAGAAAATCACAGTGACACTGTTCATGAGCAGAGGTGCTAAAATGCCTATGTTGAAATTTAGTGACAAAAGTCCATAAAATGACTGTGTTATGAGTGTATGTTGTGCAGTTTCCATGCACCCTTGTAATTTCGCACATTAGTAATATTTTCACTCCAGATTTTCAACATTGACATTTTTTCACACCTACTTATGAACAGTACAGCTGTCATTTTTCACATCCTGCCTGAAATATGCATTTAAACATCTGGTGAAGAATAGTGTGGTTGCCGTGGGAAATCAATGTTCAGGACAGATTAAGAAAATCATAGTGACAGCGTTCATGAGCAGAGGTCACAAAATGCCTAAATTGAAAATTTGGTGAAATAATTCCACTAAATGACTGTGTTATGCACGTGCGTTGTGCAGTTTCCACGTATGCTCGGAAGTCCGAGCATTTTTAATATTTTCACTACATTGCCTTCTCTTCACACCTCCCTATGAATGGTACAGCTGTCATTCTTCACATCCTGCCTGATCTGTGTTTTCGTACATCTGATGTACAATGGCACAGTTACTGTAGGAACTCAAAGTTCGGGACACATTAACAAAATCACAGTGCCACTGTTCATGAGAAGAGGTCCCAAATGCTTTCATGATGTGGGGGGCACAAAAAGGCCATGTTGAAAATTTGTAGTGCAAATACCAACATGGGTGGGCGTTAGGGTTTCTAACCATAACGTCCCACCCTGTACAGACTGATAGGCATCAGGGGTGTGCCTTTGGATTGCCGAATGTAATGCTTATGACATTCCACCCCCACCCACCCCCGTTGCAGCCAGTGACATGCATCGAGGTGTGCCTGGACTCTTCAGCCCCAGAGTTCACCCCATTCTCCTATGCTGCACCCATTTCAGCATATGTCCTTATGGAATGGGGTGACTGTAAAGCTGAACACCCCAAGGCACACCTCAACACTGGTCAGTGTCTGCAGGATATGGTGAGGTGAAATGACATGAATGTTATGGCGACGACTGAAACGCATACCCCAATGCCTGTCCCTCTCTGCAGGGTGGAGGTGGGGTTGGCGTGAAGTTCAATACTTCACTGCCATTCCTATTCTGCATATGTCTAACTCCTGCATTCCCAATGCTAATACCAGCAAGCAAACATTCGGCATTGACGAATGCTTGTTTATGTATGGGTATCACTGTTGCTTCATGCCAGTCGTCTGGTACTCCCCCTGAGCTCACCAACATATTAAAAAGGTTAGTAAGCTAATCCAGTCACTTATTTCTTTCAGTAACCTATGATTTAGATTGCCTGGGCCTGATGATTTGTTTGTTTTCATTTTATTTAATTGTTCGATTACTTCCTCTCTGTTTACCAGTTTATTGCCTATTAAAACTGCTGTTTCATTATCATCCCTTATAGCATCCACTGGTGATATATTTACCTGTTTATTAAAAATAAATCAGTACTTGAACAGCAGTACCTCTTATATTTTTTTTTTATTTCTTTCATTTCTTAGAAGCCCTTGCATTCATATACTTTTGAACCTGCATATAATGATAATATGAAATGGTCACATCTTCAGTGAAAAATATCTATGTCACATTTATGACTGAGTTACCACTTTAAACACTTTTCCAGATAACTCACTCTGTATTAATGCTTCCTTGTCTCACATTAATGAATTTTTTTGTGCACTAGCATTATTTATACTGCCAAAATGTAAATTCTGCAAGAACCAATATGCATTAATAAATAATTGCAAACTGAAACTCTTTAATGTTTATGGGTTTAGTCAGTTAAGAAAAATCTCACCAGAAGTATTTACCTCATGAAGACACTCACTTTTGGCTTCTTACTGTTCAGGATATGCTCAGTATTCTGAAGGGTACCACACCTCCTTTAAAATGAGAAAAACAAACTGATTATTTCTAAAAGATTTGAGTATTGCCAAGTTTAAAAAAAAACGCACCAGGGGCCTGATATTTAAATTTGTACAAAGCAGGTGGAAAAACTTGTGCTGCGTCTTGAGATTGCCCTGGTGCCTGAAAATTCTATATTCAGTCAAATTGCGCACAGTGCTATCTGACTAAATATAGAGCCATGCTGACCCAGTGCTAAGCCACTTAGCACTGTTCTGACAGGGCTCCCAAAGTGCACCGCCAGAATGGATAGTGCTGGAGCGCTATTTACAGTATTCAAAGGGGCCCATGCAGATGAGCTCATTGGGCATACAAGGTGCTAAGAGGACCTTTGCATGACCATTATGGGCTCATTTGCATGGGAGTGAGGCAGGTTACTGTGGCTCTGGCCCTCCAATTGCCTGGTCCCAGACATGTAGATATCCCTGGTGCAAGTGGTCCTCTCACTGATAACCGGTCGGTTCTATATAATATAATATCCCTGGTACTAGTGGTCCCCCCTCCCACAAATCACCAGCCCACTCTCTATAATATGCCTGTGCTAATGGTCCCCCACCCAATTATTGCTGGCCTGTTCTGTATAATGTAATATTCCTGGTGCTAGTGGTCCCCCCCACTGATCGCCAGACCATTCTGTATAATATAATATCCCTGGTGCTAGTGGTCCCCCCTCACTGATTGCTGGCCTGTACTGTGATAACATTTAATCAGTGACATCTAGCAGCCTCCCCCCCCACCACCGTGGCTCTGAACCCCTGTCACATTTCCAGTCCCCTCAGTGATGTCAGTGCATATGGTGACTGGTGCAGCTTTCCCCACACTTCTTTAGCTGGCCACCATATGTCCAGGCAGGGAGCACAACTCTTATTTATAGAACAGTGTGATGTGCCCTGTCCTATAAATAAGGGGTGTGCTCCCTGTCTGGATATACAGTGGCCAGCTGAGGAGGTGTGAGGAGGGCTACGCGTGTCACCATATGCACTCACAGCACCGAGGGGACTGGGAAGGTGACTGGGGGGTCAGTACCATGGTCGGGGGGGCAGCTAGATGCCATGGATTTCATGTTTTCAAAGTACAGGCCAGCAATAGGTGGGGGGACCACTAGTACCAGGGATATTATATTATACAGAATGGGCTGGCGATTGGAGGGAGGGGGGACCACTAGCACCAGAGATATTATATTATACAGTACAGGCCGAAGATCAGTGGGAGGGGGGGACCTCTAGCACCAGGGATATTACATTATACAGAACAGGCCTGTGATCAGTGGAGGAGGGTGCCAGGGACCACAAAGAGTGGCTGTGCTTCCCCAGCAGCCAACTTGACTAAGTGGCTGTGTTACCTCCAGTGGTCACTAGGGATAGCCGAAGTTAAGTCATTGTTTTGTTCTGTGTTATTTGTGCTACACAAAAGGCCTACGCTAAACCCTTTTGTGCAGTGCAAAGCCACTGAGTATGGGGTAGCGCAGATATTAATGGCCATGCCCCTCCCCTTTCCTGCACACATACATTATGTTTTGCGCAGGTGCGAGCCCTCTTTGCCTGCTCAACAGCCCCTTTTGAATATGGGGATCCAGTGTAAACCCAAGCTGGTGTGGACAAAGATCCATTAGTGCCCACATAAACTTTTGAATATCAGGCCCCAGAGGTTCTTACCTCATAAGGATGCTCACTTTTAGCATCCAACTCTCGGCTGCTTGCCAAATTTCAAAGGGAACCATGCCTTCTTCTACTTCCTCTTACATAGGATGTGATGTGTCTTCGACTGGCAACTAATAATGCTGACCAGTGTCAGCATCATTGCATCAACACCACTTAGTGTGACGCAGGCAACTCATCCCCAAATAGTGAAATCCAAATATGTTTGAAAATTTCAAAAGGATGTAGAAAAGTCTCCAAATACAGCAATGAGAGTCATGTTATGGTAAACTTATATACAAAGAATTAAAATTCCCATCATGACACTGAGCTCTTAGAACTGTAAATTACAGATATTATCATTGTGTTACATGTATTTTAGCAAAACATGTAACCCATAGGGAAAGTATGGCTCTTTTTGGTTTTTCAGGTTATACGATAACTGAGGTCACACTCCTCTATGTGTAATGCTAATTTAAGAATACAATAAATTATGACTAATATACTCATAGTATGATTAATGGTAAAATGTACAATATGCAATTTATAAATGTAATCATTCTAGTTTAATTTATTGTAGTATTTCTCAGTTATGTAGTATATGTAGTTTTCATAATGTATTATCAAATGTATTATGTATTGTCTATATATGTATGATACCTGTGTATTAACTTTAATCCAGGGTAACTTGTTATTCACAATAAAATACTCCTACTCCTAAAAAAGGGTACTACTTCTCTAGACCATTTTCTAAAAGAGAGTGAAAATACAAAAAGAAAAAACAATTTGTGAATGCAAAAAATAACTTTTCTTTCAATGCTCCTCTATAATCAAGCATCACTTGGGGCAGAGGGGTTGGAACCACTGTGCTCTGTTGTTAAAGCACCAGTCTGTCAGAACTGTATAATTTGCATGTCTATATTAGGTAGGTAAGTAGATAAGTTTTATTGTTCGACATATGTCTTTAAAATCAATTAAAATTGTCAATAAACATAAACAACTTTATATACAAAATTAAATATTGCACAACCATTAGGGGAATCATCCAGTTCACACCTATACAAGATGGATCAAGATGATACAGATATCATTAAAGGAATAATGCCCAGGGTGTGTGTCGTGCTGTTAACATCCGCCTGGGGTGATTGGAGCGCAGGGGCATGATAAGTGCGACCAATCACCCCAGAAGTGACGTTACCCAAGCACGACACACACCCTGGAGGGCATTCTTCCAATTATACAATGGCTTGTTGTTATACAGAAAAAAAAATGATTGTAAAGATGTTTTTCTTAGTGTGGAAAAATATTTTTGTTTCTTCAGAGAAGATGCAAACAATCATGCAAAGAGAAATACAAACATATCCAAGTAATAGGTCAGGAGATTCATAGTGCTGAGACTAAAGCCGTGATGTTATACTGGATAACATCACATTCCTGATGTTATGCTGGGATAACATCATGGATCCAGCCCCAGACTGACCAATAAGCGTCCATGAAATTTTCTTGCCATTGTATAATCATTGTTAAATGTTGCTCTACAGTCTAGTAGCTCTCAAGAATTTACATAGTTTCTGTAACATTTCTCTTTTAGTATTTGTCATTAAAAACATAACCAAATCTTCAGGGGGAGATAAAGGGTGGCCTATGGAATCTCAGATATTTCTTCTGTGATGATTCATATGTTGGACAATAAAGAAGAACATGTTCAAGATGTTTTTTCATTCTTTCGTTACATTTACATAAGTGATATATGAAACCTGGATGTTTTTGATCAAAATGGATGTAATTCGCTACATATAATTCCATCTGGAATGTAGTCATTATCCTTCGATCCACAGGATCTGACATAATTATTAAATATGGTTCTAAACCATGAGTTGTCTTAATCTGTTTGTACCGTCTGAAATGCTTTAAATTAGATATCTTATCTATATCCTGTGCTATTGATGTTTCTTGAACCCTTGTCTTTACTTGAGCCACTGTATCTTTCTTAGGGACATACTATATCTCATAAAGCAAATGTCCTAAACCCAAAGGGAAGATAGCCTCCTTTATTGTTTTGATTGTTTCAGAGGTAAAGCCTTTATAATGGTAGATTAACTCTTCTTCTAATCACATTCTTGGCAACCTATCTTCTGAGAATTTAAATACTTTTAACATAAAGAGTATCCTCTTTTTTGTTGCCGATGTATCTATGAAATACTGCCCAAGTTGTCTCCTTGCTATTTCTGCTGGTACAGAGTTTTGAATTCTGAGTATATATCAATGTATTTTGTTTACTTCAATTTCCAGTGGTTTAGTATTCAACTTCAACTTTATTTATTTATAAATCGCAAGTCAGCAACTATCCAAGTGCTTGTACAATAGGTAAAATAATAAATGAATAAAACCACAATAAAATACCTATATCCGTTGGAGTCCAGATTTCTGCCTCATACATTATGCTAGTCTTTATTTTTGCATTTACCACATTAAGTAGCTCTTTGATTGAACCCTGTCCTACCTTCATGTTAAACCTTCTAAAAGCACTGAAAATTGTTTTCAGTTTTTGTTTCATAATCTTTACATGTAAGGACCAAAGACAATTTTGAGAAAATCATAATCCTAGATAGTCATAATAGTGTATGAAGCTGAGATTATTTTATTATTATCCAAAAATACAACTGGAATTTTTTTTACCTGTTTCCAAAAATCACTAAGTTAGTTTTATTTCTGTTAATTGTTAAGCCATATTGTTTACATAATTTTGAAAAATATGTTAATTTATGCTGTAAACCCAGTATTGATGTAGATATTAGCAATTTGTCATCTGCATACACAAGACATGATACTTTTATTGAAAGAAGTGAAGGGGAATGGAAATCAGAATCACCTAATTGTTGTAATATTTTGTTTATATATATATATATATATATATATATATAAATTAAAGAGTAACAGCACCAGTATACATCCTTAACGGACACCTAAGTTGGTCTTTATACTTTTAATTAAGTTGCCTTTTTGGTCATATTTCACTTGTAGCCGAGGTTCATTGTGCAGTCTTATTAGTCCATCTAATAACTCAGGGTCCATCTGATAGTCTGCTAATATAGACCAAAGCAATTTTCTACTAATAGAATCGAAAGCTGCCTTTAAATCTATGAAACAACAATATAGTTTTGCTTTTTATTTTTTGTATATTTCCATATTAAATGCCGCAGCACATAACAGTGTTGAGTAGTTGAACAATTATTTCTGAAGCCTTTCTGAAATTCCGATAGTATGTTTCTTGCCTTCACCCATTATTGTATTTTTGATAGAAGTATCCTAGTAAATATTTTTGTGATGTATCCAAGAAACTAATAGGGTGGTACATAGTGGGATCATTAACATTGCCCTTTTTGAATATTGGGCAGAGAATATTATCTTTCCAACTGTTAGGGAAAGAACCTGCCTAAATACACTGATTATACAGTACATATAGTGTAGGAATCCACCAATCCCTCCTTCTGTCCTGTCTTGCCTCTCTCTTCCCATGTTCCAATCCAATTTGTTCACCACTCTCTCTCTGCTGCTGCTTCATGTTCCTGCTTCTGATGATACCTATCCTACTCCTACCTTGTTTTTTCCCTTCGCTCCACTCCTCTGCCCTCCACCCTGACTCACCATCTTTCCATTTTGTATCTGTACCTATGGCTTGTCATTATATGGTTATGTATAATTTTAATATGTTAAATGCTTTGTGCCTAATCTTGTTAGCTATTTTATATAGTTGCCATTGCTACATTTTTTTGTTTTGATGTTAATATTAATTCTCCTGCTCTGATTTTGTGTTTTCTGCTATAACTTATTATCCTATGAAATTGTACTGTATTTGGATTTCCTTCCCTGTGAAAATGTTGACTTTTTTTTCTACTGTATTACTTCGGTTGTTCTACCGTGTTGTCCCTGAAAATGGGACTGCATTGTCTCAGTGGACTTACCTGGTCACCAAAATTCAAAGAAATGTTTTGAAGATGTCAGCCAGGATGTCATCTGGTCCAGGTGCTTTATTTAACCTAATTTTATCTATAGCTTGTTCAGTTTCTTGCTTATTAATAAATAACGTTTTTGGAACATTTTTTATCTGATCATCTTGTACATGAGAGTTTATGTTTAAGTTATCCTCTGCCTGGGAATAATATAAATCGAGACAATGTTGCCATAGGTTTAATTGTTGCTTCTATAGTATTAGTCTATGAATTATATCCTTGGCTCACCAAGGCCCTAAAGGTCTTAATGTCTTTTTGTATTACTGCATCTCTCAATTTATCCCCCATCTTATTTTGATATTCCCTTTTTTCTGTAATTAATATTTTTGTATAGTGTTTCCTAGCTTGATTAATTATTCTATTATTCCTTTTATTACTAGTTTTTTTAAATATATTTTCTTATCAAACCATTTAATTCCCATTCTGGCTGATTTACATTTGTTATTAAACCATGTGTTTACCATAGGACCATTTAATTTGTTTTGTCTAGAAAAGGATTTTATATAGTGGCAAATATTTTACATAGATACATAGACACTGTCAGCAGACAAGGGCCTACGGCCCACCCAGTCTGCCCATTCGAGCTTGTAAGTTCCCTTTACATTTGTCTAGAAGTCTGTTGCCCCTTACCCCTGACCTCCAGAATTCTCTTATGTCTATCCCATGCATTCTTAAATCCCGTGATTATTTCAGCCCCCATCACTTCCTTTGGCAATGTGTTCCACTTGTCCACCACCTTTTCTGTGAAGAAATTATTCTTCATATTTCTTCTGAATCACATGTTGTCTTTGACCAGTGTTGCGTTATAGTGTTATTCTCCTGTTCTATTACATTTACTTTTAGTTTTTCCATATAGTCTGAACTAAGAATTTCTGTGAATTGATGTTTGCCATAAGATTCTTTGTGTATTTATTATTTCCATATTTTGTATGTCAGTATTATCATTTGTCCAGGCTAGTACATTTTCAAGTTCCCAGAATGATGCCAATGGTAAATGTGAAGATACTGGAAATAAAACTATGCATAAGTCATTAAAACTTGTAATAGCTTCCAAATTTACCCAAACAAGATCAATGACAAAGGAACCAGAGGACCAACATAAGTAAATTCTCCATCAGAATCATTTTTTGATCTCCCATTAAATAGGCAAAAACCCAAGCCATACATTATATATTTTAGTCTTTGACCACTGTGGTTAGTATTTTTTATCACATGAATTATGTATGTAATTTAACTTATTATTGATTACATTTATTCCTTCTAATGGATCATGGATAGTGAGTTGTGAACTCAAAGATATTCCACAATGGGCATTAAAATTTCCCAGAATTATTATTAGGATTTTTTCAAAGGTATCTATCACCCAGTCTATTGTTTGTCTAAATTTAACCCATAGATCATCTTTCTTCCCCTTTATTTTGTTTTCTGGTGGAATATAGGAGTTTATCAATATCAGATCTATATTATTCTTAGTTAATCTAAGCACCTGAAAATTATAAAAACTTGTATCTAATTGAAGTACATTAAAACTCAGAACTGTGCATACAAATATGGCTAGTCCCATTGTAGGTCTGCCATATTGTTTTTCTTTTATTGCTGGTATGACATAATCTGTATATCCTGGAAGCAGAGGAGCAGTTGCCTCATGTCTTCATGTTTCTTGTAGGCATATTAAATCAAACTCAACAAGAAAGTGTTCTGAATCCAATTCTGAATCCACCGGTCTCAGTGCCAAACCTTTTACATTCCAAGAAATCATAGATATTATTTTAACTTGACTTGTTAAGGGAAAATAAGGGACCCTTAGATGTTAGCTATCTTTCTGTGTTTCTAGAGCTTGAAAAGTGTTTGAGGTTTCAAACTGCATGTCCTGGTTGACTACTTCTATTGTTTTAGCAGACAATGATTCTAAATTTGTTAAATAAATCATATATGGACCCAGTTTTGTGGCAGAATGAAGGATCAGTCTTACCAGCCAACATGATTGAAAAGTAATATCTATTTGTGGGGAATTAGAAATTTCTGGGAGAACCCTAATGTATTGTATTGTACTCCTATTGATATTCATATTTAGTGCACATAATAAAAATTAAGCAATATCACCGTTTAATTTACCAGTATCCAGGACAGCATTCCTATCCAAATAAAACTAATGTTTGTTTTCCCAATCTGTAACCAAACTATTGTTATAGTTACTGTTTACTTCTGAGACCTTATTCAGCCAGGAATTATTAGTGGCTCATGTCTATATTAGGAAATAGTCTGAAACAAGGCATGAAATGTTTTAAAATAGCACACTGTGGAGTGGAGTGGAGTGGAGTGGAGTGGAGTGGAGTGGAGTGGAACAGAATGAAACAGAACAGAGCAGAATTTATTTATTTATTTATTTTTTTTGTAAACTCTATTTCTCACCTGATGGCCTGGGGCATCTCTCAGGTGAACTCCACTCAACTAGGGCTCCTACCACCCACCTGAATCCCCTGACCATGAAACTGAGGACAAAGACACCCCACCCCCTAACTCTTTGGACCCAGCTGGCCCCCCAGATCTAAGTCCATCAGGGCAGGACCACCTGACACCTACCTGGGTGATCTTTCCCAAATCTAGACAGCTGGATCCTGGAGCAGGGAAGAACATTTGAGAGAGCTGATTGGGGGAAGTCCAGTGTTGGGTGTGTGGGCCGTGGTCCTCTGAGGTCACTGTCACCTCCACTGAGTGTCAGGGGTTTTCCTTTTTCTGTTTCCCCTGGAGCATGGACATGCAATGATGTCTGCACACGAGTGCTGATGTATGCTGCTGCTCCATCCCTCTACAGCATGCTCCATGTAGTGCCACTGATCTCCATCGGGGCCTCTAATGGTGCAAAGTAAGGCCCGCTACCCACCCCGGGAAAGGAGAGTAGTTCTCTGGATGCTCAATCCTTTCCCTCTCCTGCCGACCCCCAATGGCCTGAGTCCATTCCCGAACTTGGGTCACTGGCATGGTGCGAGGTGTGGTGTCCAGCTCCTCAACCCTCAGTGCCACCAGGCCAGCATATTTTTTTGTTATTTATTTTACAGACTTTCTGAATTATTTTTGCTAACTAGGACTATTGACCCTAGGCCTTGTCAAGGATCTTACATTCATACACATAAAAGCAACAAAGACTAATGTTGAAACATTATTACTTCTACTGAAGACTTTTACAATATCTGGCTCTCAGAGACAGCTAAATCATGAAAAAGAAAATTCTTCTTTACAACTAATTATATTTTTCTTTTAAAAAATACAGTGGAAATTTCCATACAAAACTATTTCCTTTTCTAGGTCTAATTTGAAAAACATAAAGTTCCATTCGTTGTTTTCATAAACAAAACTAGAAAAACAAATGTGGTTCTCCTTGATGGACTACCAGTAGTATCACAGCTATGTAATGCAGTAATGCAGCAGCTAATATAGCAAGTGTTGTCTGACTCCGGGCTTTAATTAAAAATAAACAAGGCCCTGATACACAGACAAAATGAGGAGAACTGCTAATCAGAATGCACAAATCCTCCCCTCTGTGACCACCCATGTTGCAACCATCCATATAGGGTTGACTTAGTAACCGGGGGAGGCGTTCCCCATGCAGCTACATCAAAATGCAAATTAGAGTTGCCAGATATTACTGCACACAAATGGAAGTTTTGGAAATTAGCACCAGCTTTGTGGCACTTCTGTGGATGGCACTACATGCATTTTATGGTTCTGTACCATCCCTAGGCAGCTGTGTAGATTAACTGGTTCTTGTAAACAAAAATGACTGCATAACAGGAAATATTCACTGCCTTTTTTCATTTTTTATGTTTTCACTGGTTCCATATTAGTATGAAAATAAAAAGACAGTGAATATTAGGTGAATCACCATACAATAGCAGCACTAGTGTTCCACCAGTGAAAATAAGAGGATGTGAACATGTCAGATGTACTCAGAGCGCTAAATACAATGGGTGTGAATATTAGCTTCTATACAGTAGTTACGCATTTTTTCACACAAGCAGAAATGTTAACATGCTTTTGCTTATAACCAGAACCACCCCTGTATTCTCACAGTTAAAATGTTTTAGCTTCTTATTTTAACAACAACCAAATGCACTCATCCCCAATTGAATATGCTTTTGGCAAAAATTTCCTCACAGCCACCACTAAGTAAATATTTGCAATTGGATGTTGTAAATATGTGGAACAAGCATTTCCTTAAACAGTGCTTCTCTGCTTGCAGTTAATCCCTGTCCTCCCTATATCTGTGGGGTGCCATCTGGGAAAGTCTGCAGCTATATTAAAACAAGTTCTAGCCAAAGCTGATAGGGCTGTGAAGAGCTACCAAATGATTAAAGTTACAAATGTGCATAAAAATTATGCAACGCCCGGGTGTAACTTGGCCATTTTATGTAGGTATTGCGCCAAATTTTCAACATGGCCTTTTTGGGACCCCTCCTCATGAAGAGCGCCAGTGTCATTTTGTTCACTTGTCCTGAAAGGTGATTTCACAGAGTGAACGCACTGTTTTTTAATATTCAGAAATTGGTAGCAAACTTGATATGAGGTTGAGGAACCTTGCAAAGCTTAGTGAAGTGTGATATTCCCAGATTTTTACCAACATCACTGGCAAACTATACATTTACAATATCTCTATCTCCAATACAAACACATTCCCTTTTTGAGTTTTCATTTTGAAAGAGATTATTTTTGCTGTTGTATATGACATAGTCATAACAACAAGTATAAACAGTATTTACAAGATAAATATTTAAAATGCACACTACATATTGAAATAATATTATATGATTATTAAGAAGCAATGGTCAAATATGGAAAACATCTTTTATTAAAAAAACATATTTTCACTCAAATATTATTTTGGATAAACATTTCAGATAGTAATTTATTATTTTCTTGTTGGCACCGTATAGTGCAGTTCAGTCACAATTTTTAAAAACTGGCACACTGCTAATTCAGTCCTCTTGAATTTATTTAGTCAGAGTACATGCTGGTGTGTGTGTGTCTGTGTGTGTGAGTATGCAACCTTTCACAGTAGATAAACAAATGCCATAGTTCCCAGTTCTGGCAGTCTCTCACCATTCACTAGGACTAAATGCAGAGAGTGTGAAAAGTGGTGTCAGTCCCTTACCTCTTACCAGCACTAAATCCATCACAGTGTAGATAAGTTTGCACTGAGCCTGCCCCACATGGTATTGTACCTGTGGATAAACTGAGGGCTTGATCTAATTTTTACCAGCACTGAATCCATCACAGGGGGTGAGTGTGTGTGTGTGTATGTATTGTGGGGCTACACAGTACCAGTCCCTGTGGATAAACAAAGAGCTTTGGTTTATCAGTCATCAGATAATCTGATTATGTGGATAAACAGAGGTGTTGTAAGTCCCCACCTTTCACTAGCACTGGATAGCAAATATACAAAGATTGAATAAAAAAATATAAAAAAAAACAGAAGAAAATAGCTAAAGCTGGAATGTCTGTAATCTTACACTGCAGTCTGCCTGTTTCAGAGCTTCAATATATTCCAGTACAACAGATAATGAGATAACCCATAGGTTGCTGAAAGTCTGCAGCCCTGCAAAGGTTCAAGTGTAGGGCTAGAAACAGAAGTTTCAGAAGGTTTTTTTTTGTTAATATCCTGAGAAGTTTGGAGGTACAATACAGTAGCACCCCCCCTAGATGCCTTTAACATAGGGCAGCAAATAGCAAAAATCAGAGGGAGGGTGCACTCTTTTGAAGCTGTGGAGGAATATTTCCAAATGTCCAAAAAGGGAGTTCTGCGATCAGCCATTTTTAGAGCTATAGTCTGATCCCAACAGAGCCGTAGGCTCCACCCAGAGCCCTAAAAAGTGACAACCCTTGTATGTCACACAGGGAAATATAGAGAAGTTTTGTTGATACACTTTCATTGTACTGATGCAGTAAAACATTTTTAAACTGTCAAAATAGTAACAGTGAATTCTCAGTAAACAGTATAGGTCGTAACTATATTGACCTGATTCAAAGCTTTAAAAAAATTTTGTTCCTAGCACATATGAGTTAAAAGCTGGACCTTTATAAATTAATTATCTTTAGAAAGGACTAACATTTGAACCGTTAAGACTAGAAACTTAATTTTTTTAAATAAAAGTTTGGATCACTGTGAATCAATATATCCTGTTGATGCACTGTCAATGTATCAATATACTAGAAATGTATCAACAAAAGGTGATTTAAAAAATACAGCCTTTTCTAACACATTTTGATATTTGGTTTGTGAAGAAGTAAAACAAATAACAACGGTATGAGCCTTGTTATGAAAATGTGGTTCCATAATGGACTAATTGCATTACATAAAATCCTCATTTCCTCTTCAGACAATCCCCACATCTTCCCATGCTGTGGCAGGCCTGCAAAAACACTGTATGATAATAATGTGACTGGGATGAAATTTGAGTCAGGGCCCACAAATTCAGTTTGGTTGATCTTACCAGTTGAGCTACAAGTTCATCTGACTGGCACGAAGTTCTGGCAGTCATGTATTTCTTTCTCATGTGTGCTACATGTTCACACAGCTAACGATACTGTAGTGATAAAAGGAGTGATTAAGCAAATGGAGTCTATACATATCCACAAGAGGCTGTCACCAGGTGGTTCCAATGACCACTTAGCGATGTTATGATTTTGTGCCCTATCATGTCATACCCAGTGAGGGTCATAAGCCTTCCTCATGTGGTCTCTAACCACATTGCAGTCATGTAAGGAAAAGAACAGAAGTCACCATGCAAATCACAAAATATGGCAACCCTCTCAAAATAGGTTGCAGTGTTTTGTGACATCCATCTTCTGTAGAACTAGTAAAGGCAGGTGGTACAGGGGTATTACAGCATTTTTAATACATACTGAAGAGTTACCTTGGAATGGAGATTATCACTGAACACTCAGGCCCATGGCACTATGTGGAAAACCAAGGCTAGAGCAGGATTCTCACTGAATGGGAGTACTTTAACATTGATGCAATTGGGAGAGGGGACACTGGACTACTGGGGGGAAATTCCCCGGACAGGACTAAAATCTAAAGTTAGCACTGACCCAGAAGTAAATCTTTATGTGTGGTGGTAGCAAGTGGGTGGAAACTCCAGTGGCACTGCCAGTCTCCCATGGCATGCAGCATGGCATGACACTATTTGATTGGTACTATGCCATAGAGTCACTAACCAGCATGTTAGTGGGTACAAACCCCATTTACATCCCCTAATATCTGGGCAACTGATTTCCATTGCAACATAGTGGCAGCAGGAACTCCTACCCTATGACCATGAATATGTAGTCCATATGTGTTTGGTGAAAATGGGTGTTGGGGCAATGAGGCACCTGTTTACCCTCATTTTGGGCTGCCACCCATTGGGACTGTGAATGGTGGCCCATTATTTCTCTATAAACAAAAAGAGTTTGTTTCCTGTGTCTGATGGTGGGCTAACATAGTGATAATACTATAGTGGTCTGGGTTTATGAGGTAATAATTGGACCAGGGATAATAATCACTGAGACAAAAGGCCAAGGTGTTTATTAACCCACCAGGTCTGGTTGGTGGTCCAGTTATTATCAAGGAAACACAGACCACTGTTGGTATTATTGCTATTATACTGATCCTCTCTTAGTTGCAGATACTTTTAATACTGCCTTCACTAATCTATCAGAGGTCCTCTCTAAAGACTTCTTTGAAAATGCTCCCCCCATCAGCTGCCCTGTGCTCAGATGCAGAGAAGCCTGATCACCCTCCATTCTACTTCATACAGGTCTCTGCCACCCAGGTCAGGAAACTGCTATCCAAAGTATTGGGGAAAACCAGACACAGTGGGGACTCGCTGGACCTCAAACTTATCTCACTTGCTCTAGAAGAGGTCCTTCTGCTAGAACTAAAATACTCAACCTATTCCTCACTCTGTCCCAGTTCCCAGAAGTCTGGAAATCTGCACTGATCATGCCAGTGTACAAATCAGGTGATCGCTCGGAACCTAGCAACCACGACAAATATCCATCCTCCCTCCTCTGTCAAAGGTTCTGGAATGCATAGTAACTGACCAGCTTGTGGACTATCTTGATAAGTACTCCCTGCAATGCACACAGCAGTACGGCATTAAAAAAAAGCATAGCACAACTACAGCTCTGCTAGAATTCACTTGCTTCATCCAACAGTCCGTCGACAATAGCAGTCTGGTAGGAAGCGGTGTTCATAGACCTTACTAAGGCCTTTGACAACATGAATCACAAACTCCTTCTTGACCAACTTGCAAAGACTGGTCTCTCACCTAGTGTACTAAAATGATTCAGCAGCTACCTTGCCAACAGGTCACAGAGGATGAAGATTTCAATTCCATCTCAGAACTGTGCTCTATCAGATCAGGCATACCTCAAGGGTCCATCCTGGGACCCCTTCTGTTTAGTATCTTCCTAAACAACCTTCCAAAGGCCTGTCAGTTAAGGACCCTCCTTTACTCAGATGACACTGTCATCTTTGCAAGTCACCCAGATCCCACCATGCTTGAAGACAACCTACAGCATGGGTTCCTTGAAGTTGAAAAATGGCTCCAATCCCACAAGCTAGTTCTAAACTACAAAAAAAAAAATAACTTATGCTGTTCTCATCCTCCTACCATAAACACAAGTCACACACCCTCACAGTTAAAAATAACCAAGGAGCCCCCATTGAACAAATCCAGCACTTCAAATACCTTGAAGTAATCCTGAACTGCCACCTTACCTATGAGCCACACATTGATATTGTTGCTAAAAATGTAAATGCTAAACTAGGACTGCTCTACAGACACAGACGAAGTCTGACCCCAGAAGCACTTAAACTTGCAATCCACAGCTCAGTGTTATCTGTTATTGACTACGGCTTGGTTATATATTGAGCTGCCACAGCCACATCTCTCAAAAGACTAAATACTGCCCTAAGTAAAGCCGGTAGACTTATCACTGGTGCCGGATACCTCACTCATACTTGTGATCTAGTTGCCCTAACCCGGTGGCTCAAACTACAAGACCACATCAAATACCACTCATGCATACTTGCCAAGCAAGTGTTGCTTGGAGCCCTGCCAACGGGCATCACCAGTCTTCTATCAAAGCCTCAAAAGACACGTCACACCTGGTCCTCTGTCTCTGAACTCTTTCACATTCCTAGGGTTCTGACCTCCCAATGCAGTGATCCTTACCTTACAGAGCTCCTTACTGGATGAATGGCCTGAGCTGTGAACTGACTAGCATACCTCAACTTGCCCAGTTCAAGCATCTCCTGCATCAGCACATCTCGAAGGAAAGTGAATGTACCTGCTTTAATTAATCGTGCAACTTTCACCTGATCTGGCACCCTACATTCTCCAGCCTCCTCGACAAGGTCCCTGGCTGCATCCTTCCTCCCCTGCTCAATCGCCTCTCTCACCCTCCCCTCTACCTGTCATGTCCTGACCCTCCTACTCTGTCCCACTAACTCGCCCACTATGACCCCTGACTGACTCTTTTCCACACCTTTCTTCCTCCCCTTCCCTCTTCCCTTCCTTCCTCCCCCCACACCTCACCATCCCCTCCCTCCTGTTACCTTCTCCTCCTATGCCTGCCCCCACTCCCACCATTCTACCCTTCCTGTCTTGCTCAACATGCTTGACAATGCCGCCCGGCTGCATCCCCCGTTCTCTGTCCTGCTGCTACTCTTCATCCCTGACTCACCCTTCCCTTACGATTTCCAAATGGGATTACCCACCCATGATTTCTCCTATAAAGTCCTAGAATGCCAACTATGTATCTAATTGCAATCATCTATGTTTACTACGTATTGTGCTGTTCTACTGTTCACTGTATTTGATATTATCTGTACATGATATTGTGCTTTATACGTTGTCTGTTTTGTAACCCCCTTCCCATTACTGATGTGTAATCATTGTAAATGAGCTCCTCTGTGCTCAAAGGTATTTTCTAAACCTAGATTGAAACAAATAAATAAAAATTTAAAAAAAAGTTTAAAACTGCCAAATTGTCATGCTATAGAGCATCTGTGAAAAATGAGAAAGCAGGAACTGTTTCTCACAGAAGCACTGTAGCATTACTAGATGTCTCTGATTGGCTGCTGCATGTTGAAGTGGGAAGATAAACTGGGCTTGCTCCCTGATTGGCCAAATACACATGCAGCAGCCAATCAGAATGCAGAACTACTGTCCCATTATTTATACTACTGTCTGGTTATCGAAGAATGACTGGACAGTAACTCTGCATCCTGACTGCCTAAGAGGGATCCTTTCCAGTATAATACCAAATAAGAAGGAAAGGCTTTTTAACCAAACAAGCAAGGGCCTGAACTACAAAGTAGCTGCCCTTTATGTACAGAGTTCTTCTCTTTGCACATGAGGAGGCCTCCAGACAGCCACACAATAAACATGGCTAGCCATAAAGGGTTGACCCAACCCAATACGCAGAGATGTGTGGGTGATCAGGTTGGATGCCACCAGGGAGGCATGACTGCACCACAAGGATCCTGCATACAAAGATCCTGCGTACACGTTATGCACTGCATAGGTGGCTACAAGGATGCTAAGGGAAACCCTGGCATATGTCCCATGTGTCTTCTCCTTGTAGTACTCTGGTATCATTTTGTTCCAGAAGCCCCCTCACATACACACACACAAATGTGTGGAATAGAGGGCTGGGGTGAATGGCACCCTAATTTTTTATTTAAAAATTAAATTACATTTTCTGTAGCAGTAATGTGGTAATAGTGGAAGGACTACTCAATCCTACAACCCCCTAATCAGCATGGAAATGTGGATGGATTCTCTGGCTAATCTGAGTTTCTAATTAGAAGCCCAATGTCCTGCCCTGCTCACCCCCTAGACTGTCTTCTGTCTCTGTCCAGACCTCCGTGGATTAGGGTAGTACTCTAAATTCCTAAGTAAGTAAACACTAAAGTACTGTAAGTGCTCACTGTAAAACTACGCAATTGACTCTGTGCTACTGCACCCTTATTGGCCTCTGTATTCTGACTCAGTGTTAGTGGTGCTGCACTAAGATATCCACTTTTGTACTTGTTTACGATGTTATGTTATCCACTGTATTGCTTGTACTGTCTCCGACTGTGTACTTTTGTGGCATGGAACCTCTGTAAAAGAGCACCTGTGCTCAAAGGTCTTTTTCTAGCACATATAAAATAAAAATAAATAAATTCCATCGAGGTGAAAGTGACTAACGGCGAAGAGTTCCACCCATCAGATATGTCTGATCTACATGTATTTCAGCTTTTTGTTGGGATCAGGCGCTGAGTCTTAAACTGAAATACTGCAGGTTTACATGTTCGGCATTTACAATATAAATATATATGAAAAGGACTGTGCTCTGTGCCAAATTGAAGCCTAAAAGACTGAAAGAAAAAAATTAATTAGTTAATTTTTTTTTCTAACATGATAAATCAGTTATGCTTCCAGCCTATGATTCTGGATTGCAAGCTGAGCAAAAGTTATACAAGGATGGATCAAGTCAATTAATATCATTGTTTTTTTCTGCTATAATTGCTTCTGTTTCTGAAGGAAATTGCAATTTACCTAACATATTTATGTGTCTCCTTGTTCCTGTTGCACTCCAAAACTGCAGCTTTTTATTGACTTGTTTTGCCTTTTTTGTTCTGCAGCACAAAAAGCTCTTACACTATAAAAATATTATAATTTATCATATTACACTATGAATTGGCAAAGTCATGAGAGAGTGCAGTCGTTGGAAGTAAACAGTTATGGAGGCAATTTTGCAAAGCTATTTTCTTCTTTCATCTTCTATGATAACTTTAAATTGATGGCAATACTTCATTACAGCCGGCTACAAATGTATGTGGAAAAGGATGCTGCTTTATTATTTGTAATATACATTCAATTCACATGAAACACGATTCCCAAACTATAAGAAGTATGCTGCAAAAAGTCACAATTACTGAAATGCTTTGGTTGTTAGGCAATAAAGTGGACTATTATATGGCCTTGCCTCAACTGAATAGATTCCTCTCCTTTCTGTTAGCTGTGATAAATCAGTTTACTTGTTGTTGTCCCTGACCCCCAGGTCACAGCTTCATAGAAGACCACTTTATCATCTTGCAATCTTTCTTCAGCATTCTGTGTAGTGGGTGTGTGATTACCAGGGTGTCTGTGTTGACCTTGCTGTTCGAGCCTAGGAAACAATTAATTTAACAAATGGAGCAATTGTCAAGGAAATATCTCTATCAAGTAGATGTTGAAAGTAGGTGCAAAGGTTGTGATGTGGGGCACCAGACTGTCACCCTGATACAGCTGTGAAACCACACAAGTAAAGAGTAAAACAAATGACAGCCTAGTAAATGTTGTCACACCTACATATTTCACGTTTCTCACCTGTGGAAAAAGCATGATGCAAATAACTAACAACAACTTCTGAATACTCTAATTTTATGATCTTGTATTCTCTTTTTTTTTAAAATTGAGCACATATCAAGTAACACGACGCAACAACAGAAACAATTTTCATATAAACTGTAAAGTCAAAGGTAATTATAATCAGAGTTGCTTTGAACATGCCTGAACAACACTATGTAGGCTCCAACAGATTCATAGTTTTCCAGAGGCTAACCTTACCCATGATACATCTGCTCTAGGTCAAATTTTCATAATGATGTTTCTTCATCAGGGGTTCATTGTTATCCTGGTTTTGTCGGTTTAATTCATAAGGGCAACAAATAAGCTAAAGTGATTATTATTGAGTTGAATTTCATGATAAAATATTAAGAGAGGAGATAGAGGCTAGTGAAGGCAAGGGGGCATTATGGAGGGTGGTATCATTGAATACAAGAAGCCTAGGAAACAAATCCGAAGAGCTACAGGCACTCTTAGCAGTGTGGAGGGTAGATATTGCAGCTGTCATAGAAACATGAGCAACTGAGCACCGGGACTGGGATCTAGCATTCCCAGGATACAAATTATACAGGAAGGACTGTAAGAAGGGAAGGGGGATGGGTGACAGTCTATGTGAGGGACAGGATCAAATGCACAAGGGACGAGGGAGAAGAAAGGAGAACAGAGGCAATCTGCCTGCAGCTCCTAGACTCAAGGGGTAGGAAATTGAGGTTTGGGGTGGATACAGGCCACCCTCCCAGTCTGAGGAGCTTGACAGGGAGTTAGTGGGACAAATCAAAAAGGTATGTGAAACAGGGAAGGTGGCCATCGCTGGGGATTTCAATTTGCAGGGGGTTGACTGGAGCATTCCGGTCACCTCCAGTGCTAGGGAGCAAGTGTTTCTGGACATGATCCAGGAGGGTCTCCTGACACAGTTGGTTACTGTACCTACTAGGCTAAAGAACACTTTAGATCTGGTATTGTCAAATGGGGAGGCAGTGAGGGAAATAAAGGCAGAGGACCCACTAGCCGACAGCATGTGATTTAATGTCATGATGTGCGGGGAGCCAGAGAAATCAGTTACTCGGGTGGTAAACTTCAGGGGGGTGGACTTTGGGAGGATGCAGGAAGTACTGAAAGGGAAACTGGAGGGCATATGGCAGGAGATGGATGTGGAGCAGAAATGGGATATTATTAAACGGGGTGTTACAGAGGCAACAGAAGCCTGCACCAAGGCACAGAGTAAGAGGAGCAGAGCAAGAAAACCATGTTGGTTGAACAATGAGGTTGTGGAAGTGGTGAGGGCAAAATGAGTGGCGCACCAGAGGTTTAGGAGGACAGGGAAGAAAGTGGACAGGGAGGAGTATGCAAGATGGTCCAGGGAGGTGACCAGAAAAGTGAGAGAAGCCAAGGCCCAGAGGGAGCTGAGATTAGCACAGGGAATTAATGGGGGGAGAAGACTTTCAGATACATCAGGAGAAAAGGAAATACAAGGAGACAATAGTGAGGATAAAAAAGGGTGGGGAGTGGACAGAAAAGGGGGAGGAGCAGGCAGAAGCATTGAATGAATACTTTTGCTTAGTGTTCACAGAAGAATGGGGGGGATGGTACCAGCATGGGCTGGGAGGGTGGGGACAGTGGGACAGGAGGCGACAGATGGAAGAATTGAGGCAAGTAGAGTCCTAGAGGGACTGAGGGCACTGAAGATAGACAAGGCACCAGGGCTGAATGGTATCCACCCCAGGGTGCTGAGGGAGATGGTGGAGGTGTTGGCAGAGCCACTGGCGGATCTGTACAGCACCTCATGGATGTGTGCCGCTGGACTGGAGGATGGCACATGTAGGGTGGAAAGGATGACAAGGGACTTGGCAAGGTTAGAGGAATGGTCAAATGTATGGCAGCTTAGATTCAATGCTAAGAAGTGTAAGGTAATGCACCTGGGAAACAAAAACCCAGGGGAAGAGTACACAATGGGGGGTGAGATACTAACAACAACAAAAATGGAAAGGGACCTGGGGGTAGTCATATCAGATGACTTAAAGGTGGGCAAACAATGTGAGAGGGCAATGAGGAGGGCTGGGGGATACTGGGATGCATAGGAGAGGCATCACCAGTAGAAAACAGGAAGTTATTATCCCTCTGTACAGACAGCTGGTGAGACCCCATCTGGAGTACTGTGTGCAGTTCAGAGACCAAATCTCCGCAAGGACACAGACAAGATGGAAGCTGTCCAGGGAGGGCAACTAAAATGGTGCAGGGTCTGCACCAGAAGACATATGAAGAGAGACTAAAGGGAGCTTAATATGTATAGCCTCGAGGAAAGGAGGGAGAGGGGGGCATGATAGAAACTTTCAAGTACCTCAAGGGAATCAACAAAGTCCAAGAGGGCAGCATCTTTCAAAAAAAGAGGTGTGCAAGAACAAGGGGGCACAATTTGAAGATAGAGGGGAGGTGGCTCAGAAGTAATGTATTTTTTCACAGACAGGGTTGTGGATGCATGGAACAGCCTTCTGGAGGAGGTTGTGGAGTCAAAAACAGTGGTTGAATTCAAGCATGCATGGGACAGTCATAAGGCAATTCTAGGGGGTGGAGGTAGAAAGAAGTAGGCTGCTGGTTAACTAGGATCTGCAGCTTATCCATTAGGTAGGGAAATGGGCAGACTGAGTGGGCCAAGCAGTCCTTATCTGCCATCATATTCTGTGTTTCTATGTTTGGTACCATTACACAACAGCGGGCCAAGGGATGAACCGGGTAATTATCGTTTGGTAGGTCTCACCTCCATAGTGTGCAAACTCATTGAAATGATACTAAAGAAAAAAGACTGGTGTCATGCCTGGAAGACAATGGCCTCCAGGATTTGAGGCAGCATGGGTTTGTTTGAGGGAAATCTTGTCAAACCAACCTCATACAATATTATGACTAGGTGACAGGTGAGCTGGATAAGGGTCATGAGGTGGATGTTCTTTACTTGAAGTTCAGCAAGTGTCTCATGGGAAGTTTGGGGAGAAGCTAACTGGGGTAGGGGCAAAAATGATGAACTGGATTACAAGCTGGCTGAATGGCAGGCTGCAATGGGTGGTGGTGAGAAGGGAGCTCTCAACTCCAAGGCTGGTGATGAGTGGGGTGCCACAGGGTTCTATGTTGGGGCCAATATTGTTTGGGCTCTTCATATCAGACATTGCACATGAGGTGATGAGCAAGGTAAGTCTGTTCACTGATGACACCAAAATCGGAGCAGTGGTGGATGGAGAGGAGGGATGGAAGTAGCTGCAGGGGACCTACACAAGCTAAAGGAGTGGTCAGAGAGGTGGCAGCTGGGGTTCAATGTAAAGAAGTGTAAGGTTATGCACTTTTGGGTGAAGAACCCAAGGAGAGAATACTGGCTGGGAGGGAGGTTAAGCTGGGGATCACTGAGGAGGAGAAGAACCTAGTGGTAATGATAACAGGGACCATAAACAACACTGCCCAGTGCAGGAGAGCAGCTGCAAAAGTGAACAAAATGCTGGGGTGCATAGCGAGGGGGTTTTCATCCAGGCAAAGAGAGGTGATCTTGCCCCTCTACAGGTCACTGGTAAGGCAGCACTTAGAGTATTGTATGCAGTTTTGGAGGCCATACTTAAATCGTGATATCAGGCTACTGGAGAGGGTGCAGAGGAGTGCAACAAAGATGATATGTGGAATGGAGGGGAGAGACTATGACAGCAGGCTGGGAGACCTGAATATGTACACCCTGGAGGATAGAATGGACAGGAGGGACATGATAGAGACATTCAAGTATTTGAGAGGAATCAATAAGGATGGGGCAGATGGGGTCTTTAAGTTAAGGAGGGAGAGGGTCACCAGGGGGCGTGGGCTAAGAATAGAGGGGGGAAGATTTAGGAAGGAAATGAGGGGACACTATTTCACAGAGAGAGTGGTAGCAAAATGGAACACCCTACCAGAATGGGTGGTATCATGTAAATCTGTGAACAGCTTCAAAGGACATGGGACAGAGAACAGGGAGGGTAGGGAGTGGGGGTGGCAGTGGGATGACAAAGGGGAGGGGTGGGGCAAGCTGCCAACTAGAGGTGTTGGCCACACACTCTAGCAGACTTAGATAGACTGGGTGGTCTGTTTCTGCTGGCACATTCGTATGTTTTTAATAAGGTATTTGCTGGTGCAAGGTCCAGGGCTGCAGGATAGGAGGTAGGTAGTTTGTGCAATAGTCTTCTGCTGGTACCAAATGAACTGAGTTGGACACATAAAATAATAAACAATATTAAATTTATTCAGGAACACAAGCAGGGACATCTCATCAGCACGAGGTACGGACCCAGACTGACTGTTAGGCAGGAAGCTGGGGTTTCCAGGCTCCTGCTAGAAATGATTATCATAACAGTTTACCATGGCTTAGGTTGCACATTATGTTCTATTTAAAGGGGCGACAGCTAATCTTAAGCCCCATACTTAATTGTACTCCACAGTAAAGTCCATGGAGAAACACTCCACAAAGTTCACCTTTGATAAAGGGTCAACTTCAGGATGCTGTCACTTGACTGGCAGTCCGCTATGCAAAGCATAGCAGGCAGCCTGGCTATAAAAAATGTAGTGCTTCTCCTACCCTCTAAGCACCCCATCAACCCCCTCCTTCTACCTCCCCTTAATGGTCCCAGTGGTATTAACTAAGATGCCCTAAATTATGCAAAGTGTAGAGATGGAGAATGTATTTGACAGTGTGTCCTGGTCATTTCTCCAGTGTTGCCTGGCACAAGCCCCCGACTTGCTGCACTGAATAGACAACCTCCCAGTTGCTGTAGGGGGCATTTGAAAATCAGAACTGGTATAAGGTGTGGCACAGTGAGCTCCTTGCACTATTTATCCTTAATGCAAGCCCCTTGCGCCAGTCCCAATCCTTTGAAAATCGAGCCCCATATTTTTCCCACCAATAAAAGCAGTTTAGCGTTGAAACATAAAACTTTTAGGTGAGTTAGAATTTGACCCAAGGATGTTTGTTTGCTATGTGGCTTTACTGAGAAAGTTATGTATTTTAAATTATTCTAAAAAATCATTTTCATTTTCACACATGCAGTTTATTTTTTCTCAGATTTGTGACTTCATTTTTGTAAAACTGATGGTCATCACTTTCATGAATTGGAATCCACTTTTATGAGCTAAAACATGGTTTCATGAGTCTTAGCAGTCATGAAAGTGGGTAAAATGAGAGAAAATGTTGTCAATCAAAAACAAGAACATTTGTTTGAAGTTAAGTCTTAAATGTGTGTAGTCTATGGTGTAAGGTGGCAGTATAGCTTACAGGTTAGAGGAAATGAGCTGTGAATGAGCTTGGTACATCTAGCAGACCCGGGTTTGATTCCCACAACCTCCGCTTACATACTGTGTGACTTTGAGCAAGTCAGTTAACCTCCCCCAGTGCTCCCTGGGTTGCTGCAGAAAACAGGCACTTTTTCCTAGTGGGCCTTACCCAGTTATCAAAGAATTTAAAAAAAATAATGAAATTAGGTTGTTCAATGTGCAGAAAACATGCTCCATTTTTCGCAAACCAATTTTTGTGTGTTTTAGGGCTCAGTCCACAAAGGTACCCCAGATATGCACAAATGTGTGTCTGGGTTGCATGGCTCTACATCCACAGGAGCCAGCATGCCTGTCATTATCCACGATCAGCAGCCCCCAGGCACCATGCAACAAGTGCCATGAGGAGGGACCAGGGTGGGACTGGAGGTTGTACTGTACTGGAAGTGGTGCTGTGATGATCCTTGGGCATGATCGGACTCATTATGAGATCTCTTGCTCCACATAAGCAGAGGCAAGCAGGATATTTATTTATTTTATTTATTTATGGAATTTTGGCAACTAGATGAGCTCACTGGGACCAAAGGTCCCTTTTTCAGGGGTGACTCAAAATTAGTTACAAGCAATGATTTCAAACCAATACGCAATATCAATATATTGGCATTAGTACAAATTGCATACAGGGACAATGAAATTTAGTTACAAACAGTAACTTGCACAGTACCTTATAAAAGACAATAGTTTAATAAGTAGGACAGTATATAAGAATATATCAAATATATATATATATATATATATATATATATATATATAATGTATATAGCTGTATGGACAATATTCGAGGGACAAAGTGTGACATTGATACACTTAAAAAAGTTTTATAATTAGGCATGACTCAATCTTAATTTTAATGTGTATATGTGGTAATTGCATAATACAAAATATACAGATAGTTCTGTATTTCTAAGTTTGGAAAAATAGCACAGTTAGTTATGACATGGAAACTACTTTCGTGGGTAACTCGGTGTCCATTATGCATTAATTCCCATTTCTAGTAATAAATACAATTTTCAAATGCAGTGTCTCTGTCTTCTATTTAAGTGTATTTATTTGCAACATCCAATGATTTGATGTTCTTCCATACCTATGTGTTGCTATCTATCCTCCAATGTAGACAGCACTAAAAATACAAACAGGAGGTTAACAAAGTTTCATTACTTCCTGCTTATACTGTTTATGTCCACTCTACATGCCTTTCACACTTAAGCTGGACATTAAGTAGAAAGATAAACATGAACAAATCACTTGGTTGCACTTGATTTATTATGTGATCATCGATGTTACATAAAACTACTGTGAGTAATGCGGACACCACAGTAGCAATGCAACATGTGAAATACATGGTACAACTTTTATTAATGGCTTATTATCAACCAAACAGCCAATACACATTGATAAGTACCATGCCACATCAGGGGCTGTTTTGACATCACTGTAGCTCAACAGAGCCAGACTGAGGAGAGGCCCAGCCACAGTTAACAACCAGAAAGCACCCAGGCAAGCTGTTTGGTACTGATAACTATAGATGAGGGTGCCACATGATGCTCCCTGGCAACCCCATGCTGGCCTTTGAGGGGAAAATGATGCCAAAATATCACACAGGCCCACTTTAAGCTCACCACCACGTGCATCACAGGGATGCTGCTGCAGCAGGTTTCTTGTTCTGCACGTGGAATGCCAAATCCAACCTTCTCTGCAAGTCAAAACAATACACCAAATTTCCCCATGAACAATCAAAGGCAAGGCAAGAGACAGCTGGATGTTACATGGTGGGCCTGAGCCACATCAGGGGTCATTTTGTCATCACTGTACCACCACAGAGTGAAACTGAGGACAGGCCCAACCACAGTTATCAACCAGAAAGCACCCAGGCAAGCTGTTTGGTGTGGATAACTGTAGATGCAGACACTGCATGGTGTCCCCTGACAACCCAGTGTCAGCCATTATGGGGAAAATGATGCCAAAATATCACACAGTCCTACCCTGTGCTCACTACCATGTGCATCACAGGGACACCACTACTGCAGGGTTCTTGTACTGCACATGGAATGCCACATCCAAACTGCTTGAGTCAGGCCCAGGTGATGTATTTTTTATTTTCAAACAGTTCCAAGATATTATGCCAACACTTGACATTTAATTTATAGGCAGTCTCATTATAAATAAATCTGCTAAATGTTTTTGCCAGATGAATCCAAACCACTGATGTTGCCCAACAGGCACTAGTACACCCAGGCAATGACCCAGTTATTACACATGGTGCTCCCCCATACCACGAGCAGCCATTTTGAGGTAGGCCCAAGTGCTGTATTCTTTTATTTTTAAACAGTTCCAACATATTATGCCACCACTTGATGTCTAGTTTAGAAGCAGTCTCATTCCTACACATGGTAACCCCCTATAACCTTGAATGAACTGACCAATGCCATAAGAAGCATTTTTGAGGTAGGCCTCATTGCTGTAGTTTTTTTTATTTCAAACGTTTCCAATATATTATGCCACCACCGGCACCTGATCCCCTAGTTCGGTATGTCAATACAGTGATGCTCCTTTATAATTTTACATCAAGAAAGGCAACTTTATCATTTTAAAATAACACCACACACACACACACACACACACACACACACACACACACATATACACACACACACACACACACACACGCACATATTCACACCAACACACAACAGGTGCAGCATTCATTCGACAAATACACATTCTTAGAATTTATCAATAGAAACCCCACATGTGTTGTTTTTTCCCCATTTAAACATGATTAAAGTCATCACCAGGGGAAAGTTCACCAATATTAGCAATATTCTGAAAAAATCTAATTATACAATGAAAACCTGCTGGATGGATTGTAAACAAAAAACTATAAATCTCAAACAAAACTATTTGATTAGACTGGTCACATATATGCTTAGCCCCATTTTGAAGAGGGGCCCTTCACAAACAGCTGGGCCATGACAGAACACTCAAATTTAACTTTTCTGCCCCCAAAGATGATAGAACACAACTGCTGCACTATAGCCAGATAGTATTTAATATGACCTATTTAAACAGTGCCAGCACCAGAGGAAAGTTCAGCTGATATACTTCCCAAACAATACTTTAAAATATAGTATTTAATATGCCCCATTTAAACACTAACTGCACCAGAAGAAAGTTTCTGCTGATATACTTCCCATACACAACTATAAACTATACTATTTAATATGCCCCATTTACACAGTGCTAGAACCAGAGGAAAGTTCTGCTGATATACTTCCCAAACAAAACTTTAAAATATACTCATTGTGCTGCACAGCCCACTAATCCAATCATCCTCTATTTTGAAGAGGGAACCTTCACAAACAGGAGGACCATGAAGTCTTAAGCTGAATACTTTACTTTTTCTGTCCCCAAAATGACACAGAATAACTGCTGCACTTTAGCAAGTCACTATTTAATATTCCTCCCAGAATTTTAACTTGCTGTTTTGTAGCAGAATGCAGAAGATCATGTTTTCTAGTGACTGGAGACCTCTGAGATCCATTCAAACTCCTGTGCAGCACACCAGATTTAAAATGGACAACACTTCATTCTACCTGCTTTTAAGAATTGTAAATGGGAGAAGCAGTGGGAAGATAATAGTTTTGCTTAGAGCCAGAGTACCAAAATTGAATGCCTGGTGTCACCTTCGGGTCCCGGCTATTTGTACCAATACCAGCATCATCATCATCCACGTGGGTAACATGGACACGACAGCAAGGGCCACCGCTTTTGATGCTGCTGCTCCTAGCAGGCTGTATGTACCACTGCATTAAGCTTGCAGATCTGTGCAGGGGAAACACATTAAGCAATGTGAACTGACACTGAGAAAAAAACTCAAAGCATAAAGGCAGAATATACAAAAGAAATGAAGCTATATAAGACACCACAGTAATGCACGAAAGTAATAAATTACATGTGGTGTCATGTAAATGTAATTACATCTGCATAAAATCAATAATCATTGGAGGACAGTTACACATCCACTCTGTCCACTAAAAAAGAAAACTTTAGTATTGTGCTTTCAATACAGTATATTTAATGGTCACCAAGATGTGTAGCACAGCCATGTCACAAAATGGCTGCCTTTTTGAATGCTATTTTCATTATTAAAATGTTGCCACAATAAAATAAAAATACATACACCCTTTTTTATGTACATTATCTCTTGACCATATTAGCAACAGTGCAGAGCACAAATTCAGTATTTTTAATAAATTATGAGTAAAATACAGACCTTATTTTAAGTGTACACCCAAGTCTCTTGAATACTGTCCATACACCTATATATATATATATAATGTATATATATATATATATATATATATATGTACATTAATTCACCAACGGTCAATATGCAGTACACTAAACTGATAGTGCAAGTAGGCAGCAATATCTTAGACAGTTGGGATAGTGGAGGTAAAGAAGGGCCAGTGATAGCAGCTGCATTGACAGCGTTCTAATAGTTAGGCTTTAAGCAGCTGATTTGAACACTCCAAAAGAGGTGGAATTAAGTAGCTTTTCAGGAAGGGAGTTCCAGTAATATGGGGCAGAGTGGGTAAAAGACCATTTGCCAAGGTTGGTCTGTACCCTGGGGATTTCAATTATGTTGCTATTCGTGGAACGTAGAGTTTACCTCAGGGGCTTAGGGGTCAGTAGCCCAAGTAGGCTAGGAGGGGTATAAACCCTAGTAAGTTTGAAGGTGAGGCAAGGGAGAGGATAAGTATCTCGGGGCCCGATTCCAGGACGAATTTCACAATTCGCCGGCGTATGCGAGTTATGACATTCATCGCTATGCCGGGAACCCTGTGCCATATTCCAAGAGTGGCAGGGTCCCATCACATATGCCATGCGAGTTGCGACATGCAGAGGCTAATGCCATGGGCATGGCATTGCTATAAAAATTCCAACATGCACTGCAAGTTATTGAATCTCCCACTGTGCCAGTACTGCACTGACATCAGCTGCAGAGGTCTCCGACTAGAATTTCTCTCGTCCTACTAATGTCAGCCTTCCTCAAGACCAAACTCTCATCTATACCCTACAAATGCACATGAGGCAAGTCTTACAACCATAAGAGGGGTCTTAAGGATGTATTAACATATATAGGTGTCTAAAAGGCAAATGCCTGGGTCATACACATGCAGTTCCTTTGGCAGTCTTTTCAGAAAGTGACACACAGCACAACATGGTATACATTCATCTCTGACACTAAACTTTATTACATCAAGTGGAGACCCTCCCAGCCATCAGATCACTTAGCTAGTGTGCCTGTATTAGGCTACAAATGCCAATGTAACTTCATTTTTAAAAAGCACTTTTCAAAATACCAAAGTGCTTGCACAGAAATTTCTAAAACAAATCATCGATCAATTATTAAAACAGCAATAAAACATTAATAATGGCAGTTAAATTTAAAAAGCACCAGGAAACGCTAAACCAAATAAGTATGTTTTAGTGCAGACTTAAAAGACTCGGTGGTCAGGCACTCTCTAACCTGACGAGGTAAAGAGTTTCACTGGGTCAGAGCCACAAATGAAAATGCTCTGGCCCCCTGAGGTCTTTAAAAGGACCCTGGGAACCTCTAGCAATCCCTAATCGGTGGAACAGAGAGAGCAGAGGGGGCAGTAGGGACAAAGGAGATCTTGCAAATAATGTGGTCCCTGTCCATGAAGGGCCTTATAGGTCAGCAAACCGACCTTGAAGGTGATCCTCCACCACACCGGCAGCAAGTTTAATCCATGGAGCACAGGTAAGACTGGCTAAATCTAGATAAGCCAGTCAACAATCTGGCCACCACATTCTGAACCAGCTGCAGGTGGTGGATGTCCATGCCCAGAAGCCCTAGGTATAGAGCATTGCAGTAATCAAGACGGGAGGTCACAAAGGCATGGACCAATGAAGGTCGTCAGGTGAAACAAGGTGTTTTATCTGAGTGATATTCCTCAGATGGAAAAATGAAGTCTTGACAATGGCTGACACCTGAGATTTAAAGCGTCAGCCTGCCATCAAGTATAACGCCTAGATTCCGCACCCATTTAGAGGACCTCAACTGGCTGCCCCCCAGCCTAAGCCCAGAAGGCTGAGCAGATGAAGACCCCTCTGCCAGGTGACCTGGGTCCACAATCAACACCTCAGTCTTATCCAGGTTCAACCTCAACCAGCTGGCACTCATCCAATCTTGGATATCGGCGAGGTGGTTGTTAAAGACCAAAAATGGCTTCACCCTGTTTAGGCACAAAGGATATGTATCATCTGCATAGCAGTGAAAACTCAGTCCATACAACCTAATAATGTCTCCCAATGGCAGCATGTATATCACGAACAACATGGGCAATAAAATGGAGCCCTGCAGTACCCCACAGGTAAGGGGGAAAGGGGCCGAGGAAAAAATACCTGACACCACTCTCTGAGTCCTGCCTATGAGGACAGAATGGAACCACCTGAAGACTGTACCAGACAGTCCCCAGATCAACTGCAGTTGCTCCAATAACACCCCATGGTCCACGGTGTCAAACGCTGTAGAGAGATCAAGAAGACTCAAGATTGAACAGCTCTTATGATCCCTCATTTTCAGGAGTTCATTAAGTAACCGAACAAGTGCCGTCTTGACACTGTGCCACTTCCTGAATCCAGACTGGAGAGAATCATAGACATCATGGGTGGTAATATGATCCTTGAGTTGCAACGTGACTACCTTCTCAATAACCTTGCCCACAAAGGCCAGGTTACAGACAGGGCTGTATTTTGTGAGACAGTCTGGTAGAGGGAAGATTTCTTCAATAGGGGTGTCATGACCACCTCCTTCAAGGGGTCAGAAAACACACCTGTCTCCAATTTGCTCCAGACAATCTCTGCTAGGACTGGTCTGATGACTTCCACACACTCCACGAGGAGGCAGGTGGGACCAGGATCCAAACTACAGTAAGTTGGTCACATACCCTGGATAATCTTCATGATATCCATGATCACCAGCTGGTCAAAGTCAGACCAGACAAACTGGGTGCTTGCAACCGACCACTGCAGTGCTTATTGGAGTGCGCTGAACAGATCTCCAACCTAGTGTGGCAACCTTATCTGCAAAAAATCGAGCGAACACCTCACACTTAAGCTATGAGAACACTCTGATCCCGAAGACAGGTTGGATTGCACAACCTGTCAACAGTTTGGAAGAGCTGAGCCAGTCAGTTCCTCACAATGGCACTCTCCCTGGACAGGAACTCTGCCTTCTTATGGGAGATGGACGATTGACAGTCCCTATAATGGGACATCGATCTAAGTTTATCATCTACCAAGCCGGATTTCCATCAGTGATGCTCCAATCTTCACCCCACTCACCTCAACTCCTTCAAGGCCTCATCAAACCAAGGGGACCAAGGACAAAGAGTGAGTGGGAGAACCTAGACAGGAGCTATGAATTACAGGGCCCCCGATACTGTCCTATTATTGTACAGCAGCAGGTCACCTGGTTCAAAGATTTCCATCAGTCTACTCGAGCACCGCTATTCGGCCCTTGGGGGTCAAGCACCTTAAAGGGTGGTACTGAACCATCTCCATAGAGGCAGGCCTTTTGGGGGGAGCCACAAAACTGAACCCAATAGTGTGATGGTCAGGCCAATCGACTGGCTTCACCAGATCGGAGCCCTCCATCCCCAGGAAGAACACCAAATCTGAAGAGTAATCACAATTATGGGTGGCAGAGGTAACTACCTGTGTGAAGCCCAACAAAATCATCAGTTGGATAAAGCCTTGACAAATTGCGAGAGTTCATTGTTGACCCAAACGTTGAAATCCCCCAGAACCAACCATCTGGAGGAGTCTAACAACATATCGACAATGAAGTCTGTGACTTCCTGCGGGAATTCCTGCTCCTCCCCAAGTGATCGGTAGACAAGAAGACAAAGACACACTAACTATGCAAAGGATGCCAATACAAGCATACTGGGCATGATTATGTACTTCTAACCCACCTCGTAAATGTTCAGAAGCCAAGTTCAAAGCAAGTAACAATGATGTCAAACTCATGATTCATTCAAAAACTTAACTCTTTAAGTTTATTAATGACACGCTACCTCTTTCTTCTTGTGCCAGGGAATAACAGCACTGCAGGCAAAAAAAAACAAAGACTCCAGCCTTTGACTTCGATCCTTCTCTGCCACCTGCAGTGACATTATTCCCTGATACAACCACTCCAATATTGTATTATCACTACAGTGCTGTCACTTAGGGCCCAGCTCACAAGTCAGCTCTTGAAGCGATTATCTTGTAAACAAAGTATGAAGTCTAAATTAGTTACCACTGGGCCATGATAGTGGCCATGATTAGCACTTCTCTGTACCTCCTCAGAGCCTTCTGGTATCTGAAGGTCTTACATGCTCTTGTCCCACCTACATTTAAATATGCTTGTAAGGGGAAGGGAAGGGAAGGGAAGGAAATCCTCCTCCAGATCCAACCCATTTGAAAAAGGGAACTGTGATACCCAGACTTGAATATACCATGCTCGAATATGATGGCAGGAAATTTAAGTCCTGTCTTGGAGAGGTCCTTTTCAGATGGGCTAGCTAGTTTTCAAACTTTTCTGTTGCTATAAGTCTTGAGCAGTCTGCTCTAGATCTGTGAGTATCCCTGTTAGTAAAGCCCATATGTGTCATCTGCAGGTGGTATAAGATTCTAAGCAGGGCATTTGTCTTGAGCAGATTGATACAGCTCAGCCATGAAATCAGAGGAATCCACCATCTGTCCAAATTTGCTAGGATTGTTATAAGGAGTAGCCAACAATTCAGGGCATGCAAATTTTCTAACTGCTTGCTAACCTTAATCCCTAAATATGTGATGTTGTCTTTTGCTTCTCTTGGGGGAAAATCCACTGGCCTGTTAGACTGTTTCTCTCTGCCAATCTACAATACCTCCGATTTTGTAAGATTGAGGTTGAAAGAACCAGGTCTAAGATTGCTCCCTTTCAAGTGGGCTCTAACACATGCCTCAAACAGCTAGTGTTGGAACCCACTCAGGAGGGAGCAATCTTAGACCTGGTTCTTTAAAATGAGGATGGAGAGAGGATCTCAGATTTAGAAGTGGGTAGCCATCTGGGAACAACTGACCACCAGAGTGGTTCACAATAAACATAGCCATAGAGTCAAACCATACAAAAGCAAGGGTATTGGACTTTAGGAGGGCTGACTTTGGGAAAATGGGAGAGTGCCTCAGAAAAGCACTAGCAAATGGGCAAGAAGGAGGAGCTGAGGAACAATGGGGAAAAATCAAAACAGCCATCGCAAGCCTTTGCGTGAAGCAAATCAACAAAACAAAACAAAGGAAAAAAAAACACTGTGGTTCTCAAAAGAGGTGGTGTGGAAGGTTAGGGAAAAAAAGGTAGCATTCAGGAAGTATAAGGAAACACAGAAGGAGCAGGACAGAGAACTGTACCAGTTAAAGTAGAAGGAAGTGGGGAAGGCAGTCAGAATATCAAAGGCCCAAACTGAGCAAAAGATAACCAACTCTCTTAAGAAGGGGGATAAAACCTTTCATAGGTACATTAGGGAGTGAAGAAAGACCAAGTGAGGGATAGTGAAGCTTAATAAAGGGAAGAGGGGTGGGCAGAGGTGACAGTGAAAAAGCAGGGGCACTGAACTAATACTTCTGCTCAGTATTTACAAAGGAAGAGGAGGGGGTGGTATATAAACCAAACAATAGAAACACTTTGGATGGGGGGGCGATACCAGTCCATTCACAGAAGAAAGGGTCCTGAAAGAACTATTAAAACTGAAGGTGGACAAAGTAATGGGGCCTGATGGGATTCACCTCAGAATTCTAAAAGAATGTCTTTTTAAGTGACATTGCAGAGGGACTGGAAGGGAAAGTATGCCTCTTTGCAGATGACACAAAGATCTGCAACAGGGTTGATATACAGGGTGGGGTGGAAAGGATGAGAAGAGACTTGGCAAGGTTGGAGGAATGGTCAAATAAATGGCAGTTTAGATTCAATGCAAAGAAGTGCAAAGTAATGCACCTGGGAAACAAAAACCCAGGGGAAGAGTACACAGTGTGGGGGAAGGTACTAACAACAACAAAAATGGAAAGGGACCTGAGGGTAGTCATATCAGATGACCTAAAATAGGCAAGCAATGTGAGAAGGCAGTAAGGGGAGCTGGGGGATACTGGTATGCATAGGAAGAGGCATCATCAGTAGAAAACAGGAAGTTGTTATCCCTCTCTACAGACAGTTGGTGGGACCCAATCTGGAGCTTTGCATGCAGTTCTGGAGACCTCATCTCCGCAAGGACATAGACAGGATAGAGGCAGTCCAGAGGAGGACAACTAAACGGTGAAGGGTCTGCACCAGAAGCCATATGAAAAGAGACTAAAGAAGCTTAATATGTATACCCCTGAGGAAAGGAGGAAGAGGGGGACATGATAGAAACATTTAAGTACCTCAAGGGAATCAACAAAGTCCAAGAGGGTAGCATCTTTCAGAAAAAAAGATGTGCCAGAACAAGGGGGCATGATTTGAAGATGAGGGGACAGCTCAGGGGCAATGTAAGGAAGTATTTTTTCACAGATGGTGCATGGAACAGCCTTCCTGAGGCGGTTGTGGGGTCAAAACAGTGTGGGAATTCAAGAATGCATGGGATAGACATAAAGCAATTCTTGGGAGGGTAGGAGGAAGTAGGCTATTGGTTAACTAGAATCTGCAGCTTATCCAGTAGTTAGAGAAATGGGCAGACTGGGTGGGCCAAGTGGTCCTTATCTGCCGTCAAAGTTTATGTTTCTATGTTTTACCTCCTGTGACCTATTAGTTAGGTAGTTGGAGAGCCAAAAAAGTGAGTGTTTGTCTAAACCTAGTAGAGCTAGTTTATCAAGGAGCATCCCATGGTTGACCAAATCAAATGCTTTGGTAAGGTCAATGAAGATGGCTCCTGTCATTGATCCTTTGCCCAGGACACTCAGAATATCCTTAGTAAATTTGACAAGTGCTGTGTCCATGCCGTGGTTCCTTCTAAAGCTGTGATGTTTATCAGAGAGCAAGTGGTGCTGCTCACGGTAGTCCTGCAGTTGGATATAAACCAGCCTTCCTATACCTTTGCCAATGGACAGAGGATAGATACAGGCTGATAATTCTTCACAGTCTCACCAGATCCTCCATTATGAATTGGGACCACCATAGCCACCTTCCACTTGATGGGGATAATCCCTCCCTGAGGACCTGTATAGCAGCATAGTAACTGGGAGGGCAATTGCTGGGGCAGCTGCTTTATGTAGTCTGGGTTCTAGCTGGTCAGAACCTGGAGAGGCATCTGATTTCAATCTCTTCAAAAGGTCTAGCACCTCATGCTTTCTGACTAGCTGAAGGTGAAACTGAGGGTGGTGGTTTTCTTTTACACCAGAGTACAGATGGGGGGGGGTGGAGCAAGGTGGTTGGACTTGTACTTAGCTAGATCCATGAAGAAGCTGTTGAAGGTATTGGCTACTACAAGGGGTCATTAACAACCTGAACATTGGCTACAATTGTGCTTCCTGAAATGTTGGAACTTCCCTTTGGCAAAGAGTTTATATGGCTTCAGAACCTCTGAGTACAAGATAGGTGTTTTTCTTGAAGCCCTCTCAAATAGCAACTTTTGAGTGCCTTAGTCCTGTTTTTGCACCTGTTTCTTAGCTCCCTATACTTTTCCCAATCAGCTTTCAGGTCAGTTTTCTTAAAGAGTCCCCAGGTCTTATCTCTTACAGCCATTAGTTTTTGGAGGTCTCAGTTAAGCCGTTTGTGACATTTGCCCTTCACCAGGAGCTTCCTGTAGGGGGTGACATAAGTTGGCTGCATAAAGAAAATTACTGTAAAATCTTTAAGGGCCTCATCTATGCTAGAAAGATCTAGGAAAGGGTACCAATTAATTTTTGAGGGAGTGGAGATGAAGGACTCAGATAAGAAGTTGGAGTAGTCCCTTGTAAAGATTTTCAAGGGAGGAGTCAGGGTAGTTTGTTCTTCCATAAACAGAATATAGGTGAGTGGTGACTTGAGGAATCATAAAATATTCCAGCAGCATGAATTTTAGTAGGATCGGTAACTACTGCCAATTCGAGGAGAGTGTGGCTCCCAGTTTTGGAGTTGAGCCTAGTGAGATCATTGATTTATTTATTTATTTGAATATTTTGGAAAGTTGCCTTTGAGTCAAAGACTCATTTACAAAGGCTCCACGTCAGAGATACAGAGATAGACAGTACAATTTGAACAGAATGGATTACATACAATAGCAACTCAGAAAACAGCATTAATGTAAAAACAATATGATATAGGATAAACAATATAAGTTACGTACTGGTAACAAAGCATAGTTAACAATTGTATCTAGACTAAACAAAAGACAATGTAAGCGTTGACCATGGCAGGAACCAGAGGAAGCGGAGAACTGGGGGTAGGGGAGGGAGAGTGAAAGGGAAGAAGAGGTGGGGGGGTGGCGTGAGGTTAGCATCAAGAAGAAGAGCCTGCAATCCAGTTTTGGAGTCATTCACCCAGTTTTGTTTGAAGTTCCCAAGTATTATCATTTCACCAGGTGAGTTCTCGGCAAGCACCTTTGTAAGAGACTCTAGGGCAGAGGTTGCAACTCAAGGAGGGATGTAAACACAGTCCAAATAAAGTGGTTTTGTATTACCAAGCAGGATCTTGACAAACAAATTTTCACTTTCAGTATCATTCAGTGGAGGGATATCAGCGATGGAGGCACTAAGAGTGGAGTTAACACAGATAAGAATGTCACCCTCCTTTTTGCCAACCCTATCCTTCCTGAAGGCATTAAAACCCAGGAGGTCCACTTCATGTAGGAGCACCTGAGGCTTAAGCCAAGTCTCAAATATGGCAATCACATCCGGTTTGTGGGTGGCAACCCAGCCCTCTACGTCTTGCATTTTAAGCCTCAGACTATTATATAATGTTCATCTGGGCCAGCTTGAGGCACTTAGTTTTAATCCAACACGGGTCAGCCAGGGAGCTGATTCTATAGTTTGGGGGGAGGGAACCAGGATTTAGCTCTATGTCCCCAGACAGGACTAAGTTTAGCCTTACCAGATGTCTGAGGAGTTTAGTCAGACAGATTGAGAAGCCCTTCCACCTTCTGGTTGATCAGGGATAGAACAGTTTGTAGCAATTACCCTTCTGAATTTGACCATGAGTTATTAAGAGGAAGGGGTCATTAGAGTCTACTGTGGGGAGGGGGTACCAGTAGGGGGGGAGGTGGGAGGGCCCACACCTTGGAAAGGACACATCTGCTGAAAGGGTTACTTGATCTACACAAACCAGTATAATATAACAGAACACCACAGGGAGACCATAGGGGCATCATGATAGTAACTGGATTGATTTAGAATATGTTCAGATATACCTAGTATACCAAAACCTTGTAAATATTAGTTGCTAGTACCTAATAAGCAAAGAGGTATCCCACATGCAGGGTGATGGTCACATCTAGCAAAAACAGTCTGTTTCTGACTACAAATGCAAACAGTGAATGTAAATTTCATTAACTACTTAGTAGAATAGGTATACCCTATACAGGGGACAGCTATATCTAGTAAATACAGGCAGCTCTTAATAGCAGCCAGATAGAAGGAGTCAAGCAGTGGTATCAGTTAATTAGTAACTAGGCATACCCTTAGCTAGGTATTAGCTAGAAGTAATGACACAAGCAGAATAACTGAAATCACCACAGTATGGTAGGAGTAAACAAGTGCTAGTCACTAATTTAGCAGCTGGACATACCCAAGTTAGGGTGCTGTCTATAAGCAATATATATTTGGTAGAAATCAGGGAGTCTATCCGAGTTCAATACTACCTGCAATGTGGGAGTGAATTTCAGATTTTAAGTTGAGGCAATAATCTAAGTACTGAATAACCACATACCCTGTATAAATTATTTTACCTAGTCACAGTAACAGAGGCACTTGCAATATAGACAAAGCAATATAGACATATCCTAGCTTGGGTTATAAGCAGGGATGGGAGAACTTCAAAGGGTTCTGAGGTTCTAAAAGGTTCTGATAAGCAAAACAAGGTTCAGATGCTTATCCGAACCTTTTATAACCTTTATTGTTTTATGGTAACTGTATGTGAAAAAATCATTTTAAACTGCTTTTAATCAACATATCTGTAGAAAAAAAAAAACACTGTTTAGTAGTAATAAGCAGTATGATAAGTGAAATGAGATAAGGAGTGAATAATGTGACTGTGGAGGTGCCAGTGCTGTAATATGCACATGCTGAACCTGACAACTGGCACCCACAACCAATCTCCAATGTGATGATAATGATGAGTTTGTCCAAAGGTAGGCAAGTCCCAGATCTCTATTTATTTAACCAGTCTCCTGAGTCTGACTTTTTGTAGAGGGGATATGTTTGGCATGACTTTTGTTTAGTAACGGCTCTCGGCATGGAACGCAATGTGAAGCAATGTGGGAGAAGACAGAGCACCAGGCAGTCTGAAAGTCACCACTTCACTGCTGCTACTACTACCACTACTATCAGGGGGAAAAACAGAGCAAGCAGCATTTTTAAATGTAATCAGTCTGGCTAAGGTGCATTTAGGTAAATGATCTCCCCATATGAGAAAGTGACTGTGTGAGAACAGGGACTTGTCTGCCACAGTTGCTACTAGTACTATCATGTCAGGTACTGGCTGTAAAACTCCCACCCACCCCCAGGATGATGATGATTTTGTCCAAAGGCAGGCAAGTCCCAGAACTCTATTTTTTTAACTAGTCTCGTGAGTCTGACTTTTTGTAGACGGGGATATGTTTGGCACCACTTTTGTTTAGCAACGGTTCTCGGTACGGAAGGCAACATTAAGTAACATGGGAAAAGATAGAGCACCAAGCAGTCTGAAAGTCACCACTTCACTACTACTACTACCACTACTATCGGGGGGAGATAAACAGAGCTAGCAGCATTTTTAAATTTATTTAATCTGGTTAAGGTGCATTTAGGTAAATGATCTCCTCAGAATAAGAAAGTGACAGTATTTGGGATCAGGGACTTGTCTGCCACAGTTGCTACCAGCACAATCGTGTCATGTATTGGCTGCACCTCCCACTCACCCCCAGGATTACGATGATATGGTCCAAAGGCAGGCAAATCCCAGATCTCTTTTTTTTCTTACCCAGTTTTACCTCTGAAAATTGAAAGCTGCTGTTATTGTCATTTAATCCACAGATGCAAGTGCAGCATAGAAGCATAGAAACTGTCGGCAGATAAGGACAGCTAGGCCCATCCAGTCTACCCGTAGGCCCTATATATTGTATGTGGCCACTGACCATATGTGATCAATGGCTTTTCATCACTCCCTCCCCTCTCAAGGTTCCCTTGAGAGGGGAGGGGAGGGACTGATTTTTGTTATTGCTGTCAATGTCATCTTCTTCAAGATTAGCATCGCATATGTAGCTAAAGTTTGGCACGTTAACCTTCAATAACGTTAGTTTCTCCACATTTGGTAATCTTGTTCATTTATCAGTCACAACACCTCCAGCAGAGCTAAATAAATGTTCGGAACAGACACTGGAGGGTGGACATCCAGTATACTTATAAGCTAGGGTAGTCTGCTTTGGTCAGCATGATTTTCTCTGTTGCCAGTAAGCTAAAGGATCATCCTTAGTACTGTTGTTGGGCTCAGACAGATATGCATCTACCATGCTTACTACTGAGGATGCATTTTCTCCTTGTGGAATTTCAATGTCCCGCAGCTGGCACCAAATGTCACCCTCCTCATTGTCTGCTTCTGTACTGTGTTTTGGAGCACTCATGAATGGTTTCAGAATGTGACACAACTGTTCCAGCAAAGACCATTGAGTAGAATGGAGTACAATGCCCTCTCCAATATCATTGTACATGATATACTCATTGATAGCTACCTTTTGTTCAAGGATGCGTTCAATCATAAAGTAAGTTGAATTCCACCTTGTTGGTACATCCTGAACAAGCTGGAGATGATGAAGACCTTTGTCCTTCTGGATATCAGCAAGGATGTCATAGGCTTTTACTGAATGGTTTAAGTGGCCACACACTTTTTGCACTGTTCCCACAGTGGTTGATACTTGCCAATCATTATACAGGAAGCTTCGAACAATTAGGTTAAAACAGTGTGCAAAACAGCACATATGTGCATAGCTCCCATCATGACGTTTTTTTTTTTAAATATTTGAAGCATTGTCGGCAACAAAAAAAACTTTAAAGCCCTGTGGAGTAACCCAAGCAGTAACTAGTCTTTCCAGTTCTTGCTGAATGTGCTGTCTGTGTATCTAGAAAGTGAGATACATGGAGAACTGCCATTTTCTGAAACATGACATTTTTTGGGGAGCTCTGAGAGATAGTAGTGATAGCAGTAGTACTGGTTGAAGTGGTAGGGGTAGTAGCAGGCAGACTGGTATGTGAGGATGATGATGCATTGCCCACAAAAGTGATCCAGTGTACAGTAAGAGAAAGATAGGCAATGGTTTGGGTCCTGGTCCACATATCAGTAGTAAAGTGAACTGACTTGTCCTCAGCCTCTCAGTGATCATGCCTTACTTGAAGTATTAAGCTGTCATACATCCTGGGCACAGCAGTTATGGAGAAGTATTTTCTACTTTGCATTAAATATTGTGGCTCTAACTATTCTATAAGCCTTCTGAAACCCACATCTTCCACAATAGAGAATGGCAGCGAACCAAGAACAACCATTTCTGCTATTTTACAATTTGTTGCCAGTGCTATGGGATGGTTTTGGGAATATTTAGACTTTCTTTTAAAAAACTTAACTTCAATTGCATCTTATCAGGAGTAAATTTAGACTTGGCTGGGGGTGTTGTACGACTACATGCCGTGCCTGATAAAACAGAGGACCTTACAGAATTATCTTGAGGCGAATGTGGACTTTTGGATCTTGCCTGGTGATCGTCTCCCGCTGTTTCAGCAGAATGTTCCTGTTCACCGAGAGCCCTACTAGATTTTCAGGTGCCAATGATAGACTGTTCATTTGAACCATAAATAACAATGGGGTGAAGTCGCATAAGGTGTCACATCGTTGTGGTGGTTCCAAGATCCCCTTTATTTTTCCCCCTGCTAACACAAGTATTGCTATGCACACCTACAGCTTGGCAAGCATTCTTGGGGTTTACATAAAAAAATATTCTAAACAGTAGAGGTGGACTGTTTATGTCTAGTAGCGAGCTCAGTAGGAGTTGAGTGGTAGGGTTTATGTGGGGAAGACATATCAGCAGAGAATTCCGGTTCATCAAGTAAGACAATCAGAATCCTCTGCAGCATCAGTGCCATCATCATCATCACTACTGTCAGACTTTGTTTCACTTTGTGTGGCTTGTGCCTTTGACTTTTTCCTTTTTCCTTTTAGGACTTTGCTACTGTCTTTATCTTTATCCACATTGTCACTGTCAGAACCAGAATGAGACATAGCTAAACGTAAAGTCACAAGCTCATCATCAATCTCACCATGACCGTGGTCGCATGGCCATCATCGTTGTCACCATGAGATTCAGTAGAGCTAACACTTGCAGTCACAGATTGAGTTATTTGATATGCATGCATTGCAAATCGAGCAGCTCCACTGCGAGTTGTACCCATAAGTGCTTTAACTTTATGTACAATTTGAATACTGTTTGTTTTTGCACTTTTCTCAGATGACTTGCTACTATCTTTCAAAACTTTGTTTGCTGTACTGAGCCCTTCTGACTTATCCAGTCCACCTCCTTTGCCGAGTTTTCAGTACTTTAAGAGTCAGCCTGCACATTGCTAGAGTAGCATTTAGCTCAGTCCCTTCAACAGTCTGTGGTGCTTTTAACTTTACTTTTTGGCCCACTTTTTTCAAGGCTTTTGAATAAACTTTTATGTTTACTTCCTTTGCCCCCAGCTTTTGATGTACTATATTTTGGAGTACTCACAATGCCAGTCTGTAGCTTGTTCAGGGTCAAAAGCAAGTGGTGGTGTCTGTCAGATTAAGTCACACACTGGTCTCTCACACTCACACACACACAGTAGTTCACACGCACACTGGACCTAGCTGCAAGGGCTGGTGCTACAGCTGCCACACAGAGATTCAGGGACCCTGGCCTAACCCTCTCTGACACAGTACTTTCCTTTCCTTTAAGGATTATTTATTTTTAATATTATTTATTCCACTGATGGAATGCCCACTGAGTGAAAGCTTGTAGATTCACCCCACGGAGCACATGGAGGGGATCAGAGCATACTGACTTGTTCGGGGGAGGGGTCACACAGACAGTATGCAAGAAATGGCACCAGTGGCTGGCTTTCAGATTTTATTTCACACACACGCACACATATACATACATACACACACACACACACACACACACACACACACACACACACACACAAACAGTAGTTCACATGCTGCACCTAGGCAATAAGGGCTGATGCTGCATGCGCTGCTACCCACAGAGATTCAGGGACCTGGCCTGACCCTCTATGACACAGTATTTATTTATTTACTTTTCCTTCAAGGGTTATTTTATTTTTTCATTATTATTTATTCCACATGATGGACAGCCCTTCCCACTGAGCCAAAGCTTGTAGATTTACCCCATGGAGCACAGGGAGGAAGAGATAAGAGCTGACTGGCTTGCTCCAGGAATGGGTCTCACAGATAGCATGCAAGAAGTGGCACTGGTGGCTGGCTGTCAGATTTTATTACACACACACACACACACTAGTTCACACACTGCACCTAGTCTATAAGGGATAATGCTGCAGGTGCTGCTACCCACAGAGATTCAGGGACCTAGCCTAACCCTCTATGACACAGTATTTATTTACTTTTTCCTTCAAGGATTATTCCACATGACAGAATGCCCACTGAGCCAAAGCTGGTAGACTAAATAATACATCCCTACTGAGCACAGGCAGGAGATGAGAACTGATTCAAGTTTATTGCAGGAAAACTCCATTGAACGAGCTCATTCACAAGGAGGTCCTGCGGACACAAGTTGTAAAACACCATACAGTAACAAATACAAGCAGAATATACAAGTCAACATATATCACATTGAAAGGTAATACAATCAAGTAAGTGCCTATGTCCAGGAGGCTTAAGTGTTAATATACACAAGGAGGTCTTGACAGAATTATGCTGGTAGTGTTACAGGCATGTATCAACAACCATTATGTGGTACAGGATCAGTAGCATACAATTACGACAGGGAACCAAGTGTGACATCATAAAAATCAGAGGTACAAGGCAGGATATACAATACAGTAGCGGTGGATGTAGGCAGAAACATATAACAGGCAAGCAGATTCCCTGAACAGTGCATAGTGAAGGGAAGAAAGTGTTTAGAGCATAAGGGAGAACAGGGTTCAGACATTGTGGAGGAGTACTAGGAATCCATAGAGTGGGGTAAGGTAAGGGGAGGGGAGGGAAAGGGGGGTAAGAGATGCTAGTAGCAAGGGCAGAGAACAGCTGCACGTCTGGTGGACAGAGGATGTGATTAGATGTTGGGACAGTGGCATGTCCTGTTAAAGACTGGATGAATTTGAGCTGGCTGAGATTGAATCCAGATAAGACTGAGGTGTTGGTTGTGGACCCGGGTCACCTGGGGACAGGTTCTGGAGCTGGGCACATGTTGGGCCTATGGCTTGATGGTGTCCAGCTCACTACCTCAGACTGGGTGCGTAACCTAGGTGTTATTTTCGACGATGTTCTGACCCTGAAATTTCAGGTGTCGGCTGTGGTTAAATCCTCATTTTACCATCTGAGGAATATTGCCCGGGTGAAACACCTGGTTCCTCCGGGTGACCTTCCAACACTGGTCCATGCCTTCATTACTACCAGTCTTGACTACTGCAATGTCCTCTGTCTAGGGCTATCTGGGGTTGATATCTGCCGCTTGCAGCTAGTGCAGAACGCTGTGGCTAGGCTGCTGACTGGCACTTCTAGGGCCAGTCATATTACACCTGTGCTGCGTGAGCTGCACTGGCTGCCAGTTCAGTGGCGGATCACCTATAAGGTAGGCTTGCTTACCTTTAAGGCCCCACATGAACAGGGACCTGATTACCTGAAAGATCTCCTGACCCCCTACTCCCCCAATCTTCCTTTCCGATCTGCCAACCAGGGATTGCTAGAGTTTCCCAGGGTTCGTCTGAAAACTTCTGGGGCTCGTGCTTTTTCATTTGCAGCACCAACCCTGGAGAACTCTCTACCTCGTCGGTTAAGAGAATGCCTGACCATCAGTAGTTTTAAAACTATGTTAAAAACTTATTTATTCTCTCGGGCTTATCCAGACTGATTTTAAATAATTTATACTGTTGATGTTTTTATATGACTGTACAGTGCCTTGATTTTGAAAGGTGCTTAATAAATAAAGCATTGATTGATTGATTGATTGATTAAAAGGTTTTCCTAGTTAAAACTTTGAAATGATTCACAGTCACAAGCTCAGCAAGTCTAAGTACAGATTGGATATTATTCCAAACTGATGGAATTATGAAGCTAATCGCACGGCAGTATGGACTCTGGACACATCCAGTAGGATAAGCTTAGATTTCTGTAAGGAGTAATTGCTATGGGTCCTGTGCATGAGGGAGCAGATGTACTGTGGTAGTTTGTTCCACACTATTTTCATTGTCCGGGAGACAATGTGGAGCATCCGTCTGGTGGCCAGGGAGGTCCAGCCTACTGCCTTGTAGAGGTCACATTGGTGTGTCCTATAAGGTGCATTTGTTATAAAGCACAGTGCCCAGTAAAAAAGGGTGTCAAGTCTGTGTATATTTGTCACAGAGCTGCAGTTATAGATAATATCAGCTCAGTCTACCAATGGGAGGAAGGTGGCTTGCACCAATCCCCGTCTGATGTCTGGAGTAAAGAGGGATTTATTTCTGTAGAAAAATCCTAACCTCATTTTCAGTTTCTTAGATTGGAATTTGATGTGAGCTCCAAAGGTCAGTTTGCTATCTAACCAGACACTCAAATACTTAAATTGATCCACCACTTCCAAGGTGTCCCTAAATACAGTTGTGATGGGTGGTGGTGTGTACTGAGCACCTAAGGGAGAAAATGAATGAGTAGAGGTGAAATAAATTACTTCCAGGGGTTTTTTTTTGTGTTCAGTAGCAGTTTTGATTTGGAAAGGTTGAATTGCAGTTGATTGAAATCAGACTGCAGCTCGGCGCACGCTTCAGACAGCAATGACTTAGATGTGTACAGCACCGTATTATCTGCAAAGAAGTGGAGCTTGGATTTGTGGATGTTATTACTCATGGAGCTGATATAGATAGAGTATTGACCCTAGTGTAGACCCTTGTGGCACTCCTCCAGTGATAGGTGGGAAGTCCGACAAGAGCCCATCAACTTTAATCTGTTGTAGCCTGCCTGTAAGGTAACTGGAAAACCAGTTTAGAGAAGGGCCATTCAGGCCCAAGGACGTAAAGCATTGAAGGAGAAGGTTGTGGTTCACAGTAGCAAATGCCTTACTAAGGTCTAGAAACACAGTGCCTGTGGCTTGCTTGGCACTGACAGCAGTAAACCAGTCATTGGTGACTTTGGCCAAAGCTGAAACAGCGCTATGGTTCTGCCTAAAACCGGACTGTAAAAGACTGAATAAATTGGAGCTCTCCAAAAACTCCTTTAGCTGAGTATTTATTAGTTTCTCAAGGAGTTTCGACAAAACTGGCAGAATGGATATGGGCCTATAGTTATTGAGATTGCTGTTTCCAGCAAGAGAGAAATGTAGCTGAGGTGATGGAAGGGTTGAAGATATGCAGAATTGGTGCTGTTAGCAGGTGACTCCCTAGTTTGAAGAAAGTAGATTCAATCCCATCCACACCAGCGCTTTTTCTTGGATCTAGTTTGCTCAAAAGGTCTTTGACTTGCTTATAAGTTGCCAGCAACAGTTGAAAGTAGTCCTGAGGCCTCAGGGACTGGGGTTGCATATAGGTGTAGAATTATCAGTTAACCCAGCAGCAGGTGATGTATCAAATGCCAGGCCTGCTGTGGCAAAGTGGACATTCAGCTTTCCAAGGATGGTGCTTTTGTTAGTGAGCACAATACCATCCAAGGTGATTTTTACAGGTAAAGATGGGGGTGATTTGTGGTTTTCGACAGTTTTGAGCATCTGCCACAATTTGGATGAATTACCTTTGGCTTCCTCTAAAGTTTCTATGTAATAATTAGCCTTAGTATATCTAATAAGCTTAGTGCAGGCATTTCTTGATGCCCTAAATGCTTACCAATCAGCTGTGGCTTTTGTGTGCGTCTTGCATAAGCTGAGCCCATAGTTTATCCCGATGTTAGAGGGTGGCTTTTAACTTAAGGGTGAACCAGGGGTTTGCTATCTTCCTCAACCTGCATTTTATGAATGGGGGATGCTTGTCGCTAGATTCTTAATGATGGAATTCAGGATAGAGATAATCACATCTAATGTTGTGGCCAGGTAGAATTCCTGTCAGTTAAAACATTTTAGGTCAGCTAGGAAATTATCGATATTGAATTTTCAAAAGCTTCTCCTTTTTACGAATCTGGAACAAGAGAGATGTTTATCCTGGGTACAGGTACATACAACAATATTGTGGTTACTCAGGTTGTTGTGAAAAACCGCGGTGTGCAGTATTTTATGGGGATGGCTTGTATGTAATAAGTCAAGGATGGTGCTGTTGTTCCTGTGTTTTGTGTTGATCCTAGTAGGTTCTGTGATAAGCTGCAAAATGCCCTGCTCACCACATAAGTCCTTTAAGGCATTTGCTTTAGATGTCAGCCAATCAAAGTTCAAGTCACCATGGCAAGGGGGGACACACAGCAAGAAGTCCATCTTGGCTCGGAGGGGGTGGTAGTGGGTGGCACAGCTCACCCACTCTGCTGTAAAAATAAAAACAACACTGGCACTTGACTCACTCACTTGCCCCCAGTCTTCCTCCTCCCCTCCCCCGAGTCTGCTCCCAAATCACCAATCCCCACTCCTCGACTCCCAGACCCAGTCCTCTAATCCCCTCCCCACCCCCAAGTTTTCTAGGTTATTTGTTCTTGTTTTTTTTTAGTAAAATATAAAAATAAATATAATATTTTTTTTTTTTTGAGAGTCAGACCAACTAGTAGCTGACAAATTGCCCAACGGGCAAAAAAATGCAAGTAAGCAGCAAGTTTAATAGCACACACAGAGCAGCCAGTAAACGCCGCTGCTCCTTCTCCATTCTCCATTTCTCTGAGCCAGCTCTGAAGCTGGACCACGTGGGCTGCTGAAGACCAAATCCAATCAGGTGCCACCTTAGGAAGATGGACAGCTCGCCTATCCAATGAGAAACCAGAGTCTTGTCTCTTGTCCCTCCTGTGCTCTCACACTTCTCTCACCGGGTTTGCACAATAGAGCCGCCTGAACCAATCCAAACAGCTGAAAATGTTTTGAAGCTGTTTGTTTCCCGAACACTTCAGTTTGTTCAGATCAGCTCGTATTTTTGACAAACCAGTTTGCCCACCCCTAGTTATTAGCAAACTATAGTTGATATAATTAAATTGTCTAAACTGAGCAGACTAATCAGAAGATCATGTACAGTAACCGGGATGGAATTAAGCTCTTCCTGCCAATTTCCTGCCACTAGTTTTGCTTAGCAGCCGAAACGGAGGTTTCTGTGATAAGCATACATACTATTGCTATTGCACATCAGCCAGGTTTGTAAATTTAGCATTGTCCCTTATACAGGAGCTGGTTGAATACTTCCACTCACCCTTTTCCGTCTGCAGTCCAGGGTGTTCAGGGTGTCACATAGGGCAGCATGGCTGGCTGACAGCCGACTCCGCAGCTGACACCCACTGTGTGATACCCTTGTTGCTCTGGCCCTTCACGTTCCAGAACTCTCGCATGGAGGACCGCTGGGGTGGGGGGCCCCTTATGGCACCCAAAGATGACATGGAGCAGGATGATTGATGGCTGCTCCTGGGTGGCGGGCAGCAAAGACCGCTGTAGTGTCATTCCTGGTGGCCGATGATTCAGCCATCGTTGGGAGGCAGGGTGGATAGAGGTGTCATGTGCACCCTCACAACCCCATAGATGAGCTCTGAAATCTGTACTGCAGGAAAGTCAGGACCTGGGGGGGGGAGCATTCTGTGGTTGCAGTTGTGGGAAGTCATTGTTTGTGCCACATGGGACCTCCACCCCCCATATTCTCATGCAAGCTCCCCTCCATGCATGCAGAGCTGGTGTGGAATGTCTGCGGATTGGCCCCATAATCTTAGCATCTAGAAAGTGTGTAAAAGAAGAGAAAAATGTTGGCATCAAATACCAAAAAAAAAATGCTGCTGGGACCATTAGTGTAAAACTTGTGTGGTCATCAGAGTGAGATGTAAGGTTAACTCTTTAGGTGTTGTTACTTTAGAAACAAATAATAGCTTTTAAAATATTAATAAAATTAGGACTGCTCATGTGACTGATATACACCATGTTCACATGTGTAAGACTGTTGTGCATGCACATAGACTTGTGTTAGTGTAATACCACTGTCCTCAGTGTGCGTGTGTACAGCTGTGACAGACTGGTCTCTCCCAGACTCACACTGTAAACTGTTTCCAGCTTTCTCAAGCTCTTAAGAAGCCTGCATGGGCACTTCAGTAGCTGCTACCACTCAGTACAGACACTACCTAAGGATATCTCTAGGTCTGAATCCCACCAGAGCCACAGCCCATACAGTACAAAGCTCCTTACCAAACGGCAAATGACCCACCCCTCTCTGTCACAGCTGAGAACACTTCACTTTAGAAACAAAATATTCTTTTTTTTTTTTGGTAACCAGGTGCCTGTTTTCAGGGGCAACCTGGGAGCACTGGGGTGGTTAAGTAACTTGCTCAGAGTCACACAGTATGCAAGTGGAGGCTGTGGGAATCAAGCCCAGGTCTGCTGGATGTACCAAGCTAATTCACAGCTCATTACTCTAACCTCTAGACTATACCGCCATATGGAAACAGTAGCCTTCTCTTCAGAGACAGAAACACCATTTTTGTCAGTTATAGCCTAGTTATTTGTACCTTAAAGGAATCACAAATCACAGAAACAAGAAACAGGAAGTATATTAAAAATAATATTTTAATACTTCAAGATATTTACTCATATAATACAGGATACCACACTTAGACTATGAGGAACAGTACTCCTGCAGAGATAAAATGAAAATGTTTTGAACAGTAGAAGAAAACACACTGAAAAAATCTTACTACACTTCCTAATTTTTCCAAGGTAGAAAGGGCTTACTGTACAGAAGACATTGGCGAATCAGGGCAGATTCAGACCTTAGATGTTAACTGCTTGAGGTCCCAAAATCAGACTAACTTGTCTCTCACAAAACTCAGGTTAACAGGGTTCCCAAAAATCTGTCTCCACCCACCCTCAACACACATCCTATGACATCACTTTCAGACCAGTTTCTTGTGTCTTATGAGCTTGGTCCTCTTGGGGAAACTGGTTGGATCTGGATTTCAGGGGTTTGAATATTCTAAAGAACATTTCCTTTCTCCTACTTTCTGTCTTGCACAGCAGCAGTGACTGCTTCAGTCATTAGCCAGAGCCCTTCATTTGGCATGAAAGGGTTATTTTTTGGCTTTGAAACATGAAAGGGCTGTTTTGGCTTTCAGCTGTCTCGTTTACTGGCCAGGGGGTCCTGTAGTATAGGACAAAGAGATTATAATCAATCTCCAGAGTCATCTGACATGTCTCTGACATCTAACTTTATCTCATTCCCTCTCACAGATCCATTCAGACTTATCAATACAGCTAGAAGGAAATAAAAATACTATAGTACAAAACAATATGAAAAGTTGTTACAGCAGCACAGCACTATGATGTCACAGTTGAACTATACAGTAGCATGAGTGTACATTGGAATAGCTCTGTGCAAACATGGCTGCTGTCTCTGGGAAGACAGATGCTATGCAGGGCATGGCACAGGCCTGCTTGGCCTTGAATATGTGCTGGGAAGATTGGGTAGTGTGTTAGCGAATACCACATTGGATAACACTATATAGGATGCACACCCTAGTACTGTGGGATCCCAAACCAGGGACCCTGCATACAGCAGTTCATGGCCTGTCGCAGTCTTCACCAGCTGCTACAAAATGGTCATAGGCCCATGGCCATGGTGTGCATACCTCTCAAACAGCATGGCCATGCCTTGCCCTCTGCCCTGACATTGCATGGGCCATGTCATGCATGAGGCACAAGTGACTGTGCTAGGTATTGGGGCAGGCAGGGGTATACCCCCTAGTTTCTTTATACAGGTCAGTGTTGTGTTCCTCTTCCGACATACCACTTTTAGCCCATACTGATGAATGCTGGTTTCCTCTATTGATACCCTTTCTGTACACAGATATATACATTGTGGCTAACACAGCAGAATTCAATTTTTTTTGTGCTTATACCTTTTCTACATGTACTTTAATTTTTGTAATACTGATTAGTGTTGATTTTTCACACATGCACACACACACACATATTTGGCCCAACACAGCAGAATGCTGGTTTTCTCTGTAGACACCCTTTCTGTATTTTTATAATAATTTCCTGTTTACTACATTACTGTTATCTCATTTAAGTTTCCTTTATGCTATGTACTCACCATCAGGTTCCGAACTGGTCTGCAAAGAGCCTTGTCCAGATATTGTGTGATCTCCTAGCCTTTCTGTAGTCCCTCCAGCACCACCTGGTCTAGTGCCTCACATCTACTCCATTGCTGCTTTAAGGACACAGCAAGCTTATTCTATGCTGCAATGCCAGGTTGTGGAGGATGCAACATGCTATGAATATCGTTTAGACTTTATTTGGGTTATAATGTATGGCATCACCAAGTAAGTCAAGGTATAAAACCACATTGTGAGCATGCCAAGGACATACTCAGTGATGTGGGTTGCTGTGTGGGTTGTGTTAGAATGGTCTTCAGAGGCAGATGGGGATGAAGGACAGAGGTTATCTGTGGATTTAGGGGGTATGCACTGTCTCCTGTACATTAAGAATCATCCTGTAATGTTGGCTACCATGGTACATTCTGCATTATTGCTATTGGTGGGTACTTACCAAGGTGGAAACTGTGTGGTACTAAAGTGCCTGGTACTTGGGCACCCTCAAGCATCTGACACAGGATGGAATTATGCCAGATTTAGGCATCATGGTCCTCTCTTGGATACCATTCCAGGATGCTGATTATGCACACTGTGCATCACACATCACTTGAATGTTGAGGGAGTGATATCCCTTGTGATTCACATATGCATCCATCCCTCACAGGTGGTACATGGGTGGCCAGACAGGTACTGTAAAATCAATGGCCCCTAACACAGATAGTAAGTGCACATCTCAATGAAACATGCATGTTTACAGCTGTCTCTGCCTATGTGCTGGGGTAGCTGTTGCAGTCACCAGCATGGTACAGCAGTCCATGTAGGAAATGTGAGGGCAGGTAAGGCATAGCAGACTGAGGGATCCTAGTTGCATCACCAACAGGTATTTCGAAGCTTCATGTGGCCAGGAAGCAGAGGGCCATGGTCACTTTGAGTTCCATCAACAAGGGCGGCTGTGGTGGGTGGCACTCACCAGGTTTTCATGCAGGAGCTCACAGAGCTGCATGAGTATGGTGTGACTGAGCCTATGCTGGGCTATGATCTATTCATCTCTGAGTTTCAGGAATGTTGATGTAGCCCAGTAAATCCATTGTGCAGTATAGCACTACTTCTGCCTATGATATTGAGCAGTTGAACTCTGTCCAGCTCCCTCCACCTCCCGCCCATCTCCTAGAAACTGCATTAGGCAGAAAATGTGGATCATGGTTGTCAGTCCTGTCTCTCTGCTGTGCTGCTGTTGTGTCACCTGTATATGGCTTCGCTAGAATAAAGGATACCTTTTCTAATCCTTTATTTGTGCGTCACAATTTTCTACTAGAGCTTTGACAGGTGTTTCCAATATTGCACTGTGTACTGTATGCTCAGATTAGGAACTTCCTGGAAACCAATAATCTCCTCAGTCCAATCCAATCTGGGTTCAGCTCAGAACATAGTACTATCTCAGTGCTGGCCAAAGTCTCCAATGACTGGTTAACCTCCCTTGGTGTGAAAATGCATGTCTGCGCTCTGTTTCTAGATCTGAGAAAAGCGTTCGACATGGTTGACCATGATCTGCTCCTTATCATTCTCAGAAACCTTGTACTAGACAGTCCAGCATTGTTGTGGCTCACAAGCAATCTTACAGGTCGACAGCAGTGTGCCAAGGTGGGTGGGAACTCCCCCCAAAAACCCCTGTTAAGGGACATTCCACAAGAATCAATCTTAGGCCCCTTGCTATTCGCTATATACATAAGCAACATCAATGTTGGGATCAAATCAGCTAATATACATCTCTTTGCTGACAATACAGTTCTGTACCTGGAAAGGCCCACCCCTGAATTAGCATGTATGACTTGGAAGCTGACTTCAACATCCTTCAAAACAACCTCCTGTCTCTAAAGTTGCTACTGAATGCAAAGAAAACCAAAGCAATCCTATTTTTCGCCTGCAGCAAGTGCACTAAAAGCTCACACCCCTTCAACGGCAGCGCAGATCCTTACTTTATTAGGGGAACCCTTGGAGTTTTTGACTAAATTTAAGTATCTGGGCATGTGGTTTGACCAGAAACTTTCCTTTGGTGAGCATGTTGATTAGCTGGCTAGGAAACTGAATATGAGACTAAGTTTATTCTTTAGAATAAAGAACCTACTCACTCATGAAGCAAAGGTTAGGCTAGTCCTATCAACATTTCTACCTCTGTTGGACTATGCCAACCTCATTTATGGGCAGTGCTCTCCTTCCATCTTATCCAAATTGGACACACTGTATCATCGGGTGATCAGATTCATCATGGGAGTGCCATACCACACTCATCACTGCACACTCTGTACTATGCTGGGGTGTCCCTCACTTAGCCTCAGACATTGCACGAATGAAGTGCTCTGGGCATATAGAACTATCACCAACAAGCTCCCTCAGTACATTTCCAACTGTTTGTCTGTCTCCCCAGTGAGCTACTATGCTTCGAGGTGTCTCTCATACATGTCCTTGGTAATCCCAAAGGTCAGGACTCACCTTGGGGCCACAGCCATCAGCCACACTCTCCCTGTAATCTGGAATAATATCCAAAAGTCAATAAAACTCGTGTCACCAGTAAGCATGATGCTATTTAAGGCTTTACTCCAACACAAACTCTCTGAATCATGTGAATGCCAAACCTAAGCGCATCTCTGTCCTGAACCCTGAAGTACTGCAGAGAGGTGACTTCTCACCACATACTTTCTACCCACCCCTCCATTCCCTTCTAGTGCCTATCCAGGGCTTCCCTTCACTTACCCTCCCCCAACCCTAGAGTACTCCTGCTAGCCCCACATCCCCCTTATTCTGTCTACCTAGGCCCCACCCCCAGCTCTCCTTCTACTCGATAGCACTCCCCCACCTCTATTCCCTACTATTTACCTTTGCTTCTTATGCACTAAATGGTCTTCTGTACTAACTACAGCTTTGTTAACTCCTTGTAGCACCTATCATTGCCCACTGCCATGCTTAGGTATATATCAATGTCAATGAAAATTATTCTTATCTATTGTTACACCAGTTGTGCTTGCCAGTGATCACTTTACTTGTATATATCTTTCTTTTTCTAAATGTGTTTATATCTGTTATTTCCATGTACTTCTATTATATGTATTATCTTGCTGACCATCCCAGGTCCACCTTGTAAATGAGCTTGTCTCAATGGTGTCTCGCCTGGTAAAATAAAGATGATTGATTGATTGATTGTATGCAGATTCCTGACCCCTGTCTGCACTTTGATTACATTTCGATTACTTGTGTTGCCATCTTGTTTGACTTGTGTGATGTACCACCACTGTTTCTGTGTGGTATTATAGTGTATGGAGGAACATCATTGTCCACCAAATTCAGTTGGCTCAAAAATGTTGTTCTGCGGCAGTAGGGACATCCATAGTGCAGCAGAATGACTTTTCATTCTACTGCACTACGGATATCACTCTACACTGATCACCACAGAAATGGTAGGCTCAACCAGATGACAGTCATGGCGGTGGTGTCGGCAGCACAATCACCTGGTCCTGCACAACGCAAGAGTGATTTAGAACTGCAGGAGCAACTAGATATTTAATGCTAAAATTAAATTGCAAGATCAACCAGATATCTAAATTTAACTTACATATCGTGTCTCCTCCCTGTTACCTCTTCTCGCTAAGCAAGGAAATCAGGCGCCATGTTGTTTTTTTTGAAAATCCCACCCATACGGGATTAGCAACCAATCCAAAGTTGCCACTAAATAATGGATGTCTGCTCCCTAGTAACCTCACATCCCCACCCTAGCAACCGCCATAACTACCAGCACATGCTGTAGAAACAACAGATTTGAATTTGAATTTTTTGTGTAAAAAATAAATAGATTTCTTTTATAAAAGAGTGGCCACCATACACTATATAGAATAGTGAATGGACAAAACTATGAACAACTGTGTTGTACCTCAGGGATCTGATTCCCATGGACCCCTCGAGCTTCACTCTTGAGGTCACAAAGAATCAGAACCCCTCGGTGGCACAACGCACTGGTTGTGAATAGCTGCCCATCCACTACCCTATATACTCTCTATTCAGGTACTATTTCATGTTTAGCATGGCACTTTCCCATTTGCTCCACACAAATCCTTTGAATATGGAGATCATATGTCTGTAAGTATTGGCTACTTGGACTATCTTCCGATCTGCCTAATTCCAAACTTAACCCTTGACAACAACAAACATGAGCTGCACTACTCTCTTATTCATTGCTATCACATTTGGGTCAGTGGGCCCAGGCGCTCTTCAGGTCACCTGTCCCTCTTCCATCTACCCAGAACACTGCCCAGGAATGGGCCGCTTGCTAACATTATCAGGAGCAACCTCCACAGAGGGGGAATACCAGCAGTCCTACTACAATTGGACCACAACAGGGGAGAATGTATCCGACACACACCACGGCTCCACCAGGCTACCACCTCTCACACACGCACCCCCCTCAGAAAGTGGGGAAGCCTTTCCAAGGTAAACTAAGGAAATGCAAGTCACAAATCTCTATAACCCTCTGCATCACAGTGAGGAAACTTATCTTAATGCTCCTCCTGTTATCTGGGAATGTGCACCCAAATCCTGGCCCTCCACTGCCACCGGGATCTGCGGGTAACAATACAAAGGACCTGCCTATAGCGGCAATGAATATTTGCAGCCTAACAGCAAAGTTTACACAATTACAGGCCTGGATGGCCCAGCACAAACTGGATATAACATGCCTAACTGAGACTTGGTTGACAGGCAATAGAAAAAAACAGTGAAACAACACTACCTGGATACCAGGTATTCAGGAGTTACAGGCATAGCAAGAAGGATGGGGACTGTCTTATCTACACAAAAAACTCCTTCCACGGCTCCATCCTCCCTATCTCCAAGATGGCCACAGACCACGAGCTCCTTGTCATGAAAATACAAGTCAGGAAGCTGGGTAACATGCTGACCATTGCATCAGCCTACCTGCCCCCCAAAAAAATTACAGGATGGTGTGCCCAAGGTCCTGGATGCAGTGGCCTCCCTAGCCAAGGGTAGTGATTTACTTATCACAGGGGACTTCAATATTAACCAGGAAAGCAACAACTCTATGCCACTCAAGGATATTGTGGCAAGTGCATACCTGACACAACTAGTCATGGAACCAACCAGAAGGAACCACAAGACAGACAAGAGCTTGCTCATTGACTGGATCCTCACAAAATCTGAGGTCAAGGTGCTGCCAGATACACTGAGCAACCACTTCCCTGTCACCCTCAGACGGTCAAATAAGTTAAAAAACAGCCCCCCCATCACTATACAGAGCAGAATCCTGAAAAGAGGTCAGTTAAGAATTCTTACAAATGCCCTATTCCCACCATGACTGGTTGCCCATTGACACACTGCCAGACCTGGACCAGGCCCTGAAGTACTTCACAGATGGAGTTAACAATATTCATGACCGATATGTGCCATTAAAAAGGAGGAAAGTGTGGGGGACCACTAAGGGTTGGATCACAGGCGAGTTCCTAGCCATAATGAAGGAGATGGACAACCTCTGGCTAGAAGCCAGGGTCTCAGGTAAAGACCATGACCACCAGCTGTACCAGGCAGCTAGAAACCACTGCATGCATCTAATATGGAGGGCTGAAGCAGATCACCACAAGGAACTGCTCGATAAAAGCTAGGGTGACAGCAAAAGGTTCTGGGGGAACATAAAGAATCTCTTGGGGGAAGAAGAAAAGAGAAACCCACAGCTGCTCCACATTAATGGCTCTACTACCATGGACCCATGCCTCATCGCAGAGTCCTTCAACTCTGCCTTCACAGATCTAAGCACAATACTGCCTCCTAACTACCTACACCCCGCCAAGGTTCCCTCAGAGGACAAAGCACCCAGTACCTCTCACCCTACCTTCTACCTCAAGAGAGTTACTATAAAGCAGCATTCTACATAAAAAAAGTGCTCGAGAAGACCGGAATGGGTAGTGATGGAGTAGACATGAAGCTGGTGTCTCAAACTCCTGATGTGCTCATCAAGCCTATTACAAAACTATTCAACAAATCCCTGACCTTGGCACAATTCCTGGCCACCTGGAAGCAAGCGATGGTCACTCCTGTCCACAAAAGCGGGGACAGGACCAATGTGTCCAATTACAGGCTTATCTCAATCCTCTCCCCCCATCCAAAGCCCTTGAGAAGATTGTGGTAGACCAACTAACAAACTACATCCGCAAATACCAACTGCAATGCCCCAACCAGCATGGGTTCAGGCAGGGGCATGGTACCACAACTGTCCTTGTAGAGTTCACTGACTATGCTCACAAAGCTATGGATGAAGGCAAACTAGTAGGGACGGTGTTCATAGACTTAACAAAAGCCTTTAATGCCGTCAACCACACCCTTATACTGGCCCAGCTACAAAGCTTGGGGGTGGCCGCTAATGCAACACTCTGGTTCCGAGACTACCTGTCCCTTAGGTCACAACAGGTAAAAATAGGACAAACAGTGTCTGAACCCAGGGAAGTCACACTGGGGGTCCCCTAGGTATTCATCTTTGAACCCCCTGCTATTCAGCCTGTTCCTAAATAATCTCCCTTAAGCCGGTGATGCCAAGATAATTCTATATGTGGACGACGCTGTCATCCTAAACAGCAACTCTCAAAATGAGCCACTCCAAGCAGCACTTCAGCACTCCTTCAGTAAAATAGAAGACTACTTCGGTGAGCACAGATCCAGAAAGCAAAATGCAGCACTCTGTGGTTGGCATAGAAAAGAGCATACATTTAATAATAAATGCAAAACGGCAAACGCCAAACGCCAAACCTCACATGTATCAGGAAGCACAACTGAAAAGTTCCCGACCGGTTTCATGCACTCAGCACATCATCAGGAGATAATTGCTTAGTAATGTGTCACACATATTTATAGGGAGACACTTAAAGGGATAGCTCACAGAAAGAGCTTTTAAGTATAACATAATTGAACACATATATATAAGAAATGTGCTATGATACACTAAAAAAAGGTAACACAGCTATATACACATCAATGTCTACTACCACTATTCCTAGTTAGCAATGTGTATATATATATATATATATATATATATATATATATATAAATGTAAATCATATTATAGACTCCCTATATCTTGAAGTAAAATGTGTGATCTAAAGGCAACAGAAAAAAAAGGCAACAGAACAAAGATCAAAACATCAATTCTATGTAGATCTAAACAGGTAAATAATGCATACTAAAATCACTGCAAACTGTGTATAAAAAATGAACATATTATATTATACAATACTAGACAGAAAATCAGCTCCCGGCCATCGGGACACACCGAAAGTTCCATGTCTAGATAATTTGTAAACAGCAACATGTATCTGAAAAAAATCAGAAAATATATTAATATAATAACCATGTACACAGACTTATCTTATTTTGATTTTAAACAGCTCAACAATTCCATCTTGTCATTCAATCCTGGGGCAGCTAGAGCCCCTAGTGTGTAAATCCAAAAGGACTCTCTATATTTCAACTTAGTATCCAAAACTCCTCCCCGAGGTCCTAACTCAACTATCTCAGTTCCACAAAATCTAAATACATGTGCCAAATTATCATTCATATTCTGGTCACAATGTATTGCAAGTGCACTTCTAGTGTCTTTATTCGAAATAGGTCTCAGATGTTCACCCATCCGTACCTTTAGTTTACCAACATAGAATGCTCCACATTGACAAGTAGCTAAATATACTTCATTCATAGTGCTACATGTAATGAAATCTCTGATTTCATAACTCTTAGCACAATTGCAGCTAGTAAAGGTCTTACACTTGAGTACGGACTTGCAAAATTAACAATTACCACAATTATACATACCCTATGGAACATGGGAGGAAGCCTTGTCAACACTCATATATGAAGATGCAGTATAACTATGCACTAGCCTATCTCGTAGGTTTTGGCCCCTCCTATATACCATCCTGGGGTTGTAACAGGTGACCTACCTGGACATGGAACTTTTGGTGTTTCCCAATGGCTGGGAGCTGATTTCCTGTCTAGTATTGTATAACATAATATGTTCATTTTTTATATACATTTTGCAATGATTTTAGTATGCATTACTTACCTGTTTAGATCTACATAGACTTGATGTTTTGATCTTTGTTCTGTTGCCTTTTTTACTGTTGCCTTTAGATCACACATTTTAGTTTAAGATAGGGGGAGTCTACAATATGATTTACATTTTTATATATATTTATATATATGTATATATATATATATATATATATATATATATATACATTGCTAACTAGGAATAGTGGTAGTAGACATTGATGTGTATATAGCTGTGTTACCTTTTTTAGTGTATCATAGCACATTTATATATATATATATGTACATATATATATATATATATATGTGTTCAATTATGTTATACTTAAAAGCTCTTTCTGTGAGCTATCCCTTTAAGTGTCTCCCTATAAATATGTGTGACACATTACTAAGCAATTACCTCCTGATGACGTGATGAGTGCACGAAACCGGTCGGGAACTTTTCAGTTGTGCTTCCTGATACATGTGAGGCTTGGAGTTTGGTGTTTTGCATTTATTATTAAACTATGCTCTTTTCTACGCCAACCACAGAATGCTGAGTTTTGCTTTCTGGATCTACACGTTGTTACTCGAGCACCTGTGCTTACGGAGGAGCTGTTTTTGTTGTTTGTATATATTCGGTGAGCACAAACTTCTGCTCAGTTGCAAAAAAAAAGACCATGCTCCTATCCAGCCCCCAGCTCAAGAAAAGATTCTCCACCATAAACATCACCAACAATGTACTCGCCCCCTTGGAACAAGTACACTCCTTCAAAAACCTTGGAGTTACCCTGGACAACACCTTATCCTATGCTCAACATGTTGACCAGGTGGTCAAGACAGTCAGCACCAAGCTTGGTGTGCTATACAGGCACAGAAAACACCTTTACCACAGCAGCTATCTGTCTATCAGTCATGAGCTCCATCCTCTCCACCATTGACTATGGCCTGGTTGTCTACAGTGCAGCATCTGACTCTGTGCTCAAGAGGGTGCACGTAGCTCTCAGCAAGGCCTGCAGGCTCATCCTGAATGGCAATCAAATGACCCACACCTGTTCCCTCTATGAACAGACACATCTGCTCTCTCTTGGGTGCAGGACTAAATTCCTCACATGCCTCCTAGGCAAAGAAGCATTGCTATGGAAAGCCTCCCCCCCCATGTGTAGCAGGCATCTTCTCCCTCCCAGGCTCAGAACATATAACCAGAAGCAGAATGCAGGGGACCCTCGCGGTGCCTTTCTGATGCACAGCTCTTGGACAGCGCACCTTCTCCTACAGAGCCCCTCTGGCTTAACGAGGTACCCGAGTCCATTCAGAACTCCACTAGCCTGCATGGCTTCAAATCAGACCTTAAGCACTACCTGACCTCCAACTCTGTGTGCACCTGCTTCTCCAACAGCTGATAGACTCTGAATGACCAGGCCTGGCTCTGCTAACAGCAACTATTCTCAGCACAAGACAAAAGCCACCCTCCCACACACACTCCTTGACAATGCCTCTGAATCACTCTAAGGGGCTGCTCCTGTACACCCCTCCCCCCCCGTCTCCACATTAGGATGGGTCTCTGCCTCCCCGGCCTCAGTTCTGCCTCCTTGACCACTTTTACTAGAGGCCTCCCTCCTCCCCTACCAAACTCCTGTCCTTACTGACCCTCTGCCCAACCTAACCTAATCTCTAGTGCCTCTGCACCTTACCTGCACTTGTACTCAACTAAAGTTGATGTCCATATACTGTATAGTGTTTTAAATGTCTAAGAAATTCTGTAACTTTTTCCTGACTGTTGTGCTGTTCAGTGTCTCAAATGTCCTAAAACTCTGTAACCCCCTTGATTAAATGTCTATACTCTGTTAACATGCTGTGGAACCTTTGTAAAAGAGCCTTGGCTCAAAGGTTATTTTCCGAATACCAAATAAATAAATAAAAATAAATAAATAAGAGCAGTGGTAAGTTTGAACTTTAAGCATTTATGATTGTTTCTAATACAGTACTCTAGGGCATGAAATGCTTTCTAGGTTTCTTAGTTAGTAGTTTTATGGATCCCCTGGTGATGTTTCTGTTTATCTAACTCTGTTACACTGTAAATTAGTTATGTGGTTAAATGTTGCTTATGTATAATGTACACCCTGTCATGTGTTATTACTTGCTTCTTACTCTGAGATTTATCTCAAGGATGTCTTCAATTTCTGAAAGTTTGTTCCATATGTATAGTAGTAATTTTCTGCAAAAGTGTCAGGTCAACTAATCAATATTATTATTTTTCCCAAGGTGTGCACTATGACACCACGTGTTGCCCCTTGTGACCTGGGTTTATTTGGCTATATATTTTTTTATCTTTAGTAGCATTCTGTCATGATGTTCTTGCGCCAAAAACTCCAGGACTTGCTTTAAAACTATAACATGTTAAAAATTATATTTACTTGTATTATTTGTTGTTTAAGTTGCCCTCTAGTTTGCAGTTCAGTTTCTTTGTTTCCTATTTGGGGCAACTGTTACTGTATCTTGCAAACTGCTAATAAAATATAAGGTGAGTGGTGAAGTGTATGCAGCGGATACCTCTGCGGGCGGGGGGTCAGAACCAGTTGGCAGGGGTTTAATGAAGATGAAGGAAGACTTGTAACAGGAGAGGAAGAGGTAGGGGTGCCACTGAACATCAGGGAGAGTTTGGAATGGAGCAGAGAGAAGAAGGGGTGTGACAAAGCACCAGGGAGAGCTTGGAATAGGCAGGAGTACCACTTTACAGCAGGACAGAGCTCTACAAGTGACGCACTGGGGTCAGTTAGCGACACAGTTAGGTGGGAGGTCTGTAGGGAGTTACATTTTTGAGGTCTGTTTGTGCTGCTTATATAGCCTTCTGTTAACTTTGCACTTTAGCATGTTTGCACCAGATGTTCTATAATATGAATTACTGAAGCATGGAATCAAACACTCAAAAGACAATTACTGGCTATATTTGGTTCATGTTTTTGAGTTAACTGAAAGCTAGTAGGTTATTTCTATGCGGTGCCATACTGGCAACTCCTAGAACCGACCTCTGATTGTGCTTCATTCTTTCTGGTTTCCTTGTTTTGGATGGAATGGGGAGCAGGAAGGTGGCGACATTGGACACCTGGAAGCATTTGGAAGAGAACACTAGAGGGAAAAGCATGCTGCTGGACACCAGGAAGAGCTTAGAATGGGGCAGGGAGAGAGAATGAGTGATTTTTATTGCTAACATGAATGGGATCCTGATGCAAGACAAATTATTTGGGCAGAGGATTTTTAAAACAATTATTGATATTTCTATTATTAAAAAAATACATTAAGATAATGTTTGGGTACAAGGATAAAACAGAAACTCAAAAAAATCCATAAATCGAGTGCTGGAGTTGATAACTCTGATTATACCCAATCTATAATATTTAAAATAAGCAAAGCAAAGAAGTTGCATAGTTAGTTTTGCATACCATACAGTTTGACAAAACAACCATGCTTTCAAGATTACAGACAACAGGTACAGTAAGGGCTACTGACTTGAGCACCCTAGCTTTGGATTTCCAGATGTTATGCACATTTACCCTAAACCCTAATATTGTCTTATCATAGTTTGCTTGTAGCAAACTTAAAGGGGAATACTCAGCACTAAGAACCCCACACCCAAGTGTGGGTGGGGCTGGCCCCAATTAACACTTTGGCCCCCATTCACAAAGCCCCCTGAATGGCACAAGGGGCTTCTGCCACAAGGAATGGCACACTGTGGGGCTTGCACCAAAAGATGCACCAGGAATAATTCACAAAAGCAGCCTCCATCAAGTGCAGGTTAAGGGGGCTTGTACCAACCTTGCAGCACAAAATGGGCTACAACATGGTGTTAGGAGGCTTGCAGCAGATGCAAGCTACCATAGCCCCTAAATCAGGATTTTCAAAACCCTTTCAGAGGGCACACAACACTAGGTTCGAAGTGCAAACACAATAATAGTGTTATCCAAAATAGCACTGCAACAAAGCACCCGCAACAACAGTGCTCACCAAAAACACACAAATCCACATGTAGTGATCCAAACACACACTGAGGACTGCTACTATAAGCTCACAATAAAATGCTGCATTTATGTTTGTTTGGGGGGCTATGCCCCCCACACTCCCATTACTAAAATAATCAGCTCCAAGGGGGAGTTGGATTGCAGGGGGAAAAGTGAAACTCGGAGGAGTTACTATAAGATGGGACTTGTAATAAATTTTGGGAAACCCATCTCACAGTAAAAGACTGGATACTGGGACCAGAACCCTGGTCTGCAGAACTCTGCTGGCCGAGCTGCTCTATGCCTTAACTCTCTCCACCATGGGAGCAACTTGGTGATCCTTCAGCATTTTCCAGCCCTTCTTACCACCCTCCAGTCACTTCTTGAGACATGACAGCTACAGAGGTAGTGGTAAATGCATTTTGCTGTTCCACCCCTGTCGCTGTCCGTGATACTACCCGCTGTTCTTACATGCACTGTTGAAGTTGAGCTGTTCTGACCAGGTAGGGGGCACACTTCTAAGTACCATTAAATCAGCAGGGGCTAGTCTAAAGGAACTCAGAAGTGTGTCCTCTAGGAGGGTTAGGGAACTTGCACCACACCCAAGCCTATCTTGGGTGGTAGGGAACCTGTACCACAATCCCACCTTACTGTCCCCGATCTCCCCATGTGATAACACAGAACTGTCCCTAGTGGTCTAGCAGTCCCCCTCCCTATCCCTGATCTCCCCATGTATTAACATATAACTGTTCCTGGTGGTCTAGCAGACCCCTCATCCCCGATCTTCCCATGTATTAACATATAACTGTCCTTGGTGGTCTGCCAGACCCTCTTCCCTATCTCCAAACTGTCCAAATCACATATAACTTTCCCTGGTGGTCTAGGGTACCCCCACCCAGCAGGCAGTGCCCCAGCATCCTGCTCCCCCCATCCCTGAGCCAGTGACTGGCACTGCCCTCTTCTCTCCACCATGACCAGCAGCTGACTGAGCTGTCAATGAGCTCATACTATAATATGGTATTACAGTACGTGCTCACTGATGGCTCAGTCGGTGGCCAGCTGTGGTGGAGAGCATAGGGCTGTGCCAATCACCAGCTTGGGGATGGGGGGGAGCTGGATGGGGGGGCACTGCCTGCTGACAGGGTCCACTAGACCACCAGGGACACTTGTATGTGATACAGACAGATTGGGGATAGGGAGGGGGGTCCGCTAGACCACTAGAGACAGTTATATATTAATACATGGGGAAATTGAAGATAGGGAGAGGGTCCACTAGACCACCAGGGACAGTTATATGTGATACAGACAGATCGGGGATAGGGAAGGGGGTCCGCTAGACCACTAGAGACAGTTATATGTTAATACATGGGGAAATTGGAGATAGGGAGAGGGTCCACTAGACTACCAGGGATGTGATTACTGTACATAAAAAGGGGATCAGGGCTGAGGGGAACCATTAGCCACCAGGAACTGTTGTCCGTGGTTTTATTGCCATACAGTTGCACCACAGCTTGCAGAAAACCTTCCAGATGTGCCATCTGTTTGGCACATGGCCACAGTTGCTGCAAGCCATGGGACTTTGCTGCTGGGACCCTACCTGATAAAGAATCAGTAGAAGGGTCCCTGGCTTACCTTGCTTTGGCACAAGTTGCCTTTTGCTGCAGCATGCGTCAATCTAAAGGCCCTTTGTGAATCAAGCCCTTTGTGTGCCAAAAACATGTATTTCACTTATTGTTTACTACAGCATATTAGAATGCATCAGACTGTTTCTGTTGACTTCCAAGCTGATATTTTATATAACTACAAATCCAGGAACCCCTGCAACTGATATCAGAGGGCTGCAACAATAAGAGATTCAATATCCTGCAGTGCATGCTAGAGCTTTTATAAGATCCAGTCAGATATTTGCTGGTTCTGCTGTTCTTCTGGGACTACGTATGGTGCTGTCAGACTGTACCTAACCCAGGAGGACAGTGGGACCAGCAAACAAAATCAGTGCTTATAAAACTCTAATGTCACTTCAGGCTATTGAATCTTACTGTTGCACCCTATGATAATCGGCTGCTGTGAGTTCTGGGATTTGTAGTTGCAGAAAAATGTCAGCTTGCAAGAATCAACCAAAACAATCTGATACATAGAAATACTGGATGAGCAACTATGCACAACCAGTGTGTTCTCTCAAGGGGTTCTGATTCCTCTGACCTCGAGAGCAAAGCTCAAGAGGTCCATGGAATCAGAACCCCGAGGTGGCAAAACACACTGGTTGTGCATAGAGTTGCTCAGCCTGTATTTTTTATAGTGTATAGTACTGTGTGAAATATGTGTTTTTGAGTTCTTTTGCTTTCAAAATGAAACTGACTCATGCAGTCTCTAGAGGTTCTAGAATGCTGTTCTACCACAGTAAGGTAGAATCGCATTCCATGACTTTTGAACTGTGGTACAACAGCATTTTGAAAGGGATGGAATTCTATATAGAACAACACTCCACTATACACTATAATCTATTATTCTGCAGTAAACAGTAAGTAAAAAAGATGTTTTTGAACACAGAGTGTTAATGGGGCCCAGCCCCACGCTTGAGTGTGTGGCTCTTAGTCATAACCGTTCCCCTTTAAATACTGCTGTTGTTTTACTCCCCTCAACAGCAGTGCCAAATCAGGACTGGAGTAAGAATGCAGGAAGAGTGAAAACAATGAAATAAGAATATGCTTAAATAGAATGACTCTTTACAAAATCCAGGAAAACTGCTTCAAGAATATTGGAATTATATCTATATATTTCTCTGTCTCAGATAGATAGATAGATAGATAGAAACACTATAATTTAACTTTAAAGCTAAGTGCTTTCATATCTTGGATAACCTCAAAGAAATGGAGGGAATAACCCAAAGACAATTATTAGGACTTTAACACAGTAAGCACAAGGGTTGGATACAGAGACAGACTTATAAAGTATTCAGGATCTCCTTTAAAAATCCCAGGAGACTGAAAGATATGTGAAGTTCTGCAGAAACTGTGAAATCAACACGAGCTGGAAAAATTGAACTGGGAAGGGTACTGCACATTAATTGTATCCATTATGGCACTTTCCATTCAAAAAAAACTATCCTGGGAGCTGTTGAATGAAAGAAATGGAATTTTAAGGCAAGTTTTTTTTTCCTGATGTGGCAAAGCCCAGTCAAATAAGAACATGTTATTTAAAGCCCATGAGGAAAGAATTTGCTGACCTGAGAGTAGAGGTTACATTATTGTACATTAAAGAGCTAGTAGTGCCAAACATAGCAGGCAGAAAATGTTATTACATTTTACAAGTAGTCAGTTGCTACTTTTTATTTCTCAGATATAAATTGTTTTGGTTCTAGTTGCTTATTTTAAGGTTATCTATCTAACAGTATTAGGTTGATGCAAACCTAGAGGAGTTACCAGGGGACTGGCAAGTGTATATTTTTATGTATCTAACCTGTTCGTCATTCCCTGTCCTAACCTCACTCTATTGTTGTCTCCCCCCCCCCCTTTTTTGATGAGGTACCTTTGTAAATGAGTCTTTGACTCAAAGGTTGTAAAACTGATCTCTACAATAAATAAATAAATAAAATATCATTCATGTCTGTAAGGACACCTGCCTGTGTCATAGATGTGCCCTGATATGACATGACAGGCAAATTGATGGAGGTTGCCAGATCTGTTGGTGCCTATCACCCATGTGTATATACTGTACATGCTGCCCCACTGACATCCCCCATGCGACCCAGCTGTCACCTTAAACAAAGAGGAGGGTACTCATCTCACCACTGGTACCCCCGGGTACCCACCAAACCACTGGTACCCCTTTCCCCCACAGGAGACAGCAGCCTCAGTGCATCATTGGTGGTGGCTGCTGAACCCCATCACTGGTATTCCCTCCTCCCTGCAGGAGCTACCAATCCCACTACATCACCAGCTGTACAGTAGGTGTTGAATCTCACCATTGATATCCTCCCCACATAAACCAGGTGTCACTCCTTTGAGCCATGTCAGTCCAGACACAGCTGTACAGTAGGTGTTGAACCTCACCACTGATATCCTCCCCACATAAACCAGGTGTCACTCCTTTGAGCCATGTCAGTCCGGACACAACTGTACAGTAGGTGTTGAACCTCGCCACTGAGATCCTCCCCACATAAACCGCAGGGTTCAGTATTAGGACCGGTCCTCTTCAATGTCTTTATAAGCGACATTGCAGAGGGACTGGAAGGAAAAGTATGTCTCTTTTCAGATGACACAAAGATCTGCAACAGAGTTGATGCACAAGGTGGGGTGGAAAGGATGAGAAGGGACTTGGAAAGATTAGAGGAATGGTCAAATGTATGGCAGCTTAGATTCAAAGCTAAGAAGTGCAAGGTAATGCATCTGGGACACAAAACCCAGGGGAAGAATACACAATGGGGGGTGAGATACTAACAACAACAAAATGGAAAGGGACCTGGGGTAGTCATATCAGATGACCTAAAGGTGGTCAAGCAATGTGAGAGGGCAGCAAGGAGGGCTGGGGGATACTGGGATGCATAGGGAGGCATCACCAGTAGAAAACAGGAAGTTATTATCCTCTGTACAGACAGCTGGTGAGACCCCATCTGGAGTACTGCGTGCAGTTCTGAGCCCAATCTCCAAAGACATAGACAGGATGGAAGCTGTCCAGCGGAGGGCAACTAAAATGGTGCAGGGTCTGCACGAAGACATATGAAGAGACTTAGAGCTTAATATGTATAGACTCGAGGAAAGGAGGACAGGGGACATGATAGAAACTTTCAAGTACCTCAGGGAATCAACAAAGTCCAAGAGGGTAGCATCTTTCAAAAAGGGTGTGCAAGAACAAGGGGCACAATGTGAAGATGGGGGGCATCTCAGAGGTAATTTAAGGAAGTATTTTTTCACAGAGAGGGTTGTGGATGCATGGAACGGCCTTCCGGAGGAGGTTGTGGAGTCAAAAACAGTGGTGGAATTCAAGCATGCATGGGACAGTCATAAGGCAATTCTAGGGGGTGGGATTAGGAAGAAGTAGGCTGCTGGTTAACTAGGATCTGCAGCTTATCCATTAGGTAGGGAAATGGACAGACTGGGTGGGCCAAGCAGTCCTTATCTGCCGTCAAATTCTATGTTTCTATGTTCTATGTTTCTATGTTCTATGTTTCTATGTTTCTAAACCAGTTGTCACTCCTTTGAGCCATTTCAGTCTGGACACAGCCGTACTGTAGCCTAATCATGAACAAGAGATGACTTTAGCTCCAGACACTACTTCAGCTGTAGATGAACAAAAAGGAGCAAAGTTCCTCCCTTTTGAAAAAAATTCCCCTAGCATTTTTTTATCCCCTTGCCCAAATCCAAGCTGTAGTGATCTATAGAGTCTCCCCCACCTTTGCATCCTACGCAGCATCAATACCGTTTACTCACATCCTCCAGTCCCACACCATCCTCAGCCCCTCAAAACTACCATTTCCTGTAAAACCTTAAGCAGCACTGAGGAATTGTAGGACTAGAATTAAGAGAGTCAAGAAGGCCAGCCCATCTGCACAATGGCAGCACTGCCGCATGCAGTATTAACAACCAAGGTTCACTTCACACTGGAGGGCAGGTGTAGGGGGCAAGAGGATCAAACATCCCAGAGGACACTCAGTTCCTCTTGAGAAGGAAGGAGGCACACCTCTGTACAATACCACTGCCCATGACCCCAAATAGCAGACCAGCTGAAAGGCTGTTTGCAAGGAAAGAAGGGATGCTGGCTTGTCCCATAATGGTATGTTATGGCATAAACACACTTGGGTCCCTAGCTACCAGGATTCATAAGGGGAAGATATGCCTGACTAGCCCAGACAAATCAAGTCCCTCAGTACACAATTGCACTCACTTCAGCTTAGCCCAAGTGACCCGCCCTTCCGTTTCATTCCCACTTCGATCTACGATTCCATGGGAATCTCCTTGGAGTCTTTAGTGGAGTTTGGCAATCAGAAAGGATTTCTCTGTAGGGGTGGCAAGTCATGAATGGAATTACAGGACGGCTGGAGTGTGAGACCTGGGGTAGGCATGAAGGGTGTAGGTACTTGGAGTCACTTCTTGGATGAAAGAAAGGGGTGATCCTGAAGCAATATAAGGAAGTCCCAGCCAGGGATGGAAAAATCAGAAATTAAAAACTGAACTTGACTGTGAGTGTGGGTGATAATGAGTGGAATGCCAGCAGCAATACATTTACAGTTGCTGCACTACCAGGCTTACTCACTGCTTGTAAAGATCTTGGGATATATTGTTGATGAAAAGTGTTATATGCTTAATAAATACAGGTTATTTGTCTTCCAAGACAAAAAATCTAAAAAACTGTTGCTGATAATTACTTGTTTTATATCTCTGTCACACTTCATTAAATGTCTGTCTTGAATTTTCATTCCACATTTCACCTTCTAGTGACAGTTAGTCACTCATTTTGAAAACTGAGTTAACATACATTTATGTGAAATATTATAGTGTATATGGGAGTGTTGTTCTGTATAGAATTCCATCCCTTTCAAAATGCTGTTGTACCACAATTCAAAGGTCATGGAATGCGATTCTACCTTACTATGGTAGATCAGCATTCCAGAACCTCTAGAGACTGCATGAGTCAGTTTCATTTTGAAAGCAAAAGAACTCACAAACACATATTTCATACAGTGCTATACACTATAAAAAATACAGGCTGAGCAACTCTATGCACAACCAGTGTGTTTTGCCACCTTGGGGTTCTGATTCCCATGGACCTCTCGAGCTTTGCTCTCGAGATCAGAGGGAATCAGAACCCCTCTGTGGCAGAACACACTGGTTGTGCATAGTTGCCCATCCAGTATTCTCTATATCTTCTACACATTTTCAGGAATAGCTTTCATAAGGAATGAAGATTAGGGGTTTCTAGACGGGAGAGTAAAATGTTTGTCACATGATAAAGGCATGAAGTGAGGGTATGGTTGGTTAAAAATGGTATAGTTTCTCATGATAAAGTCTGAAGTGGAAAAGGTTTTAAAAATGAATTTAAAAAAAATGTGCTTTTAAAAAATCTTGATATTGCCATATACAGTATGAAAGATACAACAGTACCCACTCACTCACTCAGATCCTATGACACATGGATCTTGTCAGTTCCACATAGATCAGCTTCTGTAGGACAGGATGCTTTCTCACACCGGTTCCCCAAGCTATGGAACTCCCTCCGCCCCTCACATTCAACACACCCCATCCCCTTTTGCTATCTTCTCAATTCTACACAACTTTTTCCCCTATTTGCAATTGCCATTAATCTGAACCCCCTCCCGTGCTAATTTTATTCTTTCCTCTAATGTCTCCATCCAGTCGCTACCTGTGTTTTTGCCTATCATTTGGCAGGCTGTAAGAAATCATGTTTTATCTACCACTATGTAGCACTTCAACTGTTAAGCTCATATTGTATTTAAATCTGTATGATGTATTACCTTTTAGTTTATGTAACATGTTCAAATGTATGTTGTTAGCTCCCACTCCCTTTTTACCCCAGGAAGCACCTGGAAATGAACAATTGCTGCTCAGTGGAGCATTTCCTGGTGAAACGTTTCAATAAATAAATATATTGATGGACACAACTAAATATTAATATACAACTGACAATACAGTAAAAAATAATATACTGATTACTTCAGAAACATTAATAATGATACATCAATATAGCAACATGTCTTGACTTACGGAAACTGTATCGACAGAGTTATCCATATTGACCTGACATAAAGCTTTTATTTAAAAAATAAGTTTCTAGTTCTTATGGTCTTAAAGCTAACCTATTGTAAATGTCATTTTTTTGAAAGGGACTAATATTGGAAACAATTGGGCTAGGAATTTACAGCACCATCTGTGAATGGATCCACACCCACAGAGGTTTGTCTTTGTGGGCCAGTGGTGTGAAGAGATCCTGCTCTATACATTTGGAGACTTCCACATATCCACAGTCCTAGATGCATGCCGCCTCCATACCAGATCCCATGTAACATGCATAGTTTCTTGACCAGCTGGGGTGGGACAGGCAAAGAGATAGGGTGTGCATTTGCCTAAACTCAGCACTGTGGAGGGCTGGCAGAGGGGGTGGTGTTTATGCAGTCCAAGGGGCTACTGTAGTGCTTACACGTCCCAATCGATATGGCTGCAGAACTTTCCACAGTACCCAATTGATGGCTACACCACCTGCCCCCAACCCTCAGAATCTCTCTCTCTCTCTCTCTATATATATATATATATATGTATGTGTGTATATTTGCAAAAAAAAATGTTAATGCATTAGTTAGGATTCCATCAACAAAATATGGGAAATGGGGTGTTAGAGTTTCCAACCCTAACACCCCACCCTGCACGCTCCAACAAACTTTGGGGGCTGTGCCTTGGGGTTGTCATCCCTAGTGCTCACCCCATTCCACGAGTAAATAAGCTGAGGTGAGTACAGTATAGGAGAATAGGGTGAGAGTTAGGGCTGACAACCCTAAGGCACACCCCCTACTCCTGTTGGTCCATGCAGGGTGGAGGTGAGGTGTTAGGGTTGGAAACCCTAACACCACATTTCCCACCTTTTGTTGTTGGAATCCTAACTAATGCATTAACAAAGTTTTTTACAACTTATTTGCTTACTTTTTGAAAATGTATAATCATAGTCTTATTTCCATGTGGGAGCGCAAGGCCCTCTGGGACCTGCACTCCCACCCAGCCATAATTTTTGAGAGATTGTCATTGAATCCTTATTTTCCTGTGAAATCACAGGACCCTCTGGGCCCTGCACTCCCATCACTCCATAATGCTATGCGTCTTTGTGTGTAGGAGCACAGGGCCCTCTGGGATCTGTGCTGACATGTACCCATAAGGCCTGCGCCCCCATCACTCCATAATGGTGTTCATATTTGCATGTGGGACCGCACGCTGCCATCCATAATTTTTTGAGATATTGTAATTGTATCCCTATTTCCATGTGGGAGTGCAGAGCCCTTTGGGCCCAGTGCTCCCATCACTCCATAATGGTATCCCTATTTGTATGTGGGAGCGCAGGGACCTCCAGGCCCTGTGCTCCCATCCATGCATCATACTTGACATAATGTAGTAGTATCCTTATTTGCCTGTGGGAATGCAGAGTCCCCCATCCCATAATATGCAGCACCAAAGAAACACCTCACATTGGAATGTTATCCTGTGGAACACACAGCAAAATTTGAAAGCTGTGTACCTTGACACCAAATTAATATAAGTAAAAACACATAAAGCAGAGCACACACTAACCTCAAATAGACAGCCAGGGCACCAGTCTCCTTTAAAAAACATTTATTTTTACACAAATAAAATGAGGCATTGCCTGATGTGTTTCAAATGTGCTTCCATCCTTTATCAAAGGAAAATAAGGATTCAATGACAATGAGACTGGTGCCCTGGCTGTCTATTTGAGGTTAGTGTGTGCTCTGCTTTATGTGTTTTTACTTTGGTTTACTTTAGCATTGCAGCACCACAATCCTTGTGCACACTCTACTTGGTCTGTTTTGTACCAAATTAATATATTTTCATGAAACCAGCAAAAGGTACATCGATGGGGCAAGCCCTCTGTTCCCTGAAAATTTCGGAGCAAGAGTGTAAACAGTTTCTCACAGTGGAGTGACAAAGAAATGACTGTGTACACCTCGCATTACAATGTTATCCTAAGGGAAAACAAACAAAATTTAAACCCACAGAACTCCAGAGCAAAGTAATATTTGCTCACCAAACCAGGAAAAGGTACATCTGAGGGGCAAGCCACTTGTATCCTGAAAATTTCAGATCAGAATTTCAAACCATTTGTGAAATGTGCAGTGACAAAGAAATAGCCATCTTTAAATTCTTTTTTTGCAAATTGCAGAAAAGAACCCTTTCTGCTGTTCTTTTTTTTGCAATTTGCAGAAAAAGAAAATCCTTTTTTCAAATTGCGAAAAAGGATCCTGTTTCACAAATCTTTTTTCCGTGGTTTGTGAAAAAGGATATTCTGCATGCTAAAAAAACAAAACTAACCCCAGAATTGGATTGTACATGTCACAATTGGGTAAAGACAACTGTTGTTGTCTACTAAACCCCTATATTTTTTAAGTTATTTGATTTTATTGTCACTGCTAACTTAAAACCAGATGGCTGCAGCACGGCAAAGGATTCCGCATGTGCGGCAAAGGATTCTGCGTTTATTTCAGTTTATACTTCAGTCTTAGGAAAATAGAAGGCCTAGGCCTATAAGTGGCTCTCCCCACTGTTCAGTGGTGGCAACCAGTGTTACCATCCCGAATAAAACTGTCCAGTTTAGCCTTAAATGTGGACAAGCTTGGTGCATGAACCAAATCCCCTGGTAACTGATTCCATAACCTTATAGCTCTTGGAACATAAGTGTGTTTCTGTAGTTCAGTTTTTGGCACTGTATCAGCCAACTGGCACTTATGCCCCCTTAGGTCATATTTCAGTTCCTTATACACTAGTCCTAGTTCTTTCATTAGCATTGGATCCTCCAGTATCTTATACATAAGCAGCAACTCACCCCTAGTTCTTCTGAGGGTTAAGTGCCATAGGCCCAAATCTTCCAATCTATCCTCATATGATTTACTCATACAGTGGGGGATCAGTTTGTGGCAAGGGATTCCGTATGTGTGATAACGAATCCTTTTTTGTGCTGATCTTCTATCTAGTTCCATAGGAAATAATGGGAAACTTTGAAACTGAATAACGTTAGAATAGATTAATATTAGCAAAAAGCACATCTGTGTGGCACACCCTTTCTACCCTGAAAATTTCAGACCACTGTTCCAAACTGTTTGGGAGATACAGGTGGACAAAGAAACAGCAAAAAACACATAAATTACACAATTGTTCGGACTCAGTATCTCTATAACCACACAAGCAATTGGAATAAAACTTGCCACATCAAGAGAACTACCCCACAAAATTGTGCATGTGAAATTTCATCTGAGGTGCTGTTATAGATCGGCATGAATTGTTTGTTTTTTTTTAAATGAAAACTTGAAATCTGTTGATAGTTTCAATGTGTTGATATATGTCAAGACATACTGATATTTTTCAATACACTCTTAACCACAATACAATGTACTGTATATTGGCATATGATAATCATGGCTGAGTCAGGTGTTTAATATTAAACCCCTGACTTTGCACATTAATAGCTTCACCTCCCTTCAACAGAATTGCACAAAATGTGGCATGCATAGTTTCGGTGGGGGGGGGCAGGATTTCTTGGTTTGGCAAGTTATAATCTGGTCAGATGTGCAGATTCTGAGATCTGGATAGTTGAAAGAGGAAAAATCAAAGGGTTTTTTTTTTTTTTTTTTGCTCTCACCTGCAGCCCAGATGGTTTTGAATTTTGTTCTGAAATTTTCCGGGTAGAAAAGGCTTGCCCTGGAATGGTGCCTTTCATTGGTTAGTTGAACAAATATTATTCAGTTCCCAAGTTATAAGAATTTGAAATCTTGGTTCTAAGCATGCTCAGGAGTCTGTAGGGTCTTTCAGATAGATGTTTGTTACAAAAGAAGAATTTCGACTCACAAAAGAGGACTCTTATTTCGTGAGGTGGTATTCCTGTTTTGTGAGAAAAAAATATTTTTTCATTTGTCAGCCATCTTATTTCTGTCTTTTTTTCCAGAAAATATTTTTTTTGAAAACCCATAAAAGTGATGCCATGGGAAGAAAGCAACACATGAATCTAGCTAAACAGGACCAGTTTAGCTCAATGCTGCACTTAGTTTTTTTGTCTCAAAAATCCTTAGCAAGACTTGTTTTGTGGGCTGATTTTCTTGTTTCAAAAGGCTCATAAAACAGGAATATGGTCTCATGAAACAAGAATTTGGGTTCACGAAACAGGATTTGGGACATAGTTTTTTTTTTTTCCAGAATCTCTTTTCATGAGCACACATCTCATTTTGTGAGCTCACAAAAATCTCACGAAGCAAGAAGGTGGGCTCACAAATCAAGATTTTGGACTTAGTTTTTTAAAAACTTGTTTCATGAGCCAACAATCTTCTTTTGTTACCCTCATAACACAAGACTTCTGGCTCACAAAACAGCAATATGGGTTCACGAAAGAAGAATTTCTTTATATTGAAAGAATGACATTTTTGCTCATAACTGTGCCATTTTTGATGGTTTCAAAGCCAAATGTTTAGCATGTGCTTTTTATATCCCTGCCTCATGAACCATTGTGGAAACATACTTGATATATGATCAAAAAAGTGCATAAGTAGTTGCACAGAAGAGCAAGGCCCCTTTCATACCCAGATAGATTTCTGAATGTCTGAATCTATAGAAAATGGAAGTGCAGGGCCTTTTGGGTTCTGCACTTCCATAGCCAGTTCACACAGTTCCAGGAGGGACCTGCTTGAATGAGAAAATTATTCTACTATCTCAAAAAAGAAAGGAAATTCATTGCAAAAACTGCTTTAATGCACCAGTTAGGGTTCAGCTTAAAGAGCAGCTGACACCTTTGGGAAAACTTTGGAAAACATAATATTTAGACACAAGTCAGCTTGTATTTCATATACCTTGTAAAGATTTCTCATCTCCATTACTTATTACTGAGTAAATTCCCACAAAAATAAGATCTTTATCCCTCAGAGTTCAACTGCCTCTATATCTTATTCCCTACTTGAAATTATAATGCCTATGATAAAAGACCCGTTTATTTTCCTGAGAACACTACAATGTGTATTTTGTTAAGTCTGGGTCCTTTTCTCTCTCTCTCTCTCTCTGTTTCCCATAAAGACTGTTGAGCAACAGCACTTCTCTGCTCTTTTATTTGCCTAAACGGGTTGGCCACCCGCTAAAGCATTTTCCTAAAAATAAATACATTTCTCCTTCCGTCTATATTTCGACCCAGACTAGCGAGTACTCATTGTCATTATAAGTAAAATAAGAAAAACCTTCACTACAAGACAGAATCCCTGTAAAATGCCTGTAAATTCTGTCCTCTATTTTGAAAAGCACTCCACCTTTGTAAACTGTATTAGGAAATTGCAGAAGCTCGGTGTTCTTGACTTCTACAGCTTTATAGAAGTACCATGTCTTCTGGTTTGATGAGTTTCTCATTGGCTTCCCAAATTTTAAATAATAAGGCATGTTTAGTTTACCCGCAAGAAGGGAATGGTTGTATGTTTCTTTTAAAGGGAAAAAAAGCGTGTGTGAGGACTCCTGGTAGTGGTGTAGCTCCCTCTCGCACTATCACATAGGAACCCCCCCCCCTCCTGTAGTGACAGGAGAAACAGATATCGAGTCCCTGTAAAACAGAAAATAATAAGGTGTTCCAATGTGTGTATGTGTGGGATGACAGATAGGTTTGTGGAGTTCTGGTGTTTTGGTCCATGGAAGTGTGTCTGCCTGCTTCCCATTGCTACAATGTGTAGTTTGCTGAAATAATTAAATGCATTTAAGTTAAAATGTACAGTTGTGCTTCACCTAAATTAGGAAAAGATGAAATAAAAGCATGATAAAATCCTTTGTATTAATGGAGTGATAAGAAAGGGGTACAAACAATACATGAGCCAGTTTTCCTTTCTGTTTTCCTCATTGTACTCACCAATCACTTGCGTCCTCTTAGCAGGGTGCTGTGGCTGTCCTATAGGGAGTCAGCGACACCTAAACTACACCCTTTATAGAGATATAAGCTGTCTGTCACCCTTTTGGGGGAGGAGCCAAGTCTCATTAGTCACCCCTTTTTCCCAGTTTAAGATTTTATATGAAAAATACTGTATTTAAGATGCACTGTAGGAACTAATAATGGATTATTAGCAAAGATGTACCAGGTCTGCTGACCTTTTAGATTTTATAGCCATTATCTGAGGAATATTATAAGAAAATAGATTATTAGAGGTGGGTCCAAGAAGTGTCCAGCCTCCTAGGGAGGAGTTAGTTGGCTATTAAGCTGACCCCTGGTACCTTTTCATCAGATCAAGTTAGGGATTGTACCTGTTGAGGTCTCCCTGTAGAACAGATCTCTGAGAGGGAGATCAAGTGCAGTCCTATGTCAGGGAGTCAGTGTCCTTAACTCCCCGAGCTGTGCCTTTTTCTTTTTCTTTTCTAAGTAGGGCAAGTGAAATAGCTGTATTGCTGAATTGCTGATCTTGCTAAACTAACCTGCTGAACTTTGATACTGCTGCATTTCCGGAATATTTTGAACTGCTGAATTTAAGCTTGAGTTGTTTTTGTTTTAATTTTTTTTTAATAAATCTAGACACACATGTGGTGTGCCCAACCATATTTCTAATTTGTCTATGTGATCTTATTCTGCACCCATGACTATGTATCTATGTTGTGACAGCACAGTCTGTTGCCATGGGAATAACTGTGTTGTCACAAGCAGAGTATTATGACATTGGGTTGGGAAGAAGCAATAGCAGCTGATGAACCCTCAAGAAACAAGTATCCTGTTTTTGAAGAAAATGACCTCAGCAGAAAGTAATGGTGATAAGAAATACACAGCTGATTCTAAATATAAGCTGCTTTGTGTTCAAATATTATGGTTTTTGAAAGTTCTTCTTCAGGCATCCGTGGCTCTTTAAAACAACAAAAGCAGGGAAATGTGGCATCAGGATTTTCAACCCTAACTTCCCAACGCCACCCCAAGCAGCAAAAGGAAAAAAAAAATTTTTGTATATATATTTTTACCAATAATTAGTACTGTTATCCATCTGAATTCTGTACATTGTTCTATGTTTAATTTATATTGTATTATGACTTGTATTATGATTCTGTTGTGTATGTAACCCTTCTATGCATGACTATGCTTTGCATTATGGGGGCATGTGTGATTTTGTATTTCTATGTATCTATGTCCAGGTCCACCTCAAAAATTAGCTTTGCTCAATGGTGTTCACCTGGTTAAATAAAGATGTTGATTGATTGATTAGGATTTGGGGTCTCCTGAGTCTTGGTGAATTAGTGGTGGGGTCTTCCTTGGCGTTGTCAACCCTAATGCTTACCTCTCCCCCAAGCCTGTAACCTCCTGTCTGAAGTACAAGGTGCAGCTCCAACCCACTGCCTCATACTGATACACTCTTCAAAGGTACAGAAGTATATCTCACCACATGTTGCCAACATCTGTTGTAACTTTCTTCATGCAGGACCCTGTGGACTCTGTCTGAACAAAACAGATCACATGTGAACTTCTGTGCATGGGGGGTGAGCATTAGGATTCACAACCCCAAGAAGACCCCTCCACTGATTACCCAGGACTCTGGAGACCCAAATCCCTATTTTGTTTCATTTCACTGCTTGGGGTGGGGGTGGGGCATTAGGGTTGGAAATCCTAATGACACATTTTCCAACTTTTACAGATACATAGTCACTGTTGGCAGATAAGGGCCTAAGGCTACATGGCCTAGATACTTTAAGGTGAGCCCTAACTGGTGCATTACACATGCAACAGGAGTAGGGGTAAAAATGACAAGATAAAAAGGTATCCTGTCTAGTGACATCAGTAACAGCAACATATCAAAAATATGTTGTTGTTGCTGTTGTCATAATGGATACTTTTTTAGCTACTGTCATCATAGTGGAATACTGAACCAATCAATGAGTAGCTTTCACAATGCTGATGACATCACAATGCCTAGTGCAGCACTGATGCCAGCTGTGAAAATCAAAGAAAAACAGCAACATATTCAAACTGCAGATTTAAAAGCTATAACTTGTAAATTACTCATGTATATATCAAATGTACAATAGCCAGACTCAGAAGAGGCAATTTATCATAACTTGTGAGTGGGCAGGACTTTCATTCTGTAACTCACTCGAGAGTTATGTTCTTGCTGCTCACGCTTGAAGATAAATTGCATATTTTGAGTCAGTCCATTGCATATCCCATATATACATCCATCCATCCAACTATCCATCTATCTATCTATCTATCTAATTGTAAAAATGTCATTAATGCAATAGTTAGATACATAGATACATAGACAGTGTCGGCAGATAAGGGCCTATGGCCCACCCAGTCTGCCCATTTGAGCTTGTAAGTTCAGTTTGTTTTTCTAGAAGTCTGTTGCACCTTACCCCTGACCTCCAGAATTCCTTTATGTCTATCCCATGCATTCTTAAATCCCGTGATTGTTTCAGCCCCCACCACTTCCTCTGGCAGGGTGTTCCACTTGTCCACCACCCATTCTGTGAAGAAATTCTTCCTCACGTTTCCTCTGAATCGTCCTCCCTCCAACTTCATCCCATGCCCTCTAGTCCTGGAACATCTTTTTCGCTTAAAAATAGTGTATTCCTGCACCCTGTTCCTTCCTGTAAGATACTTGTATGTCTCTATCATATCCCTCTCTCCCTCCTCTCCTCCAGGAGTACATGTTCAGTTCCTTCAACCTGTCTTCATAGGACTTGTGATGCAATCCATGCACCATCTTTGTTGCCCTCCTCTGAACCTTCTCTACCCTGTCTATGTCCTTATGTAGGTATGGTCTCCAGAACTGTACACTGTACTCCAGGTGGGGCCTCACTAGTGTCTTGTATGCGGAATTATGACCTCCTTTTCCTGCTGGTAATGCCCCTGCCTATACATCCCAGCATCCTATTTGCTTTACCTGCTGCCTTTTCAGACTGTTTCCTACCTTGAGGACATCAGAGATGATAACCCCAAGATCCCTTTCCTGCTTGGTGCATGATATCCTCACCCCCAACTGATATATTGTGCCAGGTTTTTGTGCCCCATATGCATTATCTTGCACTTCTTTGCATTGAATTTCAACTGCCAAACCCCTGACCATTCTTCAGGTTTCTGCAGGTCACTTCTCATTCTGTCTACACCCTCTGGTGTGTCTACTCTGTTACAGAGCTTTGTGTCATCAGCGAACAGTGAAATTCTGCCTTCTAGGTCCTGCGCCATGTCACTGATGAAGATGTTGAATAGGACTGGTCCCAGCACTGATCCCTGTGGTACCCCACTGGTCACTCTTCCCTCTGTGGAGTGACAGCCATTTACCACCACCCTCTGTGTCCTGCCACCCAGCCAGTTACTTACCCACCACACTACTGTCCTGCCCACACCCATATTCCCAGTTTGTGTAATAGTCTTCTATGTGGCACAGTGTCAAGGCCTTGCTGAAGTCCAGATAGGCCATGTCCACTGCCCTCCCTGATCCACCTCCCTAGTCACCCAGTCAAAAAATTCAATGAGGTTTGTCTGACATGACCTCCCCCTGGTGAAACCATGCTGCCTTGGGTCCTGTAGTCCATTGACAACCAGATGTTCCACCAATCTCTCCTTCAGTAGTGCTTCCATGATCTTCCCCACTACCGAGGTGAGGCTGACTGGTCTGTAGTTCCCTGCTTCCTCTTTGTTCCCACTTTTGTATAAGGTTTGACTGCTCCTGCATCTTTGCAGATCAGGTGAGGAGTGTGCTTTGGGGTTGTCAGCCTTAACACTTACCCCATTGTATCAGTAAATAAGCTGAGACGTGTGCAGTATATGAGAATGGATTGATCATGAGGGATGACAACCCCAAGTACACCCCATGCCTGATTTGTAAAGATGCTGGAGAAGTCAAACCGCAATGACTTTTCCTGTTGCTTCCTTCAGTGTGGGGGTGGGGTGTTAGGGTTGGGAACCTTAACACCACATTTCCATACTTTTGTCACTTTAACCATTACTAGTGCATTAACAATGTTTTTTTGCAATGAATTTCCTTACTTTTTGAGATAGTATAATTGTAGCCTCATTTGACTGTGGGAGCACAGAGCCCTTTGAGTCCTGCACATCCATCATGCCATAGATGCATACATCTATGTTGCTGTGGAAGCACATGGCTCTATAGACTCTACACTTCCATTTCTGCCAAAATAGCAATTTCTTTCCTTTGTTGTATGGCTTGTTAAAGTTCCAGTGTTATCCTATGGGAATTTTCATTTTTATTTAATTTTTTATCCTTTTCTATAATGCCCCTAAATGTTTAGGGGGGGGATATATGTGTGTTATTCTTGTAATACTCATTAAGAGCTTTGGTTTGATATATAAATGTCACTTAAGTCCAAATATTGAGGGAGGTATGGCTTGTTGAAGTTCCAGTGTTATCCTAAGGAAATCTGTTATGTTTTTTTTAATATTTCCCCTATATGTTTAGGGGGGAATATATCTTATTCATGTAGTACTCATTAAGACCTTTGTTTTGAGATATATAGATAGAGAGATTGAGAGCGATAGATAGATAGATAGATAGATAGATAGATAGATAGATAGATAGATAGATATAGATATATACATATCTATATAGATATTGATTGCAAAAAACTCTGTTAATGCATCAGTTATGGTTGATAGTACAGCAACAAAAGTATGGAAATTTGATGTTAGGGTTCCCACCCTCCACACACAAACAGGCATCAGGGTGTACCATGGGGTCATCATACCTAACTCTCACCCCATTCCACATATAAAAAACCTGACATGGTACAGTATAAGAGAATGGGGTGAGAGTTAGGCCTGATGACCCCATGGCACACCCCCATGCCTGTTGGTGTGTGGAGGGGGTCGGCATGGTAGGGGTGGGAACCCTAACATCAAATTTCCAAACTTTTTTTGCTGTACTATCAACCCTAACTGTTGCATTAATGGAGTTTTCTGCAAGGAATTTACCTTCTTTTTGAAAAAGTGTAATGTAACTGGTAACTGGTATGTGGTTGTGGAGGGCCCTGCGCTCCCTTCATGCTTTCCATTTTTGCATAATGATATACATATGTGGGAGTATGGGGCCTCTGGGCCCTGCGCTCCCACTTACACATAAGTATGGAGACATACCACAGGCCTAGAGGCATGAAAATGTAGCCTTGTAACACTAATTTGACAATATCTCAGTAACCATAGAAGCTATGGAAAAAAATTACACTGCAGTTGTATTCATGACTTGGAAACCTCCATGTGTGCTTAGTTCACCTTAAGAATTAAGGTGGACTAAGCTGTGAGAAACAAAAAATCTGTATCTTGAACCATCTTCGAGACTCAGGCGCTGAAAGGTGCTCCGGGCACCACAATGTTTATCCTATGGGAAATTTCTCAACTTCGGAGTGCTGTAACTATTGAACTGTTTTAATTTTTTTCACCAAACCAGCAGAAGGGACCTCTGTGGGGTAAGGGCTTGCCACCCTGCAAATTTCAGACCAAAAGCCCTTGCTATGAAGTGGCAAAGAAACTAAAGTTTTTGAGGTGGTACTTTTGCACATTTGCAACATTTTCACAAATGTACTTTCGCAAAAGTATCGTACTTTCACACAAGCTGTGAAAGTTCTGAAACTAACTTTCAGAAAATTGCAAAAGTACCAACGGCCGAATTGAAAAAAACATATTTCTGACCATTATTTTTAAATACTATTGTCAGGAGCGTGTTCCTCAGGCCCCGACTAGGTAAACACAAGTGTTGGTGTTTACCAAGGGGCACTATTTTTTGAATTACTGCATTTTTTAGCCACTGGTAACAGAAAACAAGATGGCAGATTTGTGAAAGTATAAGGCCCTTTTGCGAAAGTATAATGTAATTTCGTGAAAGTAAAACGTACTTTCATGCCATACATATATTTTTTCCCATAGGCTATAATGGGGAACTTCAAACTTTAAAAACTTTTGAATGGATTACTATTTTTTCACCAAATCTTCAAAAGGCACATTTGTGACCCAGACCCCATCTATCCAGAAAATGTGAGACCACAAACCCAAATCATTTGGGCTATAGCCCTGAGCAAAAAAATAGCCCAAAAGTGGTATTTTACATGTTTTGTGGTGCTCCACAGCTCTGCAATTGCATATCTGATCATCAGAAGGAAACTTGCCAGATCCAGAGATCTATGGCACCACACTGCACATGCAGAATTTCAGGCAATTCTGTCATACGGTTGCAAAGTTATTATAGTGTCAAATTTTGGCTTTGACATGGAAGTGGCTGCTCAACCCTAACTACAGTATAGTGGCACTACCGTGCCACTATAATATATATATATATATATATATATATATATATATATATATATGTATACCTTGGTTAATGCATCAGTTGGAGTGCATACCATAGCAACAAAAGCAGGGAAATAGGTGTGAGGACCCACCCTCAGGGTTCCCACTGCTGCACCCAACCCGTCCCACACCCTCCACACACCAACAGGCATCGGGGTGTGCCATGGGAATCATCAGGCTAACCTCACCCCATTGTCCTGTACTGTAGCATGTAAGGTTCTTTACACATGGAATGGGGTGAGAATTAGGCCTCATGACCCCATGACACACCCGGTGCTTGTTCATGTGGGGATGGTGGGGGATGGGGTGGGGTGGAGGAGTGGTAATGCTGGTGGTGGGGCGTTAGGGTTGGAAATCCTAATGCCTCATTTCCCTGCTTTTGTTGCTATGGTATTAACCTTAACTGATGCATTAACAAAGTTTTTGCAACTAATTTTGTTTACTTTTTGAGGTATCATAATAGTATCCTCATTTTATTGTGGGAGCACAGGGTTCTGCACTCCCATCCCTCCATCCAGATAGTACAGCAGTATTCATAGGTCACAGTGTGAGCACAGGGCCCTTCAGACCCTGCTCTCCCATCCCTCCATCCAGATAGTATAACAGTATCCATATGTTACGGTGGGGGTGCAGGGTTCATTGGACCCTGCATTCCCATCCTTCTATCGAGATAGTACAACAGTGTCCATATCTCACAGTGGGAGCACAGGGTCCTTTGGACATTGTGCTGCCATCCCTCCATCAAGATAATACAACAATATCCATGTGTCACAGTGGGAGTGCAGGGTCCGGGTGGGAGCACAGGGTCCTTCAGACCCTGTGGTCCCATCCCTCCATCAAGATAGCACAACAGGATCCATATGTCACAGTGGGAGTGCAGGGTCCTTTGGACCCTGCACTCCCATCCCTCCATCCAGACAGTACGGTGGGAGCACAGGGTTTGACAGCATCCATATGTCATAGCAGGAGTGCAGGGTCAGATGCACATATGTATGTAGCTGTGGAAACACAGGGATATGTGGCCCCTGCACTTCCACAATTAAAGTTACGAGCAGTCATAGCGAAATTGCAACAGTCATAACTGTGCCATCTTAAATAATGTTCGCCCCAAATGTTCAACATAACCTTCTTAGCACCTCACCACATGTACCCAGTATAGAAAAGTTATGAATCTTTGTCGAAATGTAATTCTGCACAACTGTAATGTCATTTTGCACCTCAGGGGTGGGAAAACATTTTTGGCAGTATTTGAAAAATTACAGCTGTACTTTTCAAGAGGAGGTGTGGAAAATGGTAACGTTAAAAATCTGGTGTGAAAATATGAAAAATTGGCAAAGTTACTAGTGTGCATAGAAACTGTGCAATGTACGCTCATAACGTGGTAATGTTTTGGAATTTTTTCACCAAATTTTCAACATGGACTTCTTGGGACCTCCCCCTTATGAACAGTGCAACTGTGATTTTGTTAATCCATTCCAAAAGTTGATTTCACACAGCATCTGCACCATTCTGCACCACAGGTGTGAAAACACATTCTGGGCAGGATGTGAAAAATGACAGCTGTACTGTTCATATGAAGGTGTGAAAAAATGGTAGTGTTGAAAATCTAGAATGAAAACATTAAAAATTGGCAAAGTTATGTGCATGCGCAGAAACTGCACAATGCATGCTCGTAACACAGTCATTTTTAGAAATTTGTTCACCAAATTTGCAACCTGGCCTTTTTGGGACCCCACCTCATGAACAGTTGCACTGTCATTTCATTAATCAGTCCCAAAAGGAGATTCCCTGCAGTGACCGCAAAATCACCCATCAGGACCAAGAAACGAAATGACAGTGCCAGTGCCAGTGTTCATGCGGTGGGGTCCCAAGAACCCCATGTGGAAAACCTGGGGCCAAAATTCCTAAAATTGGCTGAGATATCAACATAAGTTGAACCCCACTCCCATTGACTCCCATTATACAGCTTACCTTGATTCCTTAGCTCACAGTTCAGCTTTGAAGAGTACAGATGTGTTGCCAGTCCAAAGAAGATCACAGTTCCAGACCTCCAGAGGTAAGTGTTGAGTAAGGGGGTAAGGGCAGGTGGGTGCGCAGAGGTAGAGTGGGGATGGTGGATGGGGGAGTGGGGAGATGACAAGGGCCATTTTCCTTTCTGCAGGTGAAAAAAGACATCGGGGGATGGTTTTCTTTATTTACAGGTAAACCTGTAACAAAATAAAGTTGGGCACACTGGGGAGGGCTCCCAGTGTGCCACATGAGTTTGGGGGAGGATCATGATGCGACAGGAGGATTGGGCACCCCCGTTGGCATTAAAAGTGGGCAGCAGAGTGGCATCTGACACCGGGAGTGGTCATCCCAGTGTCAAAAAGTTTAAAAAACACACCATTTATCTCAGCATGCTGGGGTGGACTCCCGGTGTGCCACAGTACTTGGGGGGGATACACACCAACACAGGGACTGAGCACCCCGATGTTGGTATGCTAAATGCTAAATGTCTGCTAGTATTTACCTAGCCTGCACTGCTATGTATTACATCTTCAGCTGTTCTCTAAATGTATGTAAACATATCAATGTACCCAGTTGTCCCTCTCCCCCCAGGGTGCACCTGGAATCAAGCAGTACTCTGCTCAGTGTGCCTCCCGGTAAAACGCTTAAATAAATAAATAAATAAAAAGTAGGAATTGGGGAAGGGGGCAGAATAGTTAGATGCAAGATCCTGCATCGAAATTATTGTAAATTTCGATACAGGATTCTGCATCGAAGAAAAGATGTTGGGGGATGGTTTTCTTTATTTTACAGTGTTAAAATAATATAGGGCACACTGGGGTGGGCTCCCTGTGTGCCAACTATGTGTGTGTGTGTGTGTGTGTGTGTGTGAGGATAGATACTGACACGGGGATTGGGAACCCTGTGTTGGTGCGAACAAAGTGGGTCTTCCTTGAATAAAAAAAAAGGCTGCTCTTCTCATACAGAGAACGGGCTACAAGCCATTCTCTGTAAGCTGGCACCCGACAAAAAAAAACTTGTTTGGTGCCAGCATAAAACAAACATCAGAATACATCTGAAGGGGTCCTCTTTAGCTGTGTTCTGATGTTATTTTTTTTGTAAACGTTCTGTACTTCAAGATCCTCGCTAAGCGGTAAACAAGATGGCAGATGCAACACAGCTCAATCGATCGAACGACTTTGAAGTTTCTGCAAAATACCAGCCTTCTTTGTGAAAAGAAGCTGGTATTTTGAGCAAAGTACTCATATTGTGCAAAAAATATAGAGGATAATGGATGGGGCTTTATCAGTAACCATGCTGTAATCGCTTCGGGAGGTTACTGTGACAATGTAAACCTCGAGAATGAAACTCGAGAGGTTTACAGTTGTAATGGTAACCGCAAGAAGCAGTTTCAGTGAGATTACCAATAAATCCCCATCCATTATATTTTATAGTGTATGGGCAAAAACTGAAGATAGTCCTTACTATGTTTCCCATAGTGCCTCTCCAGATTAGGGCCAGCTCTCACCACCGTGGCCATTCATTGTGCACTGCTTGTGTAAAGGACCCGAGCATGCCTAGATCCACTCCCGTTGTTATGGTATCGATGTGACATACTCAAGAGGGGTTAAAAACCTCTTGACGTCACATCGATACCATAACAACTACATAAATTTGTCGAATTCGGACAATAATAAGGGCTACCTATACATAGTATTTTTTTTTTGTGCCTGGCATATAAATTTTCAGATAGGAAATAATGGGCTAAATTAAAATGGCATAACTTTTGAACTGATTAGTATTTCTTCATGAAACCTTCAAAAGGCACATCTGTGACACAAAGTTTTTCTTCCCTGAAAATTTCAGACCAAAATCTTAAGCCATTTTTGAGATCCAGGATGACAAAAAAATATAAAAAAAAACAGTTTTTCTGCTTTTTCAACACTTTCTATCTCAGAACCCCCACCCCAATGGATTCCCACAAATGTTAGCAGGTCAAGAGACCTACCCCTAGAGATTACGCATGTCAAATTTCATGCAAATGCATTGAATGGTTCCAGAGTTATCAAAGCAGCAGAGCAACAAAATACATTTTTCCAAAAGCTAATTTTCTGCTGTGGTTATGAAAAATATTGACAGAACTGCTGATCTGGGGTTTCTGGTAGCCTCCTATGCTGTGCAAGGTACATTTGCATTCGTGTCTGGATTCTTCCCCTCCTCAGGTCTTCAGTATTATTTCTATGCAAAAATGAGGTGGCCACCTTTTTTTCTTGAGAAATAATTATTTTAAAACTTCATAACATTCTTAAATGATAAAGGAAACTGAACATGTCACCACCAAAATAAACTGGAAGACATCTGGCATTGATTAGGAAGAAAAAAAGGTGGGGTCAAATTTTAGCCCATTTTCATTGCACTGCTGCTTTAAGGATCAAAGCTTGGACTTTAAAATAGAAGTGCAGTTTTAACCTAACTATACTGGCACTACCATGCCAGTATAATATATAACAGTCTTCCAGTTTTGCATACTTTGCACCTTAATAACTTTGCAACCCTTTAATATATCTGCATGAAATTTTGTATGCGTATTCTCATGGTGCAGGGCTAACAATGTGGTTAATTCTGTCTGACTAGCTTGTGTGGTTTATGAGATACTGTCTCAAACAACTTTACATTTACATGTTTTTATTAATTGTCAGTCTTCCATTTTTCTTTGCAGTTGTAATCATGACTGTGAAACCTCCCATGCAAGCTTAGTTAAAGGTGGACTAACCTGCAGGTAGCGAAAAATCCGTATCTCGAATCGTTTTTGAGATACGGGCGCTGAAACTCACCGTAGGTGCCGCAATGTTAGCCTATGGGAAATTTCTGAACTTCCGAGTGCTGTAACTATGGGCCCGTTGAATGTTTTGGGACCAAACCACCAAAAAGGCACATCTGTGGGACTAGGCCTTGCCATCCTGCAAATTTCAGCCCAAAAGCCCCAACCGTTTTGATGCAGTGGGGTGGCAAAGAATTGCTGTTTATGGGTGCAGTTTTGTCACAAATTTGCGACAATTTCACAAATATTTGTGACAGAATGGGCATGACACTTTTGTGATTTGTGAAAGTGCCACATCAGTGTCACAAATTGGAAAAGAATGATGGGGGGTCTGATCACCGAAAAGGCATTTCTGGATTGTTTTCCCCCCAAAACAAGATAGTGCTGTGATCTTCAGGGCCGGACTAGGTAAACACAACTGTCAGTGTTTACCTAGGGGGTCCCAAATTTAAATACCAGGCATTTTTCTCTATCATTATCTGAAAACAAGATGGCCACCACACGACAGTAAACGGGCCATTTGCGACAGTAAAATGCAGTTGCGGCAACTTTCGAGAGGCACATATATCTTTCTCACTATAATGGGAAAATTAAAACTGAATAACTTTTGAACAGATTAATATTTTTTCACCAAATCTTCAAAGGGCACATCAGTGACCCAGACTGCATCTTCCCTGAAGATCAGACCAAACGGACAAATCATGTGGGCTGTAGCCATTAGCAAAGAAGCATGCAAAAACCTAGTTTTTGTGCGTAATTTTGGTGCTCTGCAGCTCCGCAACCGCTCATCTGACCATAACGAAACTTGCCAGATCCGGAGATCTATGGTGCCCCACCGCGCATGCAAACTTTCATAGGTTGGGTTTTCAAGTCAATTAGCTACAAAAGCCATTTCAGACTTGTCACTGTATCAGTGAATGTGTTCCCCAGTTTTAGTTCCCATATGTTTATCCAACAAATTTTTTTTGTTGATATTTCTGTTTTTCCCTGCCTGCTGTCCCACTGGAGCTGCACCATCGAGAGTCACCCATTAAGCCTGTCCCTGCCAGTGCCTTACCTGTCATCCTCCGGTCCCTCCATCTGGCCTCAGATACCCCCCGGGTGGGATCAGGGTAGGGGCAGACCCCCGAATCTTGCTTTGTCTCGTCAGGGTCCTGAGGCTGCAGGCAGGCACCGGCACATCGGGACCTGGCTCGGCACTCTGTCTTCCTGGCTCCAGTGGATTTTTTCCACATTTGTGTGGCACATTGCGGGCCCATACATCAAGGTGCAAGCACCAACGTTGGCAACGTCCCTCCCCCTCCTTTCCTCGAAGGAGTAGCCCCTGAGGCTGATTGGTCACTGACCTACACTCTTGACCAATCAGGTCCCTGAGACACCAGCTTGCCATTGCACCCCCAGCCTCTGCCAGGGGTCGCCACGTGCCGGGTTGAAAGTCCCTCCCTCCCCCAGAGAAGGAGAGCTGTCATCGGATGCTCCAGCCTATCTCCCCCCCAGCCAGCCCCCAGCATCCCGAGCTCACTCCCGAACCCGGGTCATCAGTGTGGTACGAGGTGTGGCATCCAGTGCCTCAACCCTCAGTGCCACCGAGCCCGCTATCCAACAAATTTTTAAAAGCAGTCATACTGGGCGCTTCTGCAACCTCATTCAGGAGTGTATTCCAGACATCCACCACCCTCTGGTTAAAGCACTGCACCCTCCTATTGTTTTTGTATAATTCCTCTTTTAGTTGTTTATGGTGTGCTCTCATTTCTCTCCCAGTATCCATTTTTCTGTATAGACCTGCAGCTTCCCACATTACCTCATTCTTGAATGCTTTATACACATAAAACACTGCAGTTTACCTCTAATTTTTCTATATCTTAATGATTGTAAGCCCCACTCCTGAAGTCTCTCATCATATGGGTCTACTCTTCACTGACTTGATTTTTTTAGTAAATCTTCTCCATTAAATGTGTGCAGCCTTTACCTTGGGTAGTTGAAAAGGGGGACCCATATTCTAATATTGGCTTCACCAAGGACCTAAACAGTGGAATCAATACCTCCTCTCTCCTACTTTTTATATTCCTTAATATATTCCCTGTTACTCTGTTGGCCTTTTTTATAACTTCCTTATTATGCACGTCAAAGTTTAACTTATTATTAATGAACACCCCTAGATCTTTTTCATTCTCAGTGCTGGTTATGACTTTGTTGTTTATTTTATACTGCGTACACAGATTATTATGCTCAAAGTGCATAACCCTGCATTTACTCTTGTTGAATTGGAGTTTATGCCTATTTGTCCACACTTCTAAATTGTTTAGTTGGTTTTGTAAATTATTTATGGATTCAACATCATTTACAATTGCCCCCACCTTTGTATCATCTATGTACTTCCACAGCCAGGCTCCTTCTGCAATCTGCATACTTAACACAAAGGTGGAAAACAACAGGAGCCCCAGAACCGATCCCTGGGGGACCTAGCTCATAACCCTCCCCCAGCCAGATAGATGTCCCCTAACCTGAACTCTTTTCAACCTTTCTTCCAACCACGATTGTTTCCACCTTACTATACCTTTCTCCACTCCCATCTCAGGTAGCACCTCTATCAATATGCCATGTGACATTGAGTCGAATGCTTTCATGTAGTCAAGATACACTGGTTCAAAGAAATCCATAAGGTTCATAACGCAAGATCTACTTTGCACAAACCCGTGTTGCGTAACATCTGTTCTTCTTAGTTTTGTCAGATTTTCTTCCAGGATAGATTTTATAAAACTTTCTATCACTTTTCCTAAAACTGCTGTGATACCAACTGGATGGTAACTTTCCACTTTAGCTTTGTCTCCACTTTTGTGTAAGGGGGTAATGTGGGCTAGCTTCCATTCGTTCAATGCTGTTCCTTCCTGCAGGGATTTATTAAATAGCATTGCAAGGGGTCCCACCAGTTCCCCGGCCACATTTCTAAGGATATACGGGTGAATCTCATCAGGCCCATATAAATTTATGTACATCCAAGGAGCTAAGTTTATCATATTCCATCTTTACAGTAATTATGGAACTGTCTCCTCCCCAACCTCACATTCTGTTTTCTTCTTTGATTCATATTGCACTTGAAATACTCTCAGAAAGTAGCTATTAAATTTGTCCGCCATCTTTGTCTCATTATCTATTATAATATCCCCATCCTTTAAACTATTCAGTTGTTTCTGCCCATTCCTAAGCCTACCCACATAATTGTAAAATTGCTTACAATTACTTTTATTTTGGGCCAGTTTTAATTCAGCCATAACCTTGGCCTTCCTAATTGGCCCCTTACATTTCCTGACTATTTGTTTATATTTATCAAGTCTTTCAGATGTTGGATTTGCTTTATATTTTTTATATGATTTCTTTTTTTCTTCAGACATTTCTGAATATTTCTACTGAACCATTTCGGGATTCTACCCCACCCATTACACTTATCTACCATAGGGATGTATCTTTCTACACATATTTGAATCTTACTTTTTATTCTCCTCTACATCTCCTCTAGGGGTAGCTCTTGTAATTCTTCCTTCCAATCCCAGTTCTTTAAGGACTGCCTGATACCCTCTTGATCCACCTTTTTATAGTGTCTTATTTTTGTTTTTCCCATTATTGTTGGGGTATCGTCTACCAGTGTACATAACACCATATTATGGCTACTTGATCCTAATGAGTGTAATATCTCCACATTATTTATTCTGTCCTCCATATTACTGAATATTAAGTCCAGAGTGTTCTTATTCCTAGTATGATTTTTCACATACTGTTCCAGGCCTTTACTTACACATCTTTCCACAAATCTATTTTTCAGTTGACCTGAGACTTGAGGCTTGAGGTACATCCCAATTAATTTTGGGAAAGTTAAAATCATCCATTACAATGCTGTTATTACCCATATCCACTTTTTCCAACATGTCCATAAATACAGTGTTCTCCCCATCTGTCAAACTGGGTGAATGATAACACACACCCAATGTTAATGTTCTCTTTTTAGTTCTAACTCTAACTCATATCTGCTCAGTTTTAGAAAAATATTCTTCCATTATGTCTAATTCCTGTACTTTAAAGTGCAAGGCTACAAATATTCCAACCCCACTGCACTTTTTATCTTCCCTGTCCTTATGAAGGGAACTAGAACCGAACCTTCTAATTTTAGACCTGTAAGCCTAACCTTGATTCTGGACAAGGCTGCTGAAAGCTTCTTAAAAATGAAGTTGGAGGAGAATATGTCTTAAATAGACTTGGCAGATACTAAACAACATGGGTTCAAAAAGAACAGAGGGTGTACTACTAACCATATATGTTTCTATGAAGAGGTGAACAGGTTAATTAGTGGAAACACCCCCATGGATATTATCTACTTGGATTTCCAAAAGGCCTTTGATAAAGTGCCACATTATAATCTGATTAGTAAAATGAGCGCACTAGGAATTGGCATTAGGATTGTGACATCGATTAAGATTTAGCTGAAAGATAGACATCAGGTAGTTAGAGTTCTGGGTACATGCTCTGAACCTATGGATGTCACCAGTGGTGTACCACAGGGATCGGTATTGAGACCCGTCTTGTTTTCTCTGTATATCAGTGATATACAGTGAATATCAAAAACACCCTAATAAAATTTGCAGATGATATTAAGTTGGGCGGTCCAGTTAGCACATATAGTCCGCGTATGGACTTGGTAAATGATCTTAGAGAAATTGAGGGATGGGCAAACAGTAATGGTATGCCACTTAGCGCTCAGAAAAGTTCATGTATGCATTTAGGGAAAGATAATTCATTATAATCTTATATACTACATGGAGATGAGTTGGCAACAGTTGAGTATGAAAAGGATTGTGGTATTACTGTAGATAATAAGCTGGGGTTTAAATAGCATCTAATAAAGGTTATAGCCAAAACTAATTGTATGATTAAGAATATCAAAAGAAGCTTTATTAATAAATCGAAAGGCTGTCTAATTCCACTGTATAAAACTTATGACAGACCACATTTAGATTATGAGTCCCAGCTATGGAGTCCACATAAGCGAGGTGAAATAGCAAGAGTGGAAAGGTTTCAAAGGAGGTTCACCAAAATGGTAAGTTCCATGAGGTTATCAAATTATGAAGAGAGATTGGATAGAACAGGTTTGTTCAGCTTGGAAATGAGAAGAACCAGAGGGGACTTAATGATGCTTTCCAAAATGATGAATGACCAAGAACTAATGAAGGAAATAGAAATAGCGCCACAAGAGAAGCCGGTTGGCCTTAGGGGGCATAGAAGGCAAATTAAAGTGGACACTGCTAAAAAAAACAGTGAATATTACTCATTCCTTAATGGAACCGGTAGGATCTGGAACATATTACCTAGTAAGATTGTAAATAGTAACTCGATTGAAATATTCAAAAAACAGGTAGACAATTGGCTAAGATTAAATGGGCAACGGTGGTCCCATTAGTGTGGGGAGCGATATTATGGGCTTGCTAGCCTTCTTTCACTCTGTACCAACTATGAATACCCAGTATGAAGTCATACCCCTCAGTTTGTTCTACCCAGTCTCCCAGCTTCAACCCAGTTTCAGTGATCCCACAAATATCAACCCTATTACTAACTAATAAATGCTTTAATTTATCCATTTTATTGTTAATGCTCCTTACATTCAGTAGCCACATTTTTATATCTCCCTGTTTCAATTGCCAAATATGTTCCTTTATTTCAGTATGTCCATCCTCATTATCTAATTCCACCCCCCAGCCTATTTTGATTTACTCCCTTTGTGTATGTTTTATTAGTACCCTTACCTTCTTCGTGCACCCCCTTCCCCATGACTCAGTTTAAATATTCATGAATCTTTCCCTTAAATACACACCCTAATTCCTTACTCCCTTTTCTATTTAAGTGTAGTCCATCCCTACTGAATAATGAGCTCTTCCCATAAAATGACTCTCAATCTTAATGCACTGTACTTTCTTGCATAAGGCTCCACCTCCTAAGCCAGTTATTTATTCTTCTAATCTTTTCATTTAATGTGTCACTTGCCCTTGGTACCAGTAATATTTCGGAGAAGATTGCTTTCTCATTTAATAATTTTATTATTTTTTTCTATTCTCATGAATTTGAGATACATTTGATCTTTTCTTGCATTTCTAAGGTCATTTGTCCCTGTGTGAATTAAAATCACCGGCTTATCCCCCTTATTCTTAACAATTTTTGGAAGTAATACTGCCACATCTCCTAATTTAGCCCCTGATAAAAAAAAGTGCTTGTTACTAGTTCCTTATTATTCTTTTAGGCAAATCCGTCATACGGTGGCAAAGTTATTAAGGTGCAAAATTTGATATTTAACATAGAAGTGACCGGGCAACCATAACTATAGCTGCACTACCATGCAGCTATTATATATATAGATAAAGATATAGATATAGCTATAGATGTATATAAATGTATATATATTATAGTGCCACGGTAGTGGAACTATAGTTAGAGCTAAGTAAACACTTTAATGTTAAACCTCAAATTTTGCACCTTAATAACTCTACCACCATAGGACGGATTTGCTTGAAATTTTGCATGCACAGTCTGGTACCATAGATCTCTGGATCTGGCAAGTTGAATTATGATTGGATGTACAGTTATGGAGCCCCAGAATACCAGGAAATGCAAAAAAAAACTGACTTTTTGCACGTTTCTTTGCTCACACCAACAGCCTGCACAATTTGTCTGTTTGGTCTGAAACCTTCAGGGAAGATGCAGTCTGGGACACTGATGTACCTTTCAAAGATTTGCTGTAAACATATTAAACCATTCAAAAGTTATTCAAAACCAAACTGATTTCCCAGATCCAAGATCTGGCTGTTCAACCACATTGTGTCTCCTTAATATACAACTGCCTCCTCTCTACCTTTTATCCCACCACTTTAGCAGGCTCCAAATTATGGGACTCTCTTATCCCAGATCAGAGGGTTAATTTGATTAACATTTGGAATGGCCTGTATGCCTACAATACCCAAGACCGGTTAAGACTCACCCAGTATCAGATACTTAATAACATGTATTACACCCCAGTCAAATTAGCAAAAACGGGAT